>CM053603.1:66779647-66789922 GCA_028646535.1 Procyon lotor | reverse complement strand
AAATAATTTTATATTAAATCAACATCACAGAAAGCCTATTAAATGTGTCAAAGTACTCAACAGACCATTCACGTGCAGCCCCTGGGAAGACATTTGAAGTGTTACGGCCCTTCACAGTAGAAAGGCACATTAGGAAATGTTACATAAACTTACCACTCAGTAGTGTATATGCTATTTTTGCCACTGATGAAGAATTGAAATTGAAGTGGCAGAGCCAGCTAAGGCGCACAACTGTCCACTCTGGGCCCTGTCTCCCTCAGGTACCACCATCAAACTTTGTGTTACCCATTGTCCTGGACATTTGTGACTCTAGTATTAGGTGACACTTGATTGAGGCCTGGTGGATTTACTACATCAATATGAGTTAGAAAAATTTGAGTTTATATTACTTATATTCGCAATTAGAAAACAATAATAAAAATCCTAATTATCCCAGGCCTGCAACAAATTTGTTCATTTGAAACATGTGCACTGTTGATCTTTTTCTTTAATTTTTTAAATTGATGTATAACTTATATTAAAAAGTGTGTACATCTTAAGTACAAATTAGTTGACTTTTTTAACCTGTGCATACTTCCATGCTATTACCATCCCAATTAACATATAGAACATGTTCAGCAATCTAGAAGGTTCCCAGAATGGAGCCACAAATTTGGGAGTCCCCAAGCCACCTGCACTTCTGACAATATGGCTATAAATGTGGGAGTTACCATGACTCTTGCAGGTTTGATAACTTGCTAGCATGATTAACAGGACTCAAGAAAACATTATACCTATGGTTACAGTTTCTATTATAAAGGATATAAATCAGGACCAATCAAATGCAGAGTCCCAGACGGTGAGATCTGGTAGAATCCTGAACATGGAGCTTCCATATCCCTTCCTCAAGAAATTAGGATATATCCAAAACCCTCATAGCTAAGAAATTTGCCCAAACCTTGCTCTCTGGAGTTTTCACTGGGGTTTCATTACATATGCATGACTGACTGAAACATTGGCAAAGTGAATGGACTCTATCTTTAGCCCATTTTCCCCTTCCTGGAGGTCCAGACTGATATTACCTGCTCAAAGCCCAATCCTCTAGTGACATGGTTAGTCTTTCTGGTGACTAAAGCCTGTCCTGAGTCATCTCATTAGCATAAATTCAGATGTGATCCAAGGTGGGCATGTTCACAAAGTCACTTATCACTCAGGAAATTCCAAGATTTTAGAGATCACCTAAAATTTAAAAACTGAGGACAAAGATAGCCAAATTCTTTATTATACAATTGTACATCTTTGTATTTTTGAACACATTTTTACACAGTTGTAAGCATAATATAGTATATTTTCTCTTTTTTAATTTAACAATAGAGCATAAGAATACTTTTTTTTAAAAGATTGATTGATTGATTGATTGATTTGACATAGAGAGAGAGATCACAAGTAAGCAGAGAGGCAGGCGCAGAGAGAGAGAGAGAGAGAGAGAGAGAGAGAGAGAAGTAGGTTCTCCGCTGAGCAGAGAGCCCCATGTGGGTCGATCCAAGGACCCTGAGATCACAACCTGAGCCGAAGGCAGAGGCTTTAACCCACTGAGCCACCCAGGCGCCCCAAGAATACTTTCATTTAAACATCAGTTTTCATATTTACCAATTAAATGGTGGCATACCATTTCATTAACTAATTGCACCACAATTTACTTAGCTTATTCTCTGTTGTTGGATATTCAGGTTGTCACAGTTTTAAATAGTACTGCCCAGATCATCTGTATGGGTGCAACTTTTATTAAGAATCACAGCCTCTCAGAACTAGAAAAAATCTGAGTGATCAGATTTTGCCTTCTCATTTTACTGACAAGCCCACTTAAGCCCAGAGATGTTTCCACCAGTAGTAGAAAATGGACAACAAACCAATTCTCCACATCCCATTTCTAGGTTCTTGTAGCTATAATATATAACAGCAAGTCTAATCCTTCCTCTTTCCAAGTAGGAAGTAACAAATGGTTAAGATGTAGTCTAAAATGTTGCTGCTCTTATTTGCTGTTTTATTTTAATCTTTCTAAGCTTTTAAGTCTTTACCTCTAAATGGAGTGATAATCATGCTGGGTTATTATGTGCAATGAATTATATAGAGTGTATATACAGAGTCCAGCATTGTGCCTGTCACATACAAAGCACTAGATAAAGACATTTCTTTAATTATTTTATAGCAATGATAATAAACATCACCATTTCTTTCCAGAAGCAGAAAACCGAAGAAAAATAAAAGGGTAGAAAAATGCCTTAAAAGGTCCAAGTGATCCAAAACAATCCAAGAAAAAGTAAATTTATATAATAAACTTTATATTTGAAAAAATAACAATAGCTAATTTTATTAGTGTTTTTGTTTTGTTTTGTTTTGTTTTGTTTTAAAGAGGGGGAGAGAGAGCAGGGGAGAGGGACAGAGGGAGAGAAAGAATCTTAGGCAGGCTCCACTCCCAGCGCAGAACCTGACGTGGGACTTGATCTCACCACCCTGACTTCATGACCTAAGCTGAAATCAAGAATCAGATGCTTAACCGGCTAAGCCACCCAGGCGCCCCAACAACAGCTAATTTTAAAGGAGCATTTACATGTGTGAGGCACTGTCAATAAAGCCTGTATGTCTCATTAAGTCTTCACAGTATCCCCACAAGGAAGATACTTCTGTTTTCTCCTTTTAGTAAAGTTTATTTTTTTTATAGGAGTTTTAAGTTCACAGCAAAATTAAGCAGAAAGAACAGCAGTAGATACTTTTCTTTGCTCCCATTTTATGTATGCAAATGTTTAGATACAGAGACATGAAGTTAATTGAGTTAGGGTTCCACAGCTAGGCAGTTCTACAGTGGTCTGAATTCAGATAGTCTGACACCATCATTTTCATAGTTTTAAACACTGTGCTAGATTTCTTTCATCAGCAAAAGAAAAAATATCTTTACACACACACACATATACACACCCACACAAAGGGGGGATGGGGGGAAGAAAACGTCTGCAACATCCATATCGATCAAAGATTATGTACTTGGCTACACAGAGGAGCTATAGAAATCACTATGATTTCTAAAAGATAACATATCAAAGCCAAAATGTTCAAGGCATATTAAAAGGCAATTTGCAGAGGAGAATATCTGAATGGTCAATAAAAAATAAAATGTATTGGTTATTCTGAAAGTAAAGTTTGAAATAACAAAGAGACAGCAAAAATGGTCTGACAATATTTTGTATTGACAAGGATTTGGGAAAAGTGCATAAAAATTTGCCATCATGTAGTAAAACTGAAAATGAACAGAATATAAGATCTAAACGTTCATCCTCCAAGGAAACTCTGGCTTATGTGCACCACAAGATTATTACACAGAAGTTCCTTGCAGTTTTGCTTATATCAGTAAAAACTTCAAAACAACCTAAATAGCCAATGGTAAATAGTCAAAAAGCTATAAAATGAAACGTCAAACAGATATTATAAGAAATCAGTTAAATATTTCTTCATCAGCAATGGCAGATAAAATAAAATATCTACAGAATATCTACAGTATGACATCAGACACCAAAAAAAAAAAAAAAATCACACATGCTTAGTCAATAGATAAAGTAAGAAGGAATGATTAGGGGAGCATAATTTTATACCTCCTAAAGAAATAATATGTCTAGGAAACGGCCATCAATTATAGCTACTGAACAAAAAGGGACAACCAGACAGCATATATCTCTTGAAAAAGTTCAAAACCACCTTGAGGAAGTCATGCTCAAAATAACAAATCTGCATTTCATCAAACCTCTAGATGTAATTACCCATTCTTAGGAAATACAGGGACAAAAGAATATGGTAAAAGTCTCTACATGGATAGAGAAAGGGGAATCCTCATTCACTGTTGGTAAAAATGTAAATCGGTGTGGCCACTGTGGAAAACAGTATGGAGGTACTTCAAGAAATTAAAAATGGAAATACCATATAATCCAATAATTCCACTATTGGCTATTTACCCAAAGAAAGTGAAAACAATAATTTGAAAAGACACCTGCACCCCTATGATTATTTTAGCATTATTTATAATAGCCAACATATGGAAGCAAACCTCAGTGTCCATCAATAGACAAATGGATAAGGAAGATGTGGTATGTATATACACACACACACATATATAAATATAATGGAATATTACTCAGCCATAAAGAAGAATGAAATCTTGCCAATTGCAACAATATTGATGGACCTGGAGGGTGTTATGCTAAGAAAAATAAGTCAGGGAAAGACAAATACCATATAATTTCACATATATGTGAAATCTAAAAAACAAACAAAAAAAGAATAAACAAATAAACAAAAACAGAAACAGATTCATAAATGCAGAGAACAAAGAGGTGGTTGCCAGAGGGGAGGGGAGGTCCAGACAAAATAGGTGAAAGATATTAAGAGGTACAAACTTCCAGTTATAAAATAAATAAGTCATGGGGATAGAAAGTACAGCATACAGAAATAGGATTGTATTAACACTGTACGGTGACAGATGGTGACTACATCTCTGGAGCTGAGCACTGCATAATGTACATAGTTGTTGAATCACTGTGTTGTACACCTGAAACTAATATACTTCAATTAAAAGAAGTCTCCACATTAATAAAATCAATAAATTCCAAACTATAGGGAACAACAGAACACATATCAGGCTTTTTAAAACAAATAAGTAGCTAGAATATAATGGGAAGAAGACCTATAATTTTAAAGATACTTAAGAGACATAGAGCGATCAATTCCAAACAATGGTGCTTACATGGATCCTGATTCTAACAAACTGTATAATAAATACTAGGAGACAAACAGGGGGAGATAAAATTGGATATTTATCATAAGGAATTATTTTTTATTTTCAGTTGTGATAATTGTAGTATAGCTATGTGTTAAAAAAGTCACTGCCATTTAGAAAAACACAGTGCAATATACACTGAGGACATGATATTATGGCTCTGATTCTCTTCAAAATAATTGAGGATATTTGAGAGTTAAGTGAGTGAGGATATTGATGAAGGTCGGTCCTGAGTTGAAGACTACTGAAGGTAAGTGCTGGCTATGTGAGTTTTCATTTCATTATTTCCTTTTTGTACATGCTTGACATACTCCATAAGACAAAATTAACAATAATCTCACACACACACGCACTCACAGTCTTGGTGGATGTATATATGTGTATGTAAGAGTATGTAAACCAAAGTGAAAGGAAGGGTATATACCAAACTCACAACAGTTGTCTTTTAGGGATCTTAGAATGTGACTGGGACACTGGCTATAGAGGACTAGAGCTATACCCATAACATTACATTTCTCCTCACTATGGAACTAGAAGCAAAAGCAATTACATATTAACAGCTGTAAAATTCTGGGTGAATATGGGCTTTGCTATAATACTTATAATAATTTTTATTTCTTTTAAAAGATTGAAAAGTAAGAGATTACACGCAAATCCCTTAATAGATTGTCCACAGGTGAAAGTAAGTTGAGGGATGATGCCTTTACACTTCTTCCTTTGAAATTTGGACTGGTAGGGAATTTAACAGGAGTATCAATCGCTCAAGATCAATACACAGCTCTGAGTGGGGTACAAGAGGGTGCTGAATGCAGATACACATCAAATCTCATAGTTTCTCTGCTTTGCCAAATAGCAAAGGATGTGCACGAGTTGATTCAACAAATAAATTCATTCAACTAGAGGTAGGCTTATTCCCATGAATCTCATTAATCAGGTCATGCCCATATCTGCTGATTTAAATCAAGTAGGAAATATAACACATATAAGTCATACAGGCACATTAAAGGCATAGCCATTTTTCAAAGCACCAACCTTGAATTCTTTCATACATTCCACTTTCTCTGCCTTGAAAACTCTTTTCCCCAAGCTTTCGATTGCATCTTCCCCTGACTATTGCCTACCCATTTTTCAGAACTCAAATTTTCAGGACACTTAGCTGGGACTTCCTTCAAATGGGCTAAGTCCTCCCACTTATCCAGCATAAACTCAAATAGAGCATCAAAGATTTCCCTTGACTTGTTTGTCTCTCCCTTCATACTTGGTCAAGGCAGGGCTGGGGCCCCTTCTTCTTTGTCTCAGCAATTAGTAGAGTGGCTCCCTCTTACCATGGGCTCAATACATGTCTTCTGAGTTGATAGATAAATTGAATAATATTGAAACCCAACACGAAAACATAATATCAATCTTGGAATGGTATTTACAATAGCAGTGAGAAAACATGAATTCACAATGAAATCTTAGGCATAGGAGGTGAAGTGAGCTTGTTAGAAGCAAAATCATAGGAGAAATGACTCCATGATAAATATGAGATGCAGGATATAGATTCTGGGAGTGTAATCTAGAACTCTAAGCTACCAAGCATAATTTGCCTATAACTTATTACCATCTAAGCAATAGGGCCGTTGTTGAGAGGTTCTTTCACCTACTCTTTATGTGCCGACATGAGATCATTTTTCCACAATGGATCTTCCCAGACAAAGGCTAACAGCCATACTGGTTCCCCGCTCAGTTAAGGAGAAGATGATTTTGTTCAGAAAACCAATACTTGACCTTAAGTGAGCAAAGACATGTCCAAATGTCAGGAATTTCATTGTCAGTACCTCTATGCCACAGTTACTTTTCCCAATGTTCTCTGAGTAGGCTAATCAAGTGAAATGTAGAAAGCTCAAAGTAAAGGATGGATTAGCTTGAGGGGATCTTAAGACATTATTTTTCCTAGAATAATTTATATGACCATGCAAATTGCATTTAACCAATGTATCATGGCCCTGTCATGGAATGGCCACAGATACATGCATTTTTATATTTTTTAAGTGTAAATATAAAATTATTACCAACATAATTTCTCTGTGATGGAAGTTCGACCCTGGTTACAACTTCAGAATTATCTCTTCATGGTTTTTTCAGTGGGTAGGGTCCATGTTTCATGCATATTCACATGCCCTGTGCTTCACATTCCTTTCTCTGGAACTCAGAATATATTTAAAATTTATAGAAACCTCTCAGTTTATAAATGAGAAAAGCTATACCCTGAAGTGGCAGAGGGAGTCTGAGAAAAAAAAAAGGAAGGGAAGATGATTTCATTCCACTGATGGGCTTCCTTTTTCTGCAACACGATGTTTTTTTTTCTAGCCAAAAGAATATTAAATTTCTTTGAAAAGAGTGAATCTTCACTGATCACACTAATAATGCCCTGTAGAGAAGATTCCAGTGTTTAATTTGGACATTTTAGAAACTGTAATCAGTATTATAGGGACTTAATTTAACTCGAATGTTTTGATTAGAATCCTGCTTCCGGTGGACTTAAATAGTGAAATCTCTTCCAAAGACAATGAATGCCTAGGGTGCTTGCCTGTGTAAGAAGTCAGGTTTCTCAACACTCTTCAGACTTGGTCTCCGAATAAGTTCTAAAGTAATTAGAACCAACAACTCCAGAGTTGGGATTCCATTTATATGGAATGCCCCAGAGAGCCTGGTATTATTGATTGAGCAAGAAAATAAATTCTAGAAATCCATTCTATTACCAGCTGTACCAGAAGTCGACAAATATCTGACTCTTGGGCAGGTTATTGAAATCTGGGCCAGGTGTTAAACTCTGCTGTACTCTGAGATGAAAAGAAAGGTATGAACAAACACACTATTATACCTAAATTATAAATGGCTAAATTGAAAGGATTTTCTCTTATTTTGAAAGTATGTCCTTCCTACTTTTCCCTTGAACTTCTTGCTTTTAAAATATCATATGCTAGCAGATGAATTTATTTCTTTATTAGGTAGTTCTAGCTTGAAAAATTAAAATGCAAGAGAACTAGTTAATTGGCCTTTTAATATTTTAACTGTGTATAAGTTTCCTAGCTGCTATAACAAAATATCGCAAACTTGGTGGCTTAAAACAACAGAAATTCATTATCTCACACTTCTGGGAGCCAGAAGTTCAAAACTGAGATCTTGGCAAAGCCAAGCTTCCTCTCAAGTCTGTAAGGAGAAACTTTCCTGCCTCTTCCTAGCTTTGCTGTTTTCCCAGTCATATTTGGCAACCTTTGGCTTATAGATGCCAAGGATTACTATAATCCTCTGCTTTCACATGGCATTCTTCCTATGTGTGCCTGTGTCCAAATTTCCCTTTTATAAGGACACCACTTATATTGGATTTTGGATCACTCTGCTGAACTCACTGTCATCTGATTATCTCTACAGAGAGCTTATTTTCAAACAAGGTCACATTGAGATGTATTGGGGGTTCAGGCTTCAATATATCTTTCTGGGAAGAACACAGTTCAACCCATAACAAATGGAATGGACAATGTGAAAATCTAGAAATCACCTTAAAATTTAACAAAGCACGAATTCTAGGATTTCCTGGTTAAAGGGAAAATTAAAATTAAAATCAGTTTCTTTGTCTTAGTGGCTAAAAGGGAAAATTTGAACAAACAGGGGATCACTGAGACCATTCCTTGCCTGACAGCTTCTTAACATGATCACTTTAAGCCTCAAAGAGTTTTGCCATCCCTAAGGGTCTGGGAAGAAGAAATAGGTTAAAAGTATTGAAATGTACATAGGGATGAGGCAAATGGAAGAAAGAGGTAGTGCAGCTCTTTATGAGAAAGCCTGCCAATAATTTAAGCGAAGTATTTCTGAAATGTCCAAAACTAAAATTATGAAGTCTACAGGAAGATTAAACAGTGGCACATCGGTTTGATCTAGGTAAGCACATATCCAGATTTTAATTATTTAGTTTAATTACAAATGACATATATTTGTGGCCACATGTTTTATATTGCATTTTTTCCCCTTGCTTCTTTGCTTGTTTGTTTCTTTATTTAAATCACCACTTAATGCTTTTGAGAAAGTATAATAATGTTTGGGCTCTTTTTATACAAATTCCCTCTCTGTAGGTAATCTATATGATCTGTTCTAGCATGGAAATAACAAGGTAATACACACATTAAAATTAAACATGTAAGAATATTCCTGCTTGTTTTTGTTCTGTTAAAACATAAATGTACATATATGTCTGTGTACATGCATGTTTGTAGGTATGTATGTGTATGTATACACATGCATGCATATTATTTATATACTAATTTATGTACCAGTATTTATTCACCAATTCCCTACGTAAAGTCTCCTACTGCTTGGAATTTGGCATGACTCCATTTCTATCATTCTGTTTGTCTAGACTTGATCATTTCTTGAAATTCTATCTCTCTTCGCACTGAAGTATTCACTCAGTAATTTACACACATTTCCTCCCCTCTTCTACCATAGGTTGTCTATATATACCCGTTTCTCTTAGCCAGTAATATGGAATTCAGGCCACAAAGGGGCATTTTGTATTGTCAAACACTGCTTTCCATGAATTAGCACAGACCTCTATTTCTGGATTCAATTCCATTCCTCCTTGCCTCTGATATTTTGCTCCTCTAATTCAGATCTACTGGCAATATCTTGCATAATTCAACTGTCGTTTATTGACCCTCATCTTTTGTAAGGCTCTTTCCTTTCTTTAATCTTTATTACTTATTTCCTACATGTATAAATCCTGTTGATTCCTCAAAATGTCATCTTTCCCAAGAGGATCCCCTTTGGTCTCTCAGTAGGTAGGGCTAAAGACCCCTCCTCCCAGTACTCACAATACCCTATGCATTCTAGCATCACGTCACAGACTGCCACTCAAATAGTCTGCTTATAGTTCTCCCCTCCACAAATTGCAAAATATGTCGTGTTACTCATTTTGAAAAACAAGTGTCGAGGCACAGAAAATGCTCAGGAAAAGTTTATTGTTGAAGAAAGTAATTAGATATGTAAAAGTAGCCATTCTAGCCAACTGTCAATCACTTTAAACAGAAAAAAAGTGGCCCAAGGAATGATTCCTCTTTATTTATTTATTTATTTATTTATTTATTTATTTATTTATTTGACAGAAAGATCACAAGTAGGCGGAGGCAAGAAGAGAAGGGGCGGGGGGAAGTAGGCTCTCCCCACTGAGCAGAGAGCCCTATGCAGGGCTCAATCCCAGGACCCTGAGATCATGACGTGAGCTGAAGGCAGAGGCTTAACCCACTGAGCCACCCAGGATCCCCCTCAGGGTATTATTCTTGATTGAAGCCACATTATTCAATTTTATAGGAAAATTGCATTGTCATCTGGGGCTAATTGTGTTTGGAGCTTTGATGTAAATATTCAAAGTAAGCTGCATGTCTAGAAAGTAAAAATAATAATAGGCCTTGTAAAATGCTTTCCATATTTTT
>CM053603.1:66722527-66779547 GCA_028646535.1 Procyon lotor | reverse complement strand
AAATGAAAGCTGAGGAATAGTCAGGAGAAATGACCTCCCATGGTAACCTTTATATTACCAGGCAGCTCCAGGACTGAAATCCAGGTTTATTAAAATCCAGTGTCCTTTCTACAATTGCACTGACTCTCAACTGTGAAACAGCATAACAAACTTCTGGACTCAATTTAAAAACTGGATCTGAATTTGGGGTTCTTGGGAATTGGCAAAGGACAGGAACAAATACACATTAAAGAAAAAAAAAAAACTGGAAGAAAATGACACCAGAGCAAAAGCTATCATCATAAAGTATTTCTAACAATTGACTTAACTTTTATGATATCATAGGCTATTTTTAATTCCCCAAATTGTGCTAAAGCACGGATTCACTTCTTTCTAGATCTTTCTCTACTTGGTCTATTTTTCACTTACTGACATTTTTAAGGGTTTAAGTTAAAGGAACTAATGTAAAGTTGAACTGTTTATTATATTATTTATTAATATTCAAATTAGAAGCTTGAATCAGATATTATGAAGACCAAGTGGTTATACTTAGCAAAATGTTCTCAGTTATGGAGATCAAGGAAGGATGGAGATAGTGCTATCCGGGACTCCCAGAAATCTCAAGATCAAACCCACCTGAATCCAAAGTAAAGATAATCCAATACCTAAGGACCTCTCTTAACCATGAAGTACATTTTGTTTGTATTTTAAACAATTTTGATGTGTATCATATAGAAACATGTGTTTAAACTTCTAAAAA
This sequence comes from Procyon lotor, assembly GCA_028646535.1. NCBI lineage: Eukaryota > Metazoa > Chordata > Mammalia > Carnivora > Procyonidae > Procyon > Procyon lotor. The sequence continues at coordinate 66,778,808 of CM053603.1, read as the reverse complement.
ACTGCAAATACAGTGCTGTTGGACTATTGGTAGCTTCTTGTATAAACTACAGCCAAAGTATATAAACTAAAATATAACTTGTAACCACTTAAACCAAGGATTTGCAAATCCTAGATGGATTCCCAGGAGCAAGCACATGGAGAATTGTGGAATTAAGAGGTTATTTTTTCAGTTGGAACACAACCTAGTACATTTTGTATTTCCCATGAACTTCCAGTATTCTTCATAGGGACTCTCAGAATATATTGTGCTATAATTCTTTTCTATTTTTGTTTCTTTTAATCAAATAATACATACATGGTAACAAACCAAAGAGTACAAAAGAACTTCAAATGAAAAGCAAAACTCTTCTACTTTAACCCTGCCAGCCCAGAGGTAAATGCTTGAAATGTTTATTATTACTTATTATTATTACTATTATTTTCTGCCTGTTGACATCATAGCTCTATATAACATACTAACATATTTTTATCTCTAGATACTCATAAAGATGAGAACCTAACACATATACACTATCACACTTTTTTAAAAATGATTTTTTATTTATTTGAGAGGGGCAGAGGGAGAGGGAGACAAGCAGACTCCCTGCTAAGCCAGGAGCCTCAAGATGATGAGGGGCTTGATCCCAGGACACTGAGATTATGACCTGAGCCAAAATAGAGTCAGATGCTTCACTGACTGAGCAACCCAGGCACTCCTCATACTTTTTTTTAAATCTTTCTGTACTTCTTTACAGAACCTTTCAAAGTTTTATTAATTTGAATATTCTTTTTTTTAAATTTTTTTAAGGTTTTATTTATTTATTTGACAGAGAGAAAGAGATCACAAGTAGGCAGAGAGGCAGGCAGAGAGAGGGGGAAGCAGGCTCCCCGCTGAGCAGAGAGCCTGATGCGGGTCTCCATCCCAGGACTCTGAGGTCATGACCTGAGCTGAAGGCAGAGGCTTTAACCCACTGAGCCACCCAGGAGCCCTAATTTGAATATTCTATTATTTTGCAATTCTACATAATATAGCTCCACATTTACATTTGGTTTCATTAACTTGAGTAAGGCTCTCAACTTCCCTGCTGGAAGTTATTTGTTTTCTTACATCTTTTCTCCGTCAATTGCCAATTTCCAAATTCTTTCAACTGTATTTACCCTTTAAAATGTTCAAAATTTTCTAACTGAAATATTTCATCCTCTGGCCCATTCTTCTAGGCTTTGTCTAAGAGTAATTCTAAAATTTAAAACCTGGGGTACCTGAGTGGCTCAGTTGGCTAAGCATCTGCCTTTGGCTTAGGTCATGATCTCAGGAACCCAGGCTCCTAGGGTCAAGCCCAGAATCCGGCTCCCTGCTGAGCAAGCGAGCCTGCTTCTCCCTCTCTTGCTCCCCCTGCTTGTGCAAGGGCATGCATCTCTCTCTTGTCAAATAAATAAATAAAATCCTTAAAAAAGTAATATAAAATTTAAAAGCTAATAAACAACATTATCATTGTCTTAGCTTTATCAATATTTTGTCTGCTGATGAGGTAATGCCACAGGATTAGATTTCTTTTCTATAATTCTAAAGCTACGAATCTTGGTCTGTTCAAAAGAGAGTATTTTACCTTAGAGCAAAGCAGCTTCTACTTTCTTATTATCCATCAATTGATTGCAATTTTGTTCTATTTTCAACTAATACATATACAAACCATACTTTTTCACTGTTCCCTTTATACCTTTTTCTATAAATGTGTTTTTATATTAATTTAAAATGCATTTTCTTTTCAGTCAAAACCCATGTTTTTAGCCTCACCGTCTCATGCTCTCTGCTTTGTTCATTTATCATTATGAGTATAGACCCTAATTCCAGTCTTTTTCCAAGGTTCTGACTTGATATTTTTCTCCACTTTATTTTTATGTGCACATCCATCCACTATCTATCTGGCTTCCAGAAATGTTTAAACCTTCATCTTTTGGAGACCCAAAACACCTTTATTCTTTTGCAGCTATGTCTCCTTTTTGTATTTTTTCAGATTTATTTCTAGGAAATCTTAGGAGAAAAGGAATTATATTTGTATGATCTTTGTCCTATTTTAAAATAAAACTAGAGGTTAATCCTAAATGTGTGCATGTGTGTGTGTGTGTGTGTGTGTATGTTTAAGATTTTATTTATTTATTTGACAGAAAGAGACACAGCAAGAAAGGGAACACAAGCAGGGGTAGTGGGAGAGGGAGAAGCAGGCTTCCTGCCAAGCAGAGAGTTCAATGGGGGGGCTCAATTCCAGGACTCTGGTATCACAACCTGAGCTGAAGGCAGACGCTTAATGACTGAGCCACACAGGCACCCCTCTAAATGTGTTTTAAATAACAAATATGAAGAGAAGTAACCTTGGCTCCCCAAAATGTACGGTAGTCCAATATACCTGATATCTGCAATCAATAAATTATAGTTTGCTGGTAAAGGATTATTGTTGCTCATATTTGATTAGGAAAAAACTACTCCATTTAAAAAATTGCCCTTCAAAACAATATTTTAACATCAAGAACATGATTTAAGATCATGTCACTTCCCCTGAAATCTCCTGGGAACTCTTTTTTAAAAAAAAATTTTTTTTTTTAAGATTTTATTTATTCATTTGACACAGAGAGAGAGAGATCACAAGCAGGCAGAGAGGAAGGCAGAGAGAAAGAAGGGAGGAAGCAGGCTCCCTGCTGAGCAGGGAGCCCGATGCGGGGCTCGATCCCAGGACCCTGAGATCATGACCTGAGCTGAAGGCAGAGGCTTTAACCCACTGAGGCACCCAGGCGCCCCTCTCCTGGGAACACTTAGTGAAGGTTGCTTTCCTCTGCTTCTTAGAGTAAGTAATTCCTTCAGTCATGAAAATAACACATGACAGCTAGAAACTATCTTTTCCTCCTTCCTCTGTTACTGAATATACTTTATATTTTAAGTGAACTTTCTAAACCAATCCTCTAGATCTTTCTTGATAATGATTTACATTTTGTAAAAAAAAAAAAAACAAAAACAAAAAAAAACCTTGGCTAAAGAAAAACAAACATAAAACAAAAACAAACAATCACAATGAAGAACACGTCCTAGTACTAAAGACTTCTGCTAATTACCTGGCAAAATATTCTGGCTGCCTGAGCACCTCTAGGGTGGCAATGTTAAGTCTTGAGAAGAACGTATCACAGATCAAGTGTCGGGCTGCTAAGCTGAATTTCAAGTAACTCCAAAACATTAAACAAGGAAAGCCCATGTACTCTAAGACATAGCTTGGCAAGAATTTCCATAACCATTTGCGCTTTATCATATAAAGCACACATGAATACATGAATAAAATAAAGATGACACAGGGTTAAAAAATATGGTGAAGAGTAGCTGAGCACTGGAAGAGGTTGATTGAGAAGTTGGTTAATACAATAACAAACTGAAAGCAACGAATTAAAGATCAACTGAGTGAGCTGATCAGTTTGATCGGGTTTTAGGATGAAGCTAAACACATTGGCCAAACATACAGGTTTCCAAGAAGAATGGTAGTTGACTAGTGTTGGTGAGAAGGAGGAATGCCTGTGAAGTAGACAAAAGGTGTTTTCCAGAACTCTGCAGACTTTGATGCACAAAAGAATATGTAATTTAACTGTTGGGACAGGTACAGTAATGTAAAACAAATGGTTCTGAACTCCAGAAAGAAATTTTAGAATAATAAAAACAAAACAAAACAGAAACATAAAAATACATTTAAGTTTAAATTAGCAAGTACTGAAATTAAGAAATGAGTGAAGTGCCATGGGAAAGAAGAAAGGAGGCAGTTACTCAGTTTGGGGGTGTCTTGGAAGATGCCAATTGAATGATTATGTCTGGGCTGAATGGACAGGTATTAATTAGATAGAAGAAGGGAAAGGACAATTATAATAGAAACCACCCTTGTGAAGGCATAGAAGAATGTGATATTGTCAATAAGCATTTAAAATTTAGGTATAAATGGAGCACAGTATGAATAGGAGAGATGAAAATACAAGGTAAATCGTGGCATGTACATTGCGTGTGCTATGCTGATGAATTTGGGTTTTTGTCCTTTGAGCAATGTCTTTTGAGCTGCATGTTCTCTTAACATCTTAAGATGTTAAGAGAACATGTTAAGAGAACATGCAGCTCAAAAGTATAGGTAATATTTGTATTTTTAGAAAAATTATTTAGAGAAGAACCTGAAGGGAGAAAATCAATCTGGAGTCAGGAAGACAAATCAAGGGGCTGTTGCATAGTCCAGCAGAAAACACAGGTCATAAATCAGCCACTAGCAATTGGGAGACTGAGGGAGAGATTGGGTAGATTTTTAGGAGATGGGCTTTAAGTAAGTATTATCCATTTGAAGTAAGTCCTGAGAATGACTGATTCTTCTCATTTGAGCAAGAGAATGGATAGTGATAACATTAACCATCACGTGAATAAAAGAGGAATGGCAAATTTCAAAAAGGTGCATATGGAGGTGTATGTATGGGTACAAAAATTAATGAGTTCATTATTGGGAACATATTAAATTTCACGTGCCAACAGCAGGTTTTATAAGAGATATGTCATAGATATGTAGGAAATTAGAATAAGTCTCCAGAGTTCAAGTGTATTTAGTGTTGAAGCTACAAATGTAGTAATTCTTGGTATAACTGAAGAATGGGAGTAGATGATACAGAAGAAGCTTTTGAGTAAGACTAGAAAAGATGGGACTCATTTATGAAGACTTTCCTGAGAGTAGATGGTTATCTACTTTGGATGCCCAATCTTCATGTTCAAAAGCTTATAGAACCTGTATTCTACATGGCAGGCACGGGGACTGAGCCTTGTGATCCAAACACAAGATTAAGTCTCTGTTCTTTTTTTTTTTTTTTTAAGTTTTTATTTATTTATTTGACAAACTGAGAGAGAGCACAAGTAGGGGGAGCAATAGGCAGAGGGAGAGGGAGAAGCAGGCTCCTTGCTAGGCAGGAAGCCCGATGCTGGGCTCTATCTCAGGACCCTGGGATCATGACCTAAGCCTAACGCAGATGCTTAATGATTGAGCCACCAAGGTGCCCCAGGCCCTGGTCTTGAAAAATGTGTCATCTGGGACAGGGCAGAGCCCTGGGGAAGGGGTAGGGCAGGGGAAGCTAACATATGTGGAGATAATTGTAATACAAGACAATACTGTGATAATTACTGTAAAACAGGGTCATAGTTAGAAACAGAGGGGAAACACTAATGAATTTTGTTGGGGATGGGTCACAGAAGGCTTCATAGTGGGAGAAAAGTTGTAAGTTAAGAGCAAAGTGCTTTTTCCTTTAAGCTTTCTCAGTAGTTTTAATTAGGTTTTTCTTTTTAGATTCTCATCTCTTAGCTAAATGGAAGTTTTCTGATGAATTATAATTACCAGCTACTTTCAAAACTTTACCTTCATTCAAAAATCCATGTTACTTTATGATTTAATTTTTAGAATGCATAGTGTCAATGTTTAGTTAAAGATAAGGACATCATAATTTAATTGAAGTATATATGGATAGCTTAACTATGTCTGGAAGAATAATAAGAATTTATCAAACCATGTATAACCTTATAGAGATAATTTTTAAAATATATTGAAAGACATTAAAGAAGAACCTAATAAATGAGAGCTACATTATATTTATGGAAAGAAAAATAATTAAAATGTCTCTTTGTTCTTTCCAATTCAAACTATAGAGTTAATGCAGTGTGAATCAAATAGCTGTGAAGTTTTTCATGGGATTTGATAGGATAATTCTAAAATTGATCTGGTGAGGAAATTATCCAGAATAAACAAATCTTACCCTTAAAGAAGGAGAGCTTGGAAAGGTATGTCCTATCAGACAAAAACCTTATTATAAAGGCATTGATTAATGATATTCAGTCAGAGAAAAGGAAATAGACCCATGAACAGGTCTGAATCCCATGAAGAGATAAATTTTCAAAATGTAATATGCTGATTTATCCATCATTTAATATGGATTATTGAGAGCTGATTATGTGCTAGGAATTTTCTAGGTGCTGTAAACAAAAGAACAGAAAACAAAATGGACAAAAATCTTTCTCTTCATTGTACTTATGGTGGGGGATACACAATAAAATACATAATATTAGGGTATACAAATTCAAATAGTCATAAGAGTGACGGAGAAAAAGCAGACAGGAGGGACTGAATAAGTTTGGAGGAGGGTTGAATTTTAAATAAAAATGGATGTGGTCTCCCTGAAAAGTGACTTCAGTGGAAAAGCCCAAAGGAGGTGAGGGAGGGAGTCCTTCAGACAGAGGGCAAAGTCAATGCAAAGACCCTAAAATGGGATGGTACCTGAATCAGGTATATCATTGTCATGTACTGGAGAAAGAACTGACAAAGCAACGAATGAGTTGGGACATTTGTTTATTCTTATGGAAAATATAAAATTGGATTCATATCTCTTATAGTAAGTAAAAATTAATTCCCGGTAGATTACAGACTTAAGTATGAAAGACAAATCTTTACTCAAGTATGAAAGACTAATCTTTACCTTTTAGAAGACAAAGGAGCAATGAAAGAAGTAGACAAGGGAGACTATTTCAATGGCCCTAAGGTAGAATTTTTTTTTATAATCAAGACAAAAAAAAAGTCCAAACAACTTTGAAACTAAGAACGTTTGTTCATTAAAAGTCACTTGTAAAGACAGCAAAATGGCAAGTCACAAATCTTATGAAGGATTAATACCTTGACATACAAAGAAGTTGAACAATTCAATAAAGAGTTCTAGTCTAAAAGAACACGAGCATTTCACAGAAAGGAAAACTAAACAGCTGATAAATATGTGAGGAATTGATCAATCCTGTAGGTAGTCAGGGCAATTTTTGAATACACAAAATTATTTTAGGATTCCATTTTCCATTCAACAAATGGACATAAAGTTTTTAAAATGTACAATAGCACCAATCTTTGATACAGATGTGGAACAATGAAACTCTTACACCCTCACACGGAAGTAAAAACTTTTTGGTAACTTTTATTGAAGTTAAAATCCTAGTATGATAAGACCCTGCAACTCCATTTCTATGCAGTAGACTAGAGAAACTGCAGCTATGCACGGAGGCATATGCAAGAGTGGTTATAGTAAACAGCCCTTACAACACCAAAAATAGAGCCAGATATCCATCTGCAGTAGACTAGACCTATATCCTATGGTCTGCTCATACGATGGATAGACCGTGCACTATGATAAGAAATGAAGTACAGCTAAACGTGCCCACATGGATGAATCTCAGACACATGGCACTGAGTAGAAAAATAAATGACAGAGGAGATCTCTATATATTTCCTTATGTAGATATACAGATATCCTCAGAGAGAAAGAGAAAGATAGTTCTGTGACGCTGAAAAACAGAACTATGTAATCCTTTTATTTAAGAGTATATCCTTAGGCACTAAAACAATAAAGAAAAATAAGGAAATGATGAATAAAACAATTTAGATAGTAGTTACCTCTGATAGGGAAGCAAGAGTATACGATTAGTGGGAGAAAGAACAAATTATCTTAGAAGTTGAAGATAACGTTCAATTTCTTAAGCTGGATAGGAGGTACATGGTGTTTACACTATATTATGCTTTATAATTTACATAAATGACATATATAGTCACAAATATTTCCTATAAAAATGTCAAAAGAGTTTGTGAAAAGAGAGTTGATGAGAGTTCATGAAACTTTATGAAATAATGCTTACAAGGAACATTTAAAAAGGCATCATGAGAAAATGAATTTCATTGTTTTATTAATTGAATTTTAGGGGTGCCTGGTTGGCACAGTCAGTCAAAGGTCGGTCTCTTGGTTTTGGCTCAGGTCGTGATATCAGGGTCATGAGATTGAGCCTCACACTGGACTTTGTGTTCAGCATGGAGTCTGCTTAAGATTCTCTCTCCCTCTTCCTCTGCACCCCTTCTCTAAAATAAAAATAAATAAATCTTTATCAATTGAATTTTTATCCCAAGAATCCTGAAAAATTGCTCATACTACTAGGAATTTAAGATAATTAAAATTAACTAAGTGGAGGTAGTGATTATTTCTTCTATTTCTCTTTCCTTTTTCTTCATTTGCTAGTGGGAGAGGAGCAGGAAATAGGATTATAGCATCAGTGTTGCATTGGAACAACCCTCCCACCACCAAAAAAAACCTCTATAACAGCTATCTATATCTTTACCTAATCAAGAAGAAAAAGCAAAAACAAAAATATTCAAATGAATCTAAACTCCGTTATATTTTATAAAAAGTAAATTAAAATTTTAAATATGTATACAGTATATATATATTTTTAAGATTTTATTTATTTATTTAGAATGCACTCAAGAGTCAGGGGGAACAGAGGGAGAAGGAGAGAGAGAATCCCAAGCAAGCTCCATGCCCAGTGTGGAGCCCCATGCAGAGTAATCCCACCACCCTGAGATCATGACCTGAACTGAAACCAAGAGTCAGTTGCCCAACTGACTGAGCCACGTAGGCACCCCTATATATGTATACAGAATCTTAAAATCACATGCTAGACATGGCAACTCAGACAAATAAGTATGAAAAATGTTTCTTCATGTTCTTTTTAAATTATTACAATAAACTACCAGTCCTCATTATAAATTTCTCTTTTTTCATAAGCAACTCTTGCCTCTTCGATAAACAAAACTATCTTATGATGTTCTCTCTTAACCAACCAAAAGGAAATGAAGAATCTATTTGTTCTTATACTACCTAAACACATCTTGGGGGAGGGAGAAATCACTGAATAGATACAGAAATAGAACAAGGTGAAAGAAATTCAATAAATTTCCAAATTCCCATTGTAAGGCTGGGTGAACAATGATTCTCAATGAACAATGAACAATTGTTCTCAGTGAACAATGAGTTGATTAAATGGTAAAACCCTATGATAATCAAAGTCCAGTTTTAAAAGCCAAAAATATTAAGTCTAATATGAACATAAATTAACTTACTAGGTATTCATAAATGTTTACGGTGCTGTCCTTACAGAGAGAAAACACATACATGCAATTAATTCATATGTATTTGCCTAGTCTTAGAGTCATACCCTGAATCTTGATTTAGTAAGAACTTTCCTGACTCTGAAATCTCAAATGCATCATTCACTCTGCCCACAAGCTTTTTCCCCACTGTATCTCATTTTAACTTCCTTCAGAACACGAGTTCTTTCTGGTGGTATTTCTGACTCCAATATCAAGCCTAAAAACCTTTCATGGCAATGACTTTCGCATCTCTGTTATTCCACTATACTTCCACCACATTTTTTTCCTGAAAAATTCCCATCACAAATCAATCAGACATATGAATTCTTAGTCCTTTTGATTATTACTGTTTATTTTTACCAATTGTTGAGTCTGATATCCTTTCAGGTAGCAACTTCCAACCCTTACTGGTGGTGAGATGTTAGACAAGTTAATTAACCTCTTTAGACTCGAGTATTTATATTTAAGATAATAACATGTGACATACAGTTATGCTGTGGGTTTTCAGGTGAGATTATATTTGCAAAGGACTTTAGTATATTTTCTGGCACATAAGATACTCTCACAATTATCACTTGTGATTATTAGTAGTTTTTCTGACTTACCTGAGACAAATGAAACCCTCCTGTAGATTTCTTGCTTGGTTTCTACACTCTTGCTACTTCTCTATAAATTCTATCACAGGATGCTGTTTCTCTGCCCTCCCCTTAAATGATACCATTCTCCAGTATTGCATTTGTATTCTAATGAGGACCTATTTATCTATTGTGATTTAGTGTCCTTATAAAAGGATACTTCTTTAAAAATTGCCAACAAACATCAAGAGAAACAAGTCAATGATCTCCACAGATGACAATATATTGATGTGGCCTGTATTTCTCGTCCCACTGTGTCCTCTCTAATAGGATTTATATTTTCTTATAAAGTCTTTCCTCTTTTATAACTTTGTCTTCATGGCAAAATACAATTAATTACTGAATTATGTGCCATTTTCTGCTCTTTGAGAAAAAGCAAAAACTTAAAAAAGAGGCATCTGTAAAGCTTTGGTTTGCTGACATTCTTGTTCTCAAATCACGGCTCTTTGGATGTGAAAGGAATGGCAACTTCTATTTTAAGATTTTGAATCCCAGCAACAGGTACCTTTCAAGAATAAAACCTATTCCATTTTCTTCCTAAGTAGAAAGCAGTTAGAATCTGTCAGTCAAAGTGCAAAACTTCCACAAGGGAAAAGCATTCTAGAACATAAAGCCGTTCATTGATCTAAATCAAATGAAAAGGTAGATCTCTTAGGCAGGCGCTTTTCTTAATGTGCTCTGTTCCCTACACTGGCTAGAGGACAACAAAGGCTAAAATATGGCCTGCACAGCAAGCTGCTGATGGTGAAATGCACATCCTTGCATGATCCCAGAGTGTCCTGGCACATAGCCTGCCCCCAGGACATTCAATAGCCCCAGTCCCAGAATGTTTTTCTCCTGCCACTGTGAAGCCTTTTTCTGGGTTATACCCAACTAGTCCTGCTTGGATCACTCAACTCAATTCTACTTTGCATTTTGCAGTGAGGACTCTGGTTATCTCTCCTAAAAGATGGACCGTGGGACCAGTGGTGGGGGGGTGGTGACTAAAGGTTCGGCTGGCTTTTCTCCATCCCTCCCCACTTCCCTTGGCTCCAATGCCCAGGACATGAGCCATGTTTCTAGCTTCCCCTCTCTTCGTCTCACCCCGGAAAAATCTTTTATCTTCCTCTCTTTGCCCTTACACTAGACCCAGCTCTGGGCCAAAACATCCAAAACAACTTCTGAGGTGCAAATGACTCCTTTGCCATCCTTTATGGATGAAGTTACATCTTTTATCCACGAATTTAACTGAAAAAGAGATGCGTGGGGAAGGGGGACCTAAGTAAAGCAGAGTGTTTTTGCCATTTCTTGCTTTTGGTGTTTATTAGCAAATCTTTCTAAACACAATGTGCATGCCACTTAAATATGTGCACGTACACACACACACACACACACACACACACACACACACACAGGATGGGTTTTTAAAAATGTGAACCAAGCTTATTTTTGCTTCCGGATTCCTAGTTATATATTACAAAACTTTGTTGAAAATTACAGTGGCAACAGGAAAGAAAATATGATCCGAAACTACTCACAATGAAAACAGAGAGGTCAAAAGATAAGCCAGTACCAGAAAAGCGCAGAACAAGAGGAAAAGAGGGGTTTTAAGAGGAGAAAAACAAAAGTGCCAGGGCAGTGACCAGAGCCAAGAGGATGTCTGATGGGTTTATCCTGCCACTGAAGACCCACTACTCCCACTGCTGCTCACTGTCCCAATCTGGCTTCCAAGGTTGGAGCTTAACGTGAGGAGAGTTGACAGGGGATAGTTAAAGCAGTATACAACTCCAATCACACAGAAAATGGATAGATTTTCACTAGAGTTGCTGTCCCAGAAGAACATTGATGATGGAAGAAAAGATGCAACTCTAGCAGGTCTTGCATGATGTGTGGGTACCTTCAGGCAATGCTCAAAAGTTGTTCTTTTAAGACATTATATGTTAATAAACATTAATTTAAAAAAAGTTGTTCTTTTATCAATGAAGACCATGGGGGTTTCTGTGTAATACATCATGTCTGAACGGCCAAAATCATTTAGTTATTTTGAAGTGGGCATTCGTCTTCTGGATTTCCTGTGATTGTAGCATCTTCGTGAAAGTGTGCAATGACAAATAGGAATGGAGCTAGCTAGCAGATGATGTCTGTACATCTTTGTTTTGGAACAGACCTGTCCTAGATTTGGTTTACCAGAAGCAGATGATGAGATAAAGATCACACTGTACAAGTGATTTTTAATGACATGATGCTAGGAGAGACCTAGTCAACTTGTGGGGAAGCAGGACCGAGAAGGCAGAAGACAATCAATGCAGTGATTTTAGGCCTTGCCGGGGGAGAATGGCTTCAGCCTGATCCTACAGGGATGTCTGGAGTGTAGGTCATGCCAGAGTTCGTCCTAACCTGATGTGAGAAAGCTAGGCTTACATATTCCCCACATCTGTTAATCATTGTTAAAGACCTTCCATGGGCATCTTAAATTTCAGAGACTTCTGGTTCTCTGCCCAGGTCGGCAATGTGGCTCTAGTAGCCTAACAACAAAGTGTTGGAAGCAAAAGCATACCAAAGCTGGGAAGGGCACTCAGATACAGTCAGGGGGATCAAGATGATCTGGGTGGGTGATGGACAATAGCCACTACAGGCCCTTTAAGCAGCCATGACATAGTAACTGCAAATTTTAAGCTTAATGATCAGTCTGATGTGAATAAAAACTGGAGAAAGACATAAGCCAATCCTAAACTGAAGGATTCCTCCCATCTTGCCTTATGCCCAACAAATTATTTTTAAACCACTCAGTCTGTTTAAGCCTATGGTCATTTATAATGACATTCTGATCCCCTAGTCATGACCTGTAGAAAGAAGATGCAAACTAAACTCATGACCTAGGATACAACTGCTTTTATGACTAGCTGTTGAGCCATAATGTTAATTATACTTACATAATTAAAAAAAACACATGGGCATATATATACACCTATGTATCAGTCAATCAATACAGTATAAAATTAAACTGTTCATTTGCTACCATAGATAAAATTGACAGTTAATTAAATGTTCTAACATTTCATAACCAGCACTAAATAATTAAGTTGTTGTGACACTCTCTAGTTCAGGCTTAAAAATATACATTTGTCTTAACAGATCTTAGACCAGAAGGAACCCTGAAAAACATGCGTGTCACAGCTCGCATACACCAGGGCTACTGAGTTCCACTTGGACCTCACCCAATATTTCTCTTAGGGACAAGAATACAGCACCCTTGTAAGCTTGGTTCTTTGTTGTTTCAGGCTCTATAAATGCCTGTAGAAGTCAGTCTTTGCAGAGCCTCTTAACAATGAGACTTCTCACCTTTGTTCAGTGCTTTGCTTCACCTTTGAAACCCCATAATTTGTGTACAGGTCTTCACTTTTGCACACTTCAACACAGGAACCCTGTACATATAAAACAGGAAATGGGGTACCTACGACATGACCAATATTGAATACCAGACCACCTCTAGAAATTGAAATGAACTAATCCCCAGTTTCCAACTTCTGTAGTTTTCTATCCCAGAATTCAATAATCAATGTGGGCCACCTAAGGACATCTGCTCATTATAGAGAAACACATTATTCTCAGCTGAGTCACCTTTCATCAACCAAGATGTTTTTTAGGCAGCAGAAATAATGACAAAGCTCCTTTAGTGAGGTAAACTAAAGTTGTGTGCAGACACAAAACTTTCAGACCAAGAAAGAAAAAGTAAAGAAGAATGAAAATCTTAGAGTGGTCGTTTATAAATACCATTATACACCGAACACCAGTCCCCCAATCCTTCATTCCATGGTGGTTTTCCACCAAAAACAGGCACAATACCCAACTGAAGATTGAGTCTCTTTTAAAAACATTAATCTAGAGACGTGGGTATCAATGCAATTTTATAATGCAAAGGCATTTTTATTTTTCAAAGAACTAGCAATTTGACAGCCTTGACTGAGGCATAATGAACATTTAACTTCAAAAGTTCACAGAAACTCTTCCTCAATCATCTCTTAATTAAAAGAAAAGATGATATAGGAAAGAGAGTTATCCAAAATGGTTCTGAATTTCAGTTTTAGCAGCTGCAAGAAGGAAAGAGGGTAATTTGAGTTTGAGTAATTTACTGCCAAATGCTTCGATAATTTTCTAACAAAATTAAGAGGATAAATAAAATCACATGGCAAACACTAGACAGTCACAAACCACCCTACGGAGTATACGGAGCCACAAAGCCTCAGAAGGGTAGGAACTTAGTATTCTTGGGAGGCTCCTATTCTCATCTTCAGATAGTCCACAAGCTGTGTGACACAGTCAGAGGGCAAATTTCTCATCAAACATCCTCTGAGTTTTTTGAGGTGATGCTCTGAGGGAAAGGAAGCCAACATAGTGAGAGGTGCGTCTGTGAGTAGTTTTCACTTCCCTCCATACTTATCAGGAACTGTGTACTTGCCACCCTCACCTTTGCTTTTTCTTCATAGCTAAGAAATACAGAGAAAGTTAATGGTGGAGGGGAAAAGAGAGTATCACTTTATGATCTACTCCCCCACTTCCAGACCTGAAAACAACAAATTCAGCCTAAGAATGCATCCCTCTGCTAACACACTCTGAGGAGCTGCAAGTTTTACTTTCATGACAGCTGTGCTTCTTTCCCCCATGTTTTTGTGAGTGTTAAATACTGCCAGGTACCTTGATGCTGGATAATATACCCAATAATTGGCATATTTGTAGATTTGAGAAAAAAATATTGACTATTGACCTAAAAGCAAGCATTTTAATTAAATAGGGTTTGCTTTAAAAATGAAGCTATGTTTCAGTTCAAGGTTTAATCAACTGGTTATAATAGGTAACCTAATTAATTAGTGGTTTCATTTTCTTTTCTAGTGGGAACACTCCTAAAGATTATTTTTAAGTAGTGTTGTCAAGTGACTCAAGAAGTCCTGCAATTCACACTTTACTGATATTTATTAAATGAAATAAGCAAAATTCTTGCAGCTGTATTCAACTTATGTGAGCTAGAAACTGTGTTATTAAAGAAAAGGGGTAAGTATCTAAAAAAAAAATGAGATATTAACTCTACCTGGGTGGGGCTCAGTCAGGTAAGCATCTGACTCTTGATTCCTACCCAGGTCATGATCTCAGAGTCATGAGATCGAGTCCCATGTCAGGCTCCATAATGGGTATGGAGCTTGCTTAAGATTCTCTCTCTTTCTCTCTCTGTCTCTCTGTCTCTCTCTCTCTGCCTCTTCTCACACTTGCTCTTTCTTTCTCTCAAAAAACAAACAAAAAAACCAGAATATACAGAGAGTAACCAAATATATACAAATAAGATGGCATAGGAGTTCAGAAGGTAGAAAGAGAGAATGAGAGCAATTTCTGACAGGAGTAAAGAAGGAAGACTCAGTGAAAAACAGCTTTAGAGCTTAGGTTTGACAGTTGAGTGGGGCCATAAAAGTGTAAGGGAGTAGTTCAGAGTCACATCAGACAAGCCAACTGTATATAAGAATGGAAAGAATGGAAAAGGCATGGAGGTAGCAAAGCAATGGGTAGACACAGATGATAGGGTATGGATGGGTGATAATGTATTGGGTAGGGATAGGTAATAAACTTAAGAAGGCTTGTTGTAAGATGAGCTCACCAAAGACCTGGAATGTATTTTTGAATAGGTTGGAAATGGCATCATAGATAGTCCTTGAAAATGTGAACCCAACATTCATATAGAGAGCTGGTTGAGTAGAGAAGAGAAGAGAAGACTCAGCAACCTGAGATGTCTGACTAATGATCCAGGCAACATTTAATGAGTGATGAAAGACAATGTGAAACTGCCAAAAAGAATGAAATGGAATTAGTAAGATATCTACTGATTCAGATAGCACCTTAAAGAAAACCCACTTTATAAAACACCCATTACAATACATCTGTAATATTTCATAAGGGGCTGAATTATATATAATAGAAGATAACCATAAGACTGTTAGAGAAAGCAAACTTGGAAATAAGTGATTTTTTTCATCCTTTTTAAACAATTATCAATAATATATTTAGTTTAATATTTATATGGATGAAATTGTACGTACACATCTCATTTCTAAATTATTTTCAAAGAATTCTAGATTTAAAAGATTGTTTCAAAAAAGTAAGAATAGACAGCAGTACACAGCCATGTACATGCAGTTTTTAGCTTAATAAGAGAAAAACCCACAATAAAAATTTTAGAAAACATAGAAGCATTTTAAGCTTGGTCATTAAGAAGGAAATTTAGGAGAAAGAATTGGCAAGTACTACATAACATATTCCCAACTGGGTCATTTATACGTGAATAAACAATATAACTGGACCAAATCCTATAATTGGATTTAATGATACTGAAGCAATGTCATTGCTCAAAACTGACTGAAGAAAGTGAGATTTCTGTCCAACAGACAAGAGACTAGCATCTCCAATAATGTCTGTTGATTTGGATCCTGAAAGAAAAAAAAATCTCAAGCATTAATTTATGCCTTTAATTCATTTATGAATATAAAAATTTATGTGCTTTAGTTTAAAGCACAAATTAGGTACAATGACTTAGGTACACTACATAAGTATTTTGGGACTTGAAAAGGGAATGCAAATTTCTAATTTAAAATATCCAGTGTCACCAGAGTTTATCCTGGCCTCTCAGACAAATACAGATCTATTTCATTTCAAAACTATATATTACTTATTCAGCTCCTTTAATGATTCTAGACAAGTTCACTATGCTCTCTAATGTTCAGAAAAATCTTAAATAGGGATTATCTACATGGCTGTCCTGAATGGAACAAGGCGTCCTTGAGTCTACTAGCCATGTCTAAAACTACTTCCAATGTCATATTTATAAAAATGGCTGAAGAGAGCTCCACTAAAAATGGCAGCGATTTCCAAATTAACTTCACTATTTTTTAATGTGAATTTGGGGTCACATAGAAACTTTTCTACAGGAGGTCACTGAAAAGTTAATGCTGGTTCTCATTGTAGGCTGGCTCTATTTTTTACAGAAAAATATCCAGCCTGTTTACAACAAACCATTTTATGGATTTGGTTGAAATACTGTTATTCCATATGTGAGAATGAGAAAGTTAAGAATGGATTCTTTTATTTTTTTTAAAGATTTTATTTATTTATTTGACAGAGGAAGAGAGATCACAAGTAGACAGAGAAGCAGGCAGAGAGAGGGGGGGAGGCAGGCTCCCTGCTGAGCAGAGAGCCCCATTCAGGGCTCAATTCCAGGACCCTGAGATCATGACCTGAGCCAAAGGCAGAGGCTTCAACCTACTGAGCCACCCAGGCACCTCTCAGCCAAAGCAGTTTTAAAAGGAAAGTTTACAGCAAGGCAGGCCTACCTTAAGAAACAACAACAACAAAAATCTCAAATGATTTCTAAATTAGTATGTTTACATGATGGTGCTTAAAACTATCATGTAAGGGACCCCTGGTGGCTCAGTGGGTTAAAGCCTCTGCCTTCGGTTCAGGTCATGACCTCAGGGTCCTGGGATCGAGTCCCACATTTCTGTCCCTGTCTCTTTTAATTTAACACCTGAAAATAGATCAAGGAACATAAGAACCAGAATCAAAATCTCTATCTAGATGATAGCACAAATATGAAGCGAAGTGAAAAAAGATGAAATTGGGAAACTTCAAGAGAGAGAACAATAACAAAATCTTGTTTACCACTCAGAGTCAAAGTGAACATCAGGGATTTGGGCCACCATGTACCTTGGGGGGTGACACTTAGGGCTATAAAAGCAGTGAGTGCTCTATGAGGAGTGGTTAGTCCCACAGGTCCTGCCATTTTCTATTTCATGCTCACTTCTGATCCATCATTTTGGCAACCAAGAGGTATATTCTTGGAAATGTTCAAACACAGTAGTAATTTGGAGTGGAGTGATTGACTAGATGGGCGTTTAGTAAAGGTCAATAAAATAAGTGGTAAAATTTCCCAGTCCCCTTCTTCCCTCCAACATCTAGAACTGTGCTGTAAAATATGGTAGCCAGTAGTCAGATGTGGCTACTGAGATGAAACAAAATGAAGACAAAGTTCTGCAACTGTACCTTCCAAGTGCTCAAATGCTATTTGTGGTTAGTGTTTACCATATTAGACAGCCTGGTGTCATGCCCATCATCACAGAACAGACAGACTGGACAGCATTAAATAAATGAGCAATCTAAGAAAAAAAAAAAAAGAGTTATCTGTCTTATAGCCACCGAGAGAATATAAATGGTGTCTCAGAAAATATCTGAAAGCCTCAGAATAAGAACTATGGTCCGTAATGTTTAGAGTCTTCTAATGAAAAATAGCTCTGTCTTATCACCTTCCATTGCTGATCCTACCACCATTCACACAGGGCATCAAATTTGCCTTTTCAAATTTGCCTTTTCAAAAACTGATAATCAATCATAAAACATTTGAGAAAAATTTTCAAGATGGAAGACAGAGACCTAAACAAAACACACACACACACACACACACACACACACACACACACACGATACACAGAGGAAAAGGAACAGGGCAAGTAAAAGAGAAAAAAAATTTTCATGCCAGATAACAGAAGATATTCATGAATGAAATTAGAAGATACTGTTAAAAAGGAATATTCAAATACAAGAAAAAAGCTCTGCAAAATTATAAATATGCAAAAGGTAGTTTGAAAATTTTAAACAAAACTCAAGTAAATATCCTCAGAATTAAAAATAAAACCAAAAACTAAACTAAAAGTATGACCGATAGGAGAAAAGATGTGGAAATTAAATATTCTACCTAGAGAGCCTACATCTGACTAGTGGAATCCAAGAAAAAAAGAAAATCCTGAGAAAATCTGCACAGAAAGTCATAGTAGAAGTCTGGGAAATACTTATCATTTTTACTGCTGTTGTTATTTTTTAGGAGCATTCTATCATTATTACTTTTACCATGTATGTAAATAACCTTGATAAAATTAAAATAATAATTATTGTTTGAAGATCCCAAAACAATTTTACAAAACAGAGTAGAATCCATATATTCCACTGGATGGGTGATCACGTTATTTACAAAGTACATATTTGAGATCAATTCCTGAGGATGAACCCAAAAGATCTTTTACTTTAGAAAGCAGAAACTATAGATAAACTATCGGCCAAGACAGCTCTGAATTCTTCCTGCTGACTCATCTGCATGAATGAAGTAAAACATTCAAAATCTCAAAAAAGACAAACAGAATAAAATGAAATAAAATGAAAAAAAAAAAACCCTCTAGCTAATGAGGCCATTTATGCAAATTCATTAGCATGAGTACTTCCAATTGATTAGCACAAAGTGTTATAAAGAAACCTCAAGAGTATAAAGTAACATAAGATTAGAGGCTGTTCTCCCAAGATGGGGAAAATCCCTGCGGGGGAGGAGGCACTGGGGAGTTAAGAAAAGCATCTGGCCTCCTTTGCAAATGAACATCTCTTAAAAGGCAGTATCTTCTAGTACTTCTAAGCCTGGATTAGAGCAAGTGCTTCACTTTTATAAGGTTGCTAAATGTGAAATCAGTTAAGGAATACAAAATTTAACGCTAATTATTTACAGAACTTTACCATTAGTTTGTAAACAACAAAAGATCACATCACTTTTGCTCACAAGCGTCCAAAGATGCTCTGCTTTCCATCAAGCCAGATAACTGCATTTCAGTAATGATTTGGAAGGCACATTTGATCCCTCAGATGATTGTAGCTATCCCTTCCTGCAAGAAACTTGAGCAGATCAGCTCATGTTTTGGTGGTAAAGTAATCCAACTAATGGTACCCAGGCATTCTTACACATCTCCATTTGGAGCACTTAGCACCATATTGTAATGATCTCTTCCTCTGGTCCCTGTTCTCCATGATACTTTGTTTTCAAAGAGAATTGGGAACCAAGCTAAATTTTTCATTGTTGTACATAGAGCTACTAATAAACTGTGTCACACACCTTGGCAGACACACAAATATTGAATTAAGAAATAAATGGAATTCTTCATTTTAGAGATGAGGAAATGGCACTACTAAAGATGCAAATACTAGCCTAGAACGAGTATTAATAGTTGTTGCTGTTAGTAGCAAAGACAGGAGCAGAACTTAGATTTCCTGCTTCCTTATTAATTATTAATAATAATTAAAACAACTCATTAGCCAACATTGAAGAGCAACCAAAAAATGATTATAAACTTCTCCTCCATTACTTATCCTCCACAAGTCTTACACCTCTGGACAAAAAGGTCTATTTATTATTTAGATAATTCCTTTTTGCCTCCTCCTGCCTCTGTTTTTGATGCCTCTGTTGATATCAGGAATTATCTGCCTTTATCTTTATCCCAAACCTACTACTGTACAGGGTCCTGCTTAAATACTATCATATTCAATTACGAAAATAGAAAAGAAATTAGAGAAAACACTGAATGCTTTCTATATACCAAGCAATACCAGAGACAAATAATAAATGGCCTTTCTTAAAGAAGCACACGATTTAATTAGGTGATTAAAAGTTTGATAATATCTAGAGTTGGTAAGAGGTTTGAGAAAAAACACTGTTACACACTTTTGGTTGGGATATAAAGCAGGGCCACAGTTTTGTTTTATTTGGGGGGTGGAGAGGATTTGGCAATGTCTCTCCAAGTTAAAAGTACCTGTCTGCCCAAATCCAGCAATTTTCCCTCTAGTAATTTCTCATAAACATACTCTCCTATATCCATTTAAATTCTTGTGTACCTTAAAGACTAGAGCAGTGTTTGTAAGATTCCAAAATTGGTAAATTGAGTGTTCATTTATAGGATGTGGTAAGAGAAATTGTATCTATGAGGAAAATACATGTGAACAGGAATGTGCTAGTTCTCTCCAAGCTATACAGAAAAAAACTCAAACATAAGATGTGAAAATAGCAAAGTACAGAACAGTTTGCCTCATATGATTCCATTTGCTTAAAAACAGATATGCAAATATGCTGTCATATACATTAAAATGATCAAAGTACAGTTGAAAAGTACAAATAGTGATCAATTGTCTCAAGGAAGTAGGACCAGAGGAGTGGTGTGGGGACCAGGCTTTCATTTTTTTTTCTTCAACATTTGAACTTTTTAACAACACACAGTTATCATATTCATAATTGCTTATTTTTTTTAAAAGTCTGTAGGTGTTTATGTAGTTGATAGGATAATGGTATGAATATTGAGGAAAGACTAAGTGAGATGCGGAAATTTTATACAGGCCTCGAAAGGTAGTTAGTATTTTAGTACATGGAGGTGGTGGAGGGATTCTACACAAAGGGTGAATGGCATATAGTAGGTATGCATGGCCATATGATTTGTTCCAGCCAAAGAAATGTTCATAGAAGTGACATATCTTCTATCTAGACTGGGCAAGTGAAAGTCCTTGTGTTCTCTGATTCAAACATAGAAAGGGATTTGTGTTGAGTTGGTGGAAAAGGACACTGAGTAGCTGCACAACACTGAGAACAGTTGCTCAGTGGTCACGTGAAGCCTCAAGAATGAAAAATAAACTTTCACTGCAAATCCACTGAGAGTTGGAGGTGTTTGCTACTAGAGCCAAACCCAACCTGACTTGATGCAGACAACATCGGAAGAGGAAATAACATTATATATATGCTTAGAAAGTGACCTGGATTTGAAAGGGAAATGAAATCGCCTGCCAAAATGAAGAGTTACATTTGATTTGTTTGGATTTCAGAAGTTGTTGATAGTTTCTTGGTTGTTTGGCTTTTTGTTTTTGTTTTAAGCTGGAAAGTGACATGATCAAAATCTAGGAATATCAATTACTACTCAGGAAAATTAGCCTGACAGTGTTATGCTGAGAAGGACATCTAGTTTTGGAAATGGAAGAGGGGTATTCAGCAACCAGGAGAGAAGAAAAGAGTAAGAGAAAAGTTGGGAATATTTTGTGTTCTAGAATCCAAGGACAAAGGAAGGAGAACCAGGTGGTTCACAACATAAAACCCAAGGAGGTGAAATCAGGTAAGGTCTGAGAACTAAGTGATTCTGGTGATTAACAGATAAACTTAGGGAAAGTAATTAGTAGAGTAATGCAGAAAGAAACTAGGTTGTAAGAGTTTGAGCAGTGAGTAGGTGGTAAGGAAATGGGGTCACTTAGTGTAGGAAATTCTCTACAGAAATATGCAAAGAGGAGAAAAATGAGAACAGCTTGAAGAAATATTTTTATGTGAAAAAAGTCATTATTTTTCCCTAAAATTCAGCTATTTATTTAGATAGAGAAATAATGAAATATTTGTGGTCATAGAGTTGTCAGGTTAGTTCGGAGGGTAGAAGGAGAGTCAGAGGGTCGTAATGAATGGCCCACACATGGTACCAAAGGATGAAGTCACAAGCACAGGTGCAGAGAGCAACCCTGAACACTCTTCTGACTCAAGCAGGAAGCACGAAAAAGTGGGCGAAACCCGGGCAAGCTTCTGAGGTGAAGAAGAGGGAGCTCACAAGGAAATTAACCTTAGTCCTAACACTTCTCGGTAGAGGAAACAAAAGGCATGTCCTTTCCATCAGAGTGTGGAGGCTGCAAGCAGTTTAGAAGTGAGATCACTGGACGGGGCAGTGTGGGAGTCAAGAATGTTTCAATTCCACGAGAGGATAAGGAGGGGGAAAGAAGTGTAAGAACATGTGAGCCCGACTGGGGGTTCGGACACAAAGAGAAAGGATTTGTCTTGGACGCAATAGGGATATCTGGAAAACATCTCCTTTTAGGCACAGCAGCCTGGGGACAGAGAGGAGAAAACAGAGAATTGGGGTCTCCGTGGGCTTAAATTGAAGTAGAAGAGTAAGGTAAAGGAATGAATCATAGCATGTCTATCACCGAACTTTCTCAGTGGTGGCAAATGTGTGAACTATAGCATCTATCAGTGAATTTTCCAAATGCCCAGTGACAGATGTAAGCCAGGGTAGGAAATTAAAAGTGTGGCAATCCCAGGTGATGGGCCAAACAACCCGAGTGGTAGCTTTTCCAGATCACATAAAGATAATGGATCATTCCTTCTTCCGATGTCTTTCAGCATTTTTGCCTGACTCATTTCCGTGCCCGTGGCATGGTAACCTGTCCATGCCTCAGTTTCTTCATCTCTAAAATGGATGTAACAGCAGTAGTCATAAGGTTAATGTGAAGACTAATTGTCATTTTTTTTCCTAATTGTCATTTTTATCTCACTTAATCATTATTACCATCTGGTGAGTTAGGCATTATTATTAATTACTGGGTAATAGATGAAGAAATAGAAAGGTTCTTACCTTGATCTTTAATGATTCATTAAAATATTTCACTATAAACACTTCATAGTAACAGCTCACCCTACTCCACATTATCCAACATTTGATAAATCAAATGCCAAATGATTCATGTACACTACATATAGGAAAGCCCCCTAATTCACACCTTAGAATGAGCAGACTAGACTAGTCATTGTCTTTTGACCACCTCCATCCACTCTCTGACTTTCTCTCACCTCCGCTGTTCCCTGAGGGGCTCAGTGTGTGGATGGACTCCATCACCTGGATCCCTTCCTCCTGAATTCTGGTTGTGTTTGGTCCGTAGGGGCACCGACAGGAGAACTGAGGGACGGAGGTGAGAGAGGTCAATGCGTATCTTCCCCAGCTCTCCAGAAGGTCACACCACTCTGGGAGTAACTGCTTCTCTTTAATACTGTAGCTTTAGCCCCGTGGCCTGTCTGCCCAAGGCCAGATCTCCAGGGCTCCAGCATCATCCATGATGCCATGGATGCCACCCCGGGGGGCCTCCACACGACTTGTGGGTTCCTCTGGTATTGCCTTCACCTCTGAGCACAGTCCTTTTAAGAGTTCCATTAAACCCTGCTGAGTAGTTATTTTTCCTGTCTGTACCCTGACTGATTCACAGAGGGTATATGAAATATATTGAAATATTGAATATTTCAATATTGAATTGAATATTGAAAAATATTGAAATATTTTATGTAAAAAATGGAATATCAATAATCACTTTTAGATCCATAGGTGACTTTAGAACGCATTTGAAATAGATGAAAAAACCGAGGGCTGGAGAAATAAATTGGATCCCAGCTGCAAAGCGAGTAAGAGTGAAATGGAGAAGGGCTGGTCTCCTGACTCCCAGAACAGACAATTTGTGTTCCATCGCGTGGTCTCCCTCACCGGGGGACCTGAACTAGAAAACAAAAGGTTTTGATTAGAGGAAGCAGCTGCAAGACAGTGACTGCAGCTTCTATTAAATAAATTCCACTGTCAAACCTTTCCACCCCATTGAAAGAAGAGTCCTACCATCTCTCTCCATGGAGATAATTAGGATTTAACCTCCGTGTCAGAGGCAGAAAGCTGCTAGCTTTCAAAAAGAGATGTTACTTAAGGGTCAAAACTATTTTCTTCTGATCAATTCTGCTGCAAATGGATGAAGTTCTTATACCTGCTTCTAGTTCTAGGGTGTGTGAGGGGGGTATCTTGTTCTCTTTCCCTCTCCTGCATACTTACAGCAAATCAAAGATATCAGGCAAAATTGAGGAATGTAGTCTTGAATTAAAACAATTCCTTAATTTGAATGCATTTACAGAGCAGAGAATTTATTCACATTAATAAAAATTAACTTCCTGTGTTTTGTTCTCCTAAAAATTATTCTTAAAACTGATGGTGTACACAGTTGATGGTATCTTACACCAACACACACGCACAAATATATAACAAGTACATAAAAAACATATATACACAGTCTTTAAAAACTAATGAAATTAATTAGTTTCATCTATAATAAAGAATGATAAATGCGTATTTATTGTTTAGTTGGGGAAACTCTTGCATTAATGACTTTATGGAATTATCCAATAACCTAAGGTGGTATTGTTATTGTTGTTTAATAGGTGACAAGATCAAAGCATACTGAAATTAATAAAATCAGCCTAAGCTGGCACAGGTTAGTAGGTAGAAAACTGCAAATTTGAACATAGGACTTCCTATATAAGCAGTGTACACGCTTTCCATTTTCTGGTGCTCTACAATCAATACCATTATCACACAGATCCACAGAGGATACCTGCATTGATTAGGCCTCTGCCAAAGATGTCCTCTGCCAATCATTTCTTTCCAGTCCCCACATCTTCTTGAATACCCCCCTCTACCCTCTTAAGTCATAAAAGGATTAAGATCCTTTTGGTCACATCCTGTTCTTTCTTCTGGAAATGTAGCTTTGGGTCTTGCAGACAGTGGTTTCGGTTCTATTGGTGGTTAAATGGAAACATCCTGTGGGAGCATAAGCTGGAGGCCATGTGCATATTGGATCAGAGGGAGCTAGTTACAGAAACAGAGAACAAACATCTCCAGAGAGAAACAAAGATGAGAGACCACTTAGTTCTGGGGAGAGAGAGAGAGAGAGAGAGAGAGAGAGGGAGAGAGAAAGAGAGAGAGAGAATAATTCAACTCCCTGGTGGCTGTCTTGTCTCATCCCTGTAAAAGTTCTGATGGTCAGACCTTTCTTGAGTTCCATGAGATGTTCTTTTATTCTTCCAGTAAATTACCTCTTCCTTTAATTTACATAAGCAAGTTTGAATAGTGTTATATTATTTACAACCAAGTGACCCATAATGCAAAACTATAATATCTTCTGATAATTATGTATGTCTTTTAGGACCGTTGCTATGAACATGAATTCTGAGTGTGGTTGGTTATTAAACCACAGGCGTTAGTGGAATGTCAGATAACTAAAAATGCAAAAATATCAGAGAGTAGTTAAAATTGTAGGCTCTGGATTCAGAATGCCTAGGTCTAAACCCCTACAAAAGTGTAACATCAAACAAGTGATTCTGCTTCCTCTGCTGTAGAATATGGAAAATGAAAGACTCTATCTGAAAATGTTATGAAAATTACCCCACAGTAACTGACCCAAAGAAGAGCTTAAAAAAATGTCAGTTATTTCTGTTGTTATTTTTACTCTGATCATCTCCACAGCTATCTTTCCCTGTCTTACTCTATCAATAAAGCTTCATTTTGGGTTTCATGTAGAAGCATCAAAATTCCATTTACAAATCAAAGTAGTTCCAAATCCAGCTGTGTAATAAGAACCAAGGTCTGCCATAGCCATTAATGTTAACATTTGTGGTTCTTCCTTTATCTTTGTTTATATTTCCAATAGGTTTCATTCATTCTTATAAGAATGCATTGGGATGATGAGACTTCACTGAAATGGGCAGGAAAAATCTTTTTAAACATTTTGGCAATGTTAAGTCAGACAACCATGGGATGTAATCAGGTACCTAATATAAAAATAATTGTGCCATCTTTCATAAATGTAAATGATTGCCAACCACTTTCTTGAGGAGTTACTGCAGAATTGTTTTCCTAGCTGTGCTAAATAGAATTTGCTGAATAATTTCATTTGCTCTGTCCCACATCCCAAAGCTGGTGTTTTCAGAAGGTTAGAGGAAGAGTAGAGCCAATAATCCACAATGAGTAAAACCGACTGGTCCACACAGGGATTTACCCACCACATTAGCCTCATTAACACATAGCTCTAGCCAATTGAGCTAAATAATTAGGGTCAGCTATAGATAGAATTACCATTAATTGTTTTCAGATTTCAATCTCTGGGACTTTCATTCCAGAGTCACTAATTAAAACAGGGAAGAAAAAAAGTGCTCAGAAGTATGGAGTGAATTTATGCTTCATAATCACCTATTAGCAAGCCAAATGGCTCATTTATGGATAACGCTATCCAAATCAGGTTTTCCAGTAGTAAATATTTAAATTCCAGGCACTTGAGAAAAATGTTGCTAAATAAATTCTAGACATCACTATCATTGTTTTGTCTAGTTAACATGTCTTCCCACCCTTCTTATGAGAATGGTTCGACCCACCTCCTAGAAATAGGAGTAGATTCATGAACTACTCTGAGCCCCTTAGAGTAGCTTGCCCCATGGTGGTCATACCCACTGTTATGAAGTGGCAAAATAGAAGCTAAGAGAGGACGTGTCCTTGACACTCTGGTCTTGGAACTGTTAACATAATCTGTTCAATTGGCTTGCAGCCATTTCTAAAGCCACACAAAGGATGAATGAAATTCTCATGCAGAGGAAACAGAGATGAAATGTAAGGAGAGATGAGTAGAGAGGCCTAATAACATTTGAATCCCTTCTTTCATTTGTCCCTATCTTTACTCTTACCATTCCCAATTATACAGGCTAAGAAACTTCCCATATTTCTTAAACTAATCTAACTTGGGTTTCTGTCACTTTCAATCAAAATGTCTTCATTAGCAAGCCACTACACCAAGATTATTTTCTTTTTTTTTTAATTTTTTTTTATGGGGTACAGGTCTGTGAATCATCAGACTTACACATTTCACAGCACTTACCATAGCACATACCCTCCCCAATGCACTTTCTTTAAATATTGTTGAGACTTGCTTCATTTCAAAGACCCTAGAATTATAGGGGAAATTTAGGCAGTAGTCATGTCTACAAAAAACATATAAATCATGCATAAATGTAGAAATATGTCTTAACAAAGACCTTATAGGAAGCTTTTAGGAGATTATATTATCTCCTAAAGGACAGGCATATATATAAGAATGCAAATATCCTTACACTACTGGATTAAAGAATAAAGTATGATGATGATACCTTTGAGTTGATACAATAGATATAAGCATTTCACATCTATTACCAGATTAAAGTCCACAATAGCTTTATTAGGGTGAATTAGTTATCTATTGATGTACAACAATCTAGGTATAAATTTAGGGGCTTAAAACAACATGCATTTCTTATCTGGCAGTTTCTGTGGGTCAGGAGTTCAAAGTCTTGCTAGGTCCATTGCAAGACTGCGAGCAAGGGGTCAGCCTGGGATGTGGTCTCAATCTGAGGCATAGGTGGGGAAGCACTGCTTCTTTACTTAATTGGTTGTTGCCTGCATTCAGTTCCTTGTGGGCTGTTGAATTGGGCCTCATTTTCTTGCTGGCTGTTGGCCTGAGGCTGCCCCAAGTTCTTTGTCATGGGGATCTCTCTATGAGCAACTCACTAACATGGCAACCTACTTTTTGGAAGCCAGTAAGAGGGAAAATCTCCTCGTAAGACTGGTATTTCAATCATACACAAAATAATCATATGCATTTAACTGTGTTTGTCCATTACATTTGTCATATCTATTGGTTAAAAGTACATCATGGGGGCACCTGGGTGGCTCAGTGGGTTAAAGCCTCAGCCTTTGGCTCAGGTCATGATCTTAGCGTCCTGGGATCGAGCCCCACGTTGGGCTCTCTGCTCAGCAGGGAGCCTGCTTCCCCCTCTTTCTCTGCCTGCCTCTCTGCCTACTTGTGATCTCTCTCCTCTCTGTAAAATAAATAAATAAAATCTTAAAAAAAATTTAGTATAAAAGTACATCATGAGGGCACCTGGTTGGCTTAGTCATTAAGTGTCTCCCTTCAGCTCAGGTCATGATCCCAGGGTCCTAGGATCAAGTCCTGTATGGGACTCCCTGCTTGGCAGGCAGTCTGCTTCATCCTCTGCCTTTCCCCTTGGCTTGTGCTCCTTCTCTCACTCTCTCCCTGTCAAATAAATAAATAAAATCTTTAAGAAAAAAAACAATTTAAAAAAAAGTACATCATGAGTACCCCCACACTTAAGTGGAAGAATTACATAAGGGTGTGAAGGTGGGGCTCCTGAGAGCCACCCTAGGGTTTATCTGCCACAGATGTATAGGTTATTATAATTTCCCATATTACAGATGAGGATGCTGAGGCATTCTTCACAGAGAAGATGTACTGCTATGCTTCAAATCCAGGTAGCCTGTTTCCACTATGCTACCCTTTTGGAAAAAAGAAAACTACAAATGGCACAATCAGTATCAGTCTCAGACCTGATGTTCACTAGCCATTTGAACCAGGACTAAGTCCTAATCTCTCTATCTTCACATTTTTCTTCTATAAAGTAGAAATTACAAATAAAAACATTTTTACACTTTTTGAAAGTATAAGAATATTGTGTTTAAAATGTTACGCTATATCCCTATGATAAAGAATGATATTATCAACTAAATTGCTCTAAATTCTTTTCCCCAAGTGAATTGCTCTGTATACTCTAAGTTGGCTAGAATGCACCTACATGGTCAAAGGCCAATAAATCATCCATTGTTTTCTGCAGGGTGATACCAAGTTCAGTCATGTTAGGCAGAGAGGCATAAAGATAAAAGTGTCTGAAGATGACATGATGTTTCACCATCGCCAAGACATGATATTTGAGAATGCTGACAGAAGGACAGATAAGTTTGCACAGATTCACTCATATTCTTTTGCTTGTTGTGCCTTATAATACTTCTAGGAGGACTAGACTTAAAGAAATGTCTTTGGTAGTAATGGATGGGAAAATGAAGGAAATTCACAACTAGTGAGCAGCTACTGAAAGTTACCATTGTCCTTGGCAGTTCATTGGTGTTATTTCATTTAAGTTTCAGGAAGTTCTATGAAAAAGTCATTTTTAACTTTATTTTCAGATTAGGAAACTAAGAATCAGGAGGTCATATAACTTTGACAATGTAGAATTTAAATCCAAGACTTTTTCAAGTTGGACACATAGGAGAAATATATATTTAACTACATCATGGTAGAATTTACTCATTTTTTCAGTTATCAAATCACCACGGAGTAATTGAGCTCTTATATCAGAGATACAGAAAGGCAATGAAAAGTCAGATTAAATGTCACCATATTTTGAAAGAGAAACCACTGAGTGGGGACTCAAAAGATACCTATCCTCATCTGGCTATACTGTTAATTCGCCATGTATCCAAGTCAACTGATTTAGATTTTATAGTCCAAGCCTCAGTTTTTCTCCTCTGTAAACATGGTACCAATTCCCTCTGCTCTTTTTTTCACAAAGCAGTTACTGGAATCAAATTAGTTAAAATGTCTGTAAAAATAAAGCACTATAATTACAAGGAATTATCACAGTTATGGGTGAAACAAATCCTATCTTGGACCCATTTCTCTTTGAGTAACAGTCAAAAACAAACATCTTCATGTGGTATCTTCTTTCGCCAGAGTACCTCAGAACACTTTGTATTCATGAGAACGATTTTGAAGCCTCTTGAATTTAATAGTAAATGAAAATACGTACAGGAAAGAACTAAATAAAATAACTGGCTTCTAATCATTACATACCCACAAGTAAACTAATTTCAGAAATGATACAATTTTGCAAGCTTTGAGGAGATATAGGCATCCTATTTAAAGAGATGTATTTTCCCCTAAATCTTTCATGTTTCATTTTAAAACATTATGTCTTTTAATAAAAACAAGCTAGAAAATATGCTAAGCTTTGCATACTTCCTTCCCTATAACCCCAATGTGTATCTGTGAATACATGGAATGTTCTCTCCATGTCCCAGGAAGAGCCAAGTAGAAACTGCTTTCAGGAGTTAAGTCAAAACAACCAAATAAATAATAGTATCAGTAAGAACACAACAGACATTGTCACAGATACGCTTCCCGCCACTTAAAGGAGAGCCTGAGGGTAGAGTGCGAGGCTCTTGTCACTAGAAGAGTTCAAGTTAAGGCTTGTTGGTGGCATAGATTCAGGATTTTGTAGGGCCTAAAGTGGAAGTTCATACAATTTTAGTGAGTATTTTTAAGAAAAAGAACACATACCTACAAATACAAAACGAGATTGGAAAAAGAATATTTTTTAAATAATGAGATGTGTAACCAACTCCAAATCTAAAAAGAAAAAACCTGACGGACAACACAAACAAAATTCAGAAAAAAAATATTATTTTTTAGTTCATCCGCTTGATAACGCTTTTATCTCCCCTCTACATCTTTTGGACTCATACTCTTTGATGACTTCTTCACATGGCAATGATATACTGTAGTTTTCAACGAAGGCAACTAAAGAAACAAAATTAGTTTTTCTTCTGGTTTGGTTGACTAAGTTTTTAAAATAATAGTTTGTAAGATAAATTTTTAGGATTTTTGTCAAATTTGGGACACTTCTATTAAGTTTCTTCTGTACTTGAGCTATGAGATTTAGAGATATGTTCCATGGACAAGTTTCTGGCTCCAACATGTCAAGCCTCATCCCTCCTCTGTTATACACATACCTTTAGTGCTAGGCTTTTCGTAATTGGTTCATATTGAGATCTAAAGTCTGACTTGACATTTCTGTTGTTACTCGGTGCATTACTGATACTATAGAAGAAAACTTCCCATCACATGAAGTTTCGTCAAGAAGACCCTTAGGGGCGCCTGGGTGGCTCTGTGGGTTAAAGCCTCTGCCTTCGGCTCTGGTCATGATCTCAGGGTCCTGGGATCGAGCTCCGCATCGGGCTCTCTGCTCAGCAGGGAGCCTGCTTCCCCTCCTCTCTCTGCCTGCCTCTCTGTCTACTTGTGAACTCTCTCTGTCAAATAAATAAATAAAAATCTTAAAAAAAAAAATTAAAAAAAAAAGAAGACCCTTAGTGAACTTTCCAATGTTGTAACTACATACACTCTGTTCTTTATTCATTAAATGATCCTTTAACCTCTTGAAGCAGTAAATAGGCAGACTTGTATTATCAGAGGGGGACAGAATGAGAATATTGAGGTTGGACATTGGAACCAAGCGTGTGAATGAATCACAGAAAAGCTGCTTTGGGAGCGAACAGACACACGTGTTCCTCAGCTCATTTCTATACATGTCACATCCATGTTTATTTGAGCAATCAATCCCTGCCTGTGTATCTTGTTGGACATAGAAACCACTTCTGCTAGCTTGGAGAGGCAAACTGCTCTAACATTTAGACTCCAAATATAATAATGATTCAAATACACAGAAGTTTGGGGTTTTGTTTTTTGTTTGTTTGTTTGTTTGTTTGTTTGTTTTTTAGAAATCTCTATACCCAATGTGGAGCTTGAACTCACAAACCCAAGATCAACAGTCACTTGCCTTTTCCACTGACCCAGCCAGGTGTCCTTAGGGAAGGCTTATTTATTGTGCACAAGATAGTGTTGGGAGGGTGAGCATGAATGAGAGTGTCATTCATGTGGTCACTCAGGGACTCTGGATGACAAAGTTTCTACCAGCTTTAACATGTGGTTTCCAGGTCCTCATAGGAGTTTGCTAAGGCAGCCAGAAACAAACAAACAAAAAAACTCAAACAAAACCAAACAGTGGGTGGCTTAAATCACCGAAATTTGATTTTTCTCAGTTCTAGAGGCTACAAGTCTAAGATCAAAATGTTGACAGGTTTGGTTTCTCCTGAGTCCTGTCTGACTTTCAGACGGCCACTTTCCTGCTCTGTCCTCACATGGCCTCTCCTCTGTATGTGTGTGTCTCTTTGCCTGTGTGTCCTAATGTTCTCTTCTTATAAGGACACCAGTCAGACTAGAGGGGGCCCACCCTCATGGCCTCCTGTTAACTTAATCACCTCTTTAAAGGCTCCTCTCCAAATACAGAGGTACTGAGGCTTACATTTTGAGGTGTGAGGGGTACAATTCAATCCAAAACCATCATCCTGGGGGTTCTCTTGATTCTGGTCACACAGACATGGAAAGGACTATGGAGAAAAATAACACTGGGTGTTTTTTCTGCAGCCAGGCCTGAAGTATAAAATTATCACTTGCAGTCCCATTCCGTTAGCTGAATTTGGACATATGGCTATGCTCACAAGGAGAGCTGGGAAATTTAGTACTTGGGGCAGCCCACTCCCCACAAAAGCTCACACAATGGAAGGTCACAACACATTTTTGGTGGACAGGCAGGCATCCTTGTCACAGCACGGTATCTAAATCTGTAGGCTCCTTATTCAAATGAAACACCGAGTTTCACATAGCCGGAACTCAATTTTATTTTTATTTTATTTCACTTAACTTCGTTTCTTGCTTCTCATCTCCTAGTATTATTAATCTTGCCCTCCAGCCATGTCCTTTACCCTTTTGTTTTCAACTCTAAAACACTATAGTTTTGTTTTTTTTGCAGTTGTGTGTGTGACCATGTAGGTGTGGGAGAGTAATTTAAAAAAACTGATCAATTGGAGAAGACCTCATTACTCAGTGAAAGAGGGGAAAAGGCATAACAAGCTAATCTAAACGAGACTTCAGGAATCTGAGCAGTTTTATTTACATAGGACAGGAAAAGATAACTTTCTGAAAGGCTAATCAGAATTAATGAATAGAAAAATTAAGGAATAGAATTAATGCATAGAAAACAGGAAAAGAAAAACTGTAATCAAGCATCAAGTTGTTCTCTTTAAACAAGCTGAAATCTATTAGAATTTTAAAAATAAAATCACCTTAAGACTACCCTCCCCCACAATATTAAAAAAAAAAATGAATAAAAGACTTTAAAAAAAGGATACCTAATAGTAATCATATAATGTGCACAATGTGATAAAAACAACAGTAAAATGAAGGGGTGAGAGTACATATTATCAGGTTATTTAAGAATTCAGGGTGGCCACAATTCACGCTATTTCCTTGCAAAGAAATCTGGGTAATAGAAACAGGGTAAGGAATGGCTTAATTCTTGTTTACTGTTGGGAATATACAGACATCTGACTCACTGATAGTGCTAAATTAGTTGCTTCTCCACTGATGCTAAAGATACCCTTCAGTACCTTCCATCAGAAAATCAATTTCCTTGCAGGAGAGTTTTTGAAGGAGGCTGGGGAACTTCTATTATGCTAAATAAGTAGTTGAAGCAAAACACACTTTCATTCCTAAAATGACCTCTACCAAATAGGGCACATTTGCAAATCACAAATAATTTCTCTAGCTGTTCAATTCAACTAGTTTCACCATTTAAAAAAATTAAAACAACTCATATTTTTCTACTTATTTCTTATTACACTTGGTAAGCAGTTTGTTCAAATGTCTCCAAACAATGGTGAACGGCTCTGGAACAACGTATGTACATGTGTGCAAGCCTCGCTCATTGCAGTATCTGTTGTCTAAATACACAGGACAAAATACTTTTTGTAATATTTGTAGGCTTTTGATAAAAAAGACAGAAATTTACTAACATAGGTCACTCTGAAGCTGGAATTTCATTGTGTTATAAAAAGAGTATACACATTGTCATCACCTCCGAATCTGCAATAGAGTTCTTTATTGCATCAAATAGCCAAATTATTAATTCCTATTCAATGATTATTTTTTGAAAGGCCTCAACAAAGTCAGAAGGTACCGTGTGACTAAATGACTAGAGCACATTGATTTTACCCCTACTGCATATTTTAAAAACACAAACCTGATATTTTCCTTCTTTGCAGGAGCATGAATTTCAGCAATCTCCTCTCTGTCCTTGAGACCTGTTCCATCAATAACAATTTCTACATTTATAAGCCTTAATGAGTTGAGTAATAGAAAATTCTGGCTTCTCTAGCCACTAAGGATACCAAATTTTCATCTCCATTTAATAGAGTTGAGAGCAAGGTGTCTCAACTCTCATGTCCTCAGAACAATAAGCTAAGTTCTTCATGAGAGATTTCTGGCAAGAACTTGGGGTATAATGATGCTGGGTACAGAGAACTGGACTCAATTCCGGAGAGCTGGGTTTGAATCTAGCTCTGTTATCCAATAGCTATGTGTCCTTAAACAAGTCCCAACTCTTAGGACTTCCAATGTGCATCTGTAAAGCGAACTATTTGGACAAGATACTTGCTACATAATTAATGCTACTGTGTTTTTGTGGCCCATCTACTTCCCCGAGCTTTACATGTGTTAGCTCACTTCTCCCTCAGAACAACCCCAAGAGAAGGTACTTTGAGAATCTATGCTGAACAGATGTAGAAACCTAAGGCATGGTGAGGTGAAGAATCTTGCCCAAGGTCAAAACAGCAAGTGAGTGTGAAGCAAATCCAAACGAGGTAGAAATGCTCTTAGCCACCCTGTTACACTGCTAATATACTCTGATTTAGATCAATCTCTCCTACAAGGAATTTAGTTCTGGTATCCTTGGCAAAACTTTTTGAGGCAAGTAACATGCTATAAGGAGAAGAACTTGGACGAGCAACCAGGCAACTGACTTTCTCTCCCTCCTGCAACCTTCGGAAGTCGTATGCAGCCAGGAAGGTCTCCAATAAGCTTTATGCACTATACACATCCTTAAGGTCCCCTCCCATTCTCCATCTGTGGGATTTTAATGCTAAATTAACAAATGGCACATCCCTTATTGTTTTTTTTCTTTAAGGTTTTATTTACTTATTTGACAGAGAGAGAGATCACAAGTAGGCAGAGAGAGAGGGGGAAGGAAGCAGGCTCCCTGTTGAGCAGAGAGTCCAATGTGGGGCTTGATTCCAGGACCTTGAGATCATTACCTGAGCTGAAGTCAGAGGCTTTAACCCACTGAGCCACCCAGGTGCCTCAGCACATCCCTTATTGTGAGCAGAAGCCTAGATTCCCAGGACAATGATTTCTTTTGCCTCTGTAGTTAGTTGAATGAATGGTGGTCTCCCAAAAGATACATCCATATCTAATCCCCAGAACCTCTGTCACCTGTGAATACTACTTTATATCACAAGAGAATCAATGTTGCCTTTTTTGGGGAAAAAGGATCTTTGTAATGTAAGGAAGTCAAGGATTGTGAGGTAAGATTTCCCTGGTGAGCCCTAAATGCTATGTAACTAGTCACAGCAAAACAAAACACATTTTCATTCCTAAAAAGGCCTCTATAAAACAGGGCATAGTTAGACTTGCAAACCACTAATTTCTCTACACTTTACATATAACCAATTTTCCCAAAAAACAAATTAGAAACAGCTTATGTAAGTGTACATATAGAACAGAGTCAAACGGAGCTTTCACACTTGGACACAAGGAGGAGAGTGGAATGATACAGCTATAAACCAAGGTAGGCCAAGGATCACCAGGAGCCAGCAGAAACCAGGAAGGATCCTTCTCTAAAGTCTTCAGAAAGAAACAAATCTGCCGACCTCTGGTTTTGGACTAGCAGCCTCCAGAAATATGAGAGGATAAATTTCTGCTCTTTTAAGACACCCATTATGTGGTAGTACGTTATAGTAACCCTCACCAACCAACACAGTATCCCGTGCAGGGTGAATCAGGTAAGACATCTTTATATCCCAATGACTGCAAAATAAATGAGCAACAAATATAAAATCACATCATAGAAATCAATATACTTTGGTTCTTATTTGTTTTTTCAGTATAAATTGGGAAACACAAACAAGGACAGTAAGCTTAAACAAGGAAAGCATCCATCAATAAAGGAACATAGGTCTACCAAATATAAAATGATGCAGTTGAGAAAACATGAAATTTAAAACCATCTTCTTCTGGACTTAACCTTTATGTGTGTGTGATTATATATGCAAATATGTATATGTACATATATATTTAGATCCAATCTGGCATGCCTTTAGTTTTTCCTTTCTAAATTCATATTCCACCATCCAGCCAAAACAACAGTGATAAAACAACCCTGATGATCACATTATTCTCCTGCTTAACACCAGCAATGCTGTATAAGAGAGACTCTACTCCATTAAAAATTCCCTGAAGCCTCTGTTTCTCTGGGGAACGGCAGTAAGGTTTCAAAACCTGTAGCTGCTTTAATGGTCTCAGCCAAGACTTACTGAGGGAGTCGTGATGAGAAAGAACCTGTGATATTTTGAATTTGATAAGGAGATTCTGGGAGCCCATTGATAAGGAGAAGACAGGAGCTTTAGCAATTATAATCCCTAGTAATTGTGCCCCCACCCCCAAACCTCCCTCCCGCTGCCCCACCTAACCCCTCTTTGCTCTGCACACCCTCCCACTGCCCTGTTC
The DNA here is from genome assembly GCA_028646535.1 of Procyon lotor. Taxonomy (NCBI): domain Eukaryota; kingdom Metazoa; phylum Chordata; class Mammalia; order Carnivora; family Procyonidae; genus Procyon; species Procyon lotor. The sequence continues at coordinate 66,742,430 of CM053603.1, read as the reverse complement.
TCCCTGAGACAGAATGAGGGGAGGGGACCACCTCATGTGTATGGAAACCACGTTTGAGTATCAACCAGGCATATTAACAAAGATAAAGCCAATCAGAACGATCACCCTAAGTATTCAAGAGCCTACTAACTAAACACTGACACGTATTTCAGAGTAAGGGAAAGTTATTTTAGAAAGCAATGACCAGTACATCAGAAATACAGTCCAGGGAAGTTCATGTTTGAAAACAAAAGATGTCAGAGATCTCTGGCTACTTTACATTTTAAACTGAGGCCCAAAAGTATCTAGGCCCCAAGTTTCCCACTTCTTGTGTTCACAACAGAGGAACAACAGCTAAAAGGGGGCTGATTATTATCCAAATGAACATTATAACTCATTAGAGAAGAGCCCTCATTTGCCAATTTTTAGGAATCTTCTCCTCTCCACCCTCCCTCCTCAGCTCCCCATTCCCTTCTTAGTGGCTCTTTTTGGTGGTGTATAAACAGGTGATTGGGCCGAGATGTTTTCTATCTTCCTCAGCCAGAAGCTTCAGGCTAATAAAGTTTTTTATACTATTTTATACTAACTAGCCAATAATTAGGCCCCTTCAAAGCAGCCACTGCCTACAGCCTCCCCTCCTCAGATTCAGGCTACCCCTCAGCCCAAGCTTCCTTCTTTCAGCATCCAGGCCTGTCCTTTCAGCATGGGATGGCACGGAGTGACAAGCAAAGTATTTTAGTCTCAGTCTGCTGGTTTCCTCCTTTGAACGCCCTCATCCTGTCTGATTCTGTGTTTTGGTTTTGCCCGGTGTGCCAAATCAGAGTCATGCATGCAACTGGAACACGTGTGGCTATGATCCAAAGCCTGCCCCTCTACCTGTCCACCCCTGAAATGTCAGGGTAGGAGGCAGTTTTCCATAAAGGGCTCAAGAGGCAGAACTGGCAAGGGACTCCCAAGTTCAAAGCTGGGAAGCTGCATATGCAAACTATTAATGGTGTGACACTAGTTTGCAAATCCTTGTCAGGTAACTCATCACAAAGCAGACACAGTAGGGAAGCAAGGCAGTGTGACTGTGTGCATGGGTGCTGTGCACATGGGTGCACACACACACACACACACACACACACAGTACCACACATACAGTATTTATTTTCAGAAGTACCAAGTACCTGGCATAGGTTAACCTTAAGCAATGGAAAACAATCATTCCCTTATAAAATCCTGTGCTACTTGCTGTGATGTTAATAGGGGCCCGCAAAAGCACAACTTTGAGAGCTGGACTCTTTGCTGCAAATACTGGGTGGCTCTTTCCCCTGATAATTATGCATTTGCTGTCGAAGATTAATCAGGGAAGTTAATGATGCAAAAAATTACATTTATAATCCAGTCTGAATACAGCTGTACTGCAAGCTAAGTTCTAAGTCCTATTAAAGTAAATGGAATTAATGGGCTGTCGCTGGCAATCTTTATATCTATCAGTTACTAATTAACATTCTTCTGTAAAAAATAGTTTGTGGTGGGGAAAAAATAAAACATACCTTAGTAGCAGAGGTAGTAAAGCTTAAGTGGAGTCATAAGGGCAGACCCAAGCAGTGGCTACTAGGGATGAAAATGCAGATGGTGTTCACAATGCAGTGAGCAAGAAACTGCCAATTCACTGTGCCGTCAGTTAAAAAAAAAAATCTGTTTGTGTGCGTGTGTTTGCGTGCGTGCAAAGGAGCACGTGTGTGCATGTGTAAAGTTGTTTGTTTTAGGCAGCAGCAAGTGATTGCCACTAAGAACAACCTTTCAGTGGGAAATGTGGCCTCCAGCTCATCACGGAAGAGCCGAGGCATGCCAGCTGTAATTCGGGAGTTAAATTAGCTACCGAGGACAAATGAATGCGGTGTGTTATCTTCAGAGATACTCAAGCACATTTGCTGTTCTCATCACAAAAAGCTCCCAGTTTGATTACTAATTTTATGTCTTCTGTTCTTGAATTAACTTGAAGTGTCCTTTCCAACCCTTTACCACTCCATGTGTGCGTGTGTGTGTTTTGTTTGCTCCTTTGTATATAAGGGGAAATTTATTGCTCTTCTGGATTTTAATTCTTTCATATTTTTGTGTTGCCTTTATTTTCTTAGCCAGGAATGTGTGCTTTGTTACTTTACAGCCAAGAAGAAACTCAATTTGCTAATAAAGGGTACATTTTCTTTTGTAGGGCGCACTGAGAATTTCCACTTATTTTTTGTTATTCACAAAATGAGACTCGGATGCAATAAACTCTCCCTTAGGTCTTATCATAGATAAAAGATAAATCTGTTTCAATAGGAGAAAGGTGATTGAGGAGGAAGGGATTAAAAATAATGCTTTAAAAAAATAAGGTTAAGAGAATTTGCCCTCAAATTTTCAATATCACAAATCTGCCTCAATACAACAGTTAACACTTAGTCTGAAGACATCCTTTGTAAACTTTCTAGATATGCAGGACTTGCTTTTTCAGTTAGATTCCTATTGAACCTCACAAATCAGAGGAAAGGTAAATTTTTAAAAAGTTGAGTGATAGAATAAACAGAGTTCTAAATTTTCAGTGAAAAGATCAAGGGTGACATTGTAGTTTTGTCACTTACAAGGAAAAAAAAATCCTGGGAATTTAGATTTTTCATGCATCAGAAGGGAGTAGCAGGACACGATTTTCCTTCACTAAGGAGGTATTAAGATGTTAAAAGCTTCATGTGATTGTATAGCTAGGACAGTGCTCATAAACGTAAAACAATGATCTGTGTTGAATTCAGTTCATCTATATAGCTATCAATAAAGATGCCTCTTCAGTTCAGACCATGGCGATCAGAATCTCCTAAGTGGGGGCCGGAAGACAGAACATCCCTTAAAGCTGGGAAGGGAGTCAGCTGCCTGACTCTGCAATTTGGGGTACCTTCCTGCAAATTTTCCAAGACCTGCATGGGTGCCTGGACCTGCAGAAATTGTCAGGGTCAGCCCCTGAGGCATCCTGAATGGGGCACAGAGGCCCGTGTTCCTTAGTAACTCTTGCCCTAGAGGTGGTCACTGTCCCTTGCAGTTCTAAGAGGGTGGCCTGCATCACTCCCGCTGCTCTCTGCCCTGTTTCTTCCACACGAGATCAGGCTACCCTTGGTGCTGACACCTGCTTTGGGGTGACTGTTCACATGGCATAGGCCATGTTTGGGGTTCTGAGCTACCACCGTCCACCATGAACCCTGCAGGAGTTGCCCGCGTGGGCCCTGGGTGGTTCTGACTACTCACATCCCCAGCATCAAGGAGGAAGAGCAGCAACCTTGGCTGTGTGCACCCTCACTGCTAACACCCAGGAAGGCCACCCATTTCCCAGTGCAGGCTCTGTCAGCTTCCTACGTGTTCCTCCTATATGGCAAAGCACCCTGCCGGTCAACGTGCTCCCTTAACTCCTCCTGATGTCTCCCACCTCTCGTTGTCTCTATCATCTTAGGCTGAGTCGGATGACGGTGGACACTTTTTGCTAGAATGGAACTGCTCTGTCACTCTTCCTGCAGGCCAGGACTCTCCGGGCTGGTGGCCTGGTGTGGCTGGCAAGGGTGTGGTCCCCACTGACGGAGATTCCATTGTAGGAAGCCAATGATTACCTCCTGAATGGTTTGAAACACACTGTAAGATATTCTACACTTCGGCTAGAAAATTGCGAATGGTAAACTAAAAGTCACCAACAAAGAATCATCCTTCACGTTTTCTGGTTTACCCTGGAAGATTTGCATTTCCTGTTCATCATCGAGGGGAAAACATAGTAACCACCTTTGCGAGGGTCACTGGGGCCCAATCTTCCCCTGGAGCACAATAGATAAAGCAGTTCATCAGATGTAATAATGTAACAACCCTTAAATGAATGGTGTTAGGGAAAATCTGAAGCAAGAAGATCTATTCTGCTTCAAGATAAACCTGCTCTGAAGAACTCGGACACTGTAATCATAATGTCCTTCGTTCCCTCCTCCTTACAGTGTCAAGAGATGAAGCCTACAAGGAATGGTGCATTGGACAATAATGAATAGGAAGAGATGATAATCTGGGCCCAACAGAGAGTCTTAAAGGGCACTGACCGGACAATAAATAAATACATCAGTAGCTCTTCTCTACCCATTACTTTAATTTTTCTTCAATAAATCACTATGCCTCATATAAGCCCATGGATATTATAATGCATTTTGTAGTCAACTTGTTTTATAGACAGGAGCCACACTAGAGAGTATTTGCTCAGACTCCACAATGCTAGAGGCAATTCTGTTGCACATCCTGTTTCATTTTTTTCTTTATTTTACAGGAAGAAAAATATATAAATAGATAGATGTAGATGTATGGTCTATATATACAAATTCTATCTTCAATTCAGTCCATCTATATAGCTCGAGAGGACTTATTTTTAATTTCTCTTGGACATAATTATCATTTTGCTTTTTATTTTTTATTTTTTTAAAAGATTTATTTATTTATTTGAGATCAGTAGGCAGAGAGGCAGGCAGAGAGGCAGGCAGAGAGAGAGGGGGAAGCAGGCTCCCTGCTGAGCAGAAAGCCCGATGCGGGGATCGATCCCAGGACTCTGAGATCATGACCTGAGCCAAAGGCAGAGGCTTTAACCCACTGAGCCACCCAGGCGCCCCTATCATTTTTGCTTTTTAATGTAAAATAATTGTTGCATTTTGCTTAATTCTGACTTTATTTGATGACAGCCACAATACTTATTCAGCCAAGGCTCATTTTAACTAAGCCTCATGTCTTTAAACAAATTCACGTGTTCCTTTAAAATGATTTATGTGGATGTTCCAAGCAAAATGTAAAGGTAAAGGGAAATAATACTTTAAAAATCCTGCCCCCAAATGAAAACAAAAATGTTTATTAGCCTTTTCTAATATTCACTGAAACAAAGTGATGATAAAAGAATATACTCAACTAGAGGAACTACCATTTTTTTTTTTTTACTAGTTAGAGACAGTAAAACTCATGTTTGAAAATGGGGCTCAGATTTTATACTGCCCTCGTTCACAGTAGAGCTCTGGTCTGTCCTGGCTCTCGGTTACTTCAACTCTATATAAAGACAACATAGCTCCCACTCCACTAGGTTGCTGTAAGGATCCCAATAAATGATGTTGGTCAAGAAATTAAATAACAGCACCTAAAACCTAGAACGTGTTTAATAAATACAAGTTCTTGTTGTTTTATCATAGACCACATAATAATGTTTTGCCTTGATGATACATTTATTGCACGTAAATTACAAATCTCAGCAAAAAGTAAATTTCCATATGATCCTTACATCACTATGCTATATTGTATATTGCACATACCACAGCAGCTTTGCTTTACATCTTTTAATAAGGCACATCCTGATGATGCTGATTTTAAACTATTTTCCCCATCTAGCATGTCAATCTGAGCTGCGGGTTCTTTTTCTTGCAAATGTAAAGCAATAAAATGTTGACAAAAATTAGTCTTGAATTACTCATGTCAATGGGTTTGAAGTGAAAAGCTGAGATATAGTAAAATCATCAGAGTGTACTGAGAAAAGAGAGGAATGGTCCTAAGGTGTTTTACTGTGGTTTGTTCATTTGTTTGTTTGTTTCAGAGACATAAAGGGATTGAACTAGCAAATATGGAACAAAATAGAGAAAAATATTAAAAGTATTCAGTTTGGCTTCTTACTCCTTCACACGCAACCAATCAACATTATTCGTTTTATGAAAACCAAAAGTGCTATTTCAAAAGGTACTTCTATTCATAAAAGTTCTTTTTACTGCCATTATAATCTGGTTTTAGAAATTATAGTTTGGTCGGCCTTTGGAGCTCCCTAGGGTGGTCACAAACCTTAGAATGGGGTCCAACTTTCCCCTGCACAGAGGATTACCCTGCCTTCTATCAGCTTTCCTGGGTGACTTACAAAATTAGCCTGATGTTAAAAACTGGCATTAACGGAAGTAATTCTTTTTTCCTTTTCAAAAAGTGATGTAATAAAAATAACAATCCTATTTCCAGTTAGATACATATAAAAGATGAAAAAGATACATTACCTGAGTTGGAAAGGATTTATTTTAAAAAAACAGAAATCTGGGAAATAATCATACTTTGAGACCTTATAATGAGTACTGGCAAGAATTAGATTGGTAGAAATCCAGACAGCTGGGAAAATGCTGGCTTAACAAATGCACAGAGAAATCCAGAGTCCCTACCCAGAACTCAGGAAGGAAGCCATCACTCCCCAGCCTCAGAAGACCCAACTCAGGCATCATGCAAGTTTACTGCTGAATATTCCAGGAAAACCTTGGGCCAACTGCAATTTGAATCCTGTAAGTGGAGAAGAACGTTTTATTTCAACTCAAGTCACACTGCAATGTCCATACTGTTTTCTTATTCCCTAGTGGAAGCCAAGCTTGAATCTTTAAAGAGTAGAGGTAAACTTCCTTTTTCTTAGAGTGACCTGCCAAACCTACCCAATCTCTACCCTCAAACAGGCTTTGAAAGAATGATTATGATTCCACAAAAATTAGACTTTTAAGCATCTGTTCATTCATGAATATTTTCTTAATCTATTCTTAATTAATAATTCTTAATTAATAATTAATACATCTTAATTAATCTACCTCTTGCCTGTTTGTTCAGTGCTCTCTTTGAACCAGTTTTATGGATAAATGAGTTACAACTGTAATGTATAATGACAAAAGAGAATTGATTTTTAGAACATACTTAAAATATTTTGATGCTGGATTTCAATAACCAAATGAAATAGTAAAGAGAAAATCTAATTAGCTTTATAAAGAAGAAGCAAAGAAAACATTTCCTAATGATTCGAAATTCAGGGTAAAGGACTTTCTAAGTCTTCCTAGTAAGGTTCATATTCTTGTGGATGCAGGTATTTTATGTGATTTTGCCCTTTCTGTTGACAGTCAGAATATGAAATGATCCAAAGGAGGAACAACCGGGAAGGACTGCCTACCCAAGAATTCTTTGGGATGCACTCAAATGAAGTGAAGCCTTCGGGACTTTGGGGACAAAATTATCCACTGAATCTTTTTCTGAATCTAGTCCTCTTAAATAATACTTAGTATCATTTTTCTCTTACCTTCACTGGTAGGTCTAGATACACACACACACACGCGCGCGCGCAACTACTAATTTTGAACAAATCAAGAGAACAATGTTACTTGACTACATAAGGAGAAAGAGTCTTAACTTCAGCCTTAAATTTAGCTCTTGGGAAATAGCGATGTGTTAAGAACTCAGTTATTCATTTTTAAAGTTGAGTGATTGAGACGCAAAAAAGTCATAGAGTTTCTCTTCTTATGCTGCCAACACTATGGACACGGGTTAAATGTGACTTCTTAAGCTTAAATTAATTAAAACTAGTAATTCAATTCCTTGATCTCACTGGTCACATTTCCTGTGTTCAACAGTCACACCTGCTGAGTGTCTACCACACTGGATGGAAACAGAACATGTTCATCATCACAAAAAGTTCTAATGGGCAGCAAGCCCTTCTATGGTAGTCAAAGCAAGCTGAAGTTATCATTCAAGCCCTCTCTCCTTTCAGATTTCTTAAAGTTACCATTTTATTTAAATCGTACTACTGACCAAGTACTTTCCACATTTTATCTCCATTGAATTTTCAGAGCTGCCTTATGAGACAGATGATACAATTCCCATTTTATAGATGAAGAAACTAGAGTTGAGGGAAGTTAAACACATTGCCCAAGGTTACATACCTAGCACTCAACCCAGGTCTGCCTAGCTCAGAGCTCCTGCTCTATGCACTATGCTTTGTGGTTTCTGGATTTTGAATTCATTGGTCCAAGATATTTCAGAGAACAGAAGAGGAGGCAAACCCAACCAAATGCCCTTCATATGTGTCCTTCGGGTGAAAATGTCATAGGGTGAGAAAGTACAAAAGAAATTAACATGGTCTAAATGTCACCTCTGTGCCAGGAACTATGCCAGATACATTGTCTCAATCTTCACAAAAAGCCCAGTACAACGTATACAAATAACACAAGACAGAGAAAGTGATGGTCATTGAACTAAAGTAATAAATTGGCTTATTAAAGTGGGAAATGTCATCTCTTGAGGTCAGCTCTGCTTCTGATCTGTGGCATACTGTTTCTCTCGTGTGGGATATTCCTGTCTAATCTGAGGTAGAGATCCCCAGTGGCTACAGCGGGAGAAAGCACTGAGAAGTTTATGGCTATCACCACCTTGTGGCAACACTGGCCACTGCATATACTCCCTCTCCTGAAAAGAAGCCTAGGTAGGTAATGAAAATACCACTCAGCTCTGGCTGAGGTGCCTGAAACTGATGGGAAGTATCAAGATGGAACCTAAAAAGCAAGTCCAGTTGGTTACCAATGTAAGTAAACCTAAGGCAAACAGTATTTGGAGGTAGAACAAGGAGACAAAACCAAGAAGAAAAAGAGGGAGACAAGTACATTAGAATTTGTAACTGGGCAGTGATCTAAATGGATCTCAGAAACACAGGTCAAGACTGGTGGGATCTTATATGCTTCAACGCACATAGATGTGGCCCTGATCAGCCTGTTTAAAAGGTTTAGTGCTGAAGGATTTAGGAAGAAAATGCACATGGGATTTGTTGCCTATCAATGATGGGGTTTTGTGTTGTACAATAAAATAAAATTTAAAAATTAGGACAATTTAGAGAAGTTTTCTTTTCTTTACTTTTTTTCATAAAACTAAATGGCCACAATTATGGAATTATCTTTCTCACCCTCCCCAAGGTTATGTCATTTGGTTTTAAAATATCTATTTTAAATGAAATGCCATCCATAGTATATGCTAGGTTGTTCATTTTAATGCCCTTCCTTACTTGTCAAAATTAAATAATATTGTTTGTTAGCTCAAAAAGATATGTGTGTGTGTGTGTGTGTGTGTGAGAGAGAGAGAGAATTATTACTGGTTTGTGAGAGAGAGAGAATTATTACTGGTTTGTGATGGCCAAGTCTAGGAACCACTCTGCTATGGGACAGTTAGTGAGAAAGCTAATAAGCCCAGACTCCATATGCTTAAGTCCTCCACATGTTGTGGTTTATGCAGTTTATACTGGATCCTGAACCTTTTAAAGAATTATCCTTTAATCAGTGTGTCATATTTTATGAGGGAAGCTGAAAGTTTGCAAGACCAAAGTGCTGTGAGAATAAGGTGTCTCACACCTCAAATAAGGTGAGATGAAGTGTCTTTTTCTCACCATCCAATGCAATTCCAATTACTGAAATTATACACACCCCCTTTGTTTATTAGGGCTTCTAAACTGTGCACAAACAACAGAATAGATACAGAAGAAAATAAACATACAAAAAAAAAGTTAGAAGTAGCTGCCTTAGGCGATACACAGTACTAAGGGGCAGACACACCTTTCCCATGAAATGATACATCAAAATGTGTGCTGCTGGGGCAAAGCATTAACCATGAAATATTTACTGCTCTGAAACAGAAGGAATTTTTCTATTAAAGTATCATTATGTGGAAAGAGGTCTGCTGGTCATTTAACTGCTTTTGAATCATGCAACAATATTGGTAGACTTTGATTTATACCACAAATATAATCTGATCCAAAGAGCTTACTTTAAATTTTGTTGTGCATACAACAATCGGAGCAAAGGAACATATCAAGTGTTGCCTTTGCAAATATATTCTAAAACAAGGAAGGGGTATATTCATAATTTCCTGGCAATTTGCATGACAATTTGCATGACATCACAATTTGCATGACAAAATTGAGCAATGGCCTGAAAGACTTTACTTTTCCCACCAAATCTTTTGTTCCCCACTCACCCCTGACACTGTGGACAAAGGCTTACTGCATAGATGCTTGCTACTTTCCAGAAGTCTGAAAAGCATGTAAGGTGGCAATGCATTTAGAAACACTGAGGCTGGGGTTGAATAAAGGCTGTGGCAGAAAGTCTTCACTCTGACACCATGGGCTTTAAGAGACGTGCCATTGTCGGATACGATCCAGCTAAACTGGATCATAAGCAACAGCACGGCTGTTAGGATAAGTTAAGAAGCCTTAACTGAGGAAAGCTGTGATTACCATTAACTGGCAGTGGAGAAAAAGGAGGATTTATTCCCAAGTCTGCCATCAACTGGCTAATATCACCTTGGGTGAGTCACTTCTATTAATTTCTCTCTCTCTCTTTTTTTTTTAAAGATTTTATTTATTTATTTGAGAGAGAGAGAAGGAGAGGGAACAAATAGGCAGAGTGACAGGCAGAGGGAGAGGGAGAAGCAGATTCTCCACTGAGCAGAGAGCCCGATGAAGGGCTCAATCCCAGGAACCTGGGATCACGACCTGGGCCAAAGGCAGCCACCTAACTGACTGAGCCACCCAGAAGCCCGTCTATTCATTTCTTAAAGAGTACTCTTGTAGAGAAAAGATCTGAGGTAGCTTACGCGGACAACCTAGATAAAAGAAAAAGGTCAATTAAGTAAGAAGAGAGAGGGACATTGCTTAACTTCTCCACACCACCATTTACCGCCTTCTGAAAAATGCAGAGGAGTCTACCAGTGGCTGTGGAATTCCATTCTGTGGTTTAGTGGCTGGCTGCAGCATCAGAATAACCTGGGATCTTCTTCATTACACAGCTTCTTGGGAACCATTTCTGAAATTCTGACTTAGTAAGGCTGAGGAGGAGTAAGGCTGTGGAAACTGAATTGTTATAAGCACCCCAGGTGATGCAGACACCTAACCAAAAGTGGGATAGCTGTAGTCATAATAACAACAACAGTCAACCATCTAGGGCACTGACTACGTGCCAGAGACCCTACTAAAATAACATAAGTATGTATCTCCTCAAACATGACATTTCTAGCTCTATGATTTTATGATTCCCTGTAACTTCCTCCTCATATTTTGTCTAGTATTAAGGGCAGGATCGTACTTCTTTTTTTTTTTTTTTTTTAAATCTCCCAATCAGCCTGTACATTACAATTAACAAACACTTAGTAAGTGTTGGTTAAAATGCAGAGAATCAGCCTAGAAGTCTCTTTTTCTTGTGATCTGGTCCAAGTCAACTCCGGGGAGAATGAGTCTGTTACACTGGGAATTTGCACCTTCTCTCTTCCTGTAGGCTTGCTATAAGTCGTGGTCTGTCAAAGCTATTTGTCATGGGAAGGAGAGCCAGAAATGGTACAGAACTCTTCATCAGGACTGTCTAAGCCAGGGGTGGAGGTTGGAGGCCCTACAAAGCACATCCAGCTGGTAGCTCCTCCCCACAAACACCTTAGGAAAATCTACAAATTCCCATCTATTTTTCTCCAGGGCTATTCCTCTCCTACCAGGTAAGAAGACTCATTCTTAAAAGACAATAACAACTCAGGCCAATGCACATATTCCAGGTTCTACTGTTCACTTTAAAAATAAAAGGATTAAATACAAGAAAAATGACCACTTGCCCAGGTAATGGGAACTGCTGCCAATGACTACTTAATCAAGCACACACTTCTATCTACACATGTGGAATTTTTCTTCCTCTTCCTCTTCTTCCCCTTCTTCTCCCTCCTTCCCTTCTCCTTCTTCTTCTTTTCCTCACTGACAGCATTTTCTCAAGGGAAAGGTGGCCTCCTCCCATGTGGGCTAGTATTTTAAGCTTTATAAGCAATTGGTTTCCAGTTATTTATCAGCGAGGAGAATCTAAGATGTAATATTACATAAGCTTTCGAAAGTCTAGTCGTGGATTAAACAGAAAGATGTAAAACTGGAACACATTGTACTGGGACCCACATTATACCCTAGAATTGCTTTGATGGAATGTATTCTGACATCATTTTACTGGTGTCTGCCAAATAAGGTTGAGGAAACCCATCACAATACTTGCTGCAAGGATATGATTAAATATTTATCACACTGATGGCATTTTCTCAGGGAGGATTCTTGGAGAAAGTGTCCCTCTGTGTATTTTTCCTCTGTGCTGCTGTTTATGAGCTGATAGGCAATCAAGATCTTCCTAATAAAGCAGAATATTCTCTTTGTGAAAAAAAAATCATGTCTGTGGAGTAGGTTTTATTGTCATTATTATCAGTTGACAGATGAGAAAAATTAAGATTATAAAATTTAAGAAATTTACTCATAATTATTCAGCTAGTAAATAGCGGAACCAGGGGCACCTGGGTGGCTCAGTCCGTTAAGCAACTGACTCTTGGTTTCCACTCAGGTCATGATCTCATGGGTTGTGAGATGGAGCCCCCCAGTCAGGTCTATGCTCAGTGGGGAGTCTGCTTGAAGACTCTCTTCCTTTGTCCCTCTCCCCACTCCCACACACGCAGACATGTGTACTCTTTCTCTCAAATAAATAAATCTTTTAGATAGATAGTTAGAGGATTCAGCATTCAAAGTCACCATTTTCCAAATTCACAATCTTTATTTCAAAAATTTAACTGCACTTCTGAAATACCACCCATATCTCAGTATCACTAACACTTCATCTTTGTAAACCTCACTTTGCTCATCTATAAAATATGGAGACAAGACTAAACAAGCTCCAAAGTACATTTGCATTTGGATATTATGATAACTTTTTAAATATTTTATTTATTTATTTGAGAGAGACAGAGATGGTGAGAGAGAGGACGAGTGGGAAGGAGAGAAGAAGCAGACTCTTTGCTGAGCAGGGAGCCCGATTTGGGGCTTGATCCCAGGACCCTAGGATCCTGACTTGAGCAGAAGGTAAAGGCTTAACCAACTGAGCCACCCAAGTGCCCCAACCCTTTAATCACTGTTCTCATCAGGAATGTGGACTTGAAGTTCTTCTGCATCATCATCATCACCACCCGCCTCACAATCACTATTAATTACTGGGCATATATTATGTGTTCATCACTGTGTAGAGTTTTACTTCTCTCACCTACCTTGTAAGCTAGGTACTACTGATTTCTCTATTGCAAAGATGAGGTAAGAGACTAAAGAGGTGAAACAACTGACCAAGTCCATATATTAGTAAGGGATGAAGATAAGGTAAAACTCCAAATAGTCTATTGAGTTTCATAGAGAGATAGCAGGGAAGTCCTGAGACTTACATAAATGAATATTCTCCAGATATTTGAGATAGGAGAAGGAGGCTTCTTAATCAGAATCTGGGTATCAAACAAGCAAATGTTCTCGTAAGCAACCAGGTTAAGTTTTTTTAAAGGGTATATTCTCATCATGTTACTAGAAATTAAAGCATTTTCTTTAAGGCTTCACAGGTGACCTTTATTAATTTGGAGCTTATATAAAGTCCAAATTTATATAAGTCTTATTGATACCATGTATATATCCATTTATGGGTGTCCAATAGAGATTTCTTACATTTAACCAGTATTTATTGAATTCCTAATATATGTTAGGTACTATTCTTGGTATCGGTGACAAATGATAAACAAAAAGTAAAAATCCCCATTGTCACGGAGATTACAATCTACTGGTAGGAGAGGTAGTCAATTAAAAATGGAGAGAAATTATAATATTCCCACCCTCAGAGAACTTATATCTAGTGGGGAAGAGATATTAAACAAATAAATATACAAAATAATGTCATATTTTGGTGAATATTATGTAGAAAACTAATATTGAAGGAAGGCAGGGCATAATACTAGTGAGGTAATGGTAGCTGATAAATTTTAATTTAAAAGTGACCAACTTGAGATTGGCTTTCTTAATTTATTCATTTACTGAGTTTACAACATTAGTTTAAACCCTTGGGAAATATGTTAAATTTTACTCACTTCTCATGCTGATTTTTGTCAATTCAAAACAATTCTGCATGAAATACATTAAGTTAATTTCCAAAAGAATGTAGCTAAGGGAAAAAAAAGGCAATATAATAGCATTTTGCTCTGGGAGATTGAACAATAATGCGCAATATGAATTGGACCACAGAGTGTATTCTTTAATGAAAGATACCAGAAAAAGGAGACATAACAAATCTATTTTCAGATTCAGCTGACACGGACTGTTGCTTCTCCCTAATTTGTAGTAGAACACATATCATCTCTGTTGGATTGGATATGACAAAATTTGGGGAAACAAAATAGAAGTCATCATTTCGTGTGAAAATTGGAATCAAGTTACATTGTTATCAAGCAATTTGAAGTCCTGAGAAATTATTTTTCATGTATCTTAGTCAAATATCATAATGTGAATAACTGAGACATTTGTGTTATATCTATTTTATTTCTTTATTTGATTAATTAATTTATAGGAAAGTTATTGTTATATGCTTACCTTATTACATTTATTTTGAAGAAACCTATGATGTTATTAGAGTGAAATTTTTTTACTTACTTGAAATTCAAATATGCTGAAAAAAATATAAAATTCAGTATATTTTGAGACTTAACAGAAAATTATCAATTTTCTAGCTCTCATAAGCTGGTATTTAAAGGCAGAAAAGAAAAGGAATATAAAATCACTAATTTGATTCCTTATCATATGAGAATGAAATTAAAATGAAATCATTAGAGGTGCAGCAGTTTTTATTTTACCGTATGATTTTATCTTTATTTTACTCTACTATTTATGATTATTCAGTTACCTTGTATAAGAGTTTGCTGTAGCACTTGAATTATACAGTCTGTGTCAAAATGACAGATCTTTAAATTGGCATACACAGGTAAATGTAGAGAAATGAAACAAACTAGCAGTAAAACAAGAAACAAAAGGTAAGGGGGGGTATGGTGGAAGAGGAAAAAAAATAATTTTAATGTATTTACCTGTATGCAGCTATTGTGCTGAATTACTATTTTCAGACTGTTCTACATATTAGTCTGGATGTCCTGACCTCACTGAGGAAACTTCAAATCATATCCTAAGTTATTTCGATAATAAATTCACTAAGATTCTGAGAGATGGAGCTTTTAGCATTGTGTTCTTCTAATGATTTCAGTAAACAGAAAATTTAGAATCAAGTATAAACATTTTGTAAAACTGCATATTTCTTCCAACTCTAGCCTCTCATTAATGCATATATTGCATTATTCATAACATACAGATAAACCTAATGAATATATGATCTTATCCTTGAAAATTTAGTTAATGTTCTAACCAGTGAGGCTGGTGGCTGTGCAAAGCAAATAAAAGGAAAAGATGGCTTTCTTTTTCATAATAAAAATAAACCATAAAATCAGCCATAAAGGAAGTTCATAATCTTCCAGCTCTAAACAGCACTGTATCCTACACATATCTGTCATTTTTAAATATTTAATGTATTTGTAATACTAAATTTGAGAGGTGCTTACCAAAATTTAATTTTCATTTGCCAGTCAATAAAAACCTGAATATATGACATACATAGTTTAGAAGAACATAAAGGCTAAGTAGCATCCTTCTAGTTTTTCCAACTACGTAATAACATCTTAGGTGAGTGGCATGTACGTTATGTTGTTGTGATGGCTTCTTAAGTACATAGATATCCAGCTAACCAAATTACATGTGAATAAACCAATGTTCTCAGACCTGGTATTTTCCTTCAGCACATTCTAGGATTTAAGGCTTACAAATTTTTGGATTGCAAATTTCATTTTACAGAGAGAAGAAAACTGTCACTTAGAAGAAATGTAATCAAAATAGGAGTGAAGAAAAGAAATCTATTCATATACATCAGGGTACCATTTCATTAGCTTACAGTTTCAATGGGAACAAATGATGATGGTTTGGTTCTCCAGGTCTAACTGTGCTGCTATCAAGAGGGTCTTCCCTAAAAGTCAAAGTAGATCTTTGTGCCAACAGAAACCCACAGATACATTAACTGCATACAGAATAAATCACAAACATTCTTTACATCCCTGGAGATTCTGTTTCAGAATTTTGATAAAAAATATTTATTTCATTCTCCTATTTAATGAATATTGATCAAGCACAGATGAACCATTGTGGTTGCCTAAAAAACATAATGGTTAGTGAGCTAGACTTGGTTCCTATTCTTCCAGAATCAAATGGATTCAGAAAATGTCTTTGTTTCCTAAGGTAAAAAAAAAAAAAAATCATAAACAATTAGATGATATCTAAAAGAATGAAAATGTATCGAGTGCCCACCATGTGCCTATATATTAACAGTTTAATCATCATAGCAATCTTACAAGTTACGTGTCATTAGTATCTCCTTTATGTAGAGGAGGAAACTGAGGCACAAGGAATTTATGTGACTTGTCCTAAACTACATAACTACTAAAGGGGCTGGGATGGGAACCTAACTTAGGCAGTATTGCTTGAGGACCTATGGTCTAAAATGCTCATGAATTTTAGTAGCAGACCCCATAAGCACAGTGCCACCCATCTACATTTGCCTAGTACCTTTCAATGCAGAGTTCAAAAAATGTATTATCTGCAAGTGGTCCAATTTTCTCTTTCCATTTGTTTGCTTTCCCTCTCCCACTTCTCTCTCCCAAAAATCTAGATTGTAGATTTTAGATGACTCTAATGGGTCACTTTCAGGGGAAATTGCTCTTTGTTGGTGCTGTTGTTGTTAAAGGAGAAAACAAAATTTTAAGATACTCCTGATTATTTCACAATTCCAAAAGTTCAACAACTGACTCTGGATCTAGGTTGAATCTAAAATTAAGTCCTAATTTATATGTCCCTCTATTTTCCTATTCTTCTCTGTTATTGAACACGTCATCCACAAAAGTCTCAAATAATAACCAGAGGAAATTAAAAGAAATGCAGCAATAAAAATAAGATAATACTGGTCACTACATTATACTATGTACACATTAACAGAAAAATTTTAGCCTGCACTTTTCGTAAGCCTCTTAATAAATACAAACAAACCCAAGCAAACATAAAATTTAAGAAATTGCAAATAACTCACCAGAATATTTAATATTCAAAATAAAATTGGAAGGAAAATTCCAAGGGTCTTATGTGTCTGCACTTCCGAGCAAAGAGACTCTACAGCTTTGTCCTGGACTATCTTTTCTAGGATGTTTGCTTAGCGTGACTTGTAAGTCAGGTAGTGTGTCTCCCTCTGGGCAGAGGACAGATATGTTTCCTGACCAGTGTAATAAAGACAATGCTTTTCTCCAGAGCAAAGGTTGTGCAGGTTTGCTGGGAGTGCCCTTTCAAAGACTGTGGTTTTGCCAAGCTCAAGTTCCCTTGGCTGTAATACAAAGCCACTACCTGTCCAGTACCAATCTGCGCGCAACCCAGCATCACCCTGTGGACTTGGGAGGCAAAGCAAACCAATGTGAACATGAAGCTCAATGGTTCCAACAGTAAAGTCATTTATTTCTGATCTAGGCATCTCGTGTCTTTTGCCAACATCTATAAATCCGTGCTAGGTTTACTTAGTTTGTAAGCCAGCGTAACAGCCCAGATCCTGTATTGTTCCTGACACATTCCAATTGAATTAGAGGTACATTGGTTTTGTGCATAGAAAGCTATTCTAGTTATCCTTCATTCAAATCTTTATCTACCTCTTGTAATCCTCAGATTTCTGAAAGAACACATAGTGAAATATAAGCTTGTACTTGAACTTGACAAGAAATGACCCAATGGCAATCATATCCCAAGTTTTTATCTAGAGAAATTTCCTCCCGAGCTGAAGCATACATACCTATTCATCACTATGAAACCACAAAGACACTACAAAAGACAGTTTCTCCAATTTGCCAGATAAAGATAAAAGCACACACATTCCAACTTCAGAGTTAATCTCATATTCCCATCTAATCCGACTACCACTCTGAAAATTAACAGATTTTCAGAATTTCAACTGGTTGGAGGGCAACCAACTATAATTTTGCAATTATTTAAGAACAATTAAGGTAATTGTTACATACAATATTTCTAAACTTAAGTCCTACAACAACAGAGAAATACACACCCACCACGGAACATTACCAGTATCTCTCCCCCACTGTTTTCCAGAGTACTTAGTATCGCCTAACATCCTTTATATATCACTTGTTTTTATTTATTTATTTATTTATTACCTGCCTCTCTCCACTAAAGTCAAGCGCTGTGATCGCTAGAGCAATAACAGAATATGATACATAGTAGGTACCCAATAAATACTGAATGAATTGATAAATACATTAAATAAATAGAAATGCTAATTGATTTTTTTACAAAATTAGGAAACTACTGAAAAGAGTTTTATATTCTGCTTTATAAATTAAAATATTATAAGCCTTTCCCTATGTCATTAAATATTCTTTCAAGCCGTTATTTTTTATGACTATATAAAATTTAATTTTACTGATCTACCATAACTTAGTTTCCTCTTCAGTGGACACTTGGCTTTTGTCCAGTGTTTTGATATTATGAATGATCCTCCTCATACTTCCATGAATATTCTTCATTGGCTATTTTATTGCTAAATATGTACTCTCACTTCAGTGAATGCCTATATATATAATTTTAGATGAAAACCAATTGCGTTTTAGAGCTGCCCTACTTTAAAAATTTTGGATAAAGTGTAACTATTTGCAGTATAGATTTATTTATTTGAAAATATTTATCATAAGTCCCACAAAGAGAAATCCCTTCACTTCACTATTACAGTTTAGAAAAAAGAAAATTGAGACCAAACATCTCAGACTTCATTTTATTGTATAATGAATACAATAAACAGACCTTAAGGCTTTCAAATGATCTTTCTGTATCATTTCACAATGGTTTAAGTAATTAAACATTGAAATTGTTCACTCAAAATTATCTTGGATTTTAAAATTGGAGTTCTTTTTCCCCTTGTTCAAAGTTTTAACTTATTTTCTTTTTGCAAACCTTTGAGAAAGAAAGGAGCTTAAAATCCACTCTGTACTGTGCAAGTTTTGCACTTCTTAAACTGGTCCTCCCAATGTTTCTGATTCACACATTATGCTGGAATTAAATGGTGGAAAATGGGTCTTCCAGTTGAAATACACACACACACACACACACACACATACACATATTTATTGAGACTATCCCATTAATTTATCACCATAGTTTTGTCTGACTTTCTTCCACTCTCTGACTGAGCTATGGTACTGGTGGAGGATTGGGGGTATGAACGATTGTGCCACTCCACACAAGCCAGGTTCCGATATCCACCTCCAAATAACAGACCAGCTCAGATTCACCACTCTTAAATTCAGATCTGGTTTTCCAAACCTATTATATTTTTTCTAGGCATAGTATAATGGCTAATGAAAGTGCTTCTTATGATTGGGAGCTACCAACTATATACCTGTAACAATGAACCAGAATTTTTTGTGAATATACTCTTTGGTATATATGATGGCCCATGTGAGAACATACAGCTTGGCCTCTGAGGAAATGAAGAGAAAGGGTGGGACGGTGAGATAACTAGCAGCTGAAAGATTTCACTACTTTCTCGCAAGCTCTAAGGAAAGCCTAGAGGAAGTTGGAGCCTCTTTGTGACCAATGCCATCATTGGTTGGTCCCTTCTGTTTTCTTGACCATAGGGTCAAAGTCACTCCAACACACTAAATTTAAGTGTTTTATGCCAATGCTAGCTAAATTCATTGGTCTGTAAGTTGGCTGTATGAAGAGTTGAGAACCATGTGAAGCAATTCCTGATATGTCCTACAAGAGAACTGGACTAGGACTCCATTTAGACCAGGGATTGACAACATTTTCTGTAGAGAGCCTGATAGTAAATATTTCAGGCTCTGAGGGCCATGAGGTCTCTGTCTCAGCTATTCAACTGTGTTGTTGTAGTATGAAAGCAGTCGTAAACAATATCTAAACTAATGAGCATGGCTGTGTTCCAGTAAAACTTTATTTACAAAAATAGGTGACCCACAGGATTTGGCCCACAGGCTGTAGTCTGGTGACTCTCAGCTTGTACTTGCTTCTATTCTGACATGGTGACTAAGCACAAGTAAATCACCTAATTATTCTGGCCCTTAAGTTCACCACGGGGCACCTTCAGTGGGTTGAGGCTTCTGCCCTCGGCTCAGGTCA
>CM053603.1:66701682-66722427 GCA_028646535.1 Procyon lotor | reverse complement strand
TTTATGTCTCATATCCTTTTCTAAAATGGGGATAATTACACTACACAAAATTGTTCTAACTTCATGTGTAACTGCATGTGTTCAAATCAAGGTGGCCCCAAGTCATTCATTGTTTCAGTCTACTCATTCATAAGCAAGTATCTTGATGCCCATCCTAATGTGGTGAATGCTCCAAATTCTCAGCAATATCACCAAAAGCTGTAAGGAGAGTGAGAGTTTTCCTGTACGTGCTCTCACTGTAACTTTGTCCCTGCTAGCTCCTACAATGAGCAACATTTCTCATTGGTCTGCTTTTGTTCACATTGTAGATTATCACTCATTTTCAATTTTCCTAGAGCTCTGTGTTTAGTAGAGTGTCATAAACAATTAAGGGGTACCTAGAGTAAATTTTAGCATGAGGAATGAGGTATAGAACCAGAGAGGTTGGATCAGAAGGGGGAGGAGGTGGAAGGGAAGAGAAGGAAAGGGAGAAGAAACAGGATTGAGGGAGAGGAGGAGGAAGGAGAAGAGAGAAAAGGAGGGAGGAGGAAGAAGAGAAAAAAAAGGAAAATTATTATTATTATTACTATTATTTCCTATTACTGGAAATTTCATGGGTTACATCCCTCTATTGTCTGGTCCTCCTGCCATGTCCTCAGACTCTTTTTTCTTGTTAAAACATTATTACATCTATTTTCTCTATCTCCACACATCTTCCACTTTCTCCAACCAAACAAAAATTTTCTCACTTTACTATGTAAAACAAATCAGCTCTTCTTTGAAGCAATCTTCTGAAAGTCTCCTTACAAGTCAAGATGCGTTCTGTGGCATTTTCATTCTACCCTCAGTCAGCAGGACTCATTAGTTAAGAAAAAGGAGACCTCTGGGTATATACTTAAAGGATTTGAATGCAGAGACTTGAACAGATATTTGTATATCTATGTTTATAGCGGCATTACTTACCATAGCCAAAAGATGGAAATCCATCAATGGGCAAATGGATAAACAAAATGTGGTACATACATAATTGGAATATTATTCAAACTTTAAAAGGAAGGGAATCCTGACACATGCTACCACATGGATGAACGCTGAAGACATCTTGAATGAAATAAACCAAATACAAAAGGACAAACACTGTACCCAGAGTATTCAAACCCTTAGAGACAGAATGTAGAAAGGTGGTTGCCATGGGCTTGGGGAAGATAAGGGAATGGCCAGTTGTTATTTAATGGGTATAGAGTTTCAGATTTTCAAGATAAAAAAGTTCTGGAGGTGGATGGAGGTGATGGTTGCACAACAATGTGAATATACTTAATGCCACTGAACTCTATTCTTAGAAATGGCTAAAATGGTAAGTTTTAATTACGCAAATTTTTGTACAATAAAAAAGACAAAGCAGAAAAAATACATTTGAGTTTCAAAAGCCCATGTTTCTGAATTCTAAGAGTTGGGCTTTTGAGTATAAGTTCTAAAGGCCACAGTGTATAAAGTCCCCACCATAACAAGACAGACTGAGAAAAATGCAGGTTCATATGAGACCCATTTTTCTCATGTCAATGGATAGTAGCATTCTCTGGACTGGAGAAGGCAACATGAAGTCAGAGAAGACAAAAACTTAGTGTTGGTTGGTAAATAAGAGTCAAGCTGAGCAGCAGGAAAACAACCATCATATACTTTGTTGGGAAAGTAGAGACAAGGAGACCTGTTTCAGCTTCATCCCTGACCCACATTGCCAACACCAAGAAAGGGCAATGACACTGTAAGACCCCGGAGCTTGCTTGTACCCCCCCATAGTTCAGGAGCAAAATGTATGTCTGCATGGGTGAGTAGAAAGGAGCTAAAAAAAAATGAGTGAGTCAAATCATGGAATTACAGAATGTTCCAGTGATACAAAGTTCAACAGAATGACTTTTCATTCACATCACACCACATCACAGTCTCGTTGACGCTATTATGGCCTTAGATAGCCACTTCAATTTTCGAAGGATCTCGAGTGTCATGAAGAAATGACTGGATTTATTTCAAGATCCTTCACAGTTTGTAGAAATGGCTAGAAGTGAAGTAACTTGCAGAGACCCAGATGTGTTGTCCAATGCAGTAGCCACAAGCCACGAATCACTCTTTAAGTATAAATACATTAGAATTAAATACAATTAATTACTCAGGTACTCAGTAGCATTAGCCACATTTCGAGTGCTCAATAGCCACCCATGGCTAGTGGCTACCCAAACAGAGCAGATACAATACCTTTTCAATATCACAAAAAGTTCACTTGCACAACACTGGTTTAGAACAACGAGTAATAAAAGCAATCTATGTGGCTGAACAATTAAAAATCATATGAATAGAGGAGAGTACATCTCACCTCTTAACAACAGGAACAGGAAGGACAAAGGGCCAGATGTCTCCTGCCCCCTGAGATTTTTAAGGCACCCAGAATATAAATATAATCGATATTTAAGGCAGGAAAGTAGGAAGACTCTGGATTAACTAACACTGTATTTTTACCAGACACAGAACTGAAGTTCAAAATAGAAACTAAGTTCAGTTTAAATAAAAAGCAAAGTTTCTTACACACATAGCCTTACAAATCAAAATTTGCACCATATCACACATAACTCATGCTTTCCTGAGATAAAATAGGCTACACTATTGTGTGAAAGTAACCGTAGAACCTTTTTAGGATGAGATTGTATTCTTATCACCACCTACAGGAAATGCACAATGCAATGCCTAGTTTATACGCCTGGTTTATAGACGGCACTCAAAAGCAGTAGTTTTTCTGATTATTACTCCCTAAACACATCTTGTTACGGACACAGAACATAAAAGCATGTATCTGAGAAGCAACATTTCCATGTCTATAAACAACAAAACCATCTCTGAGAATAAGCAGCCAGTAAGAGCCGCGAGAACTTCAAGTCCTCTAAGTCAGAAAACCTGGCATGTCTTTGACACAATGGTCCCTGAGAAAGTTCTGCAAATTCGAAATTGTAGAAAATACCAAGTTCTTGCACCCACTGGCAGTCCCGGAACTGGCAACAGCTGTGCTGTCAGATTCACACTAATCAGTTAACAGTTGTCCAAATCAAACTGCAGCCAAGGTTGTTAGAGTCGTTGATAAACAGTTGTTGAGAGGGAGATGGTGCAAGCTGGTGAGATCGCACTAGCAGCTGGGACTTGGGGTGTGAATGAAAAGGGACGGAAAGTAGGGGTCAACTGAGAGCTCTGCGACCTACACGGTTGCAGACTCGAGTAGAACCAACTTCCTAACCCTTTCGTCTCTAAGCCTCCTGATAGCAGGGGATCTTGACTGCAGCTGAAGACCACAAAGAAAGACCAGATGAATGAACAAATGAACCTCCAGGGGTAACACTCCTGATGCACAGCCCCTGTTTTGAAGGTGGGAGCAGGGCTTAGAAATAGATAATAAACCTCTAAATCCACTGGCAGACCAAAATCGGAGGACTGGAGAAAAATAAAGCTATTAAATTAGTCAGTTGGTACAAGTCTACAGAAGTGTGTATGACCTAAGAGTTTCCGGAGAAGCCCAAGTTCCCTGCAGTCCCCACCTACCTCCACCCACTTCCAAGGCAGCCAGCCACCAGCCCTCCCTGCCAGCCAAGTTTCGCACCGTCAGTCCCTGCATGGAGGAAGGAACCTCAGAAAGAAGTGTAACTGGACAAAGATAAAGGGACTTCATGTCAACGAGTCATTTTTGTCTCCCTCATCACTAAGTCACAGCGGCTGGGTCTTGTTTTAAATTTAGCTTTCGTAGGTCCATGTCCAACATTAGGTATAGAGAAGAATTGTATGTTAATAAAATTTAGCAAATGTCTCTTTTACTAGCCAGGGTTTCGGTTTTTGCATTTCATTAGTTTAAAATTCATGGGTGAGTCACAAATTTGTCTTCTACCTGGAAGGGCAGTCAGCTCCAAGAACTGAGTTTAAATGAGCATCTTATAAAGCTCAGAGAAATGAAGTCCCAGTTTACAGGGACTGAGAAAAGATGTAAAAGATCTAACAGGGCCAAATAATTTTTTAAGAAGGAAAAAATTCAAGAAAAGTTTTAAAATTTGTTTTTCTTTTCAAAACTTGATGAAGAAGAAAAAAAAATATATATATATATATTTGGGGGTGTAGAGATAAGCCATGGAAGTAAACACAGTCATGGATTTGGTTATATTCAGGAAAATGAGGAAGGAAGGAAAACACCATTCACTGAGCACCTACCTATCCATGACTGTTCTTAATGGTATAAAGTTTTTACTTTGGAGGTTTTGCTTACTTTGTTGTTTCACATTATTATCCTTATTTTCTAGATGAGGAATCAGTTGCCCAGGAAGGTGAAGTAAATGGACCAAGAACCACACTTGCTGAGCGGCAATGCTTATATATGAACCAGATCTCTAGCTTCGAAAGTAAGCTACAAATTTGAAAGAGGACTTAACAGCCACCGACTGTTTTGAGGGGTAACTGGGACTAATTCATTCAGCCAAGATTAAGTGAGCATCTACTGTGTGTTGACCACTGTTAGCGGAAAATGGCAAATGGTACAATTTGGAAACAGGTCAGGCCTAGAGAAAATGGGATAGTGTGCACAACGCTGTAGGCTCTGCCCACTTCAGAGGCAGTTACAAAGAAAGAAACTAACCTTTCCTCCCATTTCCACTCTCTTCACTTTCTTTCCATGTACCATCGGGCAATGTTTCAAGCAGCTTTCCGAGCCAGCAGCTTCAGTGTGCCGGGTCACAAACAGAAAGCAGAGGAAAGGGCTGTGCTGTTCCCTGTTAGTAGCAGCAGTGCCCAGCCTGTCTTGGTCTCCTTCTAGTGCTTGTGGAAGTTAAGGCTAGACAGGACGGAGAGCCCGTCCAAAGTGATTTTGTAATATGTCATTTATACCATGCTACCAGTGATATTTTTAATTGACAATTTCTTAGTGACAGTTTCTTATGTCTAAGCAGGACAGAATACTCAAAGAAAGCAGCAGGTATAGACAGAGCTAAGATTTTCAATATTAAATTTACAGACAATCCAAATGTCCAGAATAATTCTTATTATCCAAATTCTGATAGGGCTGTTAAGGAAATTATAGGCGTTTTCTAAGCAGTAGTCTTTTAAAGGGATTGCCTAAACAACGTGTAATAAAAACAACAGAGAACCACAGTAGGCGAGTTTCCTTATTGTCCTACTGTAAATCATTTCTGGTCCTACAGTTCTTTGGCAGAATATCCTGAAATGACAGTGATGAATCAATTCTTACTTTCTTTTTTTCCCCCTCCCTTTCTCTTTTTCTCTTTCTTTCTGTTTCCTTTTCTTGCTTCCTTTCTTCTCTCTTTCCCTCCTCCCTTCCATACTTGCCACCACAGATAAAACAAACCCCTACTTATTTTTCAAGAGTGCTTTCGGTTCTGAAGAACATCCGTTAACACAGCTAATTATATAATACCCATTAACACAGCTGAATTCCTAAAATAATGATTTTCTTCCATTTTCATTATCTATAAGTCTGTTTCTTTTACCCACAGAATTAATTGTGGTGGTAAAATGTGCTTCTCCCTCTATATTCCTGACTAGCTTAATCAAATAATTCCTTAAAGTACATCACTTTTCATTTTAAATGTAGCTTTAAAAAACAGGTTAACAACTGCCTACATTTAACTGTAGATTTTATGGGCTGTAATATTATATGTCATCCACTACCAATTTTATAGGCTTAGCAGAATAAAATAATCATTGATCTTTTTCATATGAATGCTATTAAGAAAAACGATGTAAACTTCAACTGATTAAAATGTTACTTAAGATGCTTTATTAAAACTTATTTTAAAGCAATTTTTCTCATTAAGACTTGACAAATCTGGAGAGCACTTTATTTAATCTCCATTACGAGGATGTTTTGCATGCAAAGAAGAGCCTGTAGGAGTGTGAGACCCAGAGAGACTTAGGCGTTCTAGAGTCTCTGGAACCTGTGGGCGATTATTTCTTGCAGATCTGCTGTGCAAATTGTTTCTTACACGAATCGAGGTGGGAAGAACAGGGAACCAAGATCTTGTTCATAGTTTTAGTCTTCTATAAATATCGATAACAAATGGAGATGAGAACAACTCCCAGTGAAAGCCTGTGTGATTCTTACACATCTCTTATGATTCCTTGACTAAAATATCCCACAACAGGAATTCAACAAATTAAAAGGATGCTAGCAGGTGACAAAAGAACTGGAAAAGATATATCAGGAAATAGCAAAGGAGCAATTATCCTTGCTACTTTTGCAACTGCCCAAAGCCAGTACCATATTCTTCAGGTCAGATGTGTTCTAGGAATTAAGATATATGTGATATTTCATTTAACTCACAAATAACCCATGAGGTGGTTAGATAGATGAGGTAACAGAGGTACAGGGAAAACAAGTAACTTCCTCTACACTATATAGTAAGTAGTGAACCCAGAATTCCAAAACCCATTGTCTTCAGCTCCATGGCCTTGCTCCTCAATATGTGGTCCCTGCTGAGCAGGATCAGCTTCTTCTGTAACTTTGTTACAAGTGCATTTTCTGATTTAATCATCTACAGATATTTGGGAACGGCTCCACACTATCACAATAATATGAATAATAATAACATAAATTATATTATATATTTCTTTATAGCTTTAAGGTATGGGCACATATAGCACTCAACCATGGGCAAACCAAGGCTAGAGGGCAAGTGAGAAGAATTTTTTTTGTAAGTAGGCCCAACATGGGGCTTAAACTCATGACCCTGAGATCAAGACCTCAGCTGAACCCAAGAGTCTGAAGCTTACCTGCCTGAACGACACTGGAGACCCAAGAAAAAAGTTCTGAAAGACAAACAGTCTGTTTGAATGTCCTGGAGGGTGTTCTGTCCCTCAGTTTTTAAAACAGCTGATTTTTTCGAAAGATTTTCGAAAGATTATGGATTTTCGAAAGATTATGAAGGGAGTGGTCATGGGACTCATGCCCCAGAAACTATTTAGTGCTACGACATCATGGAAATTTGCTGAACTTGCCTAGGAAGTGTTGTCCAACCACATCAGAAAGCTACCTTATCAAAGACACTAAATGTCCTTTCTGAGAAAATAATGAAAGAAACCCATTTCATGGGGATTTCCATTTATATAAGAAGCAATCTTGGCAAAGCAACAGTTCAGGAGCAGAAAATATTTAGAACTCCAGTCTCCTTTACTGAATGCTTTAAATAACTCAAAGACCAAATTTAATTAATTTGTATCAAATGCAAAACTGGATATAGCTCTTTTATAATAAATGAAAGTTAGCTAAAAAATAACGCGATAGAATTTATTTTTTTCAATTCTTTGACTTTGTTCAAGTAAGAACCAGCTCATTAAAGGGAATCAATCTGTCAAATTATTAGTATTGAATTTGCGACTTAAATTATTTAAAATATGTTGATTTCTTGTGCCTGCCTCCTCAGCTGAATTATGAGCTTTAGTCTTCATTTATTCTACAACATTCTACAAACATTTATGAATTGTCTGTTACTTGCATCTCTGAGAGTGTCTGGTATGGTACAGATCCATATTAGTCACATAATAAATGCTTATTGATTCATGAATTAAAAAAAATTTATTCAGTTTCTCTGGATTAAGACTACGTTCCTTGAAGGAAAGAACTGGGTCTTGGTCATTGTTGTATCTCCCAAACTAGAAAACTGACAGTAACAGAGTATTTACTGAATTAATGAATGAGTAAAAGATTGCAGAGAACTAGGAGGTTGCCATGCTCTTGAATGGTACCGTGAAATTGTTAATTCCAACAAGCAATAATGCCCATTTTATGGCAATCATGTGAATATTTTATATCTTAAAATTAAAACTAACAACAGAACTCTTATGTCCTAAACACCTATCAGTTCAATTAAATAAAACCAGCTATTGTCAAAGTTTTCAGTTTCTATTCATTTCCTACTAGCTCACATATGTTGTTGTTTAATATTACATGCTAACAATTAAGCTGATAAACACACTTATGTATTTATATATGTTTATTTTATTTCCCAAAGTTAATTCCTACTTAATATTCACATTATCAAAAGTCAAAATTTATAAGACCAAAGCTCACAATTATGAAACATGCATTCATGATTTTAGTAACAGAATTCCTTAAGGCAGGTCTTTAAACATCAATGCTTCAAGTTAGACAATTTTTTTTAAAGATTTTATTTATTTATTTGACAGAGAGAGAGAGAGATCACAAGTAGGCAGAGGCAGGAAGAGAGAGAGGGGGAAGCAGGCTCCCTGCCGAGCAGAGAGCCCAATGCGAGGCTCGATCCCAGGACCCTGAGATCATGACCTGAGCTGAAGGCAGAGGCTTTAACCCGCTGAACCACCCAGGCGCCCCAAGATAGACAATTTTTAAAAAGGGTAGAGATAAAATACATTTTTTAGAGCATCTGACATCTGTAAGATTTTTGTTTACTTCATTCTCAAGAAAGTTAACAAAAGAAGAAACGAATACAGATATCCTCAGGACATGGGGAGAAATCTAGAGCCTTTTATTCTTCCACTTTAATCAAAAATAGAAGTTGCCAATGTCAGTTAAAAATAATGACCACCAAACAGCCATGTAAATAAAGGAAGCAGCTTCCATTGAAGAGGGCCAATGCACTAACTATGGAATTAGATAGTAATTCCAGAACTAATTACCATATTTACAGTCAAACATTAAAGTTGGCAAGAAGATCAAAAGAAGTGATGAGAAGGCAAGCATCCTGGAGTCCTAGTATTTCAGAAACTGAAAATGTGGGAAAGGTGGCCAAAGTAAATGCAGAATATGAGGAACTGCATATGTAATCAACATTCCCAAAACCCGTGGAACTGTGTATTAAATATAAACAAAGTTCAGCTTTTGTCAACTTTAAATCTTTGGAATGATTTCAGGAGCCAACATTCAACTTGGAACATTTTTCTTTGCTCCTGTGGTGATTTTTTTTTTTCTTTCCTGGATGTTCTTATAGGTTGATTTGGCTCCATTAAGAGTAAAGTTAACACCCCTCTCCCTGCCAACTATTGTTAAGGGTCTTCTTATCCAGTTGAAAACAGGACCAGGCAGCAAAATACTTAGATAAGAAACAACGGTGAGGGGTGCCTGGGCGGGTGGTTGGTTGGTTGGTTGGTTAAGCCTTGGACTCTTGATTTCGGTATAGTCCTGCACTGGGCTCTGTGCTCAGCGGGGAGTCTGCTTGGAATTCTCTCTCCCCCTCTCCTTCTGCCACTCCCCTACTGGTCCTCTCTCCCTCCCTCTCCCTCTCTCTCTAAAATATTAAATTTTAAGGGAAAAAAAATGAACGAAGTGGCTACATTCATTTATTTTTCTCTATTTAGGCATGAAAGTCTTTAAAACATGACTTTTTAAAAATCCTTCAAATAGCTTACAGGTATCTGCAAATGATTTACTATTTAAAATAACACATGCGGGGCGCCTGGGTGGCTCAGTCGTTAAGCGTCTGCCTTCGGCCCAGGTCATGATCCCAGAGTCCTGGGATCGAGCCCCGCATCGGGCTCCCTGCTTGGTGGGAAGCCTGCTTCTCTCGCTACCATTCCCTCTGCTTGTGTTCCCTCTCTTGCTGTGTTTCTCTCTGTCAAATAAATAAAATCTTTAAAAAAAAATAAAAATAAAAATAAAAAAATAAAATAAAATAACACATGCCATGTATTTCATGCTTTCAAAAGAATTCCGAGAGCAACATGCGTTCTCTGGTTCTTCATGTTCACCTCTCACAGATTCCCAAAATATTTCAATAAAGTTAGAAAGTAACCAGTGTACCACAAGGCAGGGAGTCTCACCTCCTCATTGTGGCTTTACTGACGGTTTCTGAGAAGACTGCACTGGTTCTGAACACAGCAAAAGACATCATGCAAACTCAAAGTTAAGTAGTTGATTGGTTCAAAGTTTGTTGATGTTGATGTGGGTTGTTTTCCTTTTTTTTTTTTTTTTTAAAGATTTTATTTATTTATTTGACAGAAAGAGAGAGATCCCAAGTAGGCAGAGAGGCAGGCAGAGAGAGAGGGAAACAGGCTCCCCGCTGAGCAGAGAGCCCGATGCAAGGCTTGATCCCAGGACCCTGAGATCATGACCTGAGCTGAAGGCAGAGGCTTTAACCCACTGAGCCACCCAGGCACCGCGGGTTGTTTTCCTTTTTAAGGAGTAGGTTGGCATTCATATTTTTTTTTATTTTTTTTAAAGATTTTATTTATCCATTTGTTGGAGAGAGAGAGAGCACAAGCAGGAGTAGCAGCAGGCAGAGAAGCAAGTTCCTCTCTGAGCAAGAAGCCCAATGATGCAGGACTCGATCCCAGAACCCTGAGATCATGACCTGAGCCAAAGGCAATGCTAAACCAGCTGAGCCACCCAGGTGTCCCAGGTGTCCCTGTATTTTTATTTTTGACACAAATATGTTTTTCAGACTCTTAAAATTATCTTGACAATTTAAATCTTTTTACAAAGTAAAAAAGTAAAGACAAAATCTGGAGCTAAAGGCCTATATAATATTAACTCACTTCTATTTTAGCTCATGTTATTTTCATTCAGCTAAAACTGAGTACATTAGTCAGGTGTACCATATAGTCAATCTGTGATCACTTCATTCTATTGTGTGGAAGAAATGGTTCTATGGTTTCATTTGAGTTAGTAAGCGCTGCAGTTTGGATTTTTTGCAGGGGTAATGGGGAGAGGTACCTACAATTTATTACTAAAACTATGCTAAATAATTGTATATATATGGTAAATTTAAAGTATTAACAAGTCCAGTCAACCAACTCTAAATTTAAATTGGACTTGTTAACCTCATTCAGGAGTTTTATGGTAGATATGTCATAGTGGGTTCAATAATCCTTACCTCTAAAATGAAAGTTTTTCTAATACTCAGAACCCAGGGGTTATCAAAAAACTACAGACATTCCTTGAAAAATGCAGACCTTTCAATAGAAAGTTAAGCATCAACTTGACATTTTAAGTTTGCCGGGTGGCCCAAAAGTTGACAACTGCTGAGGATAATCAAAGGGCAGTGTTTGAATGGTGATATTAATTTGCCAAAGACTCTACACTACCATCCCTCCTATACTATGAAATGCAATGTAAGGCAGGGCACCATCTCAATCAAATTCCATTACAATTGATATTAATAACAAGACTCCAAAATGTTCCTAACCTCTTTGACTCCAATGAATATGCAAGTGTTTACATGATAATGTTTTTAATAAGTAAATTTGAACTACATTTTAGGAGTAAGTTGTCAAGCTTGGTTAACATATTCTCTGATAGTGCAGTCTCATCTAAATAGTAGAAAGTTAAGGGGTGCCTGGGCGGCTCAGTCAGTTAAGTGTCTGCTCTCAGTTCCCATCACGATCCCAGGGTCCTGGGATCGAGCCCCATGTTGAGCTCCACGTTGAGCCTCACATTAAGCCTTGCATTGGGCTCCCTGATCAGTGAGGAACCTGCTTCTCCCTCTCCCTTTGCCCCTCCCCTTGCTTCTGTTCTCTCTCTCATTCTCTCAAATAAATAAATAAATATCTTTAAAAATAATAAAATAAAAAGTAGAAAGTTACAAGAAGCAATAATTTAACCTCTCTACTTGGGTATTAATCTAAATAGTTCTAGGAGAAGCTTTTGAGCCAGCCTAATCATAAGTGTGATATAGAAATCTCAGAGTTGGGAACATGTTGATCAGAAAATAGAGACTTCTGTCTGAAGCTGGCACATTTAAGTATTAATATCAGCTAAGCCCTAAACTAATCATATGTTATGGGTAATACAAGTTGCAATAAAGTATTTTGCCAAAGACATCTGCAACTAATAAAATTTGAAAAGGTTTTTAATAAAGTACATAGAATATCATAAATAACTATGTATTGATCACCTAGAATGAAAAACTAAATATTAACAACTCTTTGCCTTTGTTATAGAATTTATTATTATTTTTTAAATAATACAACCCAAACATTATAGACATGTTGAAGTCTCCTTTGTTTTCCCTCACTAGCCCTATTGTCTCCTTCTCATTCCTTAGAACCCTCTGCAAATAAGGATTTGATGTGTGTTCTTCCAGTCCATGTTGTTATATGCCATAAATCAATCTTTCTTTCTCTCATTGCCATGTGATTTAAAAATATGCATATGTGCAAATATTCTATAGTTCTATACACATGGCGAAAGTTGTGCTTCCTCCCTGTCCCACCTTTTGCTTTTAGGATATTTCCATGTAAAAACAATCTTTTATTTCAAACATCTCTTAAGACACATTTATTAAATAGATCTCAATGTTCATCCATTTTCCTATTGATAATCATATTGGTTGTCATGCAGTTGTTTTGTCTGTTTCCTTTGGCTAATAAAAACATTGCTGCAGTGAACATCAGTGAATTAAGCCTCTTGACACAGATATGGAAGAGTTTTTCTACATACTTAGATTCAGTGTTTTAAACTGTGATCCCCAGTACGAAGCGTGTATATATGCATATAAACATAGATATCCATATACATGTGTGTGTGTATATATATATATTTTTTTTTTCCTTATTCAAAATTCTAAATGTTTGGGATGCCTGGGTGGCTTAATTGGTTAGGCAGCTGCCTTCAGCTCAGGTCATGATCCCAGAGTCCTGGGATCGAGTCCCACGTCGGGCTCCTTGCTCAGCAGGGAGCCTGCTTCTCTCTCTGTCTCTGCCTGCCTCTCTGCCTGCTTGTGCTCTCTCTCTCTCTCTGACAAATAAATAAATAAACAGTCTTTAAAAAAATTATAAATGTTTTAGTATGATTTTAGATAAGTAGAACTAAAAACAAACTAATTCTAAGCTCAAAATCATTCTATTTCATCTATCTGCCCTCATTCCAAACTAGGATCTCAAAACCCAAGTATGCTAACAGGACCCAATAAATAGTCTAAGAGCTGATTAAGTTGAATCTCAAAAACAAGTTAGTGTTTTCTGACTTTTCTTTTTTTCTAGTTAAAGAACAAGTAAGGTTATCTGAGGGGAAAAAAGCTAGTCTCTCCACAGAGACCATCATACACAAACACTACCTATTT
Source organism: Procyon lotor (assembly GCA_028646535.1). Classification (NCBI taxonomy): domain Eukaryota; kingdom Metazoa; phylum Chordata; class Mammalia; order Carnivora; family Procyonidae; genus Procyon; species Procyon lotor. The sequence continues at coordinate 66,709,381 of CM053603.1, read as the reverse complement.
GGTTATATAAGTTCTGTTATGTAGAAAGTGCCAGAAAGTCCTGATTACCTCTCTGTTATATACTTCCTATCACAAGTTCCTAGGAAAGCAGGGACTGTTGGTTTTCAACGTAGCATGTGATGAAAGCCACAGAAGTACTAAAACAGTAGGTATGCACAAATGTTCTAAAGAGCACAAGGGTGTTTTGGTGAAACTGATTGTATTTTCTGTGTGATTTCCTTTGAAAAAAAAATGCTTTAAAAATGCTTCCAGCCTACGGTACTACTAGACTATCATTTATTCTAGTTTCTCCTTTTAAAACAATAATTTGGATTTAGAAATCAAAGTAGTGAAGTTAGTTTCTTATCTCCATATATAGTCACTTAAAATTCTTTTTTCTGTCTTTCTTTCTTTTTTTCTTTAGTTCCTTAAAATCCCTCAGCAAGGTCCTTGAAAGAAATTCCACTTTAGAGTGTTCAAGAAAGGAAGCTCAAGAATTAATTGCTAACTTTACCTCTTTCATATTCGCCCAAACTCAAGATAAAATGTGTCATAAGGGGTTAGGCTTCAGAGAAAGGCGAAATGCATATTATCTTACTTTTGACTCTCCTACTGTCCTGATTTAGGAGTTTCAGAGAGTGCCATTTACCACTGCCACACCTCACCAGGATAAGGGAAATTGGATAGCACTAAAGGAATTTGGGTGAAATTGTATTTGAGGCTTTCACAATACATCGTTCGAATTATCTAAATAACAGCTTCAAAGTCCCCATCACTTTCTGTGTAGAGATGAAACTCAAATCCTTAACAATAAGAGCAGAGCAGTGCTTCTCAATTCTCTCTGCTGAAGGACCAGCTATTTCCCACATCAATCACAGGCCAAAACTCTTATAAAATATAATAAAATGAATTACTGGAAAAAATAAAATGAAAAAAACATACCAAATTAAATCACTTTGGCTTTAACAGATGTAAAATTGCCCTATGGTGCTATAAAAACTTCCAAATACTGCTCACTCTCTATTTCTGTACCTGTCACAGAGCTGTAAACAGTTTTTGGACCAGGATAGCTCTGTGAACCACACTTTGAGAAGCACTAGGTCATAAAACCAAACTGTCTTGCTGGCAAAAAGTTCTCATTCCTTTGACTAAGAGTAATGAGAAATAGCATTCACATTGTTCTTTACATTTGTGTTGAAGGGGACATATGAAGAGACAACTGTCCTCAAAAGATTGTCTGAGAAGGTGATTTTTACATCTGTACTGAGCTGTAAAAATGGATTTTCCCACCAATTTTGACCAGAGGGTGGCATACACTGACTCTCAACATTTAAGGGGCAAAGGAATCACTTTGGGGAGATTATAAATAATGCTTATTAGGGTACCAACATCAGAACCTCTGATTAAACAGACTCCCTTAATACCTACTATTTCTATATTCCTTTCGATCTTTAACACCTTTAGGCACTCATATGAGGTCAACACGATTATTCTAGTTCCACAAATGAGAAAATCTGGACTCAGAGTTTCACAATGGGGAAAGTATTAAACATAGAACTTAAACCTTTTAAATTCTAAGTTTAGTATTCTTTTTCCTTATGTGTATACATAGGTCTTGAGTCTTAAGAAGCCTAAATTGTTGCTGGGGTAGGAGTGGATTTTTTTTTAATTTATTGCCATTTAAAGTTATTTATCCCCCTAATAATGATTGCCCATCTACAACATAAATACTTATGAGGGTGACATAAAATATAGCCCTCACTTATGATCTAAATATTCTTTTCCATACTTGTACAATCGTGCCAGGTCAGCTTACTGTCTTGGAGTTAAGTCTTCCAAGGAGTTACAGATTACTAAATTAATTAACTAATATAGAGCCAAGACTCTGAGAGCTGATTAAAGAAACTACAACTGTTTTCAGACACGAGATCAGTTGCTTTGTTATAGATGAAATTGCACTGAACCTGGATCACTGAACCTAAGTCTTGACATGATTTGATGATCATTATTTGTGTGATTTGGGCAAATTATTTTCTCTCTCACCTACAAGTTTCCTTTGTTGTTCAGGTAATAGCTATAACACACAAGACTCTATGAAATTAGATTTTTTAAGAGGTGGGTGTAAAATTGCCTCAAGAGCTTTTGTCATTCAGTTAATGATCAATACATATTTTTTATAAAAATGCAATATACTGTATGTCATATTTTTCCTTTGTTTTTAGGAGTTCCAGGGATCCTGAATGAGCTCCATAAAGAAAACTTCCCTAATGTGTAAGGTCTCTCTCCCCCAGGGGTAGATTTATTTACAGTCGTTGCAGATAGGGAATAAAAAGCTGGATTACAAATTGTCAGAAACACTGTAGTACGGAGTCTGGTGAGGGCTGGGGAGTGCTAGATCAGTTGGCTCTAAATATCTTTTCTTGCTAGGGCTGCCATAACAAAGTACTACAGATCGGGTGGCTTAAACAACAGAAATGTATTGCCTCACAGTTCTGGAGGCTAGAATTCCAAAATCAAAATGTAAGGGAAGGATCTATTCTAGACCTGTCTTCTTGGCTTATTGATGGTGTTTTCAATGTGTCTCTTCACATCGTCTTCCCTCTATGTGTGTTTCTGTGTCCAAATTTCCCCTTCTAAGAATAACCCATCATAATGTTCAAGCTAATGAGCTTGTCTTAACTAATTACATCTTCAATGACCCTATTTCCAAATAAGATCACATTCAAAGTACAATGAGTTATGAATTTTATGAATCCATAACATTGTGATTCAATGATTAGCATCCTCATGAAACAGCAAACATGAGTCTCGGTTTTTTTCTCATGTCTGCCACTAACTAGCCAAGAAACTGGAATTCTCTCAATTATTATAGGCTTATCTATAAAATAAGTGAGTTGGAATACAAACAAATTAACTCTAAAGAGTTTATTTCATTATTAAAATGTCTATATCTAAGTGTGGAGTAGGGATTTCCAAAAGAGTTGCTGATCCCATAAACTCTGAGCTCAGATGGGCTCTTATCTGGGTCCCCCTTTTTTCCCAGTATCAAACAGTAAGAAAGTCCTAGTAAGAAACTAGGAAACAGGTCGAATATATTCTCTGCAAAAGCAAAGGATCAACTCCTCATGATTAGATTAACTGATAAGAGAAAATAAGCATATGATGTGTATCATGCCACAAACTTTAATGAAAGAAACATATTCATACATACTTCTATCTCTGGAAAAATAGAAGAGTCATTGACCACCCCCTGATTGTCACTTAAGAGAGGAGAACTGAGTGGCAAAGGAAAAGGGTAAGGAAAACTTTTTTGCTGTTCTTTTTACAGTTTGAATCACAAGAAAATGTATTAGCTGTTCAAAAAGTAAACAAGTGTTAAAATAGAAAAAAATTGCATGTGTTATGCATTTGTCTATTAGGCTTTTATATTTTATTTTATTTTATTTTATTTTATTTTATTTTATTTTATTTTTTTTGTCTATTAGGCTTTTACTTTCAAGCCGAGATATTCTATATTTAAGTTGTTTTGTGTTTTGGCGTCTTTATAAGGAGGCTTGACTTTTAAAGCTTTGGGCTTCACAGGAAGCTATGGGGTTCGGCAAACAAGCTTATGTATTTGTTTTCGTGTGAAAACATATAATCAAAGAAGACTTTGTAAGCAGATGTTTCTTAAGAGGCTTTTGCTATACAAATATGACACAATGCACAGAACTAGCTAGCAATCTGCTACCTCTGTCTTCAAAGGACAAGGAACTTAGCAATCAGTATTATATTTACTATGGCATTTTTCACCTGAAAAATTTCCACACCCTCTACTCGTCGTGACTAAGAAAGACAGTCTTATTTTTTTCTACTCGTAATTTCCAGCTGGCTGCCTACGTATTTTAGAGACAGCAGCAATTGTAAACATTTAGTAAGAGCAGTTACTAAAGTGTAACCTGGATTTAATTAATATCTTTTAAAAAACAAGTACAAGTGTGCTGAACTATTGTTTCTCTAACTCCTACACCACTTGAGGGATGGGAGGCATCTCCATAGCTGGAGCGGTTAACAAAATACAGAACCTCAGAGGAAAGCAAGAATAAAGAATAGGTTTTGAAAGGAAAGGAGACACAGTGTGCCAATAAACACGGTAGTATTTCCATTTTAAAGATGAAGGAAATGAAGATCTTGAAGGGTATATATCTGAAGACAACAAGAACTTGAATCTGACACTTCCTATTTAGGGTTCTATATTTTTGTCTTTCACCTATTATGGTACTATAAATGCATATTTAAGCTACAGCTATAGAATATATGGCATACACATGTAATGTTGTCCTTTTATAGTCATAAAGGACCTCACCAATATTTTATGGTAAAAGTCCTTCTGGATTCACATGAAATAGTTGATGAATATTATAAAATGCTGATTTTAGAGGACATTCTATAAATAACCACTGTGATTTTAACATCACTGTTCTTTTACATAACCAGAGTAAACAAACACATGAGCCAACATAAAATTATGGATGTAAATCAAGGGGATCGTTTGATGTTACGCTTATGTTTCCTAATAACTGCTTAAATTAATAATTTGGGTTAGATGGAAATAATCTAATGTATGAAAACAGGGAGTACTTAGATTTTTTAAATTACTGAGACATTTCCGTCAATTACGGTTCTTATGGCACAACTATAATGGCTATTTCTCTTCTATTATCTATCACGCATTTTCCTTGTTAGCTATCTATCTATCTACCTATCCATCTATCCATGCATCCATCTATCCTCCACTCATTCATTCAAGAATTTTGTGTTGACTCTTTGTACTGTTCTAGGCCCTCTGCTATGGTTACTTTACCAAATAAGATAAATATGGAACTGATCTCAGTTCCCAAATTAAACATTAACCTTTACCATATAGCTTTCCTTGGCCACCTCCAAGTGGCCTCACCTTCCCTTGAACTCAGGGAGCATTTACTTTCAAAGGACTTTATTTAAGCCTTTAATTACAGAGCCTTTTTAGAATGATTTAACTACTTCACTCCATTTTTTTTCAACACATGAAGAAAACTATATAGACAGGGTTCTTGCTTGCCTGAATCTTACTGTCTAATGTAATGTTTTAACATCTAGCTGTATACTAGTAGCTGGTAGAAGGGTGTTTTAAGAAGTGACTAATCAGGGGCGTTGGGTGGCTCAGTCATTAAGTGTCTGCTTTCGACCCAGGTCATGATCCCAGGGTTCTGGGATCGAGCCCTGCATTGGGCTCCTTGCTGGGCAGGAAGCCTGTTTCTCCTGCTACCATTCCCTCTGCTTGTGTTCCCTCTCTCGCTGTGTTTCTCGCTGTCAAATAAATAAAATCTTTTAAAAAAAAGTGACTAATCAACTTCTTTCAATAATGATATATACAAGGACAATTCCTCCTCTTCTACTGCTCCCTCACCCCTTTTGCTTCCTCTTCCTCTTTCTCTCTCCTCCTCCTCTCCTCTTTCTTCTTCTTCTCCCTCTTCCTCCTTCTTCGTTTTGTTTTCTATTGTCTGCTATAGTGTCAGACATATAGCCAGTGCTCAGTAAACATCCAATAAGCAAATCCATGCAGAAGAGATTAATTACATCTCCTTCCTCATATTCTCCATTACATTTATTTGGATTATCTTTATAAAAGATGCGTTGATGGAACTATTATTTTCAAGAGGCCCATGTTTCAAATTATAGAATTACTTAGTGGGACTCCAAAGCTTGTAGAATGAATAAATTATTGAATGAATAAGGAAATAAAAAAACTCAGTCATGTGTTTTTCTCACTAACAATTTTGGGACTGTGACACCCATTACAGCTTTAAAGTTCCATAGAAAATTTTTGCTTTTAACCATTTGGGAGGCAGGCGATAGTGTCAGATACCTGGCACATAATAAGCATTTAATAAATGGCAGCTGTAGGGGCGCCTGGGTGACTCAGTGAGTTAAAGCCTCTGCCTTCAGCTCAGGTCATGATCCCATGGGATCATGGGATCAAGCCCCACATCGGGCTCTCTGCTCAGCAGGGAGCCTGCTTTCCCCTCTCTCTCTGCCTGCCTCTCTGCCTACTTGTGATCTCTCTCTGCCAAATAAATAATAAAATCTTAAAAAAAATAAATGGCAGCTATAGCCAAAGTCATGCACAACGTCACCGACAAGCAAGGCTCACAGTATTTCTGGGAGATGAAACAACCATAGAAGGATCATGCTTGACATACAACTGTAGCTTCCAATACTTCAAACTTCCCTAACACCCCACCAACAAACACCAGAGGGTAAGTTCCACGATGACAGAAATTTAGCCTGTTAGATTTACTGCTGATTCTGAAGGGCCTGGCATATGGTCAGTTCTCAATAAACTTTTGTTGAATAAATGAAGAAATATGCTCCAGGAGTGTAAGAATTGTCCAGTGTATGTATGTATGTATGTATGTATTTATTTTTAAAGATTTTATTTATTTGACAGAGAGAGAGAGAGATCACAAGTAGGCAGAGAGACAGGCAGAGAGAGAGGGGGAAGCAGGCTCCCCGTGGAGCAGAGAGCCCGATGTGGGGCTCCATCCCAGGACCCTGAGATCATGACCTGAGCTGAAGGCAGAGGCTTTAACCCACTGAGCCACCCAGGCGCCCCTGTCCAGTGTATTTAATCATTCCTCTGGCTTTCCCTCCCAATACCCAGAGATGTTTAAATCTGAGGTCCCGAACCTGAACTACTAAATCAGAACCTGCATTTTAACATGATTCCCCCAGGGATTCACATGCACCATAAAGTTTGAGAAACATTGCTATAAATCACATAAATTTCACCTTCCTGTCCCCCTCCCTGCAACTGATGACAATCTTGAACTCAAACTAACACCACACAAAAGTAGGGTAGCTGCTGTTTTTTGAGAAATAAGCTGAATTAGAGTAGAGTTGGATGCTAAGGTCTGATCTCTCTTTCTCAGCATCTCCTTCCCCCACTCTTCCTGCCCCCTTGGCTCTCTCTCCCCTAATGAAATCATATCATGCAAAGGAATAACACAGAGTCAACATTTCTACACTGATTTACTTTTTTTGAATGTTAAAGAATATGGGCACCTGGATGACTCAGTTGGAAGAGCATATAATTCCTGATCTCAAGATCACGAGTTTGAGCCCCATGTTGGGCATAGAGATTACTAAAAATAAATAAACTTAAAAAAAAATAGAATATTAGCCCAGGCTAATTAAAAGCAAATAGTTACTCTCCTTTATTTGCCCATCTTTCTGCCTTTGGGCCCTCTATGTGACTTTACTCTTTTTTGTGCATCTCCTGAAAGGAGGAAGACCTCAGTATTTACTGAAAATCTGGTATGTGCAGGTGTATTAGGTCAGTTTACTCATTTAAACTTTAATGGAAGGTTGGGGCACCTAGGTGGCTCAGTCGTTAAGCATCTGCCTTCGGCTCAGGTCATGATCCCAGGGTCCTGGGATGGCCCTGCATTGGGCTCCCTGCTCGGCAGAGAGCCTGCCTCTCCCACTACCATTCCCTCTGCTTGTGTTCCCTCTCTCACTGTGTTTCTCTCTGTCAAATAAATAAAAAATCTTAAAAAAAAAAAAAAAAAAAAACTTTAATGGAAGGTTAAAGCCACGAAAGGGATGGGGCGTAAGATCAGGCTTACAGTCAGTCCCCATGAACACATTCCCCCAAAGCTATACATTTTCAACAAACTTTTGACGGTTTATTACTGTCATA
>CM053603.1:66641419-66701582 GCA_028646535.1 Procyon lotor | reverse complement strand
TCACAAACCTACGAGAAATTTATTCATTCTCATTTTATAGAACAGGACACTGAGGCTCCAAAGGATTTAGCCTCTTATCTCTGGTTGCAAATATGCTCGGGTTTTCTGATTATGCATAACCTTTCCATTCCGCCATCATGTCAAGTCTGTTGGCAACTCGGCATCGCCTTCCCTCCTCTATGCTCTCCCTTACATCACAAGAACTGGAAGCCCTCGGGTTACATTCCCACGGGTCTCTGCCAGCAATATTCAGGCATGGATCCCATAAAGAGAGGCATTTCATGGGATTTGGATGAAAGTAACTGGACTTACTGAGCATCTTGTATTTCTGCAACTTCCTGATTCCATGAAAGTAAGCATGAAAATTGAGAGCCAACAATAGCCTTCTCTGACCTTTGTTTGCCTGCCCAGCACATCCAAAGGCTTTGTAAGCACCTAAATCCTTATATTAAGTCCCTTCCTGTTTGCATGCCTAGAATAGTTTCTATTTTTCTCACCAAATCCTCACCAAGCCAACCACACCTTCTACTCTTATCCCCAACCTGCTATTCTACTCTATACATCTTTCTTCATAAAAGCACCCAAATTTACAAATACTTATTTGTTCAGCTTCCTTTATAAATTGAATTATTTCAGGGCAGACATCACAATGTGATTTTTGCTATCACTATTTCTGCCACGTAGTGATGCTTTATTAATAGCAAGTGACTGAATGGACCAAGCTCATACCACTTTTGAATATTTCTTTCTTAAGCATCATTAGGAAACCAGAATTGGTTCCTTTCAAGAAATGCTGATGCAGGATGGGATCAGAATGATCCTAAGTACTGAAACTCCAATGTCTTAAGAGACTGAGGGGCAGAGTAGGGGGTACATATGGAATTCAAGGAAACCTATCTCTTGTCTACTGAACATGTCTTGGCTACTGAAACAACCAGGATACAACATCCTTAGGTTAAGAGAACAGTTTCTGCTGCTAATCTTTAAAAACTGACTTTGAGTAGAACAAAGGATCGTAATGGTTTTATCAAATGTCCTCTTTTATATCCTTTTCCAAGCTCAGATTCTCCACATGTTTTCCTTTCCCTTCTAACTATGCATATTTTTACAGATGTTTCATTATTCTACCTGACTTACATCCAAACCCAGTGGCTTATGCTCTTGTGGAAGGATAATAATCAAGGATATCCATTTATGTTTTCATGATTTTATTTCATATATATGTTTTCTTTTTTTTTTTCATATATATATGTTTTCTTTCACCATTCTGCCCAACCTATATATCCCCAATAGACAGATGATACCATACACAAAGACTCAGTGGAGGAATATAACAGGAAGTCAGTCTGTGATTATCACGAACTTGCTTCAATAAGGTCAGATGCAGGAAGGTTGTTTGGTGGCAGATGGCTCATCATTTTCTTGTCAAAGGGATAATAGCAGTTTGGCACATCTAGGCAGAAGGGACCACCAACAGCCTTGCAAAGTTTGTATGTCTAAAGTTGGGAGCTGGGGCCTTAACTAGCCATGCTAACCAGGTGCTGACCATCTATGAATGCCTTTGTAGACAAATAACTTAGTGAACAGGGGAGTTTCCCAGCAAGAGCTGGATGGATAGCCTGTTCAATTATACAACCTGTGCATACCCTGAAACAAAATTACATTGAATTTCCCTTCACCATAAAATGGACTTTTGAATCAGGAATGAAATCAATTTATAGCAATAAAAAATTATGCTTCATACACCCTGAAATCATGGATTGAGATTCACACCTGCTACAAAATCAAGAAGTCAGGCTATTATTTAGAGAAATGCTCTCTACTCTAACTTTGAGCCCAAAGCCACCTGATTATGGGCATTGCCACCATTCCCCCTCAGTATTAAACGAGGAGTGGCTTAATCCTTGGTTGCTGCAGATTGACTAGCACTGGAAGGAAATAGTTTAATATGTGTAGCAACAGACAGTCTCATTTAAATGGAATAAATACAAACATAAGTTGAAACTCATCATAGAGGGAAAAGAATCAAGTCAAACTTTTGCTCTCAGTCAATGAACTGCCACATTCAAAAAAAGAAAAGTTTACAGGCTATACATGAATATAATAGCTATGACTCAAATAGTGCTTGCTATGGGCTGAGTGCTATTTTACATTATTCAACACACATCAGCATGATCACATGCCTAAGAAGTAGGTTAATTATTAGTCCAATTTTACAGATGAAGATATTGAGATACATGGGAGTTATGTCACTTACCCAAGGTCATATTGATGACAAGCTGCAACTCTGAGATTTGAACAGTCAGTCTAGTTACCAGGAACAGCTTGACCATTACACAATGCTGCCTTTGCCCACAAATCTCAAATATTTGAATGAAATAAACTCCTGAGGAAGAGATTATTAGGTCCACTCCCTTTATTCTAAAGAAGGGTAAATAGTAGCAAAGAGGATAAAGAGACTTGCTCAGTGTCAAATAGCTCAGAAAATCACTCCTCTTTGTTTTTTATGACAAACAATACTCGTCAATCAAATTAATCATTTTGCTTTTAATGTTTCTCAAACGGCAAATCACAAGTTTAAAACGTAGCTTTTTACAGCCTTCCAGGAATTTTACCTCAACTGCTCTAAAGCTGACATGAGACCTAACTGACAGGATGCCAAGTGGGCTTAGAGGCCAGGTAACGCTCCTTGATAGATCATCTCCAGGTGTCTTGGAAGCAAGACTGTGCCAGGAAACCACTAAACAGAAGAGCAGAGAAAGGGAACCCATGGGACTTGAGGGTGGTCATTTAAAAATCAGAGAATTTGATGCTGAGCAATTTTCCCTCCACTCTTACTGAAATGCCTAGGATTAGAAGCCTTTACTTTGGAAACGTGATTTTGATGTTCCTCAATTTACACTCCATCAATTTCAAAATGAGATTCCCATGGAAAACTGCTCATCCCTAAAAGAGCAAAGTAATCATTCTGATTCTCCCTTGCCCTTTAGCGAGGACTAGCATATAAGTACCATCTGACTGGCATGACCAGAGTCCCCACGATGACGTATTGTTAAAGAAAATAAGACCCACTCTGTCTCCTGAAAGCAAATGATCTAAATGTGGGAAGATTCTTAAAACTCCATCATGGGAGAAAGATGTTGCAACAAGAAATCTGTATTATTTAGATCCCTGGGCATTCAATGACCCCTCCCATCTTAATCCCCTTTGCTTCGGTTGGTTGACACATCCCGTCATCAATAAGCTCAGACCTCCGTTATGACAAACTGCTGAAATCTGAATCAGATGATATTAGGGAAAAAATAGTCACTGGTTTCTAACCTTTTCAACCCTTATTTCTATTTTCATCATAAGAATACTTTCAGGGCTTGTACAAAAAGAGACGGTGATGAATATGAGGAATCTGCCAACTTACAAAGACATGCTAAGAGTGAAAAGAGAAGCAAGTAAGTAATTGAACTTGTGAGAAGGCCATTAACAAAGTCTCCCTAAAAAAGTAATTTAAGAAAGACTTAACCTGAGCAACTGTGATAAGGTAAGAAGGGAAAACAAAACAAAACAAAACAAAAAAGTAAAACCAACAAAAGAAACCCACCTACCACCAGAACGCTGAGCTGCTTTAAGTTAAGGAGGAAAAAAGTGCTCTGTTACTGAAACGCATCACCATTGTGATTGTCGGGTTCCTCTTTATTAAATTAGAAAAGAAGCAACAAATTCAAAAATTAAAGTGTAGTACCCAGATAGAAGAAACACATTTAAGTCTTTAGACATCTACTTGAATTCTAACGTTCTCTTTAACAAATTCATTAAGCTTTAACGTAGATATATTCCAACAAAATAATGGAATTGTTAGTATTACTTAGAAAGACACTAAATGGGAAACATGAACTCAAGACCATCCCACTTGGATTAAATCTCTTTTCATTTTCCCCCTGAAGGAACTTGGCTCTGGGGACCTTACATAACCAGGCAACCAGCTGCCTTGTGGATTTCAGAGGATCCATGGAATAAATGATAACAGCAAAATAGAGGTAGTGACCAAGTCACCCCTGGCACATCAGGACTACTCTTATTTCTGTTGGGTCAACTTCCCTTTCTATTCTGCACCAAGTTTACAGTCTTGTGGCTAAATGAATTTATTGTTCATAACAAGTCCCAAAGGCTCAGCTATAAAAAAGGAACCCTACGACCTCAGCTACTGAATTGAAAGGACCCTGCAGCAGACTCTCCTCTGAGAACTAACAAAACATTTTCTATGAGCATTAATTTGAAAAACTAAAATAACCCTTTCTTTCAAAAAAAGAAAAACGACAATAGCAACAACAACAAAGGAAAGGACCTCCGGCACTTACCACTCTGCCATATGCAAATGTGACCTGGGGACTTACCGCATTAAAATTGGGGAAGAGGTTGACTGCTGCTGCAGTGTCCAGAGGGAAGGGAAGAAAGGGTTTGATATCCAGCGAGGGCTGCAGAGGAGGGGCTGGTGGACGGACCAGGGCTGGGAGAGCGGGGCTCTGGCATGTACCACCTGCAGAGAGGAGAGCAAAGGGAGCCATCAGCGACACGGTGCATGTTAAAAACAAAAACAAAACACCATCGAGGTGCCTTTTGAGCCCAAAAGGCCAGCCTTGTGGTCACTGGAAAAAACAAGAGAGGGAGTGTAGTGGCCTCAGCTATGAAGTGGCCAATGAACCAATCTGCCATTAGGCAGAAGGAGCTAGTTAAGCTGCTCCCTTTCCCTCCTCAGATAATAACAGTACAGTTGTGTAAGTGACAGTAACCATTTCAAACATTTCATACTCCACAATCTATCCTTCCTTTCTGGCCTAAAGCTCTGGATTGGATCAGCCACAAATCTTTCACTAAGATCCCTTGATTCAAAAGGAAAACTCCTCCAGTGCTCTCCCATCCCTCTTTGAAAACGAACTTCTACTCAGAATATGCATCAAGTCCAAGCGATTATTTTACAGAACTGCTCTTTTCCACCACATCCACAACTCTGGCAGCAAGATGACATGAACTTGGCATGGAAAAGAAACTTAACCACACAGACAGGCAGCTATACCTTACTGACCTGACAACTGGAGGATTAAAACAAGTGAACCCAGCTACAAACTCAGCAATCCCTGAACTGTTCAGCACCCTGGTAGCTCTGAGCATTCGATGACTACCTACGTCCTTCCCAGTCATGAGTAGGTGGAATTTAGAAGGCCACCAATGAGCAAGCAGTGGGAATATTATGCCAACAAAGACACCCTTTGCATACTAGTAGGCAACCAGCTTTTTGCAATGGAGTACCCCCACCCCTCTCCCCCACTCCCCATTATAGGACTTGATGCACTCAGAAGCTGGAAGGAAAGAAGCCCATCTCAGTGTTCAGTCTCCCATATTTTGGTAACATTCCAAAACATCAATTTGCTGTTAATTAAAGGCTGTTTGAATCCTAGGAAACCGTTAAAATATGCCAGCATTCTTCTAATCTGAGAGGCAAGCAACAGACTGTAAAAACCTGCTGGTGAAAATCCAAGAAGCATTAGGAAAACAAAATACAGTGGGATTTTTCCTTTCTCGTGGAAAAGAACTCTAAGAGACAGAAGAGAGGAGAGAAGCTCATGTCTGTGCCACTCACTTGCCTGCCATTTTGTTTTCAAAACAAAGTAGAGATACATAGGAATAATCTTCAAAAATCTCACAATCACGTGTCTGGTCAACTGGACACAACCATCACCCTGCCCTCAATCAGTTATCTGAACACAAGGTAAACATTCTAAAAGTGATTCTCCGATGGTAAATCTAATCCTACTAGATCAGAAGATCTGCCAACAAGGTGCGTGACTTAATGCCTACAACAGAAGCCATCGGCACAAGAAGTAATTAACCATACAGAAAAACCATTAACTCTCCTGTTTCCAGGTATAAAATCAGCTGGAGCCAAATTAACAAAACCAGTATTTTTCCCACTCTTTTCACCTCCCTTTTAAAATATTCTTTAACAACAGCAAGGCCAACAGCAGCAAGTTTGAATCAGCAAACGAATTAAAATAGAAAGTAGTAGAAGTCAGAAAATAGAGGGCAGATGTTAAAACAAACATAGATCAAAGCAAAAAAATAACAAGTCTACATTCACCAGAGCACACCGTAAACTTATTTTATTGTCCACCTGTTAGTATATTGAGTGTGGGTGTCTAAACTTTCTTAGAGAGAGCATCCCAAAAATTTTGGTGACAGATCTGTCTTGAGTTTAGTATTACTAAAAATTTCTTTTTTGATAAAAGTTAAAGAACTAAAATAAATTTTTGGTCAGTACATCTTCTGAAAACTCAAAGTAAAATATGTCTGGGTGGAAATCAATGATACAGTTTAAGGTTAACATAAACAATAGTGAGCTTTAATAAATAATTTTATATTATTTTTATCTGTCTCAGACATCATGCTTTACAATAAGTATTCATATATATCTGTTACCTTCTTTGAGTCTAAAATATAAGAAAATAAGTATGGGCTAACATAATATTATGGAGAAAAAATAAGTTGAAAAAACGTTCTATTCTTGTAATTCAAAGAATGCAATTCAGCAGAACATATTCCGTAATTGTGTCATTTATAAGTCCCCCTCTGGTTTAGGATGACCAAAAAAGTTAGAGATAGCTCAAGCTTCTTTATTTACTTTATCTAGGACAATGAGAGGCACAAAGTTGACTGTTTGCTTGGTAAATTCCCACCTCTCTTCCTCCAAGAGACACATTTTGTATTGATACATGTAGCTCAAGACCTCTCAAAGTTGCCACTGGGTTTTCCTTAGAAGGGAAATATCAAGGAAGAGTCATAAAATTTGGGGAACCTAGGCAAACTATTGAAACCCATCTCTTCTTACCTGTTTAAGGGGTAAACCAAAAAGGTGCTTGGAAAGCAGAGCCCAGGTGACTACATACTTTTTGGCTACTGACTATGCAAATACAGGTGTAGTGGATGCTGCAGTGTGTGCTTCGACAGCCTGCTTCCCCAGCCCCTGGGAGAGCTGGGAACACTGGTAGCTGAGGACTCACACTGAGAAGCTACACATACATTGTCTTGGGCCAGAGCTGCTGCCTCACCATATGTCAAACTCTTCAAACTCTTCCAGAGTGCAATGACTGATTAATACAGGGGTCTCATGGCTTCTCCCTTTCGCCTCAAGGCAGGAGGCCTCTAAAGCTCCATTTCTGTTCTGCAACTCCTCATAAGATCTAGGATAGACTGACGCCTCTGTTGTGACTGTGTCACAGTTCCCTCTGCCCAATCCTGTATGCCTCACTCCTCGGAGAAGATGGTCGCCGATAAACTCTGGGTCCACTTGCTGTACTTGGACAGCAGGGTATAACTATTCATGAGTCTAAGTGAAATGTCGAATGCTTTATTCTAAAATAGATACTTGCTGCAAAATCCACAGTGCTGATATCAAGGTACAAAATTGAAGCTCCCTCTTAAAGATTATCTGTGACTAACATTTCTACTTTTAAAATTTGGATATGTCCTGCAATACTTCCTCGCACCAATCTGTACATGCTCAGAAGCAAGAATATTATTTGCATATAGGGCAAAATCAAAATCAGCAAATAAAACATTTCATTTGTAAAGCAGACTAAAATATTCTTGAGAGAACAGCTCTTTCATTTCTTTTTTTAATAGAAACTACTGCATTTAAGATACAAATATATGTTTATTGTTATTTTCTTTATTACAAAATGACCTTAACAATAATAAACATCAAAATGCATAACAAATTTGTAGGCATTACTATATGTTAGAAAGAGTAGCTTTGTTGTTAATTGTTTACCAACAATGTCACTTCATTCATTGGAACATCACACTTCTGGAAGTTTCGGTATTCTTAATTTGAGGAAAGCATTTTGAAGCCTCCATGAGGGGAGACTGAAAAAAAATATAAGTTCATACCTTTTATGTTTGAAACCCTGCTTACCTATGTCTAGTACCACCTTTTTCATACCCTATGCAATTTTAACAAACACAGGTTTAAAAAATCAAATTATTCTGATTTCAGAGCAGTTAATATCTCTCTGTATACCAAATTTCTACTATACCATGAAAGTCAGCAAATAAAAACATTCATTGAGTATAGTATGTTAGACACTAAGGAATTGAATAATTTAGGTAAATAAAGTAAAATAGATAATCATTAAAGTTCATAAAATTTCTTGTCCCTTTTTAATGTTTATTTCTGCTAGTTTACATTTAGAATTTAGAATTGAACTATAGAGCAAACATTAAACATTACTTTGGCTGATTCACAAGACAGCTGTATATTCACAAAAGTATAAACATGAACTTAAAAAAAAAAACAGGAGTAACTTATTTGTTAACAGAGTATTGTTAATAAAGATTATGTGACAGACACATTCACTTCAAAAGTTTGCATTTCTGAAAAACAAATTAAAATATAAAATTTATAAATGTTCATTTTAATAATTAATACAGAAAAAAAGGAATTCCAAACCAGTGGTTGCCACTTGAAGCCTATCTTATTAGATATTGTATATACAGTGGCTAGCCCGATGCGTGGCCACTAAGTGAGGCATGTATTTTTTAATGAACCTAGTAAATTGCAAAGGAGCTGTTCAAATTCTTCCAGACACAAACTGAAAGCAGTCAATTAAGACAATTTTTAAAGCATATTCATATCGTTCACTTTGTTTATTTTGACCCCTGCAGAATGAGAATCTTCACAAAGAAGACACTTTGTAAATCAATATTTTGAAATACTCCTTCAGAGTGGGACTGTGTTCTTTCTGTAATATAACACTTTTAACCTTGAACTTCTGCACTTGATCCATTCATGCATTCAGGATTTATCAGTCACAGATGTCCTGTCTGACAGCCTGACAACTTAACCCACTACTTAATCTTTCATTTCTCCAAATGACAAAACTGAAGTTCAAAACAATCAAGGGTTACGGCTGTTAAATATTCAAAACCGTGTATGCTTTAGAACTGGGAATCATATATATGTATATATACACCAAATATATCATAATTATACATACCTGTATAAATATGCATATAAATATATAACATATATAATTATTATAATACATTACATATATGTAAAATATTTTTTAAGTCTACATTTATAAAAATCAGCAGAAATCTTCAATTTCCTGATCAGATAAATAATTTCTATGGAATCTTTTTTTTTTTGGTAAATATTTTATTTATTTATTTGACAGAGAGAGAGAGATCACAAGTAGGCAGAGAGGCAGGCAGAGAGAGAGGGGGAAGCAGGTTCCCTGCTGAGCAGAAAGCCTGATGCGGGGCTCGATCCCAGGACCCTGAGATTATGACCTGAGCCGAAGGCAGAGGCTTTAACCCACTGAGCCACCCAGGTGCCCCTCGATGGTATCTTTTTCCTTAACCAT
Source organism: Procyon lotor (assembly GCA_028646535.1). NCBI lineage: Eukaryota > Metazoa > Chordata > Mammalia > Carnivora > Procyonidae > Procyon > Procyon lotor. The sequence goes on along the minus strand of CM053603.1, from coordinate 66,692,166 downwards.
CAGTTTTATACGCACACACATAAAGATACATACACACAAACCCACACGTATATACGCATATATATGTATATATATAACTTTAACTATATATTTTTGTTTATTAAATATACACATATTAATTTATGTATTAAATATATAATTATGCATATATATACTTATCTACAAGTGTAATATATATGTTTCAATAGTGAGCTATGATTAAACTAGTAAACCATTCAGAATATTCATACTTAACAGGAAAATATCAAGAGCATTTTAAGTAGTATCAAGTCCTAAGTAGTTACTTGTGAAGCAAGTACTTTGATACACATGGAACACTATTCACACCCGTTTCCAACTATTTCAGTGAGAATTTGCTATGTGCATTGTGGGAAGGAAAGATGCGCTAGGAATTCCAGGGTCTCTGTGACAGTAGAGATAGACATAAAAAATTTAGATCTAATACCACTAACATGAAATAGAAAACAAATAATGGATTGGGTGCATAAAGGTAAAACTTGATTTGACACAAAACACTGGCCATAGAGTGCTGTATTTAAAATAGTGAAATCGGCCAGCAAGCGTGGGTAGGAATAAGTGTAGAGAATACCGCTGCATTTTATAAATCTACTGAGTAATTGCGTGGACCAGGTCTGCTATCCCTTAATTCCTTTAAAATGCACAACAACAAACTGATGGTTACCAGAGGGGAGGGAGGTGGGGGGTGGGTGAAATAGGTGAAGGGGATTAGGAGGGTACTTGTGATGAGCACTGGGTGATGTATATAAGTACTAAATCACCAAATTGTACACCTGAAACTATTATTACACTGTATGCTAACAAACTGGAATTTAAATAGAAACATAAAAATATAAAATATAAAATAATAAAATGCACAATTCTGAATGTATCTACTCTAATACTCATCGTACAGACTCAAAAGCCAAAGTTCTAGGAGGCAAAATATCTTACGTAAAATCACAGAGGTAAAAAATGGCATTTGTTGTGAATCCGAGTGACCTGAAGCATTCTCAAAGCACTGATGCAAATAGCTTTTAAATTAAAACCAGCACAAAAATCAACAAAATAACAGTAAAAGGAACCCTCTACAAAGTCAGTGTTACCATATAAGGCAAGCAGCTCCTTTGCAGCCAGTCATAATGCATTAAAATAAGAAATCTTGAAATTTTTATTACTGTTCAAAAAAGAAACAATAAACACATTCCTTGTAAAGGCTATGATAAAGGAATAATCAGTATTTGACGCAGATATTTATTTACCATGGGAACATCCTGGCACTGCCCTATATTTGAGAAAGAATCCAGAAAGACATGCATATCATATCAAACATGTTTCAAAAGCCCTCAAGTTTGCAATCTTTAACATCTACTTGCCCAATCAGAAACATAAATATGTGTTTATTGCATTCCCTTGTGTGACTGCCTTTCAAATGCTCAAGGTTGTTGGTTGGGTACTTCAATGTTGTGATGATTTTTCAACTTTCTGGCCAAAACATATGTTTACCCTGTCTCCTTAAACGCAGTGATCCAAAGTCCCATTCAGTTTTGATCTTTGTTTAAATATTGTTCCCAGCTGAATGATAAAACTAGAAACGATTTTGAAGTAAAGTCTGAACTTAGTGTCACTTGGTCACAATTTTTCTTCTATTACTTTCATCTCCTCCCTGTTTTAGATTGTTGACTTACCAGGATGAAATGAGGATGAAAGTCCTCATTGGCCTAACGTGACTTGCTCTTGGCAGGTCAATTCAAATGTTAAAGCAAGGTCTGATGCACAAGGCAGGTGGCAGCACTAAGCCCTACAGGAGGGTGGCTGATGTCTCATATCCTGTTCTGACCATGGAGAGGGATGAGGTGAGAATAGGAGTGTAAGTCAGGACGACTGGAGCATCGCTCTGGAAACACTGACTCAGAAACATTAGCCCAAGTCAATGGACAGGACTCCATGAAAGAAAACACATGGGAGCCAGCCATGTTTTCCTCTACCCAAATTCTGTATTTTTTCATTTTAAGTTGTGGTATTTTAGCATTTCAGTAAATCACCTCAAAACTCATTTTGGAAGGAACCTAAGAAGGACTAGCTTAACACTGTTTTCTCAGTGAATGCCATGACCAAAAAAAAAAAAAAAGACTATTATCTAGTTGCCAATATCCTGAGTCAAGTCTTCACCAGACGAAAAGTAGAAGAATCTCTCATTTATTTAGCTAACTGTCATGACAATTTCTGGTGTCTGGGAAACTCTGGAGAAGATTCTGTTAGTACTGCCAGAGTAAGAGGTTTTAGACATTTAACCCTGTACATCAGTCCGTCTGTCAAAGGGTATGTAACTCAGGATAAGTACCTCCTCACAAAAAGTCAAAAGATTTTGCTTGAAAAATTCCTCTCAACTAAGTACTACTGATATAAAATGTAAAAATGTAAAATTTTCCTCAAGAGGAATTACCCAAGATTTAATTTCATAAAATAAATTAAAAGTAGTAATAAAAATGCTCTAGTACCAAGCTGTCCAATATGGTAGTCATTAGCCACGCGTGGCTATTTTAAAATTAAAAATTAATAAAATTAAAAATTCAGTTTCTCCGCCACACTAGCCACATCTAAATGCTTAATAGCCATCTGTGGCTAGAGGCTACCACATTGTATGGAGCAGTTAGAATTAAATACACACATATTAATTTATGTATTAAATATATAATTATATTTACTTTTTCTATCATCACAGAAGGTTCTATTGGCCATTACAGCTCTAGTGCAAAGACAACATTTTTGAGTGATGAGTAATTTACAGATAAGGTGCCTGAGACAGTCTTTCAGAATGCATTGCTGATAAGAGAGGAAGTCTTGCTTTCTCCCGGTTTCTTCTTCTGGGACTGAGGAGGAGAGCTTTCTAAGAGCCAAATGTGGCCACTGTCAGAAGGCAGACACTGTTAGAATCATACAAAAAAGGATTACTCATCCACTTCTGGAGAAGACAGTGGCCAATACGAATCTTCATGTGTGATCAATGATGATAACACTCAATGGGAAACCTAATTTAAAAAATGTTTAATGCTGAAATCAATATTAATGAATAATGAGTGCTTTGGATAAAAATGATAGCACATTTTCAAACCAAGGATGCAAAAAGGGCCAGTCCTAGGGCAAATGAATGTTTATTATTATCTGATATTCTTTGAGAGTGCTATCACAGACCTTCTATTTCATGAAACAAAGTGTGTCACAATGCAGTTGAAATCATAGTCAAGTGTTTCAATCCAGCTAATGTAGGCAGTTAAACCTGCCTAACTACATCTGTCTCTCAGGATAATTTTGCTCCTAATATCTAGGCTTTAGTCATCTCATTCTCAAGAGAGAGAGAGAGAGAAAAAATGCTGAAGTCTTGTTACTTGGCATTGTTTTTCCATGATCTGTGCCTTTCACATGGGACTTCCCTATGTGAACTTTGCTATGCCAGTAGACTGGGCATGAAGTTCTTCCAGAGCCTGATAAATATCTTCCCTCATGTTTTGTTTTTTTTTTTCTCATGATACAATTGTGTTACATTTTTTGCTTCATCTCCAAGCTCTTGCCAATCTGTGTAGGTACTAAATGTGATCCACGGTATTAATAAAACATCTCTTGAGCTTAAATGGTTTAGTGTAGTTCTCTCAGTACCATTAAAATGAGTTAAATAAGGGGGTGCCTGGGTGGCTCAATTGGTTAAGGGGGTGTCTTTGGCTCAGGTCATGATCCCAAAGTCCGGGGTGGATGGAGCCCGGCATAGGGCTCCCTGCTCAGCGGGGAGTCTACTTTTCCCTCTCCTATTCTCTCTATCTCAAATAAATAAATAAAATCTTTAAAAAATAATAAAATAAAATGAGTTAAAGAAGAACTACACACCACCTTATTTTGTTTTAAGTAGTATTTTTATCATGTAAATGGTGAAGCTATTAGTTGAGGAGAAGAACAAGTGGAAGAGAAGAAGACAAGCTAAATTTTCGACTTAAGAAGCCTGAGGAATAAGTGGAAAAGTAGCCATTGGATAAGAGGGCCCACTGCTTAGGGGCCAGTTCTGGGCAGGTTCCACTGTGAGCAAACTCTGGAAAGTAATAGGTAAGAAATCTGGGCATGAGAAAGATTTCCCTGGGAAAGCATAGAAGAGGCCCAGGCCTAAGCCTGTGCCTTGATGATCCGATCCTTAGCCCAATGAGAAAGACCTGGAGGGACTGGAAAGAGCAAGACAAGAGGTGGAGAACATGCCTACCCAGAGGGAAACAAACCAGCAACTTCCCGGAGGAAGAGAACAGAAATAGGGACTAAACTATCAGACGATTTTTTTTTTAAGATTTTATTTATTCATGAGAGAGAGAGAGAGAGAGAGAGAGGCAGAGGCAGAGGGAGAAGCAGGCTCATGTGGGGCTCAATCTCAGGACCCAGGGATCATGACAAGAACCAGATGCAGATACCTAACCAACTGAGCCACCTAGGGGCCTAAACTATGAGAGTTCATTGGTGTATATTGCTAAAAGACAAGGAACATTTAATCATATATTTTTAGTCCAATTTAGTCCAATAATTAGTTCAATTAGGTTTCCATTGTTGATTTTTTTCTTTAAAAAAAAAAAAAATACATGGTCCAAACATAAAATGCTCTAATTTGTTTATAACATAATCTTATCAGCATGTTTTCTCAACTTTCTTTTTTTGATTAATTTTTTTTTAATTTTTAAAGATTTTATTTATTTATTTGACAGAGAGAGAGAGAGATCACAAGTAGGCAGAGAGAGAGAGGTGGAAGCAGGCTCTGCAGAGAGCCTGATGTGGGACTCGATTCCAGGACCCTGAGATCAAGACCTGAGCCCAAGGCAGAGGCTTTAACCCACTGAGCCACCAATGTGCCCTCCAACATAAGTTTCTTAACCATAGATTTCATTTTTAGGTGTGAATTTATTCTGTCTTTTAAACAACTCTCCTTTCCTCCATTAGCCTAAAAGCAATTACATTTCAGCTCCTGCACAAGAGGGACTGTGCAGAAAACTCTATGTAGTATATAGCTCCTCTGTCCATTCATGCCTTTTGAATCAAAAAATAAAAAAAAGGAATAACGATGAGGCTAAAGACAATTGCTCAAGGTCACACCATTAGTAAGGTATAGAGCCAAAACTTGACCCCAAACATTGTTTCCAGAGTCAAAGCCATTATAGCTACATTTTATTCAGCTATTGCCATTTTTTTTTGATGATGTGTAATAGAGAACAACAAATTCTACAAACAAAAAGCTGATTTCAATTAAATTTTGCCAAAGCAAATCAAATGAATGTATACTGAGAGGGACTCATTTGTAAGGCACTGGAATATTTAAGAAGCAATTTTAGTTTCTTGCTCCACTGGTGCTTATAATCCAGTATATTGCATATTATGCATATATTGAATCTACCAGATACCATTAGGCAATAGACTGAACATTTGTGGTCCCCTCAAATGAGTATGTTGAAACCTAGCCCCCAGTGTGATAGTATTTGGAAGTGGGGCTTTTGGACTGTGTTTAGGTCATGAGGGTGAAGCCCTCAAGAATAGGATTAGTGCCTTTATTGAAGAAGCCCCCAAAAGAATCCTGCCCCTTCCACATGTGTGGCAGAAGTCTATGAACCAGAAAGTAGGCCTTACCAGACACCAGATCTGCCTATGCTTTGATCTTGGACCTACCAGCCTCCAGAACTGTGAGAAATGAATGTTACTTATAAGCCACCCAATCTGTAGTATTCCATTAAAGTAGCTTGAATGAATTCAACAGATGCATTCATCCAAAGATACCTTTTTTTCTGTTTGAATTAACCTGTTATTGGTTTAGTTTTCCTTTTCACTTCCTCTACACAGTCTAGAAGAGCAAAGTAGAAGTTAAACTTAACATCCATCATAATTAATTCTTTTGAACTTAGGACTAAAAGCTGTTAGAGCATTCACTTGATTGTGAATGTTTTCATTCAATGTTTCAGTTTGATTTTCCCCCACATTTCAAGTGACTTTTCTTTCATAACAGTCATGACACAGAATTCCTAGGAAATGACGCTGCTGTTAGTCCTGGATGACATTGAGAAACAACCATGGAAGAGACTGTGTCACTATCACCATCACCAAATAAAAATAAGATATATTCAAATGAGTGACAATCACATTTTTGCTGTCTTAAGGGGCCTACACTTGGTCCCTACACTATCCCAGTGATAGCATCCATTAGCTTCTAAGGTGTAGGAACTGTGAGTTCCGGTTTCCACTGCTTTGGTGAACATTCGTACAAATCCTGTAATAGCAAAAAGAAATTCTGATTTCAGTTTCCTCAAGAACATTCCCTGTGGAGCTGACATGTGCTCTGTTTAGTCTCGGCCTCAATGTGATTGTTTCTTCTGGCAGGTTTTGCTTAAAACAAACCTAACTTTATATTTTCTTTTAATTCTGAAACATTTAGTCCTTGGGAAAGATGTAAAATCAGTTACTAATGGAATAGTAGTAATTATGGTGTCCTGAAAATGACTGGCTTTAAAATGGAAGAGAAATAAAATGTCTATAAGTGAGAAGATACACATGGCCATATTTTATTTTTATAAGAAGTCATTTTGAGCACTGATTACATTCTAAGTTTGTGCTAGATGGTATTTTATATACATTATTTATGTAAAAAATGAAGATATCCTTGTTCTCATTATACAGATGAACAAACAGAGGCTCAGTGAGATACATTTACTGAAGATAAACCACTTTGTTAAGTGGTAGAGCCAAGAAGACTTAGAAACCAGAGTTGTCTGATTCCAAAACCCATATTCTTTGATTATATTTTACCCTTCTTCCTCTCAAATACCTACCAAGTTGTGATTCCCACCAGTAAAGAGGTATTGATGGAGAGATTGCCTCTGAGTGAAGGACCTAAGTTTCACATTCAAATAGCTAGAAGGGAGCAGATACAGGATTTACAATTCCAGAAAAAAAAAAAAAAAACCCAGAAATTGCTAATAGCCTCAGGGAGGAGAAAGTCATCACACCAAGGTTATGGAGCCATCACCAAAACAAAACACATAATGAAAAGGGACATCTACATTGTGATAAAAAAAAGACATCATAAAATGCTGCAGTTAAAAACAAGGATTAAAGTGAAACCAAAATGAATGGGAAGCAAATAATCCCTGGGAGCTATTGCTGCTGGGAGCCACGTTGGTAGAGATGATGGACTGTAAAGGGTCCATCTGAGAGAACTTTCTGCAGTGGCTCTGAGCTCAGAGAATACCAGGCACTGGCTCAAAGTCCCCAAGACCAGAGTCCAAAGTAAACAAGAGAACACAGATTTTTTTCTGCTCGCCATAATCGACTTCTTACCCTCATGTGAATTCCAGCCTAAATTATCTAGTTCTTTGCTGGCCATGAGGTATATACACATCCTGATGTGAACCATGCATTTGATTCAACTCAGACTGAGCCAGAACTAACTGGCTAATGTAGGGCATCACAGAAATTATCTCTGATTTTTCTTTGACTACAAATTTACTAGAAGAACATCTTCTTCTTAGAATTAGAATGAGTACCCAGAGGGCACAGGCCTAAATAAATTTGGAAGAGAAATATTCAATTTAGCCATTAGGATAAAATATTCCAGTAATTAAATTGTACTCGGCTGGTGTATGGTGGACTGCATGTGCTGAATTACTCAATTTCAAATAATAATAATAAACATTAAAATAATAACAATAACCACTCTCAATTTTTGAGCACTTTATATATACATAGGATTTTAATTTTCACAATCTGTTAACTCTTCGTGATTTAAGTTTTATAGTAGCGAAACTGAGGCTGTATAAAATTAAGTACTTTGTAGCAGTTAATTCAAAGTAGGAAGGCAACCACTAATTGATTGATTTCAATATTCCTGCTCTTGGTAAAAATCATATTCTATCCATTGTCCCCAAAAGCTAAGGAAACAAATCCATGATACTGCTTTCCTTTCTAGTATTCAGGGCATAGTTACCAATCAATCATAATACCTAGTTGACCTCAGAATCCTTTGAACATAACATACTAGTATCTATCCCAGTTGATCATCAAAGTTTGCTACCCCCAACATGATATTCAAAATGACCTAAACGTGATGACATTATGGCATCCTAAACTCTGCTCTCATCAATCAGGTTAGAAGACACATGAAAATGCTTTGTCAGCACAGGAAGATGGACACTGGAATTACTCTCACGGCGTCCTTATACCAAGCTATTTGGCCAAGTGTTCAGCCTTCTCTGGGTTAGAATCTGGTGAGAGGGCAAAGAAGGGCATTTGACTTTTCTGTCAAAGCTTGCCCAGGTTACGAGGACAACTGGAGATTTGTACTTGCTCCTCAATTAGTGGAAGCCTTCCACTCCTTGGCTTTCTGCAACAGTGACTGTAGACATAGTGAATACGTTTTGTGAGACCCCTTCCTGACTCAGATGTGATTGAACACCTTGAGAATATACAGCTTCCTTCTAGCTATTCTTCCTCATTGATCTGTCTCAGACAGTGGAAGCCTGTCGACTGACCTGATCAATGTAAACCCAGAAAGGTCTGTGGAAAACAAAAGAACTACCGACCCGATAAAGAAAATGGAGAAGAGGTTCTGATCACAGACACAGAGAATTGGAATTAGTCCTTTTAAATTCATGGGCCTGTTTGCCTTAAATTGTAAAGATTATTTTGTGCTTTTGAAAGGACATTAATCCCAAAGGAAGAACAAAACAGAATGAGTCAAATTGCTTTGAGCAGGGATGCCTGCTGAGAGAGGAGAGAAATTCTGCAAGAAGCATCTCTTCTGAAATTGGCCCTGCATTTTCCTGAATGATTCTAATCTGTCCTGCATATCATTTTCAAAAGTCATTATGCCTTCTAAGAGCTAACTATCTGTCTCCCATGTTATCAATGTCATTATGACCTTTTCCTGCCTATTCATACAAGTGAGTGGATTCATCATATAACTAAGATAAGGAAAATACTTGTTTAATTTTTTTCACATTTGTGTCATTTGTTTAACTCCTCCCTACCCTTCAAGGTTTCACTGAAATGCCACTTCTCCCTCCCTCTATCTATTTAGCACCAAAATCAATTTTCTCTTTTGCAAACTTCCACAGAATATTTTAAGTAGTTATGAGAACAGGCTTTGTCATCAGAAACCTGAATCCAAATTCCAACATTTTCATGTCAGAAGGGACTAACAGCTCTGTAGTTTCTTCTCCTATAGATTAAGGAAAATAACACCTAAATCACAGGATTTAAGGGTTACAGAGAAATATTAACAAAGTAAATACTAAATTATAATAACTCATTCATTATTATTTTATTTAAATGATAGGAAATAAATTGATATACAATATTTTATGAAATTCTATTTCATCGAAGTTATTGTTGAAATCATTAATCATTATGTTGGTTCTTACTTTTTATTTACTAGTAGAGTTATTTGGCTATGGTGTAAAAAGTTTTTAAAGGGGAGTGTTATCTTATTTTTTTGAAGGAGAGTGTTAATTTTTTGAAGGGGAATGTACCTTAATTTTTTTCATGATGCCTAATGAAGTGCTTTGAAATTTATAGACAGTTAAGTGCTCTTTTTTTTTTAAAGATTTTATTTATTTATTTATTTGACAGAAAGAGAGATCACAAGTAGGCAGAGAGGCAGGTAGAGAGAGAGTGGGAAGCAGGCTCCCCGCTGAGCAGAGAGCCCAATGCGGGGCTCCATCCCAGGACCCTGAGATCATGACCTGAGCTGAAGGCAGAGGTTTTAACCCACTGAGCCACCCAGGCACCCCCAGTTAAGTGTTCTTGAGTGAATCGATAAATGAATGGATAAATAAGACATTGTTTCTCTGAAAACTAATCCAAAGACAGTAAGTGGAAATGGCAAATTACATTTAATTTCATTAGTACTATTTGGTTCATTCCTACTAAGAACATGAAATATTCACTGATGCCTGTTTTCAAAGTATGAGCATTGTGGCAGTAGGAATAGGAAATAATATTAAAAAGAGACAGAGAAATAAAAAGGAAGGAAAGAAGGAAAGGGAAGGCAGGTGTTAGGAAAAGCAACCTGGGGAATGATCATATTCAAATCAGATACACAAATGACCTGCTTGACCTAGACAGAGCTGTTACTGAAACGACCTGTAAACAACATGGAAACTACCTAAAGAAGATGTCCTATATGGAAACACCCACTCTTTGAAGATCTCATGGTAACCCAGAGAAGTATTTCTATCTTTTAAATTGGAAAGTAATTAAATGCATGGTATTACTGCATGAGATACAGGCCAGCTCTGTGTCTAAAAGAGCCGACTCAGAATCTAGCATGGAAACATTTACTGTTATTTTTGGTCAGTGGAAAAATGGACATACACTGATTCACAGTCCTCCCTTCTTAGCTTTGTTTTTAATTACTTCCCTGCTCAGTCACCTCTCCTCTCTTACTGCCCCTCACTTCTCTGTCCTCTTGGATTTACTTCTTGGCACATTCATTCTCTCTCACAAACATTCATCAAATATTTATTGGTTGCCCACTCTCGTGAAGGCACCGGGTAAGTTTTAATAAAAGTAAATATGATCCCAAGCTCTTTAAATAAAGATAAAACAAAAGCAATAGCAAGGGAAGGAGCACATTCTTTTTTCCATCCCTATTCTCTTCAGCAACCTCTTTGGAATAATAGTTTACTCTTGTTTAATAAAATATTTCTCTTAACCGTCAAGTAAAAACAAGGAAAATGTGTTAGTATTAGCATTTATTAACAAAAGCAAACCAATTTCTCAATGGACATTGGTTAGCCTTACTTTGGTCTTTGCTCCATATTTTCATATAGTTTGAAGCCCACCTTTTTTTTAGTAAACAGCCATGTGTGACGTTTAATTAACAGTATCAAATATGATCAGCAGTTGTTTTTTTTTTAACCAAAATGCCACATGTTGTGGTATTCACATGGACTGGAATCAAGGCCACTGAATTTTATGAGTAGCTTTCTTGTCCATTTGCTACATTTTCACCAACTATTCCAGACAGACAGTTTTAGATGGCATATTGACACTAGGGAAATCTTGATAATAATTGTTTATGGCAGTCCTGCTTGTAGTTGAAGAATTTAATTAGTCTAGCCAAAATTTTAGTTGGCCCTTTTTCTCAAATACCTCTAGCCAAATCATGAGTGCTACACAATTCCTTTCTTTTCTATTCTTAAACGCAAGCTCACGATCTTATATTTCTACTTCCCCACAGACAGCCATCTTGTATGCTCAGCTTTTCTTAAACAGCTACTGCCGCAAAGCCAGGTAGATGTTTTGGAGAGTCTGTATTTTCTTTTTTATTTTTGTCTTCCATTTTCAATTATCCTTGGCTACATTTTCACTTAGCTAGTCTGAGTAGGATCTCAACTGATTGGTAAATTCCACCTATAGATAGATATGAGCATAGTGGAACTGTTTGCAAAGAACTCAGACTCTCCCATCACATTTCAGAGTATTATACTGTTACATAATATCTGAAGTCCTTCCCTGATAATATAAGAACACGGTAAGGTAAATCTTCCTCAAAACATGTTTATTTTTATTTTAAAAAAATCGTATGTTCAGAGAGCCTCTGTGAATATAGCTCATGAGTAAAACCCTACATTTTCTGGCACATGGGATGCAAATTTGATTGGCATGGAGCAAATTATATTATTCATTATGTTTCTGGAAAGGTAAAGGCTGTACAATTGGTAAATTAAAAGTGATTATTTCAGTAATGAGATATTTCAAATGAGCAGGCTTTAATTTGCTAAAGGAAATGGCAGGGCGTACCTCAAGACGCAAGCTTAGGAAACCTGGCTGTCCCTCAAAGACATCCATAATACCAAAAGCACAAATGTACATCACAGGTAAAGTGGGGTAGAAGGGAAACCCAAAGGGACAGAACAACAGCTCTGGATGTATTTGCAACCCATAAAAAAATATGTGTTCTGGAAGAATCCAGACAAAGAATGATAAAAGAAATACAAAAAGTTGAAACAAAACAACCACACAAAAATCAATGGTGTATATTTTTAGCATCACAAATCAGAAAATACCAAGACTAAGGATCAAACTCAATATGACTGAAAGAAAGGGAAAACAGAGATTTCATCAACTGACTGAGTCACAGGATGGACAGAAATGGGGAGAAAAAAAAGCTTGTAAGCTGGGCACCTAGAATATGTTGAACCAATTGGTTGGCCAACTAAAAATATCAGATGCCATTGAAAAGCATCCAGGACACCACATGTTTGACATCAGTGAGTCCAGCCTCAGAACATAAGAATTAATCCTATTAAGTGTGATTGTTAGACTGATTTTGGAGAGAAAGGGGTGTAAAGTAAGGCATGTAGGCCACATTTACTGAACTTCAAAAAAGGTAAGTTCAGAAGAAACACAATTACATAGAAGTCTGTACAAAATAAAAAGCTAAAATCTAGACTCTTGGGAGGTTCATTTGTTTGTTGTTTTGTCTTATTTTAATGTTGCCAGAAAGATTGGTTAAGTATGTTCATGGTCTAATAGCTTATGAAAGAGGTGCATCCCCTAGTAAATATCCAAAGCAGAGAAAAGGACATAGGGAAGGAGAAGGAATGGGGAAAAGCTAAAGTTACTGGCAATGTTTGCCTGCAGGTAAGAGACTCAGTGTGACTTAATAGCCTCTGACTATTCGAAAAGTAATATAGGAAAGATGGTGAACAGATGTTCTCCATTTTCACTTAAGACAGAAAAAGCAGAGAGAGGACTGAAAGTACAGAGGAAGGATAAGAAAAGTTATTTTAGTTGCAACCATGTCTGGAGGAAATGGCACACTTTCAGGTCCTCTAATAGGAATGACTGTCAAGGGTTAAAACTTTTTTAAAAATGAGCTTCTAAATCTCATCTGCAGTTCTAAAGGATTCATGTGGGAAGACAAAAAAAAGTCAGGACAAGTTAGAATAGAATGGGACTTAAACAATAAAGTAATGGACTCCCTGAGCAGGAATAGGCAAGCCTTTTTTATTTTTGAAATGGCCAAATAATAAATATTTTAGGCTTTGTGAACCATATGGTCTGTACTATAATTCCACCATTGTAGTATGAAGGCAGCCACAGATAATATTCAAACCAATGGACAAAAAAAAGAGACAAAAAAAAAAAAAAAAAAAGAAACCAATGGACATGACTATGTGCCAATAAAATTTTATTTACTAAAACAGTCAGTCATCAAACCAGACTTAGTTCTCTGGCACCAGCTCTAGGTCTGCTGACCCTGGCCTAAAGTGATGGTTCTCAAACTTTGTGAGCATCAGAAGTACCCGGAGGATTTGTTAAAACATGGACTCCTGAGGCTAACCTCTATTTAGCGTTTCTGACTGAGTGTTGAGTAAGTCCTGCTGATTTGCATGTTTTACTCATTGATAGACAATGCTGATGCTGCTGGCCCAGGGACCACACACTAAGAACCCCGAGGCGGGAGAATGGAATTGATAAGCCCAGGTCCAGCCAAGGGTATGTGTGCTCATGTGTGTTGAGCAGAATACTAAGACGGCCCCTCAGATTGCCTGCTTCCCATGGTACATACTGTGCATAAGCCCCAGGACTGTGAATTTGATGGGGATTACTTTGTGATTATGTTAATCTACATGACATGACCTCAGAGTCGGGAGATTATTGGAGAGGGCCTGAGCTAATCACATGTGCCCTTTAAAAGCAAAGAACATTCTGGGGCTGGCCACAGAAGCACCAAAAGGATTCAGTGTGCTCCTGCTGGCTTGCAGATGGAGGTCAAGTGGTTGAGGAACTCAGAGCAGGCGCAGGCTCACAGGAGCAAGGAAACAGAGACTTCAGTCCTACAACCATAAGAACTGAATTCTGCCAACAAGAATGAGCTTAGAAACAGATGTTTTTTTACCCAAAGTCTCCAGATGAGTCCAATCAACATCTTGATTTTGGCCTTACGATGCTCTGAGCAGAGAACACAACCACACCAGTGCGGAACTTCGACCAATAAAACTGAACTAATAAATGAGTATTATTTTAAGCCTCCGAATTCCTGGTAAACTTATTACACAGTAATAGAAATCTAACACTATGTGAGGTGTATGCCCCAACTTAGACCTAAACCTCCCTGGGTGTCTTGGTGGCTCCGTGGGTTAAAGCCTCTGCCTTCGGCTTGAGTCATGATCTCAGGGTTCTGGGATAGAGCCCCACACAGGGCTCTCTGCTCAGCGGGGAGCCTGCTTCCCCCCACTCTCCCTGCCTGCCTCTCTGCCTACTTGTGATCTCTCTCTCTGTCAAATAAATAAATAAAATCTTAAAATACACACACATATATATATATATAAACCTCCCCCATTGAACCAGTTACATATCCACCGCCAGACATCATTATCACCTCCAACAGAAACCAGACAATGTTCTGCTCCACTCCCTTCCCGCTTTACACACATACCCCCCAGAGCACTGTGCTTAGGAAGCATCTCTCTTCAAGTTAAAAACTTCTCTAACTGCTCAGTCCCCTCTTCTCGTCAGGGGCTAAAAGAAACTTAGGTAATAAATAGCTTATTTGTTTGGCAAGCTTAGCCACACTAAACCTAAAAATAGTTAATTGTTTTTTTATCTGTCCAAGGAGCTTTATGCTCTTTAGCATCTAATTTGAGCCAATCCTGACTATTTCAATGACAGAACCCCTTTAAGAATCTTTCATAAACCCCAAATTCCTAAGAAGTTCAAAAATACCTTCAACAGTTAAGTATTACAAAAATCACATTAATTTAAAAGCATTACATTTTCTGACATTTAAAAAGTCTCTGACATGGCATATCCATAGTTTGATTTTTCTAATGTTCTTATAAAGGTCATGTTTATGGTATAATAAGCACACATTTGCAAGGGTTATTAATCAGAGCAAAGCTAGGTTGCAAACAGATTTCCAAAGAATTTCCCATTTTTATTCTGAACATATTAGCTACTTAAGAATGTCACATTTTTCAAGAGCCTACTTGGGAAAAAAAATTAATGATTAATTTTGTTCAAAGGGATGTCTTCATTTTAAATGAAGCAGGACTACAACTTAGGAAAATAAATGACAGGAATGTATTCTGCTAGTTCAGCAAACTTGTATGGCGATTTGGAAAATTCTAATTTTTAAGCTAATGCTTCAGAGCAGGTACATTGCTAGTTAGCAAGGAAACTGATAAGGTCTATGAGCTTCATAAAGAACCCAGTGGGTATTGGCACCAGCCTTTTCTAATTTGCATGTGAAGGAAGGAACATATCCTATTAATGCTAAGAAATACTGCAAAATCCTGGTCCATACAGGTGTTAAACTTTATTTTCTTAATTACCTTCCCATTTTGTCTTAACAGGAGAGATATTTGATTCCTTCTTGTTGGATGTAAGAAAGAATAGACTTCTTTTGTTTTAATGTTCAAGAAATGTCAGAAAGAGGAATGTCCCTGAAGATTTTTTTTGCTACTAGCTATTTGGAAACATCATTTGCCTCGGGGACAAGAATTTAACCTACTCTTGAAATACAAGGACATTTTCAAATATTTAACAAAAGAAACAAACACACAACATGGCACAGCCTAACGGTTCACAAGACAGCAGAAGTGGCAGAATTTTAAGAGTTTGATTTTCAAATTTCTGTATCTCTTTTCAGTCTTTCCTTATGAGTTTCTCTAACCTTGTATGTGATGAACTTTAAAACCAAACAGACAAGCTGGCACATGGAATTTTGCTCCAAAAAGGGGAAGTATCGCTCCAAAGAGCTGCTTCACCTGGTGGGTGTTTAAACCAAATACTCCAGCTAGATTTCAAGGGCTCGGAATAGCACGGCTCATAAAAAGACCAAGCACAAACCCATGAGAAATTGATGAAATTAGTAATTGGCATTGCCAAATTACTAATGACATGAGATTTCTGGAAAACCTTTCTTGTATGGAACAACACATCTGCCTATCTGAATTTAGAAAACGAAGTTCTAGAAGTACAAATGATCAGCCACCCTGAAGTTTTGGCCAAAGAACGAGTAAAGCAATAAGCCAAGTGTGACAGGTGAATTCCCCACGCAATAATTCCTCAACTGAGACAATCAGAGCAGGGAGAATGGGTCTACCAGGGAAAGAGAAAGAACAATGGTGAAAACTAGTAGGCAGACATCTTTGGCTGTCATAAACTTCCAGCTTGGGTTTTCACACAAATAAGGGATAAAGGCAAATTGAAGCATTCTAACTTTTCATGTGACCCACATTCAAATAATTAAAGGTAAATAATATAGACAAAGGAAATAGACACAATAAATATTTTAAAAGTAACTCTTTTTAACACATCAAGCTATTTGGTAGTTGTAAATATTACAATAACGTGAAGAAATGTATACTCAATTTGTAACTGTTCTCTTCAGTAATGTAATATAACAAAATACTAAATTATTATTGCATTTGGGTTTTAAGATTGCTATCATTGTGGGCAAGTGCAGATTATACATTGGTATAAAGAGATTTAAATATTACCCTTTGAAATCATGTATGGTCTCCAACCACATAATTAAAAAAATAACTATGAGAAACTGAAAAGCATCAGTGTACAGAATAAAACTGATCAATTGCAATATAAGGTGAGCCACAGATGTGAGTCACATATGTAATTTTACATTTCCTAGTAGCCACATGAAAACAGTAAAAATAAACAGGTGAAATTAATTTAATAATGTATTATTTGATTCAACTCACATAAAAAGGCATTTCAATATATCAACTATTTTATACTCCTTTTCTGTACTAAGTTTTCATTAAAAAGTGTACATCTTATACAGCGTACCTCAATTCAGACTAGCCAATATAAAGTCTGCAAAGGCCACATGTGGCTAGTGACTACTGTATTGGGCAGCAAAGGGAGAGAAGTTAAGAAATCAGATTTTGGAATCAGAATCTAAATTTAAAACTTGTCTCCACCATCAACTGTCTGTGACCTAAGCAGCAAGGCTAATATTTCTCAACCTAATTTCCTTTCTCTGTAAAATGGGAAAAAAAATTGTAACTACCATTAAGGGTTGTTCTCTTGATTAAACGAGATAATTCACACTTACTACACATTTAATACTTTTTAGTTTCAATAGAGTATTTTAATATGACATTGGAATTACTTATAGTCTCAATATGTGAGAGCCACAGAATCCTTTTTGCCAATTAAATTGGGACTCTACCTTTAATGGCTTGGTCACCTTTATGGCAAATTAAATATAGATATCAATACTTCCTTGATCTTTCTATCATGAAGAGGAACCTATTTTCTCACCCTGTGAGTTATCACTGGCCCTGTGACCTGATCTTCCAATGGAGTATGATAGAAGTGATGCCGTGTGCATTCCACAATCTGGGTCTCGCGAGGCTTCACACTCTTGTTCTTGCGGTCCAGTAAGGCTGCCTGCAGACTAGCACGAAGAAGGCCAGGCTAACCTAATGGAGGGGGCTAGGAGGCCATACAAAGGAGAACCAGGTTTCATAGTCAATAGCTAGCACCAACCTTCTGAAAGGTAAGTGAGATCATCTTGGACCTTACAGTCCCAGAGAATCCTGAGATAAATGCTGCTATATGAATAAGCCAGACAAAATAAGCAGAAGAAATACCCAAACCCAACATATAGCGAGGAATAAAGTACCGTTGTGGCCAGTCAGTTTGGGCATTAGTGTTAAGCAGTAAGTAACAAAACTATTACCCCCAAACCCATTATGTTTTCTGAGTAAAGCAACAGGTATTTCTAAATTCACAGGGAATAAACACAAAAAGGAAAAACAATGGTTCATCAATGATAATCATGTACAGTATTGATTTGTTCCATTTAAAAAATAGCTGAAGGGCTTAATGAAGGTTTATGTTCATTCTTGAAAAGTTAGGCAACATAAATAAGCAAAGAATAGAAAAACCTTTTTAAATCACTATAATCTCACTATCAGAAGTCACCTCTGTTATTTTGGGTACCTCTACTATTTTGCTCATTTTTATTTTATTTTTTGAAGATTTATTTATATATTTGGTGGGAACAGAGGGAGAGAGAGAGAAATCTCCAAGTTGAGCACAGAGCCCAACATGGGGCTTGATCTAATGACCCTGAGATCATGACCTGAGCCAAAATCAAGAGTTGGCTGCTAGACCAACTGACACACCCAGGAGCCCCAATTTTGCTCCTTTTTAAAATATATATTTGAGGGAGGCAAACACATTAGCTAACAAAAACAGAATCACTTGAAACTGCCTGTGTTCTTTTGAGAGACATTTAATAAATATACTACTAAAACATCATTTGAAATTTTGAAAAGTATTTTAGGGACACATCATAACTGATTTAACCAATGCCTCATTACTGGGCATTTATGATATTTTCCCATTATAAATAAAGCTGACATAGAACAATTTTACAATCATAAATAAGTTATTTCAAATGAAACAAAATAAGGCAATCAATAAATGAAGGTGGGATAAGGCATACCGTGAGACCTATCATTATATCACTATTCATTGGTTATCTTTATATTATAAAACTAAAAAAACAAGTTTTTATCACAGCTAGATATTAACTATATTCTTTTCAAGTATCAAAGAAACTTGCTTTAAGTGTTTTTACTAATGTTTCTATTTCCATAGGGCATGGATAAACTGTTTAAGCTGTTTTTAAATAATAAACTTTTTTAAAATCCATGAATTATGCTACAACTATTGTCATCTGATGAAATTCGAATATTCAATTAGTATTCTAATATTCAGTTAATAACTCCAAAAATAAAATGTGAAAACCAAATGTCAAGCAATATAATTTTTAAAAGGACAAAGAGAAATTTCTCAGTTCCCATTCAACAGCTTTTTACCATACCATATGTTTAGAATATCGTTTAAGAGCACACCAGGGTATCTGAAAACAGCATGTGTATACTATGAAATTATGATGTGCTTATGTTCCCAACAACATATTTCAATACATAGAGAGAAATATGTCCTTTACCAAGAAGACTATTATCTAGTTAAATAAGCCAAGAAAAATATTCTCTGTGACAATGAAAGGGAAGTCGGAGATACAAATCTTACACACTCCCATGACTGAGACTGTGTAATGTCAACATCCAGAGATTTTTCTCATGTCCAAATATTTAGAATCATCTGGCCTTCCGTACTTTCTTTTCTTGAAGCACAAAGATACTATCACAATTAAAGACTGAATAACTGAATCTCAGAACAGTTATGCCAAGCTGAATGTGTTCTAATACAATACTATAAAAGTAGATGCCAGAAAGAGAATTTTGCTCTCTATGCAGTGCTGTCCAGAAAAGGACACCGCCACATCTATCTATCTATCTATCTATCTATCTATCTATCTATCTATCTATCTATTTTTTAAAGATTTTATTTATTTATTTATTTGACACAGAGAGAGAGAGATCACAAATAGGTAGAGAGGCAGGCAGAGAGAGGAGGAAGCAGGCCCCATACTGAGCAGAGAGTCCAATGCTGGGCTCGATCCCAGGACCCTGAGATCATGACCTGAGCCAAAGGCAGAGGCTTTAACCCACTGAGCCACCCAGGCACCCAAACACCACCCAATTTAATGAGCCACTAGTATTTAATCACTGGAGATATGTGTTTTGTTGCAGAGTAGCTAGCATAAGCCCTATGAACTTGCAACGTCTAAATGGACTGTCACTCAAAATGATCAACTTTCTTCTGCTCCCATGCTCACCAAGCAACCTGCAGACTGACTGGGCCTTTTCAGCAACCTGGAAAGGGTGGATCTGAAAAGCTGCTAGAAATATATAGTCACTGGAAATTGAGTATAAATTCAACTGCTCGTTAGTAATTAGACACGTTTAGATTTCACATGCCTTTTGTTCTTACACGCTGATCTTTGAGAACTGGCTTGCTTCTTGTAACAGTATCAGAATTGGGGGGGACAGTCAGGTAGCTAGCTGCATAGGGCATCAATCTTATCACAAGCCCTAAAGCAGTGAGTCTCAAGATTTATCAGAATCATCCAGAAGGCTTAAAACAACAACACAGATTTCTGGATCCTACCACCTGAGAATTTGCACTTCTAAGAACTTCCCAACTGATGCTGACTGTACTGACTTGATTGAGGACCTTATAGGGAGAGTCACTGCCCTGAAATACCCTTGGATTACATTGGGAATGTTATGGCAGTTTATACTGGTTTCTAAATACAACTCTTCACGGACCTAGTGAAATGTAAGTGCTTTTGCTCCTACCAAAGTAGATAGTGCCCTTGAGTGACGTCTCAGACCTGGCTCCCTTAGGAAACAGAGTCCAAGGCAAGAACTAATATTAATTCTATATTTAGGAGGTGCACGGCCCGGGCAGTGAGAGGGAGGAAACGGGATGCGAGACAGGGAAGATTGGCAAGAGTCGCAAAGGCGATGCATGGCCAGAGCTTCACAAGAAGCCATGAAGAGACACAGCCAACTCTGCTGGACCGCATCTGATGTTTCCAGACAGGCTGCGCAGAGAAACTGCACTGTGGAGCAGCGAACGAGAGACAGGGGAAGGAGAGGGAATTTGGCTACCTTTACTTCTCCTTTTCTCCAAGTTGTCTTAAGTGTGCCCACAGGAAGTCAACCCCTTGCTCTTCCAGGCTACATCATCTGACCTCTTTGGGACAAAACCACATTCCACTTTCCAAGAGGTGTGGCATTGCACCCAAGTCTGGAAGCATCGGGTGAAGCCAGAGACCCAGGGCGTAGCACTAACTAAAGTAACCAGCTAGTCACAGCCCAAAAGGAAAGTTGGCCTTCCTAGACTAGCTACTGGACAACACCGGGTAGCTTTGGGAGTCTGTTTCTTGAGATTTATAGTAAATAGGATAGTGCAAGATGCTGAAGGTCTAGGGAATGGAGGCACTGAGAATTTCCAGGGAAGCTCATAAAATCTAATGCCAGCAGAAATTGAAAGTCTTACCTCATTTTCATCCACTTATCTCCAACGAATAGGGATAGCATTCACGCCATCCAACTCTGAAATGACAGATCTTGCTACCAGTTCTTGCTACCAGCGAGCTCACCGATGCCTGAAAATGCTAGATAGCTTCAGCTAAAATTCTAAGACTGAATAATGCATGCCTTGGTGCTGCTGACTGAAGAAAGGGGGATTAGCTCCATTATTTTAAAAATCTAAGTGTGAAAGTCTTTTTCACACTTATATGCCCTTTCACACACTATTATGCCTTCCAAAAATTTGGCTGGGTCAAAATTAGCAAAAAAATGAAAAAAAAAAAAAAAGTATTGTTCTTATTCTAAGTGGAAAACATTTGCTAAGAAAGAATGAGGACTTTTAAAACTATTTTTAATGAGATTTTACCACTGTCCTAATAAGTGTGATCCAGTAAACATTCTGAGTGATGAAAAGGCAGAATTAAATATACCAATTGTAAAGTACATGTAAGAAATCGTCTATTCTAGACATAAATTTGTATGTAATTTTTATACATACAAAATTTTAATTTCTTAGTAGAAAGATCCATCCTTTAGATTATTCTTGCTATGTATAATTTTTAAAATTTTTGTTTTTACTTTTTTTTTAATTTTTAAGTAATCTGTACACCAATGTGGGAATAGAACCTACAACCCTGAGATCAAGAGTCACAAGCTCTACCACACAAGCCTGAGCCAGCCAGGCACCCCTATGATAATTTTAATATAAAATAAATACATATGGATAAACATATATGTTCATATAACACAAATCCAAAGAGTATTGACTTGAAAGGGCACTAAACCTCTAAGCCACCTAAGATGCATATAAAACTAAACGTAGCCTTGTTTAGGGGTCCTTAAAGGTACTTGAACCTGTAGACTCAGGCCACACCAAGTTTTGAACACTATGTAAAGCCCTCACTGGATGGTAAACTGGTCAACCTAGCAGAGATCTCATGCTTATCCCTCACTAACTCTACACTCTCCTAATGATCATCTTCAGACCCCAAGGTCATTTCCTCATGTCCTTTGAAAACTTCAGCACATGTAACAGAGCACTCCTTCTTCATCTTCTTCCATGTATAATACCTATATTGAAGATCTACCCTACCCCCTAATGTTAGATAGACGTTTTTCTATGCTCTACTCCCATGATTCTCAGTGTGGTCCTCAAGTCAGGAGCATCCAGCATCAAAGGAGAACTTGTTAGAAATGCAGATTCGGGGCACCTGGGTGGCTCAGTCATTAAGCATCTGCTTTCGGCTCAGGTCATGATCCCAGGGGGCTGGGATCGAGCCCCGCATCGGGCTCTCTGCTCAGCAGGGAGCCTGCTTCTCCCGGCTACCATTCCCTCTGCTTGTGTTCCCTCTCTCACTGTGTTTCTCTCTGTCAAATAAATAAAAAAAATCTTTAAAAAAATGCAGATTCAATGGCCCCTCGTCGGACCTACTAGATCTGGATGTTAGACCCAGCAAAGGATGTTTTAAAGAATCTAGGTAATTATGAAACACCTAAAACTTGAAAACACCCACCTGCCTTAAAGCCCAAGCATCTACTTGACTAGTATCTGGAAATATTCCTCCAGAATTTTGAACTGAGGCATTCTGACCTCTGATTACAACCCGTGATAACTATACGTTCGTTTTCCCACAACCTCTCGTCCTTTGCTTCCAGGTCTCTTCTCGATCTCTCAACCCCTCCTTCTTTTTTTTCTTTCCTCTCCAGTCTGGACCACTTGGTCAACCAATTAAATTGTATTCTCATGAGTACCCTCAATTTCCTCAACTCTTTAACTTTTGACCACAACTGTCTTGCCAGTGCCATACCCTAAATCAATCCAACTGACTGTTTCTCTGGGTTGTTTCTGTGTTGCCAAGTACCACTAGAGAAACTGACATAGCCATGCTCACTTGGCTCCATTACAAATTTATTATATTCAAACTCAGCTGGTTCCTCTCTGCTACTTGGCAATTACTTTATTCATCCTCAGTCTGTTTCCTCTCCCACCTACAGCAGCTGTTCCACAGCTTTGTAACTTTCCCCACATTTCCAACTTCACCTTCAACCTTCACACTCCTATCACTAGGCAGGAGCTCTTTACACTTCCTTACTCTCTACCTAAAAATGGACTCAAATATTTATGCCCATCATTTCCTCCTTTCTTTCCCCTGAGGTGCCTTGACCTCCCTTCCTAGACCACCTTCACCCATCTCCCTTCTCTCCTGTCCTACATTTGCCAAGACCTTGATGCCTAACTATTGAACATTCTGATCGCCATTGCTCTGCAACTGTGTTATCTGTATGCACTGCTCACCTTAATTCTCACAACATTTAACTTTTTTATTATGGCAAAATATTTATTATACAAACATTTACTATGTTAAGTATCTTTAAAAATACGGTTCAGTAGCATTGAATACATTTCCACTGGTGTGCCACCATCACCACTACCCATCTCCAGAACGTTTTTTATGGTCCTAAACTAAAACTCTCTACCCATTAAGAGTAATTTTTCATTTCCCTCTCCACCCCCGTTCATGGTAACCACTCTTCTACATTCTATCTCTATGAATTTGACCATTCTAGGTATCTCATAAAAGTAGAATCACACAATATTTGTATTTTTATGTCCAGCTTATTTCACTTATCATAAAGTTTTCAAGGTTCACCCATGTCATAGCAAGTACCAGAATTTCATTCTTTCTTAAGACTGAATAATAATCCATTGTATGTGTATACCACATTTTGTTTATCCATTCATCCATCAATGGACATTTATTTCTTCTCACAAAACTTTAGTATGGTGTCTACTTTTTACCTCATTTTTTGATGAAGATCCTGAGGTCTACAGAGATTAACAAAATTGTTCATACTCACACAGCTGTTTAGAAGGTGGAGTAATCGGATGAAAAAACCTCTAACTTTGTATCTCTGGGTATTGGGACTATATCCTGCAGGCTCCATCTCATACATGCCCACTTCTCTGGAGATTGTACTGTATCAGTTTTCACTTTCAGTCAAGTAGGCTTTCTCCCTCACTACCCACTCCTTTCTAAAATCATACTCAATTCTATTCAGTGGTAAAAATAACTGACTTCCCGCTTTCAATTTACTTCACAAATTCTTCCAAATTTGGCCATCGAAGGTCACCAATGATGTTCTAAGTGTCTCTTCTCCCTCCTCTGCCACTCAAAGTTGGTCATTTGTGCCTTCCTTCTCCACACCAATCTACCTTTCCAGGCTCATCTGCCAATGACACCCTCACATCTGTCCCTCCGGAACAGGACAAGAGGGCTCCATTCTTCTCCCCACATTCTCCTTATAATGTCCTTTTCTTCCCACTGCTTCTAACAAACTCTTCTTCAGGCTCAGGTCCTAAGTTCCTTTTGTGAAGTCTCTCCGGCCACCCCAGCTCCCACCTGTTTCAGACAGAGTAACGATGTCTTTCTCTGAGCTACCATTATTAATGCTACTGCCCCCTGGAAACTATCATTATCTGAATATCTGTCATTCCCCAAGATACTGTGAACATCTTATAGATAATGACTACTTGTAAATAGAGTAGACACTTTATATATGTGGTTATTTCCTGTGATCACCTCACAAACTCTTAGCCGTTTTTTCTCCAGCTATAGTTCCGGTGACTAGCTTCCCATAGCTGTAGCCACTCAGCTCCTGGCTTCAGTGACAATGGGTATCTGTCGCTTTCTTCCCCAGAGCTTTTCTGGTACCTCCATGAGAGATGCCTATGGGAGACTGAGTTCACACACATGCACAGATTTAAATTTCTGGGGGATTTATCCCATGTTGCCATCCATACCCAAAGGGAAACAGAAACTGGAGGACTGTCTCCTTCTTCAGTATTGAGTGGAAATTTCTGAGGTTACTGTGTGCAGCACCTCAGAGGGCAGTAGTATGACAGAGCTTAGCTGTCCAGAGTAGCAATCAATGTGATAACATACCTTCATTTGGTTCTTCTCAGTCTCCCATTCTGGTTCCCTGTGATCCCTTCTCAAAATAAACTACTTGCAATGCAGACCCTTGCCTCGGGCTCTGCTTTTTGGGGGAATCTCAAACTTACAATCAGAATACTAAATCCTACCTGTGTCTTTGCCATTTCTAAGCTGTGTTGTAACCTTGGGCAAATTACCTGACATTCTTGCATTTTAGTTTTCCTTTATCCATAAACAGAATATATTAAGAAGTATTAACACCCGTAGGCTGAAAAAGTACATTTTATTTCCAAAGTATACCAGGTGTTAGAAATATTAGAAGTAATTATCTCCATATAGATATTTTCAAAAGTTTTTAAAAACATTTCCCATAGATTTAAGCAAACCAACAAAAGCCAATAAGCAGTTTATAAATTTAAGAACATAAGAAAAATGAGGTATCAACTAGTCAGAAAGGAGTAGGAACTATAGTTAAAATTACTGATACTGGGGGCACCTGGGTGTCTCAGTCAGTTAAGCATCTGCCTTGGGTTCAGATCATAATCTCAGGGTCCTTGGACTGAGCCCACGTCGGGCTCTCTGCTCAGTGAGGAGTCTGCTTCCCCCTCTCCCTCTCCCTCTGTGCTCTCTCTCATTCACTCAAATAAATAAAATCTTTACAAAATAAAATCTTTACAAAAATAAAATAAAATTACTGATACTGTAAAAACAAGGAAATCATGTAGTAGAATCTTCTAAGGAGCACCTTCTGATATAACAAGGGTTCATAGAAAAAAACCTTGCAACTTGTGTATGTACTCATGACACAGCTCAGATTAGAAGGTGTCATTTCTCAATGTGACCTCAATATGCTTTCTTTCAGCCCTTCAAAATACTAACTGGTCTTAGAGCCAGATCTGGGTCCTACGGAAGGATTCTTAGATCTTAGAACACCCCATACTTTACAAAGGAAGACAATTTGGGAAAGAAAGGAAAGAAGAGAAAGGAAAAGAAAGAAAGGAAAGAAAGGAAGAAAGAAAGAAATCGGAACTATGGTGAGCTTATTCTCTGGAAGGTGACTCGAGTGCAAATTTGTATATACAGAGGCAAAAGATACAATCTTAGGTGTTTGAACATATGACAATGAACGAGGACAATTTAGAAAGCTTTTTGTGATGGATTTCAATTAAGCAACCTAGCGGTGCCACATGAAATACACCTCTTATTAACTGTGCAGGGTCAAGCCATTAACTGTGCATTGGTCAATTTCACTGAGTCTAATAAAAAGAAACGAAAAAGAGAACTTTTAAAGGAAAGGGAAGGGAAAGTAAGAGAAAGAAAATAGGGAGACAGGGAAGAAGAGAAGAGAGAAAGAAGGGAGGAAGGGAAGAAGGGTGGAAAGCTAAACTTGGCTTTTGAAGTGAGGCCAACCTGGACTTGGATCCTTGCTCTGCCACAGAACTGCTTTTGTGTTTAATAAATCATTTAACTTTTCTATGACATGAAGGCATTATCTTGGAGATCAGATATGGGGTATGTAAAGTGCCTGAAACATAGGATATATGCATAAATGGACATCATGCCCGTCACTGTCCTCCTCACCATCATTACAAGAGTAGCAGTGTATCACCTCCAGAATGCACAAGTGCAATGCAAGAAGCAGAGAGGCATGCATCCAAAAGGACAAAGGAAGAGCAATGTAATGGAGTTATTTTTCTCATCTAAAGTAGCTTTCAGAAATTTCTTTTCCCTTTTAAATTAATCTTCAAATGCCTCTGGAGACAGGTGATTTTTAAGAGCTGAGTGAAAGTGAAGCTGATCCGTAGTAGAGCGTAATACCTAAGGGACACAGTCTGGTTTGCAAAATGTGTGTCATCGGCAAGGTACCACTGGTACAGCACTTTTCAGTTCAAAGGTTGCAGCCACATGTGGTTTTAAGCAAGCATCACTGCAGGACACAGTATGTATTATAGCTTAAGTAGAACTGGCCAATAGCCCACCCAGCTAACACCAGGCTTCTTCCTCAAATAATGCCAGATGCTTCAATGGAAAGCACAAAATGCATCACATGCAAGCCCTCACCAGGCTCTATAACACCACAGAGGGAATTTATTCCTGACCTCAGCCAGTCGTCAAGCTATGCCATGAAGCATGAGATCTTATAGCCGTCCTAATAATTTCATCCTTGTAGTCAAATTGCAGATCTAATAGAGATACGTTATGCACATACAGAATCCATGAAGATATTTCATTTTATCCCTTTAAATTGCCCTCCCTGTTAATTCTAATTGCTGCTACCTCTTGTTAGAGCAAAAAGATGTAGTGTAAATAAGAACAGCATTTTATTCTCCTGAAGTACTTTGTAATTATAGAGGTAATTGCCATTATGTGTCTTCTCAACACTAGACCCTGTGCTAAGCAGCTTAGATATACGATTGCTTATCATAATAGTTCTATTGGTATTATAGCCCCATTTTACAAATAAAGGAAGTGAGGCTCTCAGCGGGTAAATCATTTTGCCCAATTTCCTATAGTTAGTAATCGTCAGAGTTGGATGAGGACCCAGTTATGCCTGGCTCTAAAGCCAAGCAGAGTGTACTTTCTTTTAAAAAGAAATGGAAGAGAATAGAATGAGGCAGGGGCCTGGTGAGTCAGGGTGCTGATAACTTAAGAGGGGCAAGTGGGAAGGTTGGACATGGAGTTTGGATTCAGATCATTCAAATCAGAGCACTGACACTTAGCAGGTATTGGACCTTGGGGAATTTACTTAACCTCTCTCCCCTCTGTTACTTTATCTACCATATGGAGACAGTAAATTCTCCTTCTTAAGCATGTTTGAGATAATCCCAGGCCCCTTATATACCTGAAACAAAGAAAACACACAACAAATATTGGTTGTTATTATGATATTCACTGTGTTGTGACAACACATAATCATTACATACAGTCACATAGATGCTGGCCCAGATGAGTGAAAGCAAGTCGGTATATTCAGCTACAATGCAGAGCATTTAAACATTTCTCTCTTAAACCACTTAATCAATCAATAAATAGGCTTTCTGATTGAATCAGAATAACTATGTCCATATATCATACCCACATCCATCAAACTTCAGCTCTTTAAACAATTGATCATTGTCTAAGTCCATATAATGCATTTCCAGAGAATTCTCTGGAATCCTACAGCAAAATAATGACAACTTAGCTTCTATCAAACAACGCTTTATTGTGGAGAAAAATCTACTCCTGAGTCAACTTCCTCCTAAATCAGTGGAGGGCACACTTACTGGGGCCTTACCACTGAAGCCATCCTCTTCCACTAGCTAGGGAGGACCTGAAGTTATCACCTTGTAAATCATTTTGTGTCTTGTTAATATGTGTTTGTTTTAGTAGTATTTGAAAAAAGGAAAATTATGAGAAAAACATGAAAAAAGTGATAGTTTATCATTCTTATCAATGTGTCTCTGTGTTTTTTAAGTTCAGCTTAGATTAAGTATGTTAAAGAACAGACTGCCTGGGTGGAAACCCATTAACTAGCTGTGTGGCCTTGGGGAAAGGTACTTCTGGTGCCACTGTCTCCTTCTCTTGCAAAGGGTGGGGGGCGGGGAGGAAATCAAAGCTGAACCTGTTTCATAAGCTTGTTATTCATACAACAAAGATCTGAGGACTTGCTTTGGGTGAGATAGCATTCCACCCATTATAGACACAACAATGAATAAAACAGACTAATTTCCCAGCCCTTAAAAAGTTTATAATCATAGGAAGATAGACGATATATCAATATATAATATATCGAAAAGGGCAAGTTGAATTCCATCTTAGGTTTGATAATAGTAAATTTTGTGATCTATTTTGAATAACTCAATTGGCCTTACTGAATCTCATGATAATAATAGTAATAGTAATAGTAATAATACTATAAAGTGGGGTAAGAGGCATAGAATTGCACTGACCAATATGGTAGCCACTAGTCCCATGTGACTGCTGAGCACTTAAAATGTGGCTGGTCCAAAAATGAGATGTGTTCCAAGTATAAATACAGTGTATTTACCAGATGTGTCTTAAGTGTAAGTACCAGATTTTGAAGACTTAAATATGAAAAAGAAAATATAAAATAGCTCATGAATGCATGCTGAAATGATATTTTGGATAAATTAAGTTAAATAAAATACATTATTTAAATTAACTTGGCCTTGTGTCTTTTTGCTTCCTTAAAATGTGACTGCTAGAAAATTTAAAATTACCTATGTGCTCTGCAATTGTGGCTTGTCTTATATTTCTATTTCGACTTGGCTAGAGTGTGATGGAGTCCAAGTATGGAGTAAGGAGAGGCACAGAGAGGTCAGGGAATACCTTTCTTAATAGCATGATATTGAGGTGGGGACTAGAAAGAAGTGAGGGAGAAAGTCATGTGGGTTTCTGAGGGAAGAAGCATTCTTTCTAAGGGAACAGTCAAGAATAAATGAAATAATTTATCCTACACAAGTAAAAAGGGATCTAACACCTAGTAAAGGAGTAAATTTTAGCTTTATTGATTATTTAGTATCAAAAACACAGACTGATATTTATAGATCTGCATTTATATCATATGATTAATTTTAAAAATTAGTTTTGAATTTTCTTTTTCTGAGGAGGAAGAGCCAGGATTAACTGTCACTAAGGATTAAGGAAAATCAGCTGGACAGGACAGAAGACCTGAGTGCACTGTGACAAGTTTTGTGACCTTGTGACATTCAGTAACTCACTTGGCCTTTCTGAGCTTCATTAATTGGTGTGTAAAATGGAGGAGAAAGGTAAATAAGAATATCTGCTCTGCCTTCTGCAGAGAATTGTTGTGAAGCTTTAGAAAGTTACTTAAATTATATAATGAAAGAAAAATCACACTGGAATACTCAAGTGATATATATGTGTTAATTTCATAATAGAAAGGTACAGGGAGACCTCCAAAACAGTTCTAGTTCATCTCTGTTACAACTGCCCAGAATGTTTTATGTTGAAAGGATTTCCTTCAGAGTAATATATACTTTTATATATCTATATCTTTATCTATCTATATGTCTACATATATATCTTGCATAGTTTTGTTAAAAAGGATTTCCTTCAGGGGTGCCTGGGTGGCTCAGTGGGTTAAAGCCTCTGCCTTCGGCTCAGGTCATGCTCTCAGGGTCCTGGGATTGAGCCCTGTATCTGGCTCTCTGCTCAGCAGGGAGCCTGCCGCCCTCGCCCTCTCTCTCCGCTTTCCTCTCTACCTGCTTGTGATCTCTCTCTGTCAAATAAATAAATAAAATCTTTAAAAAAAAAAAAAAGGATTTCCTTCAGATTATCTATCTCTCCATCTCTGTTTCTCTTTCTCTATTTCTCCACCCTTTCCCGAGAGGCTGACCCATATAGATTGCAGCAATGGGCTCCTTACACTTCCAGTTTCTGAGGACTTTGGTCATTGGAGGCAATAAACTATCTGAAAGCAGAAAGGGTTTAAGTTTGAAGTTTTACTCCCTGATGGGTCTCCATTGGTTGCCCATTCTGTCTACCAAATTTCCTGGGAGACAGCGCTCCCCATGCCATTCAAAGATGACTGCCTTTCTCCTTGTCCAAGGTGCTGCACAATCCTTGTT
Organism: Procyon lotor; assembly: GCA_028646535.1. Classification (NCBI taxonomy): domain Eukaryota; kingdom Metazoa; phylum Chordata; class Mammalia; order Carnivora; family Procyonidae; genus Procyon; species Procyon lotor. The sequence continues at coordinate 66,661,638 of CM053603.1, read as the reverse complement.
GGTTTCCTTAAATTCTACCCAACTTTTGTAAATAGTCCCTTTAATTAATCCTTCACAATTACACAGTTCTAGTATGTTACCTGTTTCCTGCTGGGTCCTCGTCATCGGTAAGTATGTAAAATGTAAGTAAATAAAGTAAGTATATAAGTATGTAAAGTATGCAAAATGTAAGTAAAATAAACTATTTAAATGAGAAAGAAGTTTTTGCAAGCTTATCAAAGTAGCTTATACTGTATATTCTCTCATTAAAAAAATCTAGCACATACACACTATTGTGTAAAGACACCACTATAGAGAGTTGTTGACCTCATGCTGATCCATGAGGCGAACCATTAGACTGGTTAGTCAGCCAAATTTGTTATTTGTGGCTCTTCCTTTGGGCTTATACTGAGGCCAGCCACTTACATAGCAATTAGCCACTGCTCCCTCATGGCCACCTCCCACCACATCCTTCCTTAAGCCATACACCCTTGTGCTGGGAAGGTATACCTTTCAGATGAGTGCGCATGTCAAACTCCCCTTATGCACTCTGCCTTGCACACTGTGCCATTTGTCACCAGTGCTCTCTTTGGGGTTATACCTGCTCAGGCCCTTTAGCAGCTACAAACACTGAAAAGGAATCGTGTGTTAAAATACAAACAGTCCCCAACCATAAAACACAAACTGTACACATTTGGAAATTAGAAGAGAGTCTCCCAGGGCTTCTGATCCCCCCCATAAGTTTTCTGAGACCAAACTTTTCTTATTCTTGAGGTAACACTGCATGACTGTTTTAACTTTGTGGTAGGTTTGCCTACTCAATCGCCCATCGATGCTGCCCTCTGTTCTTTAAGATTCTACTCAGGTACAATTTCTTGCTCAAAGCCACCACTAAGTCTTAGAATCTGGATTAAGAGCCCTACTTCATGTGTACCTGGAACACGGTGTCTGTGCCTGCATCAGAGTCCCAAGCATGCCCTAGTGTCATTGCTGAGTCCCCTGCCTCTGTTCATGCTCTATCACTTTTCCTTACTTCATTTGTTTAATTATCTTTATCAACATCTGATATTATTTGCTTCTTAATTCATTATCCTTCTCTTTCATGAAAGTGTAAGTTCCATGAAATCATGTCTTGTTTCTCACAGTATCCCCAATACCAGGAACAGAACCTGACACATCATGGGCCCCCAATAAATACCTGTCACAGTAGTGAATAAACAAATAATTTCATGTTTCTCACATAGTACTGGACAGAGGAAATGTGCAATAAAGGCCTGTTTGAGTGCTGAGTAGCTCTACTCTGGTATCGCACTGTAGTAACAAGCTGACTAATTCATCTATTTCTGAGAAGAGGCCTCATTCAGCCTGGATGCAGCCACGGTGAACCAGAGAGGGTCTGAGCCATTTAGAAGGAGCAGCTTGGACTCAAATGCCAGACATGTATTATCATTTGGGAATGTAGGCTTGGTGCTACCAGATCTTTCCATATTGCAAGAAAAGCCAAAGTTCTTGATTTTTCTATGCTACAGGTTCTTCGTTTTCAAAAGTGGTAATTAATTTAAAATAGTACAATTATGTGACCTAAGTAAAACGTGTTCAAGTGCAATACATCCAGTAGCCTATTTTTCTGAGAACTCTAACCCCCATATTTGCCCTACAAAATGTATCCATAAAAGAAAGTATACTTTAACAAATATCAACATCTTGGACTAGGGCATTGCTTTAAAAATATCAAAAGTTTATTTTTAAAATAGATTAAGAAGGAACAGAAGAAGCTTGTATATTTATATTTAAAAATGTTCTCTTGTAGCTTCTACAAAGAGTATGAGATAAAACTACTAATTAGTACTTAATTAGAAACTTAATTAAAGTGAATTCTGCTGTGCTACAAACTCAATGATCTCAGGGATCCTATGACCTTCAATTTGTTATTAATGAGGTTCTTCTTTCTAAGCGGGCATGGCAGGGCACAGAATATGTGAGTAAGGAAAGTTCCTCAAAAGTCATCTTGCCCATCAATTTCTTCCTACGAAAGGAATGAGAGACCTGCTGGAGGTCATGTGATGGCAGAGATGGAAAAAAAGAACCCACACTCTGCTCCACTGCATCTTTCTACCACTCCCCACAACCACCTGCTCCATTACGCCTCTCCTGTGGTTTAGACACTTTTTAGTGGACTTTGTTGCACCACTCGTGTTGGGATTTGACTTTCTGGACTATTCTCTGCTTCCTGACCCAGCAGTATTCAATGGTCCAATTCCTGCCACTCCCACACCCAGCCCCGCTTGCCAAAGCCTCAGCCTGGGACATGTGCCCAGATGAGCTCAGTCACCAGGGAGAAAACATAACTTGACCAGTGATGGCAGAGGTGGGGGTGGAAAGTGGAAATTTACCATCCCTGTCTGCTGTGGAACAACTGATACATTACTTTGCCTCCTCTAAGGGTCTAACTAACTGCCACATGATGATTGTCCTTCAAATAGTTACTCATGTATGACAGGACTAGCAATGACTCAAAAATTCCTGCACTTTCCTCACAGGACCAAACCAGAAGAGACTTCAACAAGACCATACAACCTTACATGACTACACATTGGCTCATCACAAATGGTAATTTGTCCCTGTCGTGCAATCAACTTTTCTTCTCCTAATAGTTTGAGATATTCACATACCATATAATTCATCCCTTTAAAAGCAAGCATCTTCTTTATTTTTCTTTCTTTTTTTTTATTAACATATAATGTATTATTTGCCCCAGGATACATGTCTGTGAATCATCAGGCTTACACATTTCACAGCACTCACCATGCACATGGTCCCCAATGTCCATAACCCAGCCACCCTATCCCTACCCTCCCATCTCCCAGCCTCCCTCAGTTTGTTTCGTGAGTTTAGGAATCTCTTATGGTTTGTCTCCTTCCCCATCCCTTCCTGTTTCATTTATCTCCCCTGCCCTCCCACAACCCCCCCACCCTGCCTCTCAAATTTTTCATATCAGAGAGATCATGTGATAATTATCTTTCTCTGACTGACTTATTTCACTTAGCATAATACCCTCCAGTTCCATCCATGTCAATGCAAATGGCAAGATTTCGTTTCTCTTGATGGCTGCATAGTATTCCATTGTATATATATATACCACATCTTCTTTATCCATTCATCTGTTGATGGACAAAAGCAAGCAACTTCTGATAGCTTACCCAAAACATCTTACACTGGGGTCAATGAAAGATCACATATCTCTACAAAAAGGTGCATCTTTCACTAGCAACTACAGCAAGTCCAGGAATTAGTTTTTCATGAGTGACAGTGTATTTATGAAGATGCAAAAGAGAAGTTCTATGATTTTTTTTGATCTATATTTGACCCCTTGAGTAGAGGCAGAAATTAGGACTCCAGGGACATATTTTCAAATTCATGGCTATATTAGCTTTATAGTCTTGTCATTAGAAGTGAGTATGAACCAGTAGGGTTTGTTTTTAACTCTCTGATCTTTTTAGATATCAAAGAGTCAATTCTAATGAAGACCAATACCCCAAATCCTATTGCTTTGCATGCAACCATGCACCATGAAGGCTGCTGTTAAGGTAACAACTGACCATGCTCCCCAGTACTCTGCTTCTGAGGGTAGCTATTTAAAGAGGTAGTAAAGTCATCTATACCTATGATAGATACATAGGTAATAGATAGATAGATAATATAGATTCTAGGATCGGAGACAAAATCAGGTTTGAAAAGCTGACAATTTATTTTTCTTCTTCCTCCTTCAGGTGGCCTCCTCCACCTGAATTCCTCTGTCCATGTAGACGTATCCACAGAGACAATTTGAAAAGCATGATGAAGTTAAGTTCAGAGGCTTTCAGTAGCTTACCTTTAATAAAACCCAGATGTGATTCAAACTTGAGTAGGCCTTACTTGCCAAGAGTGTATGTGTTATTATTTAAAGAAAAATCGAGCGAATTGATGATCTGAATCACACTGCCGGGGGAGAGAGATGCTTAGTTAAATAGTTATTATTCTTTTTTAATAACTCCTATTTAGATTGGCTTCATTATGTAACTTACAAATCACATCATCTTTATTAAAGGCACTTAAAATATTCAACATGAAATGCAATTCCGAATATTTGATTTACTATAAATTGTGCACAGGTGTGGGATTGTTGACAGTCCTTTGGTACAGTAGGAAGTCAAGCTTTCACTTGTGTTTCACGGTGCAGTAAATACCGTTTAACTCTGAAATGTTAGGATCATTATAAGGAAGCTTTAGATATGAAGCAACTGTCAATGCGGATCAACTTTACAATTCAGGGACCATCACGGTATCTCCTTAAAGGCGTTGCAAGTGTTTCTTTGTTAGAACCTCAAAAAAGAAGAGATCTCTACATATAGAAAATATTTCAACCCCTAAATGCTTTTGAGAGAGAAAAAGACTGCAGATTAGGGAAGTAGATACTAATATGGGCAAAACTTGAAATGGGCTCCCTTGGGATGGCAGTGTTTGGCAAGGGCACACCCAGTCTGAGCACAGCTATAAATTGCCTCTGAAGGTGAGAGCATTGGAGAATCTACTGGTCTCTTTAACTGTGTTTTGGTTGATGTTTCCAATTAGTAATATCTAGTCTCTAATCAGCCCTAGAGACTGGAAAAAAATATAAATTGTAGAAGATGACAAATCAGGTCTTTTGAAATCTTAGGAGAAGTAAATGAGTGGTATGTGTGTGATGTGTGTGTCTGTGCTTAGTGACCTGAAGCCATTTATTTTGTGGTGATGTGGGGAAGGTTCTGGGCTGGGAACAGACATCGGGGTTTTAGTGCTGCTTCTGGTACAACAGACATGTGGCACCTTGGAAACTAACAATTTCCCTGTGACTCAGCGTCCTCATCTATCAAAGGGGCAGCTAGAAAACATACCTGGACTCCCTCCTAGCCTCCAAATCCTATGACAACGTTGAGTTCTAACATAAGACAAAAACTCCTGAGTATCGGCATAAAATGGATGGAGACTGTAAGTAAAAAAACAACAAAAGCAGGGACTTTGGGTTAATTCTGTTTACCATTCCCAACATGGGCAGCAGCAGTAACTCCAGAACAGGTACTGAGGTCTAGGTACTGAGCTGAGATCTGTGCAGGCTCCTCCTATAATGTGAGGGAGCTGCAATTTTCTCCAGGGTGAGGTAAAAGAACTTATCCAAGCAAAACGGCCCGGCTTGTAAGTGGCAGAAATAGGATTCAAACTTACATTAACTCATGGACTCTAACTTAATGCCAAATGCTCTTAACTGCTAATAACCTCCTCATGTAATTTGGGATTCCTGAATATTCTAACCAATCTCATAGCTTCCTCCCATCTATGGGCATTTAAGCTACCTTCCTATTTTACCAATCTTGCTTAAGAAATTGTTCATCCTAAGTCCCAGAGTATGAAAATAAATCTGATATTGTTGTTTTACATTACTTAGAAAGATGCTTTTAGTCCTTCCTTTTCACTATATTTTATGTTTCTTTATTGACTTTTTGGTATTAAACGTTAAAAATAATTTTAATAGGGTATGGTTTGAGTCCCTTCGCTCCTAATATCATATTTCATTACCAACTATTAAAATAGCATATATTTGGGGCACCTGGGAGGCTCAGTTGGTTAAGCATCTGCCTTTGGCTCAGGTCATGGTCTGAGGGTACTGGGAGCATCAGGCTCTCTGCCCAGCGGGGACCCTGCTTCTCCCTCTCCCTCTCCCTTTGGATCTCCCTCCTGCTTGTGTCCTCTCTCTCTCTCTTCTCTCAAATAAATAAATAAAATCTTAAAATACACACACAATATATTTAATTGTCTAAGAATTTCAATAAATTTGTGTCAATAGCTTTCATTAGGTTTTTTTTTTTTTTTTTTTTTACACTCAACCCTGTTTAATTGAGCCAATGATTAAAACATCTGGAGTGTGCTAACACAAACACACACACACACACACACACACACACACACACACACACAGAGCAATGCCTTGATCATAATGTCCTTAGTTATAAAACAAGTGTTCCTTGAAGGTGAGGTTTGTTTCCAAAGCTTTCGTGGTAGAAGAATCCACAGTCAGAGACTTGAGACCACATGGTCTCAACTGGCACTAAAATTGTGATGAACTCTCGCAGGCCTCTTGGGCCTTCCTTATGTATTTCTTAAACTAAAACATGTACACATCACAAATATAATGTCTGTCAGGGACACATGACATATTTTACATTAGTCGCAATGGATACCAAATGTTTATTTCCATTTCCTATCTCCTTCAGGATCTCATATACCTTTAGTAATGGAGACACACATAACTTCATTTCGCCTTGGTGGAGCAAGCAGATACATTAAGGGGCAGGTATGTTGTTTTCTCTATCATCTCTTCCCTCTAAATGTTCAATGCCTTTCTGATTTTAGAACCCAGAGTTATCTATATCTACCTGTCACTAATACTTTGGTTTCCAGAAAGCCCCATGAGGTTCTAGAAAGCCCCTCTAGCCCTCAGCTCACATATCATCCTCTTATCAGGAGTGGGAGCTTTCTCAAATGACCATACCCCTAACTAAGCTTCTGTGAAAAAAACTTCCCCTCCCTTCAGCCTCTTTCTCCATTTCTAAAGAATCAGTTTCTTCTTTTCCTAATTCTTTTCCATACATGCGACTCTTGCATGATGTTGTAACTAAAAATCTCAAGGTCTTATCAACTATAAGAGACTACTATCACACATCAGACTTAACAAAAGGAAACTCACAGATAGAAAGGACTAAAGTATATATGTTTTAAATATTGGTGTTTTTTTTAAAAGGTTTTATTTATTTACTTGACAGAGAGAAAGAGAGAGAGATCACAAGTAGGCAGAGAGGCAGGCGGGGGGGGGGGGGAAGCAGGCTCCCTGCTGAGCAAAGAGCCCATGCGGGGGTCAATCCCAGGACCCTGAGATCATGACCTGAGCCGAAGGCAGAGGCTTTAACCCACTGAGCTACCCAGGTGCCCCTAAATATTTGTTTTAAAAGTGAACATTTCTCCCAGTTTCTTATCCAGTTAAGTATACACTGACCACATGACCTAGATCTCTCACTCCTATGTAACCTAGTTCCCACTTTTTCTGAATGTAGACAGTGGAGTTATTTGTGATCATCAAAAACTAGAAATAAGGAAGTTGCCCTTCAACACAAGTGGCTGGTTTGACAAACTATAGCACACACATACATGAAATACCACATGTAAAAGAACGAATGAATGAATCATTCAATCAACCAATCAGAACAAAGTACTGATACATAAAACAACTTTGAGTCTCAAAGGCTTTAAGCTAAGTGAAAGGAGCATCTCAAAAGACTACCTACATATTTTATGGTTTCATTTACATGGTATTCTGGTAAAGGTAAAACTACAGGAACAGAAATCCATGAATCCTTTTAGAAGCTGGGGCTGGAAGTAGGCATTTACTACCAGGAGGCATGGGGGAATTTGGAAAGAAAATAGAAAAGTTCTGTATTTTGATTGTGGTGGTAGTTACATGACTATATACATTTGTCAAAATTTATTGAACTGTAAACTAAAGGGATAAATTATACTTTAATAAAAATAGGTAGATGATAAGCCTTTTTTCAAAGTAAATTAGGTCTGCTAGACCCAATGACCTGGTGAAACAGGTATAGGCTGACGCAGGTTGTAAAATATCAGAAAGAGGATTGCAAGGAGAAAGTTCTGCCCTACGGATGACAGCTGCCTTCTCAAGGGAAAGGCTGAGGAACAAGTAGCATGTTCTGCATCTCATGATTGAGCCTTATCTCTCCCTGGCCACAGTGCAGTGGACCCAGAGTGAGGAGTGAGAGTCAATACCAGGACAGTTTTTTGAAGTTATTGTGATCTAGATGCTATGAAAAAAAAAGAAGAGAAAAGAAAAAAAAAGGAAGGGAAGAAAAGAGAAAAGAAAAAAGAAAGAAAAGAAAAGGGAAAAGAAGAGAAAAGAAAAGAAAAAAGAAATCTGCTCAAGGATTTAGCTTTGGTGAAATTAAACTGGAGATAGTGGAAAGTAAACACACAGTATGAGAGAAGAAGTAGCTGAGCCAAGTCACTGGAGAAGAGCTAGAATGAGAGCCCATCAACTGCTGCTGAGTAGACATCTACATCCCCAATCCATTCTGTTCTTCCTAAGTTCTCACTTCCTGGCTTTTTCTGAGTTCCTGTGAGAGTGCTCTGACTTCTTGAATCTCTTTCTCTCTCTCTCTTTAAAAAGATTTATTTATTTATTAATTAATTTATTTATTATTTATTTGAGTGAGAAAGAGCAAGTGTGAGTGGGGTACAGACAGAGGGAGAGAAAGAAATCCTCAAGCAGACTCCCTGCTGAGCACAGAGTCCCACGAGGGGCTCGATCCCACAGCCCTGTGATCATGACCTGAGCCAAAAATCAAGAGTCTGATGCTTAAACAACTGCACCAGCCAGAGGACCCTATCTCTTGAATCTTTATCATAATCTTCCATCGTCTGAGGACAGGATGGCTCAACTCCACACTGCACACCAGCAGGCACTGCCTAATCTGCGCTGCATTTTTTTTTTAATTTTTTTAAAGATTTTATTTATTTGACAGAGAGAGAGAGAGTACAAGTAGGCAGAGAGGCAGGCAGATAGAGAAGGGGAAACAGGCTCCCCACTGAGCAGAGAGAGCGCGATGCGGGGCTCGATCCCAGGACCCTGAGATCATGACCTGAGCCGAAGGCAAAGGCTTTAACCCACTGAGCCACCCAGGCGCCCCTGCACTGCATTTTTAAATTAGTGTCTTACAGTCTTCACATTTTCAGTTTTGATCTTCAGTCATTTTTACCTTCACTCAGGCATGTTTGTGACAGGATTTGTTAAATTACAGCCAGAGTAAAGAAGGGATCTGTGCTAATTCTGCAGATTCTCAGTACTGGAATTGACCTTTAAGGTCTCTGCATCATGGATGCTTGAATATCTTCTCTATAATATTTCCTCCAATGAGTTATTTAGCCTCTCCTTGGATACCAGTAGGGAGGAGGAACTCATCACTATGTGAGCTAGGCTGATTAATTCTTCCACAGCCCTAACATTAAGAAATTATTTGTAAAACTTAGCCACACCTTATAAACTAAAATACTCAAATTATTTTTGCCAATCTGAAACCTCTCTGAAATTCTCTTATTTCCTCTTCTACAATAGCCATGTGACCTTTGTCCTTGGGTATCTTAAACTCCAAGGACCTGACTTTCCCTATCCCTCCGAAGGTTTTCTATCCATAAAATATATAATCCTCTTTCCCTAGAATGATTTCAGAATTTCTTATATTCTACTAATATGTTTGTAAATACGGAAGAAATGGTTAGAATTTTTGGGAAAAGCTCACCTCTAATTCATTTCAAAAAAAAATTTTTTTTAACAAGGGTAATGATGAGATAATTCTGTTATAAGTAATGCAGTCTGACAGCTTCAGAGCACATACATCATTGCCATGAAGTCTGGAGCTATCATATGGAGAAGACGAGCAGAAATATTCCCCAAAAAGCACTCATTCATTCTGCCTTTTCAGATTGTAAAACACACCCAAGTAATCTGGATGTTTATATTTAGCTTTACTGACATGTGCATCATGAAGGATATTGAAAGGAAAATAAATAGCAACATCCAAGGCCAATCCCCATCTCCTCCAACAGCTGAGAGAGAAAATTCCAAGACTCAGAGGTGGTGAATAGCACCAGGGCTGGAATTCCATCTGTAAAACCCATTTCTACCTTCTCCATATCACTGCTCAGGACAATGAACACACAGAATTACAGACCAAATAACTGTCTTGAAAACACACAATCAAATGAATGCCATTTTGCTAATTAAAACCCTTCCGCAATTCCCTAAACCCTGTTGTAATAATACCTAAACCTTTATTTGATGGAGCATTTGAGGCCTTTTTTAAAGACCCCACCACCATTCCTGGACCCTTCTGCTACCACAGCCCTTACTGTCTATGGCAATGGACCAGTAATGACTCCCCAGACTTGCTATGTTCTTTCACATCTGTGTGCCTCTGTTCACTATGGTCACTTTGCCCTAAAATATCCTTTCCACTTGAGAACCAAATGGATGTCCATAATCCTCCTCTCTCTTCCTTCGCCATGTCTGTTTCTAAGGCATCACTGTAGGAATCTGATGTCCATGTTATGGTGCAAGATCTCTGGCCCTTAAGGCCAAGTGTCCTGCATTTTTCATTCTCCATTGAGTACCTCCTTTGTCTGTTCTAGCAGAGCCCATTGGCAAACTGACCCATGGAATATCACTCTCATCCCTGTATTTCAATTTATAATGCTTTTACAACCTGTTACATCTTCATATTTGCTTAGTTTAAACCATCATGAAATAATGCTATTTTAAATAATAGAAAAGCACAGATATAAGAAAAAGACTTCTCAGTAATTCATACATTCTTGTGAAATTCTACTAATTAAATTTCACCTTATTAACATCAGTATCCTATGTGAAAATTTCATGCAAAAAGAAACAAGAATAGTTCATATGGAGATTACTCAGGTTTGCAAATACATAAGCTCTTGAAAACATAGATTTTACTGTTGTGTAAATACATAAGACCTCTTGGCTGCCTTTATCTACTCTGAGCAAATACAGTTTTCTCTACTCCATCAAGAGTAATTTATTTCTCGAATCCATCATATCCTTTCAGCCTCTACTGGCAGTGAATTAATTCATTCTCTATTTATTTCTTGAAATAGTGCAATGGACTCTTAACTGGCTTTGATGATTTCAGGCTTAACCCACTACACGTGCACATGCGCACGCACACACACACACACACACACACACACACACACACACATAGTATTTTCAACTTATCAGTAGAACCAGATTTTTTAAAAATATGAGTATCACTTTTCAGTGTAAAAATAATTTTCTTTCACTTCCCTATGATGCAACTACACTTTGGGGTCTCCACTGGAGACAGTCAATGGAGTACCCATGTGCTTAAAGTAAGACTACTCCCCTAATTCCACTGTCAGAAGCCAGGGACAAATATACACACACATACTAATAATCCCTTCCCAATATCCGAAAGGCTCCACCAGCAAGGCATAAGGGAAGTCTGGTATTAGAAAAGATGACGATTCCTCTACACCTCCACTTGGTGGAACCACGGGGCAGCCCCCAAATCACGTGCACCTGCAAACCTCTGCTATGGTATTTCCTTTCATACCCTGGGCACTTCCCCCTGTAATCCTCTCATGTGGTAGCTATTTTCTCCTCCACCTTCCTTGGACCCTGGGCACAAAGGTGGGCAATATGTTCTTCTTGTCTTTCACTGACATCTCCAGGCATTTTCCTTCCCACTCCTAGATTCAAATTTTACACATTCAGAGTGCCACTTTCATTCACTACAATGATAATGTCCCTCACTCTTGCCATCCCTACCCACCCCAGGGCACTCCTCTTCTTTTCTTGATGGTTTCAGCACCTGTTTCTCTACCACCACCTGCATGCTATTTTGGCATACCTTGTAGTGATTTCAATATACCCATAGCCTATACTTGCAGTTCACGGAAGTTTCTGCTATTTGGCCTCCTCTCCTCCAATAATCTTATCTTCCACTCCACTTCAGCCACTCTTTCCCACAGTCAGAGCCTAGAACCTGTCATTCACAATAACTGGAACTTCACCACAAACTCAAGTCTTAAACATCCTGCCCTCCAAACACCACCTTCTTTATTTACAAGTCACTCCTATTGTACCAACTTAATCTTTTATCCCATGAATGCCCCTAATCTGATGATCTTACCACCCTTTCAGTCCTTCAACTTATTCATACTTTTTTCTATCTTTACTCAGCTTAAATCTTTGGTTAATGATTATAATACTCCTGCATGCATCCTTAGCTCCCTAGCCCTTTCTTGCTTCTTTATGCCCTTAACTAAATGAAACCATGCTTAAATTTAATCTTTGCCTACTCCTTCCTGCACTCATGCCACTGAATTGGGCAGGAGAAGAAATTAAACATTCCATAATGACTACTCTCAATTTAAACTCATGATAGTTAACATCAAGCGGGCCCTTCATGTTGTCCAGTAAACCAATACCTTCCCCAAGTCTGTTCACTCACTCTCCTTCTTTCCTAGACAACTGTTTTTATTTTTTCTCCTTTCTCTTATTAATTTCCAATACTTCTGCAACTCACCTCTGTGCCAATGACCTTGTTTCACATCTCACTGAGAAAACGGAAGCAACCAAAGATGAATACCGTAAAAACGAGTATCACAGAATCTCATCTGTGCCTATATCCTCACCACTCCTGCTGTCTATAAATGAACTGCATTCCAAGCTAAGATCAGTTCCTCCTCTTGATCTCTTCTCTGAAGTCTGAACACAAACTTCACTTCTTCATTCTTCCCTCTCACTTGTTCATCATCAAATTTCCCTCCCTATTGTACCAGTCCTACTCATCTTTAAACATCTTATTATTTCTCCCATCTTCAAAAACACACAGAAAAAAAAGCAAAAAAAAAAAAAAAAAAAAGATTCCTGGAATCTTTTCCAGGAAAAGGGTGATCCCACACCCTTTTCTAGCTAACACTTAACTTCTGTCTTTCCTTTACAGCAAAGCTCCTTGACAGGGCTGTCTATAATTGCTGCCTCCAAAGTCCCCACTGCTGTTCTCTCTTAATCCCACTCCAACCAAGCCTTTGCTCACACTATGTCATGGAAACTTCTCTCACTGAGATCACTAAAGACAATTTTCAGTCTTTGTATTACTTAACCAATTGTACCCTTCTCTTAGGATTACAACATATTGGTTTTACTCCTACCAATCTGGTTACTCCTTTTTATTCTCCTTGGTTGGTTCAACCTCATCCCCGATGGCCACTAAATGTTGAAACATCTCAGAGTCTGGTCCTTATAACTTACTGAATTTCTAACTTATTTGCACTAATTTCTTTGGCAATCTTTTCCAGTCCATGTTTTAAATATCATCTATATACTACTGACTGCTGTGTTTCATGTCCAGTCCAGAACTCTCTTTTAGACTTCAGACTCACTATACTCAACTGCCTACTCAATATTTTCTACATGGATATTTAATAGTTATTTTAAGCTTTTCACGTCCAAAACCAAATTCCTGCTTTTCACTCTTCAAATCTGTTCCTCTCAGCATTGTCTCCATCTCAGGAAATAGAAGCTCCATCCTTCCAGTTACTCAAGCCCCCAAACTCTGAATCATCTACAATGTTCTATACCCGGCCCCTCAGCAAATCCTTTCAACTCTACCTTTAAAATAGACATTTCCATGGGGCACCTGGGTGGTGTGGTTGGTTAAGCATCTGACTCTTGGTTTCAGCTCAGTTCACACTTTCGGGATCCTGAGATGAAACCCTGCGTTGGGCTCCATGCTCGGTGCAGAGCCTGCTTAAGATCTTCTCTCTCCCTCTCCCTCTGCCTCTCCCTCCCACACTCTCATGCTCTCTTACCACCCTCCTCCACTGGCTATCATGCCTCAACTGAAATACTCCGATAGCTTCCTAATGGATTTCCTTGCTTGCACCCTCTTCCATGTCTAAGCTATTCCCAACACAGGAGCCAGAACGATACTATTTACACATATGTTGGATTATTTTTGTCCTCTTCTCAGAAACAGTCACTATCTTCCCATCTCCCTCAGAATAAAATCAAAGTTCTTACTACTGTAAGAAGTCCCAGAGTCCCTATATAATCACTCTATTATCTCTCTTTATGATTCCTACCATTACCACCCCCACCACTCAAAGTTCACCTCCTGAAACTCTGCACCACTCTCATGCCACACTGGCCTCCAGGTTATTCCTCTAATCATGTCACACACTGTTCTCTCTCAGGCCTTTGAATTTGCTGTCCATTGTGCCTGGGATGGTTTTTGCCCATATATTTGTCTGGCTTGATTTCTTATCTTCCTAAATATATTGCTCCAAGTTCGCCTTCTCATTGAAAATTTCCGATCCCCTAATATTTGTCCTCATCCTTCCTTCCTTTATTTTAGTACTTAAAATATATTCCTATATAGCATGGGAAATATTTCAATCATCTTGGTATCTCTATCCCCACTAGAATGCAAGTTACATTAGGGTAGGAAATTTCATTTCTTTTTGTTCATTGTTCTGCTTACAGTGCCTCGAAAAGTTTCTGGCAAATCCCTACTAAATATTAAGTGAATAACTGCTATACTTCCAGCTATCAATTGACTGAGAAAATACATGGCAAAGAGTTTTTATAAATACAATTATGTCCCCAAATGGATTTGCCTTTTTTGATCATAAAATCACTTAGTACATTCAAGGAAAGACAGAAGGGATATGCACCAGAGAGTGTTCCGAGCCCCTCTGGAATTTTCAAACTTACAGATAATATTTGGAGCCATATGAGATTTTCAAATCCCTTGTGATAACTTCCTGGATCTCCCTGCAGTTGTGATCCAGAAATTGAAACCAACATTGCACTTTTTCTGCCAAGGTAATCTTTCCAAAATATAAAGCTCCATCATATCACTCCTCTGGCAAAAGTCTTTTAGGATTGCCTTTGTCTATAGAAACAGTGCCTCACAAATTCTCACCAGCAAATGAATCATCCAGAAGACTCCTGAAGACACAGACTATTGGGTCCCCCACAGAGTTTCAAATCCAGTCAGTCTGGGGTGGGGACAGAGAATGTGCACATCAAGTTCACGGGAGATTCCATTATACTTTGTGCTGGAACTACACTTTGGAAACCACTGGGCTAAAAAAATGAACACATTTGCTTCCTTCCCAGTTCCCCCTCCAGATGAACCTACATGATATACTTCAGAAATGGGCAGTATGGGGCCATCTGGGCAACCCACTGGGAGCATTCCTGGATTGCTCATCCAAGTTTTCTCCTGACCAATCCTCCCAGGGCTCCTCTCAGATAACTGCACTCTGCAATTTGATTCCCTGGGGCCGATAGGAAGAACAGCTCTGATTTAGTCTCCTGGGAAAACCCTCCAGGGACATTCGTGAGAGCCAAGTCAGAAGACTGAGTCCTGGGAACCATTGGTGTCTACATCAGTCAGCCAGCTGTAGCCAGCAGCCAACGAGGTAGGATAACAATGAGAGCCAGTGTTTATCCACACACTTACTAAGTGCCTGGATATTTGCTAAGAACTTCCCATGTATCGCTTTATTAAATCCTCTCAAAAACCCTGTAAGGCAGGTACCATCATTATCTCAATTCTGTAGATGAGAAAACTGAACCTCATCAAGATTAAATGTTGTGCTAATAATTAAATAGCTTGTTAGTAGCAAAGCCTGGACTTGAGCCCAGATATTCTAATTCCGGAAGCCAAAGTCATAACCTGGTGCTACATTACCTTCTCCTAACTATTAAATTAGGAAAGAGAAAACCTAACACAATTAAAGTATTTACTTCTCAACATGATTTGGGAATATTCAGCCAGAACTTAAAAAACAATTGGATCAAATTTAAAATCAAGTAGCACAGTGGAAGTTAGTTGACTCCAAATTAATTTCTGCTTTTTTCTTACCTTTAAACTATATTATCAGCAGAGAATTAAGCAATTTTTTAATTATTAAAACATAAAAAATGAATGATGAAAATTATTTAAAAAGCCTACAAATTGGTCTAATACAGTTGCTTAAGATATGTCAATTTTCCTTGTAGTAGTTATTATCCTGTATTTGGAGTAATGGTTTTTATTATATTTCCATTTGAAATACTGATAAAGTCCACTTCAACCTCAATACTCAAAGTGTGGTCTATAATGAGCTATATGGACCAAACCTAGGGACTTGTTAGAAATGCAAACTCTCAGACTGCACCCTGGACCTGCTGAATCAGACTCCATATTTTAACAAGATCTCAGGCAACTCTTATGCAGAGGTCACACTATGCACTGGTTGCTAAATTTTAAATCCAGGCATATTGGTAAAGAAGCGTCATGTGGTAAAAGTGCCCTGGCCTGGACATCAGGAGAACTTTCTCTCAAACTGGCTGTATGACCCGGAGTGGCATCACTTCCCTTGGCCTGCATTTCTTCATTTAAAAGAAAGGATGAAAAAAATAAAAGAAAATAAAAATAAAAGAAAGAGGGATGGACCTCGGATAGTGGTATTTCAAATGTAGTGGTTGGGTGCATACTGGGATCATCTGGGATCCTGAAAAAAATACTGATGCCCACTTCTCACCTATAGAGAATCTCATTTAAACTGGTCAGGGGTGTAGCCTAGGCATTGAGGTTTTTAAAACTTTCCCCCAATGATTCAAACACATGGCCACGAGTGAGAACCACTGACTTGGGACAGTGATTCTCAGTGTGTTCCCTAGCCCTGGAGCATCGGCATCCCCTGGAGACTCAGAAACTCAAACTCTCTGGTCCAACCTCAGACCTACTGAATCAGAAGCTCTGGAGGTGGGACCCAGCAACCTGTGTTTAGCAAGCCCTCTGGGTGATTCTGTTGTACTTGCCACTTTGGAAGCCCTGACTTGAGAAATCACCAAGACCCCCTTTATTCTGTACAGCTATTATCTTATTTTTATTTTACTTTTAGTTTTTGAAAGTTTTTTATTTATTTATTTATTTATTTATTTGACAGAGAGAGAGAGATACAGTGAGGGAGAGAACACAAGTAGGGGGAGTGGGAGAGGCAGAGGCAGGCTTCCGACTGAGCAGGGAGCCCGATGCAGGGCTCGATCCCAGGACCCTGGGATCATGACCTGAGCCAAAGACAAATGCTTAATGACTAAGCCACCCAGGTGCCCCTGTACAGCTATAATTTTAGCCCATATTTCTGATTAAATATGTTAACAATATGTTTACCTCATGAGTCCCATGATATTTAACTTGAAGACTTTCTATTTTGGGGTAAGGAAGGAAGAGGAGATTCTCAGGAAGAGTTCCAAATGGTGACAAAAAAAAAAAAGGAAAGGAAAGAAAAATCCCTGACAACAACCATGCAAATGCAAATTTTGGTACCATTTTCCTCTAAGATGAACTTCACAATTGAGGGGGCATACTTAGCATATACCCATCTGATGAATGACATGCTTTGCTTAGAATTCCTTTTTTTTTTTTAACATATCTGATTTTATCATGAGAAAGTTGTAATAGAATTTTTTTTCTGATGAGCAGAGTTTAATATAAATATAATTTGTGGTCTATATTCTTGGAAAGGGTCATGCGCACCTCTTCTCTGTTGCTAAATGCTTTCTGAGAAGTCCCCTACAAGACCCCAGCTGGTGTTGGCACTCACTCTGCCTGTTCCAAGACCTAGAACCAGTTAAGAGTTCAAGATTTCCACCTTTACGTAGAGAGTTGAAGCAGAGTGGGTAAGATCTGAACATGTTTGGACATTTCATCCTGTAGGAAGAAAGAGCAACTAAAATCCTTTGGACAGGCTCTGCCTCCCAATGGTCTGAAACATCCTTCCCATGGTTATAAAAAGAAACAATCCAGAGAGAAGAGTACCAAAAGTTGGCATATCCTAAAAAAAGACTTCACAAAACAGGAAAATGCCCATCTTTAAATATAAAGAAATAATTTTATTGTGCCTTGAGTTTCTTTGAGGTTTTATAATGAAAATGAGGACAAGAAAATCCTATTTTGGAGAGCACCTAATTTATTTTAAAATATTTTTGATCCTTAAATCCCTTAGCAATGATAGTAATATTAATTCAGACTATTTTAAGTTACGTAAGTGAAATGTTACACTTTATGGAAAAGATGAGTTTATAAATACACAAAGCCTCTCAACTGGATTTTATAAAGATCAGCATGGAATCTGGAGCCCAGCCTGGCATTTTATGTCTGAGCAGTAAGAGTGTCCCATCTTCCAGAGGTATTTGCAAACAAATGGCAGGGCAGCAGGGGTGGCGCCTGGTCCCCAAAGGGGACTAGTAATCTAAGTCAATTGCAGCCCCCAGCAAACTTGTGGTTTCTAACATACAAGTTCTACAATAGCACTTCTTTCCCCTGTGGTTGTGCAAATCAGCGAGCAACTCTGGATAGAAATTTCTCCTTAGATACCACAGTGTGTGCACAATAGATATTTTGTATGATATGCATAGATAGCCCTCTTCCTCTCTCTCCCTCCTCCTCTCCTTTATTCTTGAAAAACAATGCTTTCAACAATCTGGTGCTTAGACCTATCTATCTTTTTGCTTTCCTTTTAAGTTTCTCTGCAGCGGAAGACGCAATGGTACCCATGAAGCCGCCCCAGGGTTACCTGACAGAACAGAGTCTGATTTCTCAGGCTCCCGGGCCCCTCCTCCTTGAGTAGCTCAGAATTCTCTCTTGTTCTCAGCTAAGTCTGGGGAGGCCTGGAAGCCACTGTGGCCTCTGAGAGGCAGCTTTGATTTCCCTCATCCCAGCCCTCCTGGGGCCCATAAGGATTCCGTGCCTCACGCATCAAAGTCCCTCTATCTCCTGTCCCGATATGACCTAGATTCTCTGGCCAACCTCCATACCGAAGAGACCAGATCCTTTTTGCCAGCTTTCAAACCAACTTTGAAGCTTGCTGGCACTAAACAAAAGTCCTAAAACCTTCAAGTAAACCAAATTGCCTCCAAAGATGTAGTGTAGTTGGCCCCATTCACCAGACTTTCTTGTCCTCCCCTCCACCACTCAACAGATTCTTGTGAGCTCGTTGCACCTTTTGGGCAATGGGTCTCTGACCCGCTGCCCCCCCTGCTAGTTTCCCAGGCCTATGTAATCTCAGCTCACCTGGCTGCTTACCCAGCTGTGTGTCACCTTCTGCTTGTGACACCTCACATCAAGCCCACTCAGGTTAGGACCTAGGTGGTTTCCCCAATATCATATAAGACAAAAGGAGGAAAAGATCAGATATCCACCCAGCCAGTAGGTGGCATTTTCTTTCCCAAGCTCTGTTTACAGGAGAAAAAAAAAACAAAAAAACAACAAAAAAAAAGTTTTTTGCAGAGTAACATCACCACAAGGCATATAGCCACTTAAAAAAAAAAAATTAAAAATACATTCAGTTAAAAATTATTTACCTCCCTTTTAAAACAAAAGTTTAGACTATCTGAAAGTACAGTTATAATAAAACAAGTAATAAAAACCATACAGATGTTTGAGGACCGTTGCTTTCCTGGGGTGTGAACATTTAATTCCCATACAACATAAGATCTGTGCCAGCTTCACAGATGAGGAAATTCAGCCTCAGTGTGGTCAGGGGTTCTGATCAACCTAATCGCCTAGAAGTGGCAGAGGCAGGATTCAATTCATTTTGAATTTTGGTTCAGATATGACCTTCATAATGACGTCCTCTCACACAAGCCAGCCCATCCCTGTGGTGCTGGGCAAGATCTCTCTTGACCTACATTTGCCACCCATAGCACTTAATTTATTCTAACGTATTGTATACTTGATTTATTAATTAAGTTTATTATTTAATATCTATCTCTTCCCAAGAAAATGTAAATTCTTCAAGGGAACAGATCTTTGTTTTGTCCACTTAATTCATGGTGTCTAGAACAGTGTCTGGGACATAGCTGAACCATGTGTATGGGAGTAGAATCCTACTAATAAAATGGCTGAATGCCTTCACTGCCTATGTTCTTAACTACTGCTCCATACTGCCTCTGTTCTGTGCATGGAAATAGAAATTCAATTTCATTCCATGCCAAATCACTCTCCCTACTAATGATTCAGGAGGGGTAAGCAAGGGGCCTTCTACCATTCTCATCTCACTGATGGCAAAAATCAAAGTTGTGGGGCACCTGGGTGGCTCAGTGGGTTAAAGCCTCTGTCTTCAGCTCAGGTCATGACCTCAGGGTCCTGGGATGGAGCCCCACATCGGGCTCTCTGCTCAGCAGAGAGCTTGCTTCCCCCCTCTCTCTGCTTGCCTCTCTGCCCACTTGTGATCTCTTTCTCTGTCAAATAAATAAATAAAATCTTTAAAAAAAAAAAAATCAAAGTTGTAAGTATTCAAGTATGCCTTACACCTTGAGGTATAAAAATTTATAAACAGTAAGAATTTAAAAAGCAAGACAACCCTAAAAACTAATTGCTGATTAAGGCATATTTATTCAAATATTGGTTTGTTCGAATTCCTGCCATTTGCAACAACGTGGATAGAACTGAGGGTATTATGCTGAGCAAAGTCAATCAGAGAAAGACAATTATCATATGATCTCTTTGATATGAGGAATTTGAGAGGCAGGGTGGGGAGTTGTCGGGGGGGGGGGG
>CM053603.1:66608322-66641319 GCA_028646535.1 Procyon lotor | reverse complement strand
CTGTACCCCTGGGGCAAATAATACATTATATGGTAATAAAAAATATATTGGTTTGTTAATTGTTGGCTAAAAGACCTTCATTCAAGCTATTTTAAAATTAAGAAGAGGTGACATTATAAACCACAGTGAAAATGGATTATCTTCCCACTTCACTGTCTTTGAAGATAAAACTGTCATTTCCATGAGCAGGGGAAAATACGGTGACTCAGGGACTTTGGAAATCTTGTCAAGTCTGAGGAACTCCAGTGAGAAAGAAGCTTCTCTCTCCTCACAAAGTACTTTAAAAATAAGATCTTGGGTTCCCCAGGTGCCTTACCAAATTGGGTTTCTCTAATCTCTCAGATTCTAGTCCTGAATTGTCTGGGTGGGAAATCCTGGCACAAAATGAAAACAACGGAGATTTAAAAAGACAGAAATAGCCCAGAAAGCCAGGACAATACAGAGGAAATGCCTTAGTAACCCAAGAGATGACACCACTCATGAAAGCTGCAAGGAGCGGCACCCATCAGTGACTGGGCTGAGGAACAAGAAATGGAGACTAAGAGCTCCTTGTAGCTAGGAGGGGATTGACTGTATATCCAGTTTGGGTAAATCACTGGAGGAATTTTCATTCAGCTCCCTCCCTGAGCTACTGAGATGAGGGCATAGCCTGCCTGCGGTGGAGAGGGGGGCTTCAGAGTGCATCAGTCACTTCTTCCATTTCTCTGTTCTCCTTCCATTCAATAATCATTCATCCACTGCATCACTCCATGCTAGACAACAAACCACTACTCTGTACACTAACAAGATTATATTATGCACACTACACATATCATCTAATTTAAGAACAACCCTATGAAGAAACTAAGATGGAACCCCAGGGGTTCTGGCCAGGGTCACTCAGCTAATATACCCAAAAGGTGGGGCTTAAAACCAGGCAACCTGACCACAGACCATGGGACCTAAATCATTTCTCAGCACTGTGCAAGAGAGGACTCTGCCTGCAAAGGCCTGAAACCCGGAACCAGGGACCATCCCCAACCACAAACATCTGTCTTGCTATATGAGAGAGACTTCCCCAAAGCGGAGAAGACAAAGTACCAACAGGGCTCTCTATGTTTGGCTGAGCATCAGAACCACCAGGGAAGCTTTATGTACATTTATACTAATACCTTTCCTATCCTTAACTAATATATTTATTATCCTGTTAACACAGAGAAATAAAGACAAAAGAACAACAACATCAAAAGTGGGTCATGTTCCAATGACAGATCACTCTTGCTTAGAGGCCAAAAAAAAAAAAGCAAACCAATTATTCTACATAGTTCCATAGTTACTGAGTACCTCCGATTGCCAGGAGTTGATCTCATGCTAAAGTGTAAAGAAGTAAATAAAACAGACATGAATCTCTGGCCCAACAGAGCATTCCATTCAAACAAGGTGACTTAAAAAGCATAAATCCTGCCCAAATCTAACAACTGCTAATGATTTCTTATGTTTTTCTTTGAAAATGCACATGAATTTACCAGTATAGCTGTTCAAGAACCTTCCTAAATTTTTACTCCCAAAGGGATTTCTTTTGGGATTTCTCTTTACCCTTCCCGAGACTTCTTTTATTGGTGTTCAATTCTAGATTTTTAACATATCACAACATAAAGATGTACTCATTTTTTTCATGCTGTACATTCCAACATTTTGAATGTACCATAATTTTATTTAATGTCTCTCCTACTAATGTTCACTTTTGTTGTTTCTATTTTATGCTTTAAAAACCAACATTGCATTACTCATATGTGTGAAGGACCTTTTGGGAATATAAAGCATATTTCTAGTAAAAAAAACTTGCTAGGGCAGAGAGTATGTGCTATAAAAATATGCATATATAAATATTATTACACCACTTTCGACACAGAGGTCGAAAACATTTACTCCCTTACACATACACGACTGTGTATAAGATTGGTTTCTCTCACATCCAATTCTTAAAAATTTGTCCACCTTTTAAATATTTATCTGATAAATAAAGAACTATACATATATCCCTTATTTTCATGTATATTTTGTTAATTATGAGTGAAATTGAATATAGTTTTATATTTTCATAGGCAATATATATTTCTTGTAATATGTTTGTTCATATTCATTCATTCTTCTGCGTTGTTTGTCTTTTCTCACTAAGTCTTATACAAGCTCTTCGTTAATTAAAAAAATAGCCATTTACCTGATATTGGTATTTAAATAAATTTTGTCATTTTTTAACTTAGTGTTTGAATAATTTTCCAAACACAAGTTATTAATTTTATGTAATTAGAGTTCTATCGTTCCTCCATTTTATAGTTTTGAGTGTGGGTCCTCATTTCAAAAACGTTTTCCAGTGCAAGAGTATAAATTTATTCACTCAGGATTCCTTCTATAAATTTACAGCATCAGTTTTTATGTTTGAATCTTTGTTCAATCTGTAATTTATTTTGGTGTAAGAAGTAGAATAGGAATCTACTTTATTTGTCTAAATGTTCATCCAGTTGTACCCAAACCATTTATTTAATAGTTACTGTTTTCAACAATAAATTGAAATGCCATTTTTATCATAGCCTAAGTCCCCATATACATAAGTATTGAGATTAACTTCTAGATATTCTAATCTGTTTTTTATTACCTATTATTCAGGACCAAATAATTTAATTATTACGGTTTTATAATATAATTTAGGGTAAGTCTCCCCTATCAGACCACTCTTTCTTCATAATTTCCTGGAGTGTTTCCTTATGCTGCTTCTTTCAGATAAGTTGTGACATAATTTTTTCTAGGTCACATTTAAATCCTGTTAGTATTTTAAGTGTAACTGCATTTCCTTTATAGGTTTATTTATAGAGAGCCAATAACCTTGAGATATTAAGTTTGGAGGTTGATATCAGAATCACAATCCTGATTCTTGGGCTCTATCCCTAGAGATTCTGATTCAGTAAATCTAGAGAGGGCAATAGGAAACAGAATTTTCAAGCACTCCAGGCTATTGGTCAGATAGGTTCTGGAAATATCAGATATGGGGGGGGGGGGGTGCCTGGGTGGCTCAGTGGGTTAAAGCCTCTGCCTTCAGCTCAGGGTCCTGGGATTGAGCCCTGCATCGGGCTCTCTGCTCAGCAAGGAGCCTGCTTCCCCTCTCTCTCTGCCTACTTGTGATCTCTCTCTCTCTGTCAAATAAATAAATAAAATCTTTAAAGAAAGAGAGAGAGAGAGAGAGAGAGAGAGAAAGAAAGAAAGAAAGAAAGAAAGAAAGAAAGAAAGAAAGAAAGAAAGAAAGAAAGAAAGAAAGAAAGAAAGAAAGGGACCAGACATGGAAATTCAGAGAGGGTATTTATTCCTTTTGTAAAGAATTAGATGGTCTTCCTAAAGGGGGTGCACTTGCAGTGGACCTTCTTGAGGAAATCATAAGATTATGTTTTTACATAAAATGTTTAAAGGATAGAAAAGAGTAAGAGTGAAGAAGATAATGAATGGGTAGAATTATAGAGACACAGAGACAAAAACCTATGTATCAGGTAGGAAAGACAATATGAAGCAGAGTCTCAAAAGGGTTAAGAGGCAGGGTTTAGGATGAGATAAGGGGAGTTGTATAAAAATGAAACTGCAAGGTAAATTTTTAGGGGCCAAAACCTGGACTGTACTGTCTGGATAAGCAGTTTGGAAGCTCTGTATCAGGAAATAGGAATCACTAGAGGGCACCTGGGTGGCTCAGTTGGTTAAGCCACTACTTTTGGCTCAGGTCGTGATCCTGGAGTCCCGGGGATGGAGTCCCGCATTGGGCTCCCAGCTCCGCGGGGAGTCTACCTCTCCCTCTGACCTCCTCCCCTTTCATGCTCTCTCTCAAATAAATACATAAAATATTAAAAAAAAAAAAAAAAGAATCACTGGAGGCATTTAAGTATGTGCGTGTGTTGGGAGGTATCATGTCTGTAGCTATGCCTTAGGATAGCAAAATGTTGGCTGGATTGGAAGCATAAAAGAATCAAGTCAGGAAACCCATTAGGACGATTATGACAGTTCACATAAAAGATAAATGATGTGCTCTGCAGACAGTGAGGGATAGAATGAGGGACACTTGCTCATGTGTTTGGGACTTGTGTGAGCTACAGTGATTTATTGCTCCAATGAGTACTATCTTTTTATCCCCAAAGCTATTGTAGGATCCAGAAATTTTAGGCCTGGGAGGAATTTCTGAATTCATCTGGACCCTAAGGAATGCGGGGATCCACACACTTTCAAACTCAATCCACACAATGTCAGACTGGAGCGTTGAGTCCAGGAGGCAGAGAGAAAGAGTAGAAAGCATGTGAGCCTGGATTCAACTCTGGAGTCCCAAACTGTCTCTATAACACTGGGGAAGTAACTTAATGTCCATTTCTTCATCGACAAAATGAGAATAATAATACCCATTTCCTAGATTTGTTGTGAAGGAAAAAAAAAATGAGACAATGAGCATCTTCCTCACCTCTGCCTTCCAAGAGAAGAGAGAAAAGAGGATCCCTCCTCAGGTCCCCATATTGTAGGTAAAGCTCTTAAAATTGTCTCTATATTAGCAGGGATTACTATTATTCAAGCAAGGACAAGGAAAAGGAGAACCTCCACTTTACATAAATGTCCCCTTCTAGCAAGATTCCACATAAGTGGCCAAAGAGTAGTGCACTAGACAGAAAATACCAAAGGGTGGTGTCAACATTTTGACACCCTAGATGTCCAGTTAGATGGTCTTGGGTTTGAAACCCATGCCTGTCATTTCCAAACTATTTTTGGGACAAGAAACTTAACCTTGGAGCATACCTTTCCTCTTTTGTAAACCAGAGATAATGACATCTAGCTCATTTAAACAATTTCATTACTAAAACAAACAAAATCATTAGCGAGTGAGTCAAAGTTTGTAAAGAACTCAAACTCAATAAATGGTAGCCATCATAGCTATTTGGAGTCTTTGTGGTTTTTTTGTTTCTTGTTTGTTTTTGTTTTTTGGAGTGTTTGTGTGTGTTTTTACGATTTTAAAAATTAAATTATATTTGAGAGAGAGAAAGAGCATAAAGTTGGAGGGAAGGGCAGAGGGAGAGAGAAAAGCAGACTTCCCTCTGAGTAGGGAGCCTGACACAGGGCTCAATGTGATGATGTTGGGATCATGACCTGAGCTGATGGCAGATGCTCAACTTACTGAGCCACCCAGATGTCCTAAGTTTTTATGTTTTTAATAACTGTGGCATTTTTACCATAGAAACATGCTATAGACATTCCAGGTTATTTCTAAGCTTAGTTTGTTTAAATAGAGATGCTGCAGAAGTCAAAAAGAACACGAAGTTAGGAATAGAAGAAAAAAACTCTAAAATACAAAATTACGCAAATGTGTCTTTACCTTTTAATGCCAACTGACTCCAAAGAAAATGAAACTTCCAAACATATTTGGCTTAAGATCTAACTGATGTAGTGATCTCTCAAGGACCAACCTTCTAACTTTGAGGTGGAGGGTACAATTTTCTTTACAAGGTGCAAACCTCCTGTTGTATACATCCCCATTCTTAAAGGATAAGGCATCTTTCCTTTTATGGCACCATTCCTTTTTTGGAAATTGAAACTTGTATCTATATGGAATTAGCACAATGGAAGTGAAATGGAGAGATGGATTGGGGAGGGAGGAGCAAGGACAAAAAAAGCAGAAAGCCATTTCATCTCAGTCTGAGAACCCACATTTGAGAAGTCTGCAAGGCAATGTTCACATAAACAATTTACCACTTTGAAAGGAGTTTTTCTACTTTTTAATGATAAGAATATATGTAGAAATCAAACAGGAAAAAGTTTCCATGGGGCACTTTGGCAATACCCATGAGAATTTAATATGCTTTGCCCCATAAATTCCACTTTAAATAATTTACCCTATAGATATGTGTGTTCATGCACACAAAGAATTATGTATACACAATGATATTCATTGCCTTTATCAGTAAAAGAATGGAAAGAAGTTAGTTCTCTTACAAAAGGGCCAAGAAAATAAATCACAATATGTTCCTGCATTAGAATACTATGTAGCTATAAAATAAAGAGAATGAGAAACATCAACTATGTTAAATAAAGTAATATGAAAAACAGGGTTCGTGGTAGGTTTCCATTCCATGTAAAAACAAGAGGGTGGGTATATACATATACCCTCCCATCGAATTTAGTTTTTTCCAGCTTTGAGATATAATTGACATAAAATACTATGTAAGTTTAAGGTATGCAACATAATGATCTAATGTATGTATATATTGAGAAATGACCACAATAAGTTTAGTTAACCTCACCTTACATGGTTTCAATATGCTTTTCTTTTGCTGAGAACCTTTCAGGTCTACTCTCTCAGCAACTCTCAAATACACAATACAATATTAACTATGGTCACCTTGCTGTACATCACATCCCCAGGACTTATTTATCTTATAACTAGAAGTT
This sequence comes from Procyon lotor, assembly GCA_028646535.1. NCBI lineage: Eukaryota > Metazoa > Chordata > Mammalia > Carnivora > Procyonidae > Procyon > Procyon lotor. Next base: position 66,634,875 of record CM053603.1, on the reverse strand, counting down.
TATACCTCTTGACCACTTTCAACTACTTCTCCTACCGTCCTTTCCCTGTGTTCCATAGAATGTAGGCTCTCAAATACAAGAAAGTGCACAAGAGTAAAGGAAGATTTCATTTTCACTATTTACCCTTTTATAGTACTTGATTTTAAAAATTGTATATGTATTACTTTTTTTAAAAAAAAATAGCAAATATTCCCTTCAGGGTATAGAGAGAGTTGTCTCCTTCATTTCCCTGGTATTCCATGGACCTAAAATAAGTTCAGATGATGGTCTGGTAAGAAATTATCATGCATGATGTGCCCAGGAAGAAGTCAGCGAGAAAGGAAAGTGTGGTCCCTGGAAGGGGTACACACACACAGGGGAAGGCTATATAGCACATCTCCTGGCGCATAGAAGCCAGGGATCCTTGTGATGACATGATTTGCAAGCATTGATTTTGAAGCATTACTGGGATTGTTGCAACATGTTCTATGAACAAGATTTCCCGTCACCTGCCCTTGGAGAGACAGTCTTTCTGGAAGGGAACAGGAACCTTCCCTTGATCTGGGCCTCAGCCCCACCACCAGGTGGCTGTTGGCATACAAACTAAGAGGAGTTTTGCTTTTCTGATGGTTTGCTTGTTAGTTCGTTTGTCTGCTTCAAAAACCTGCTGCTCAATCTGAATAGTGAGAATATGCTCCTGGGCTTTGGTTTTCAGAGGCCGAGATGTACTCAAGGCCACACGGAACAGGATGGTGGAGGAACCCGTGTTGTGGAGCCAGGCATCTTAGGTGGCTGGCTCAACTCAGCCCCTTACTGTACTCTCATTGCTAAACCTCTCTGTAACTCCATTTCCTCATCTGCAAAATAGGCATACTGATCATTCCTCCATCATAGGGATGTCATGAGGAAGAGGGGAGGGGATATACATAGAACGGTGATAGCAGGGACTAAGCATTCAAAGAACCTCAACTATTTTTAGTAGGTACAATGCTGCCTGGTGAGGTAAGGTGACTTGTCATTATCCAATTTAATGATCTGAAAGCTGAGGCCCAGGACAATTCATCCAAATTCACACCACTAGATAAAGATATGGGGTTTAAAAAAAAAAAAAAAAAAAACTACCAGCACTATAGAATACTAGAATACCTATGACTTTACACACTCCCAATTTCTATACTTTCCCTTTCCCACTATCATTTGGTTTGATTTAAAATTCATATAAATGGAATGATAAAATATGTATTTTTTGTGCAAAAAAAAAGATATGGGGTTTAATTTTTAGTTTGAGTCTTGGTCCTAGCCAGGTGCAAGCATTTACTAATCACTGGGCCTCTATTTTCTTGTTTATGAGACACAGACTTTAATTCTGTATGTTTAATGCCCTTTTAGGAAGGCATTAGGCTCTGACTACGGTAAGCAGCAATAGGACCAGAGACAAAATCTCCCAATTTTTGTCTTTAAAATGGATATCAGGGAGAGAAAGATTGTGCTGGGCCTTTTCTGCAATTGCGCGTCATGCTCGAAGAAAGCAAGAATAGCTTCTGCTTTGTTGTTCATTTGCTTTCTTGTCTAAAATGCTAGTCGGCAGCAGCTTAGGCCCGGTAACCCCTACTGTGGAATAATTTGCTGCTTGTGGCAGTCCGACTCACTAGTCATAATAGAAAAACACAAGCGCACCTTGTTTCACTGTAAGAGTCACATATTTGGCAGACTAAGTGCTCTGAAAGGCTGACAGCATTTGACAGGAGGTGAGTGAACTGGCCTTCCTAGGTAAGGACCGGCAAAGCCAGCCTCAGTCACTCAAGGCCAGCCAACTATACAAGAGGAAGTGGAACCTCAGGGTTAAAGCCTCTGCCTTCTGCTCAGGTCATGATCTCAGGGTCCTGGGATCGAGCCCCACATCGGGCTCTCTGCTCAGCAGGGAGCCTACTTCCCCCTCTCTCTCTGCCTGCCTCTGCCTACTTGTGATCTCTCTCCTCTCTGTCGAATAAATAAAAATAAAATTTAAAAAAAGAGAAAAAAAGAAATTCACTTGCACAAGAGGAGGATGCCCACAGTTTATCCACTGTCCACGTATCAGGCTCTGGGCTAAGAAGAGTTTGAGTTAAAAGTTTTTCTTTTTTCCTCTCCGTGGGCATTTTTAATAGAAGCTGCAATGTAGGTGCTGCCATATCTGTTTGTGTGTGTGTGTTGTTCTAAGGATTGTTAACACAATGACAGGTCAGGAGATGGAAGAAGGCACAGTCATAGCTGCAGCTGACCTCATAAGTTGTTATAGAGCTCAGAGAAACACTAATGGATGAATAAGGTCGACAGGAACACCAGGGGCCAGTTCCAAACGTCCCAAGGTGGCCAAGCCTTAGCTAGGCCTTTCTTTCCCTAAACAGTGAAAAGAAAAAAGAAAAAAAGCATCCCTATTGACACTGAACCATGAATGCCTTCACCCCGGCTTGTCCATCATATCTCAGGGCAGGAGGTGGTTTACAAGTTGCCCTCTCTGAACAGAGATGGTGTAATACAGACGATCCATGAATACTGACACTTGACCTTTGGGGTATTTCTTTTCAGTAACGAAGGGAGTGTGGGCTCCTGTCTATGAGTTCGGGGCAACTGGCATAGCCAGCATTTAGTGAGAATGAACGAGTGGTTTACATGCACCACCTAATTTAATACCTACAATTATTCTAGGCAGTATCATTTATCATTCCTGCTTCACAGACAAGGAAACTGAGGCTCAAAGGGATCAAGTTACTTGCCCACGTTCTCCATGGGAACTCAGTCTTGAGTGTTGAACCTAGAACTCAAGCTTGATCTGTTGGAACCAGAGTGATAGATTCACCACCATTGGCTTGAGACTTTCTCAGTGTTAGCCCTGAAAGCCCATATCCTGGGAACCAAGCAAAGTAGGATGCTTGGCCCCCTGATAGAAATAGGGAGGTTTAGGGGCGCCTGGGTGGCTCAGTAGGTTAAAGCCTCTGTCTTCGGCTCAGTTCATGATCTCAGGGTCCTGGGATTGAGCCCCTCATCGGGCTCTCTGCTCAGTAGGGAGCCTGCTTCCCCCTCTCTCTCTGCCTGTCTCTCTGCCTACTTGTGATCTCTCTCTCTGTCAAATAAATAAATAAAATCTTTAAAAAAAAAGAAAAAAGAAATAGGGAGGTTTAGGTTAGAGTCTTAGAGGTGAATCCCCATATATTGCAGAAAGCTGCAGCTCAGACAAATGATCTCTAACACTCTTCTGTTTAGAGTGTGGTCAGCGGCCCAGCAGCACCGGGAGCACCTGGGGACATACTGGAAAGGGCCCCCAGGCCATACTCACATCTACAGAATCAAGAGCTGCCGTACTACGTACTACGATCCTCAGGTGATGTGCATGAACATTAAATTTCGAGAAGTACAGTTCTAAAATCCTTTCTAGAATCATACCACTGTGATTCTGAATCGACTAGCATGAACCTCACTTGGATGCCAGCTCTATAAAGATCCCCAAATGGAAAGGAGGGAGCCCATCTCTTAGGGACTCCCATTCCAGAAGCAACAGGGCAGCACAAGAAGGTTGTCATGGGGCCAGAACTTATGCCATGGGCTGATTTCCCAAAGGGGAATTAGTGTGTTGAGGGAGAAAGAACACGGGCTTTGGGCTGGACTCCTGACCAGGTTGTCTATGTGACCTGGGGTGAGCTGGGAACTCCTAGGGTGCAGGGCGCGCTCTGTTAAGTGGTTAAAATGACCCATCCCAGTGGTTTTCAATTCTGGCTGTCCTTCAGAATCCACGGAGGCAGTTGTTACAAGACGATGCAGATACCTACGCCCCACCCCCAGAGAAGTAGATTTCATGGGATCGCAGTGGGGCCGTGACAATAGCAGCTATTCCAAGCTCCCCCGGGAATTCCACTGAGCAGCCAGGATTTACATCCACCGATCATCTCTTAAGGAGGGTGGTGAGGCGCAATGAATTAACTCACCCCAGCCCCTGGCACAAAGCCGGCACTCAGGCTATTAAAACCCCTTCTCTGTCAGTGGCGCCCCATCGCCTGTCAGCACCAGGGCTGCTCTCTGCAAACAGGCCTTGGAAAACCCTCTCAGAAGACCAAGCGGTCCATCAAGTTCACTCCTTGGGCTTCTCACTATAACTTTCTTATTAACTTATTAAGTTATTAAGCATCTTAAAGTCAGGGAAAACCGAGCTGCAGTGCTAAAAAAAAAAAAGAAGAAAAAAGGAGTAATTGACCAGAAGCTTCGTGTTTAAGACCCTAAGCACTTTTTTACAGGAAAAAATATGTATTTTTTTAGACAAGCTGCCCTCTAAAGCACATTTTAACAGATAACCTTAGGATAGGTCTCCTGTGGAGACCTCTAAGATATATCCCACCAGCCCTCAGAGCAGCTAATTGAGACACCTGGTGGCAATCATGTGCCTTCCACATCCTGCCGGGCAAGGGCAATGCTCTGAGCAGTTACCGTGGCATTGCTTCTAAACAAGGGCACCATAAGTTATGAACTGTCTCGGGGCTTTACAAGAAGATTTTGAGAGAGATGCTAATAACTTCATACAGGAAGGGCAGAATGTTTTGCCTCAGTTTTTTTTTTTTTTTTTTTTTTTTAATAGCAAGGCCAGTGAGCCAAAGAAATCAGTCTTTAAAAGTCCAGGAACACATGGAAGGATAGGTAAAATCGATATCAAATCCCTCTTCCCTTCCCAAGCAACTATTAATAAACTCCCTCGGCTTTCAGTGTGTCTATTCCCGTTAGAGTCTTGGACAGGAAGGAATATGGGGCACAGAATCATTACACAGAGTTTCCTGCCCAGCTCACTTTCTCTCCCCTGCCTTTGCTCCTGCAATTTCCCTTTGTTACAAAATAATCACAAAGAACAAAGTACAAGTGGCCTCACAGGTACATCTGACCCCACCATGCAAGGAGCTATGTGAGGATGTACCCAAATGTTTCCTTTCTCAGTGCACTCAGAAATCCCTGCTGGAATGCTAAACAGCGCAAGTGAAGATATATTTCCAAGTTGTTACTTTTTTCAAGCTCCCTCTTTGCTTTCTAATTCACTCGGGTTTTTTTACATCCTCATAACAAGGCCCATTCACATGGCGCTTTGCATATTGTGAAGCTTGCATTCAGCAACTCATTGAACCTCACTGTCAAACAGACTCTTTAACTCACTGTACAAATGAAAAAGTTGACACACAGATGGATTCACCAATTTATCCAACGTCACGGTACCAGAAAGTGACAAAGTAGGTATGTGAACCCAGAGGACCGGTGAGGGGCTGCTGAAAGCTCTTCATAGTCCTTTTCCTCTAACCCCAATCTCCCCCAAGCATATCTCTTGCTGATAATTGAGATGCTTTTGCAGAGACACTGTCTCTTTAAAGCCTGCCTCATCTCAGGTGTAAGATTTCCCTCCAGGTCCTTGGCCAATTTGCCCTGAGGTCTATCTCCTGACCCTCCCCTGGACCACCCAGGTGCTGACACCTGCAGGAGACACCGCCCAAGGCTGCCTTGTCCTTCGACCTCTGGCTCCATTCTACCAATGAGAGGCAAAGGCAACCACTTGAGGGTGGGCAAAAGGGAGAAGTCAGGGAGGGGATTTCTTTGTCTCTCTTCTTGCCTAAGGCTGAATCCTTCCATCCTTTAATGTCTTAAGTCTGCCAAGATTCCATCTCCCATCAGGAGACCCTTGGGCTCTGGCCTTCTGGCCCACATCTCTTGTCTTACAACTACCTGTTTCTTGCTATTGCTAATCTCTGAGTTGCCTCACCCAGCCCCCAGGTAGCTTCTCAGCAGTTCTAGTACCCATCTAACAAATTATCTGCATTAAGTCCTTTGTGAATCAGCCTGGTTCTTGTTTTCTGAATTTTTTATTTTTTATACATTTGTATATTAGGCTGGATACAGAGGGAAAAAGTAAGGAAGACTCAGATTTTACTGGCGGCTTACCATGTACTTCCTGGCGCTTGGCACTTTTATATGCCTTGTATATTTTAGTCCTCAAAATAGAACTGTGGGAAACATTACCATTATTCTCCTTTTACACAAATCTGGATATCAAAAATGTGAGGTGACTTGCCCAATGTTATAATGCCAGTAAGTGGAACAGATAAATTCTAATGTAGGCCATTTTCCCCTCTTTTCTCAGTTATGGAATAAAGACCAGGCAGACTACATCTTGAACAAATACTGGAGACGGTGTTATTGTAAATATCGAAGAGTTTGTAGCACAAATGATCTGGATCTTCTCTTTTTTGCAAGCATTGAGTTAAGTAGTGACACAGCAGGAATATATAGCCTATAATTAATACAAGCCTTAATATCTATCACTGCCTTGGAAAACCAGAGGCAGTAGAGAAAGCTGGGTCCTGCCTGAGGCTGATTAGTATTCTAATATTCTACTTGTGGGGGTTTTTTTTATTATTAATTATTTGACATAAAAATAAGGCAGAATAAATAAAAGTATGAATTATTTTCAGATCTCTGTTATTGTGATTCTACCCAGTCAAAACACAAACATAGCTGCTTATTTCCCAATCATCTGTATTCATTCCTTTAACTATCAGCTGGAATATTTTTTCTAGCATTATTGTTACAATTAATCTCCCATTCAGAAAATACATATATATCCCCCTCTACTCTTCTGTCAGGTGTAAAGAGCACTGAAGTAAGCCACAGAAGGACCAAACAGGAGTCTTGGCCTTAACATTTACTAGCTGTGTGACCTTGAGAATGTTGTTTCAGTCATCAGAGGCTCAAATTCCTCATCTCAAAATAGAAATAATTATATTTTATCTACCTCCTGCAATGGGTCATTTGAAGGATTAAAAAAAGCATAATGTTGATGCATTTCGAAAAATACCAATTGCCATACAAGTGTACAGGACCATGTTTATCAAAGTGCGTTTACATTCATTATGGCGTTCTTATCCTCAGAGCAATCTGCCACAGGCACTTTCCTTCATCAGCAAAACACATGAATATGAAAAAGGTAAGTGTGAAGAACAATTTTACAAAAGCCTTGCAAACAGTAGTCAAAATTATCTCCATTTTCCTCAGTTTTCAAGAACGACAGTCTTCAAAACTGGTGGCCCTCCTGGGCATGCATGTCTGGCTACTTGCACAGAGCAGACTGTTGTGCACCCCCCAGCCTCATGGCAAGAGCAAGTCCGCACGGGGGCAAACTCACTGAAGGTAAGTAAAGCTGAGAGCTGAAGCTGTGATCAAGGGAATGGATAAAAAGTGCAATTCTGCTGCCTTGTATGCTGATTTTAGTTGGGTATTCTTCAGATATTTCTGTACATCGGTCTTACTAGTCTAAGATCTGTTCCTCTTTACACTGCAGAGTCCTATGAAGAAAGACGTAAATGCAAACAGAAAAGAGATTGTAGAAGTCCTTACATGTATTTTAAGATCGAATTTCTAAGGACTAGTCCTTACTTTTAAAGATTAAAAAAAAAGGCAGCTAAAATGTTTTCAGGGCTAGAGAAGAGCGTTTCTCTTGTCAACACACAAATACCAGTTTTCGCTGGGAACATCAGCCTTAAAGGACCTACTGAGGAAGTGGACAGCCTTCCTCCCTAATTCTCCAGCCCATTCCGTGGTGCACAATCAACACCTATTTGGAAGTGCCTACGCACCTGGCACTGAGCTAAATGGGGTGCTGAGGATACAAATTAAACAGCATTCATTCGCACTAGAACTCTCAGCCCACCGGCCCCATCCCCATCCCACAGCCCTCATCTCCCACCAGGTACAATGATGCTTTGGGGCAGACAGCATTTGCTCAGAGCACCAATCCTGCCACTGCTGTCTCCCTTCTGACCTTGGCCAGGTGACTTCTCTCTTTCCTCCTTACTTACAGAAATGTGATACTGCAAGGGTAGGAAAAAAGAGAAGACGGGAAACACTGATAAGGAGAAGGGGCTCAGTGCATCCCCTCCAGTGAAGGCTCATGTGTACATTAGGTTTTGGAGTCAAGAGGGTTTCCTGGAAATACCTTAAATTTTAAAAGCTGTGTAAACCTGAAAGCTCACATGCAACGAAGCCCGACTTCCAGCTGCTTCATAATGATTTTAACGCTGCGACAGAGCAAAGCGTCTTCCTATTTTCAACCCTAGCAATTTGGTTCAAGCAATGATCTCAACCACTTTAAGCTTTGATATTTCTAGCCACCTCTTAGGCTGTATTTTCTCTTAATGCCACCAATCATGTGTGAAATTCTGTTGCAAAACTAATCTTTGTAGGAAATGATATGTAATGGCTTCTTTAAAGAGAGAGAGGGCAGCAGCTATGACCTTTGTTTTTTTTTTTTTTTTTGACATGTTTTTCATAGTGTAATACAAATGGAAACATCTCTTTCTCAAGGTCAAAGTAGAGATAGGTTTCTGCTTGTACAAGCATTGCTCTTTCTTAAGCAGAAAAAGGCTTGAAAATTAACCTTATGACTTGATTTTTAAAATCTCTAATGTATATAATGGTTGTTAAACTTGAAGCCAGCTGTGCTAAAAAAATAGTTTAGTATCCATCTTGTTAAACCAATGTTTTACCTTTTAAATGATGTGCAAAGATTTAGGAACACGAAAGGTGTGAATGAGCAATGAAATTCGGATATTTACATAAAAAGGCACTATTTGATGATCCAGTATGAAGCACACACACACACACACACACACACACACACACACAGAAGCCAACACATCTTGCCTTATCAGGGGAGGTTTCAGTCAAAAGCAGCTGTGACCAAATCCTCTGGAATGAAAGTCAGAAACCACTAATTTAAATTTTTCATTTGTTTTTTGGAACAATTATGCCACCCACAAAATGGTAACTTTGCAAATCGTCATTACCTCATGAATTTTGGAATGTATCCCTTAAATAAACCCATCTCATTTCCATATAATTACAGCAACTAATAAGGTCCTTAAAATTTTTTTTCTCAATATTTAAGAGCGTAATAAGGATTCCATGCTACTGGCATATTGATCAAATCTGGAATTCGTTTCCTTAAAATAAGAGCTTCACATGAATTTAAAAGGGAGCTTGCCTTGAGAAAGAAATCTTTATGGTTTTCCAAGTTCTCTTCGATTGCTGGTTCCTGCACGTGATCCCTTCTGACAGGATTCACCTGTCACATTCTCATCCCTGTTATGTAGTAATTTATTGCATGTCATTTATATTCATTTGTAATAAAACATAATGGTAATGACTTCAAGCTTTAAAAAGGGGAATCTGCACTAACAAGTGCCCTCCTGAGTTATTCTGTCCTCCTGTCAGCCTCAGGAAGATAGAAACACCTCAGAGCATTTAGAGAGACTCCAGTGAACCTAATTCCCCATAACAGATCACTCACTATAAACTAATTAGGACGAGTTAAATGTTTCCACTGAAAACACACAAAAAAAGAGGAATGTTTTTCTCTGCTGCCTGCTGTTTTCTGCTCATTTCCTTCCCCATAACCTTGCCGCTTAACTGTTTTTCTAACAGACTGCTTTAGAGGTGAAACTTGATGGTCCAGCCACAACCCAAAGTGTAAATGCTGACGTGAGAATGTTCTCAACATCCCAGGGGAAAAACAAAAGTCCTTCTTCCAACAATGTTCGAACGTATCTATTATAGGCTGGGGAATAGGTTTCTGGGCTAGAATTTTCCTACCAGATTTCGTCTAGCTGTTGTATTACAAGTTTCCTCAATTAAGTATTTCTTGTTATGATCGGCACACCACTAAGTATTTTTTCTATTTTTCTCAGGCATTTTAAGGAAGATAGCTGATCCACAAGGAACACTAAGCTGAACTTGAATGGCCCTTTCTCACTTTCTAGATTGTGTTTGCCCCGTTCTCAGGATTTAGAGAATCCTGTTCTGTTAGAGAATCCTACACTGTTAACAGTAGCATTTAGAGTGGGCTCTAATATTTGTCTCTCCTTTCTGTTCATTTGTTGAAGGTGTAACATTTTCTTTTTCTAGATTATTCTCATGGAACAAGCAAGCCCCAGCCTCTGACTGGCTATAAGCTCCCCCGAGTCTCCAGCTGGTGGACTCAGGCCGGAAAATATCTTTAATTTCAGCCACACAGAATCTCCTCAGTGTAATCAGCCTTCCCTTTTCTCTCCTGATGGCAAGGGATTGAGACACGGCCCCTCTCCAGCCTACTATGGACAATGTGTGAGGTTGACTTGACCACTGGCAACGACTCACCACTCCAGCAGTGGAGAAATGTGGTGGGCCAGATGGAAGGGGGGAGATGATTCAGACATACGGTGCTTAGAGCTGGAAAGAGTACATGGTTACAACCTTCTGCCAGGCTCTGACAAATAGTCGGGATGCACTCAAGCAAGGAACATGCCCTTCATACCAGCACTCTCCTCTTAACCAAACTGTAACCCAGCAGCTCAGGTCTGTTGTACTGACAACCACCCACAGCCTCTCTTCCTTAATCTGAGGAGCAGCCTCCCAGCTGCCTTGCTTTTATTTCTGGATAAATTATTAATGGCTATTCATCCTTGGCACATGTAATTTTTAACTATGTAAAATATTTTGGGGGGTGGGGAGGGAATTTCATACGTATTTATTCTTTTTCCTTGCTTTTACTGTAAATCCCAATCAGGTTGCTGACTGGGATTTTCCTTGCTTCTCTCGCCTCTGTGAACCTTATTTTTAACTCCAAGTAATGAATGCAAGATCGATAGCATAAGTAACAAAAGTATCCACGGTGACTGAACAGCAAACTCTCAAATCACTGCACAGTAAGTGCAAATGAACAATTATTGAAAACACTGCACTAAAATTTCAATAGGAGATAAGAGTGAGGCTTAAGTCATTAAAAGGGTCCATTAGTCTTGGAAGTCTGAGACAGCACACTCAAAACATGAGCTATTCTTGAGAACTGGAAATATTACATATTCTACCCACTTGCACACACACAGAACTGACTCCTACCAAGCAAGGATGGGTCCAGTTGTCCAGTCCCTAAGGTGAGACAGACGTACAGAAAAGCAGGGAGGCTGAGCCAGCCTGTTCAGGCAATGATGCTTCGGTTATATTTGAAGGGGAGTATTGAGCAACACTGACAAATTAGATTATTTATAAGAGCAGTAAATATCCTGCTTACATATCAGTTTACCTGGTGTGACAGCATCACCAAGCTCCTCATCACTCCCTGCTGGAGATGCAAATAAAAGTCTTCTGCCGCCTCAACTCCATTCCCACAAACCACCAGAAAAGCCCAGAAATGCAGCCCCACTTTCTCTTTGTCCGTGTTCTCTCTGACTCAGTTCAAGAATGAAGAAGAAAGTAATGGGCAACCAAACTACAAAGTGAAAGTGTTGTTTTCAAAAACTACCTGAAATAGCTAAAATTTTGGAAATACATGCCAACACAGAAATACACACACACACACAAATGTATATACATGTATTCTTAGGGATTTGCAAACATTAGCATGCTATTGAATCTTGAAAATGCCTGGATTGTTTTGCTCAATTCTTCTTGCCCTAGCTCTTACACCATGCATTTTATTAGAGACAGGTGGGCTCTCAGAGTTCTGTATGTCCAACAGCTTGAGCGAGGGGCTGCATAACATAACCTGAAATAAACGGCATTCCTGAATACCCACGATTTCCTCCAGGAATAGAAAAACGTATCTCATGCTGGAATTATGGTAAGACTGAACGCTGTTCATGACACAGAGGGCAACTTTAGCTTTGCCTTTAAAAGAGTACAGTTTCATCTGAAGTAGGACATCACATTTCAATGCGTACTATTAAAAACTTGCATTACACAGTGAAACTAATTGCACTGTGAATCACCCTGCTTTACAAGACAGCTGGACTAGCCTACAGTTAACATGAGCTGGCCCAGTGAACATTTCTCCAACAGCCACATGATAATCCAGGACAGCACGGATGGCCACTGACCAGTACTTTTGGACTATGCCACTACTCTGGCCAACCCTCCTTCCTCACCACAGTCACATAAGGAATTGTTGCCAGAGGCTGAAAACTTAAGCTAAAATTATCATCTACTTCCTATCCCTCAATATCATTACAGATGCCGAGATTTTATTTTGTCCAAAAGAGATATTCCTTTACAAGATTTCCCATTTGTCGAAAATATAGTCACGATAAACACTTGATGTCTTATTACTTGCCAGTAAACGAGGTTACCACCTCCATCACTACCCCTGGAAAGGGGTGTTGTTTAACTCTGGATTTGGCTTAAATTTGGCTAGGCAATGAGGATTGCTTCTTCCAAATCAATTTTAGTTATTTTTAAGACTTCTTTTCTAATACGACACACATTATAGGGAAATCAAAACTGCTATCAGGACAACTAAAGGCATTCAGCTTTCCCAACTTGTGTTCCTTCCATACTTTCACAAATGTTTCAAAGTCTCAAGAAAACAAAACAAAAGCAAGTTGTACACACAAATAAACGCCCAAGCAACTAATACTCCCCCGACACAAGTTTACCTAAGCACCTCTGTAATCTGAAAAATGACACTCGATCTCATCTTTAAAGCAAACCCAGAAATGACCCAGAGCATTTGCATCTTGGAATCCTTCACTGGCCCCTCTCCAGCTGTTCTCACAAACCTTTTAATGTCAGAGAGATGCCCTCAGATGATGACGCGGGATGGAACTTACAGAAGGAAAGCATAACTTCAGGAAGGAGGGAGGGGGGTCCAGTCCCAATCCTTGGCTTCTTCTTTAGTGAAGGGGCTGTGCCTTCTCTCCCAGCAGTAAGTTGCAGCGTTACACTGCGAACATACAGCTCTCAGCCCGCTTACAGCGCTCCAGTGATAGCCCAGATCTAAGCCTCAACGTGTTTTCTGGAAATGCAGGCAGTTCGGCTGCAAATCTTAAGGGAGATTTCCACCGTGGCACACAACTAACCTGCACAAATATTTAACAGCTTCGAGACCTTTAAAGGTTTTAAAAAATATATGCATTTTGGGCTAGGCTGTTCTAGCTGGAAGGAAAACGGGACGGCATGGAGAAGCGTCCTCAGCGGCTCAACCACGGCACACCAAAGAATGTTTTCCCTTTTTGGCTCAGAATTAGGGAAAAACCAAAACGCCTAACGAAACGTTGATATCGACCAAGCTTTCGCAGCATCAATAGTACAGGAACTTAGTTTTACATTCCACTGAGTGAGCCCATGACTTCCCACGCCGCACCATTTCTCCTTCTTCACCTAGCTAAAAAACCCAACTTCATGCAGACACATCAAGGCAAAGTTTATCCACCCCCACCAATTTCCTTTCTTTTCCAACTTAAACTCATCCACGACTAATAAACAGTCCCAATTGTAGCACAAAGGCAGCTCTGAAGGCTGCACCGGCTTGGTTCTCCACTTGCCAACTGGAGGCAGGTTTAATGTAATATATTCTCGCGGCTTAAAGATTTTTTAAAGGGCTGGTCTGCCCTTACGAGGGGCTGGACACCCCCAGAATTACATCGTCAGAGTTAACACTCACCAAAATACATTATGTTTCTCATTAATCAGACAGCTGGAACCCCACCGCGGCGTCTTCAGCATCAGCTCGCACCCAAGGCTGACACGCAGAGCGGAGCCGTTTCATGCTACGTTCGGTGGAAATGTCCCCGGCGCGGAGAGCTGCGAACGCTGAGTGTGCGTCCTCCGCGGGATGAGCGCCTTGCAGGCTGCCTTTCCCGGGCTACGATCCCCGGCGGCTGGAGCGTGCGCTCCGGCTGCCTGCTGCACTGCCCATCCTTACTGTAATCCGACTCCTCCTTGCGATGTCCTTGCCGCGCCTGTGACATCAGGACTGAGAGTACTACAAACAGACCCCCCCACCCCACCCCACCCCACCCCCGGTTAGCAGCGGTTCCATGAGGTGCTCCGACAGCCTGCCTGGACCAACCATGGCTCTCGGGAAGCTTTGACGAGCCCAGAGACCTGGGAGGGGGCGGAGTGAGGGGCGCGGGAGGCTCTCTTAAAGAGAGAAGGGTCTCGGGTTCCACATGGGAGCACACAGGGGAAATTCGCCAGGGTGCGGGAGGGGAAGTGGTTAAGGCAAGCGCTGCCATTAACGTGTAATTAGACACACTTTTATCCCGCCCCTCCCGTGAATGGCATCATCCTCGCCAAAATTTAGCCTACCACCCCAAGTTAAAAAAGCATTGGGAGAAGGAATGGTGCCCTGTGTCTGCATCTTGGATCCTCTTTGCTGTGGGCTCAAGGGTTTGTTTGTAATGTTTATGCCTAAGAGAAATAAAACACTCAAGGGACCATTGCTAGGGTAATAGAGGTTTTCACTATAGGAATGACCAGATCACAGAAACCTAGTAGTTGATGAAGGGTTATTTTTATTTCTTGAGTATTTTCTGAGCTAGCTTGATAGGGAAATGTAAAGAAAAATAACGTGGTAAAAGTCACTCCTCAGTTTCACAAGAGCACATTTGCTGCTTCCCATAGTAGGTAATAGAAAGGACACTGAGGCTGAAGTGATCTTTGACCCCTAAAGAGGAGAGACAATTTAGCCTGACAGACAACCAAGATTGTGTCATAATTCAAGTCTGGTCACCAGTATAGACACACCCACGCACAAGCGCACACAAACTCACATTAAATTTGAGATGAACAGTCAAGAAAGGCAAAGCTTAGCAAAGCCTCTGGCTCCTCCAATAGTCTAATGAATTGCAGTCCTTATCTTACATAGAAAAGGATGTTAGAAAGAAATCCCTGAAAGCAGCGCTGATTAATACTTAAATGCTCAGCATGAAAATAAACCCATAAAACAAGTTCAGTTTCCTAAGGACTCATCACTTTGGGATCCAACATAACCTCTGGACCATTGAAACTTAAAAATTTCCACAAAAATCCATAAAATTAAGAACTGAAGATAACAAAAGAACTATAGACAATGGAATGAAGCAGTTGATATATTTTCAGTACAGGTTTTTATAAGCCATGGTAGCAAATATTTCTACATTGTGATATTAAAATAATCCGTTGTCTTTCCTTGCACAATCCTGCTTCTATGGGTAGATTTAATGCATATTGGAACTAGTGGGCTGAAGCTCATAATAGCAGCGTATTTGGCAATCTTGCAAAAAAGCTAAACCCCCTATTTCCTCTCTGTGAAAAAAACACTATGACCAATATCCTCTCTTACAATGGATTATAAAGAATTTGGTGACTGAATGGGTAATCATATATAAATGAGGAACATTACAATGAGTCTTCGGATAAATCTAGTTTGGTTTTTTTGTTTTTTTTTTTTTTTTTTAGAAATACTCTTCATTGAAAGCAATTTGGAGAATGAAAATTTAAATAGTAAAGAATACTTTTTTTTACTCCTTTTTAAAAATCAGAAATAAAAAGAACGTTACAGGAAAATACTGAAGAAAACATGTAAGTGTTTTTCCTTTTGGACAGATGGAAATCATCCAAAAGTACAATTAATGGCCCTTCCCCCAGGCAAAGGAACCATCTGTGGTAGAGCTTATTCATGAAGCTCATCAGCTGTCCTGACCTCCTACATGGGCTAGGGGGCACTGTAGTTTAATGCTACAGTTTTTGGTCCATTTGTGTTCCTGTAGTTCAAAGATGCAAGCATCGAGAGTTGAGTTTAAGACAGGAGGTTTAAGACACTAAAGGACTGTCTTAATAATTAATAACACTTTGCATTTGCGTGGCATTTTGCAGTCACAAGGTACTTTCACTTATGCCATCTTTCTTACTAACAAAATGACATACAAAAAGGTGGGTGCTATCAAAGTCCTGATAAACAGAACCTTGAAACTGAGGACAAATGAATCTTTAAGCAGTTTTCTCAATGGTGTAGTCAGTAAAGTATAGTTGTCTTATTACTTGTATTTTGAATTTACATTAGTGTCCCCAGAAGATTTCTTTATTCAAAGAAATAAGTTATAGGGCTCCCTAGATGGCTCAGTCGGTTGAAGTGTCTGACTTTTGATCTTGGCTCAGGTCATGATTTCAGGATCCTAAGATCAAGCCCCTACCTCGGGCTCCACACTGGGCAAGGAGCCTGCTTAAGATTCTCTTTCTCCTCGTCCTTCTGCCCCTTCCCCTCCCAAAAAAAAAAAGAAAGAAAGAAATTATAGATTTCCCATGTATAGTGGCTCAGGTAAAGGTCTTCCCCAATCGAATTATGTCACTGTATGTTCCAAAAAAACATGTATCTACATAGTCATGAATATACAGACAGAGTCTATTCAGTAACAGAATATTCCAACCTCTGCCTGGTCTATAGAGGATCATTCTTTAAAAAGCAGCATGTAACCTCTGGAAGAGTATGGCATCCGAGAGGCAACTGAGTGTTACATGCATGCATTGGAATTCTGTTCAACCCAAAAAAGGAAAGCATCTGCTTTATTTAAAGGGGTATGCCCCACCCTTCTTCAACTAAGGGTTATTGGAATATCAAGACCTCAGATAGAAACAGTGCTTATCTCTGGATGGAAAACAAGTGGTTTTTATTTTAATTGTACACTTTTTATTGTTTCCCCTAAAATTATTTGCATGCATTATATTTATAAAGGAAAAATGCAACTATTTTTATTTTAAAATAGAAAAGCAGTAAAATAAAGACAGAGCTGATGCTGGATAGACATGGGGTTGTGGACATGCCTGCTGTGCCTGAGAGATGCTTCCATTTGTCATGTCCAGGAGAGGACCCAGCCTTTTCAGGGAAGGACCTGGTTCATACCTATGACCTTTATCTGTCTTTAAGCTGCTCTGAGAAGCTGGGGGATCCTGAGAGGGAATCAGGTCACTACTTGCCACATAGAAATATACCTTTCATGATTAAAACAAAAGATGACCTAAAACCAGTTCCATATTCTGAGCGAAAACATTATGGTAGGCAGAGAATTTTCTCTCTGCTCCAAGAGCCAAATAGCCTCCTGCTGGATCCCTCATCTCCAAGTCTTGCTCAAAAATTTGTCAGCGTAACTTCCCTCCATAAAAGTGGTCACCATCTGACACACTACTGTAGACATCTGTTTATTTTGATCTCTTCTCACTAGAATATAACCTCCATGAGGGTAGGGATTTTTGTTCATTGTTCACTGCTGTATCCACCATCCCTACAAGGGTATCAGGCACTTGTTCCTACTCAATAAATATTTGTGAATGAATGAGTGAACATACTGAATACAACTATATTGGGTGTAAAACATCATACTTTTCTATGTGCCTGCAGTCAGTTCTTTGAGGTTGATGGTGTTTTATACAAAATGTTTACACAAATTGAATTTGTCCATGCTTAGCAGCAGCTGTTCCTAAATTCTATGCAATACCGATGCCAGGTGTTACTGCAGGCCACAGTTTGTGAGCTTGCTTGTCCTTTCAAGTTCTCAGCACTGAATACCACAGTAATTTAGCATTGAGTTAGCACAGCCTAGTTGTGTCTTCCATTGCCTTCCTCTGAGCCTTAGTTTAGTCCACTTTCATTTCTTACTATATTGCAGCAATAAAATTTTATCCAATGTTCCTAATTCCAGCTTGTCCAAATCCTATCCTTTCTCCATATTACATCACTATTATCTTTTAATAATAAAATAACATTATCAACTATACTTCAATTAAAAAAAGAAATGAGGTCAATAAGTCACATGGAGCCTAATTCAGTAAGACTTTGTAGACCATATTATAAGACCATATTTTGGCTTTTATTCTGACTTCTATAGGATGCCTTTGGAATAACATGATTTGACATATTTTAACAGGTTTATTATGACTGATGCATAGAAAATGGATAAAAGAAAGCAAGGGAAGATGCAAGGTGACCATTTAGGAGGCCTTTGTGATAATCTAGAAAATAAATGATGGTTTGGATCAGGTAGGAGCCGTGGAGGTGGCAAAATGTGGTCAGAGTCTGTACATATGTCAAAATAGGTCAATAGAGTTTGCTGTGGGATGGGTAGGTGATAGGTGATAGAAGAGAAATAAAAAGATAATGGATTACTGAAGATTGAGGGACTGAGTAATTGAAAGGTTGGGATTTTCACTAACTGATGTGGAGAAGGCTGTGGAAGAATATGCTTTAGGAGATGGTCATTGTGGGGCATTGTAGTTTACGATTCTATCATATATTCAAGTGAAAATGTTTATAAAAATTTGGCTGTATAGGCCTGGAGATCAGGGGAGAAGTTTGGGCTTTATATTTAAATTTGGAAGTCATCATTTTATAGATGGTAATTAATCCACGAGGCCAGATCATATCTTCAAAGGAGTATACTCTTTTGGAAGAAGAGAAGAGGGTCAACACTGAGCCCTGGGACATTGTAAGAGCAAAGAGCCAAATACATGGATTCTTGGTTTCTGATATTTGTGGAAAGTGTAACAATTTGTTAAGTGAGTATTTGTCGACATATGAATGATATTTGATGGAAGGCTATTTATTTTAAGCCCGAGTTTGCCTTGGTCTGATATATCACCACCACTGTTAACAACAGTTTGAAAAGGGGAGAAATAAGTAATTGGTCTATATGAGAACTAATGCCTAAACTAATCCATAGAGTCTTTTGATTAGTTTTTTAGATTGTGTAGACACTGCTATAAATTCATAAATCATTTTTATTCCTAGATTCTCACTTGATGCTTCCACTGAAATTAAATGCCCAGGGACCTTAGTCTGGAAAATGAATTGCTTACAAGAAAAGAAGAAAAGAAGTGCTAATTGTGAGCTAAGAATAATTAAAAAAAACCTATTAATACTATGATATTCCAAAACTCTATCTATCTGAATTTCTCTGTCTTTGGAAACACCCAATACATCCCTTCTGTATATGGTCCTATCTATTCTGATAGTCAGTTAATAGGAGCTCTTTTATAATATTTGGTAACTAGCATTAGGAGCACTCTTAGAATTCTTACCTTGGAGCTAGCTGTGTCCTCGGAATCTTTATTTAGTCAACATATTGGGTATTGGGTATTCATGTGCCAAGTACTATTCTAGGTGCTCAAGGCACATTGATAAAATTACAGAAATCTCTGCTTATATTCTAGGGGTTTCTGCCTATCAGCTTCTCTATTACAATTTAGAACATCTTTCACCTCTCTCCATGCAGAGGAAAGGACCTAAAATATCCTTCCTCTCGTTCATTTATTCATTGGTTACAGTTTATTGCTTATTTCCCCCAGTGCAATGGACATGAGGGAAGGGACATGTCTGCCATGTTCATGCTATGTCTACTGTCTAAACAAGAGCAGGTATGCAATAAATATTTGTTGAGTAAATAAGTATCTCAACAAATAAATACTATAACAATAAATACTATAAATAAGTATTTATTGAGTAATAAGTATAAGGTAGAAAGTCTTCTACCTCTAGATGATGTTCTATCCTGATCATCCTGATCTTACTGAGAATATAGTTATATCCCACTAGAAATGCCCTTTTGTATTCCCCTTTGTCTAAATACTTATATTCACCATACAAATACATTCACCAACAAAATTGCTCAGATGTTTTGTTTTCTAAGAAGTCTTCCCTGGACTTATTTATGTCTGACTCATGTGTTCCCCTAACGAGCACTCACATAATCTTTATAGAAATCTATTACAGTATTTATTAGATTGGCTTTCAGTGACCTTTCCAATTGTCAATATCCCCCAAGTAGAATGAAGGCTTCTTTGGGGTCATAGAAAAAAATGAAATATATGCTAATTCCTTGAATGTTTTAACATACTCCAGAACATAGCAGAAATGTAGGCCAGGGACATGTCCTATAGGGTTAGTGACTAGATTATTCCATTAATATCAAACATTGCCCATAATTTAGGAAGCAGCAAACTTTGCTGTGGTTGGAGACAAGAATCAGAAAAGGGAGAGACATTAGGTTAGAGAAATCCCAAAGGTTTGAGGAAAGACCAGTTAAGAATGGGATGGCTGATCAGCTATCAGGCAAGATAGAAATCAGAAGTGTTGTGGACAGGGGTACCTGGGTTGATCAGTCAGTTGAGTGTCTACCTTTGGCTCTGGTCATGATCCTGGGGTTCTAGGATCGAGCCCCACATCAGGCTCCTTGCTCGGAGGGGAAACTGCTTCTTCATCTGCCTGCCACTCCCCTTGCTTGTGCCCTCTGTCTCTTTCTCTCTGACAAATAAATTAATGAAATCCTAAAAAAAAAAAAAATGTGTTGTGGGTGAGTCAGGAGGCTGATATGGGAGTCCAGAACAGAAAGGAAGTTTTCTGGTTTTTTAAAATATTTATTTATTTATTAGAGAGACAGAGACAGAAAGCACAAGTGGGAGCAGCAGAGGGAGATAAAGAGAGACCCTCAAGTCGACTCAGCACTGAGAGTGCTTGGAGACCAATACGGAGCTTGATCTTACGACCCCGAGATCAGAACCTGAGCCAAAACCAAGAGTCAGGCACTCAACCAGCTGTGCCACCTAGGGACACCTAGAACACAGGAGAGTTTAAGCAGAGAATGATTCAGGGGAGACTAGTTAACCCCTAGCTTCTCTTACAAGCGGTTTTTATTAGTGCATTTGCCCTGATTGCTTGATAGTTCTGCTTCCCTTATAATAATAGAAAGTATCACTAGCTTCCTTTCTGAAGGCTCTCAGACTATTATTTCCCTGCCATGTTTCCCTTTCTTTAACTTCTTTCCCACAAAATCCTTCAAGAAGTTGTGTATATTTTTATGTGGTTTTCTTTTTTTAATAAACTTGCTTTGCATCTATGTAGATACCATCTCCAAAAATTGATGGACACCACATCATAAGTTTAGAAGTCCCCCACCACCTCATTTGGTGCCTCACTAAAAGGAAGTGAGACCATAACTATTATCATCATTAGCCTAAATAAATAAATAAATAAACAAACAAACAAATAAATAAATAAAAGTAGAGATCCTAAATATCAAAGCACTGAACTCTAACGTTTAAGCTACCACTCTGCTCTGGAAAGCACTTGGTATCTTATTTAAGGAGATGAAGCATATATCCAAAAATACAAGTAAAAACAAAGGTAACATAAGGTAAATGACAAATGAACAGTGTAGGGCATGCATATAAAGGTAAGATAATATTATGATGGCTTCAGGTAAATCTGGAAAGCTATAGAGAAGAAGTGGAACCTGAACTTGGTTTTCTGTTTCAGTTCAGATTGATTAAATGCAGAAAAAGTTGGCAAATGACATAAAACAAGGGTGGGATTGTGAATGATGTGCCTGGGAGAGCAAGAAAAAATTAGAGTATTAAAGAGCAAGTTCCATAAAAGATTTCCATGCAAAGTAAATTTGGAGAGGAAAACAGAATCCCTATTGGATGTGATCTCAGGTTCCAGGTTAAAGGGTTTTAATTTTATTTGACAGATTATGTAGGAAGTGTTTGCTGAATGCATACATGAATGAGACTCAAAGTGTTTCCAAGGACAGAAATACAATAATATGCCTCCTCCAAAGACATTTGGCGACACAATAACATGAGTTAATATATCTTGTATAACAGGTTGAAAGATCTTATACACTCCAGAGGTTTCCAATTTTTCTTAAAATAAAATTCATTTATGGTTCCTGGGCAGCAGTTTGAGAATCAGCCCTTTCCCCATCCAACCCCACAACAAATGTGCTTGCAAACAAAATGGAAGAAGAAAACAGCATCATATTGAATTTCTTCTTTTACTTAAAAAAAAAAAAGATCTTTCAAGATAAATTGAGTACAGCTCTAGTAAATTTGGATGCTTTAGGTCATGGACATTCCATTTTTATATATACTGTGATAATAACTATATAGAGTGAGCAGAGAGACATACGACTCTGCCCCAATGTTGTAAGAATTCACAAAGTAATTGAAAGTGTTTCCAAGTGTGCATAATTCCGTGCCTCCAGTCAAATACAGTAGATGGAAATTTGTTTGGTTTCCTCTGTCAAAATGTCTAAAACACATAAAGGGAATGTGTAAATGGAAAACAAAATATTACAGTTTCAACATTCTTTTAATTATATCTCAATTTCAATCTTGGCTTTGCTCAAACATACTAATAATCCTAAGGGCTCATCTCTGATCCTTTGGGTAGATAAAATGACCTAATGTGATTTTTACCCTTGACTCAAAAGTGTCACTTTTGGAAATCTACAGTATTTGTCACCATGAATACCATTTAACTGCAGCAGTACCCAAAGGAACTCTGCACAGCCACACGTGAATAGGGCTGGAGGAACTTAATTAATCTTGCTGTCACTTCCATGATGCTTTTCATTAGTTTTGCTGCTATCTGATCAACTGGCCTTCTCTGTATTGGAAATGGCTACCCATAGCTTCTTGTGAAAGCATTTTCAAAAGGTAAACAAAGACTCACCTTTATGCTGGGGAGCTTTTATGCAGATGGACATTATTATTGCTACTCTAATATGGAGGTAACCCTCACAGTTAATATTTAAGTTATAAAATCACAGGAAACATAAATATCTCTTCTGACCCCATCAGAGAAATTGTTTTAAAATCTAAACATAGATAATGTATTTGATATAAAAGGTCATAATTTTCTTTATATTGTTTTCATGAATACTGATGCTTAGTGCATTATCTGGAACTGTACTAAATATAGAGTGTCATTCATAAGAAATCTAGACTTTATCACTGACCCCTAGTAAGTAGATTAGCTGAAAATTGGCTTTAATGATAGAACAACAGAACAGGTTATCAAACCCAATGGTAGTATCTGCTCTCTCTGTCATATTTTTGAAAGACTGGTTTAATATATGCATATGTTAAATATAATTTTATTTACATGCATTATTTTTGCATTATTTTTTTCAATGCTGACCATACTTTAATTTACTAAAAAAACTGGAAGGATTTTATAAAATGTTACCACAGTTTGACTATATGAAAGTCAATTTATACCTATGGGACAGCCATGGAGAACTAGAAAAAGAACTCACCAAGAGCCAACATTTATGGCAGGCTCTCATGATGAAAAACAAGACTGTGATGTATCCCCTTTCCTCATGTGTGGAAGCCAGTCTCCAAAAAAAAAAAAAAAACAAAAAAAACCCCAGCAATTCTTGTTTCCTAATATTTACACTCTTATGTAGTCCTTTCCCACTATGAATAGGGCTGAACTGTGAAACCAATAGGATGTTGTTGAAATGACCAAGTGTGGCATTCAATATTAGGTCATAAAAGACAAAATAGGTTCTGTTTCTCTCTCTTTAATACACATTCTAGGGGAAGTGAGATGCTGTGTTGTGAGGATAGTCAAGAATCCCTATAAAGAAGTACACATTGTGAGGAGCTAACATTTCCAGCCAACATTAAGCATCAACTTGGTGAATATCTGAGTAGGCCACCTTTGAAGTAGATCCTTCAACTTATGTCAGGGATTCAGATGCCTGTAGCTGTGACCAACATTTCAAATGCAACTCATGAATAACTCCAACACCCAACAGAGCAACATCCAGATTCCTGACCCATAGCAATTGTGTGAGATGATAAACATTTATTGTTATTTTAAGCTTCTAAATTTGAGGTAATTTTCTTCTATGCATCAATAGATAACTAATGCATCATAGCCCTAGTTTATAACTTAAAATTATGGCAATGTAATGTAAACCTCAGTTGAGATAGAGACAGACACATGGCCTTGAAGAGGTATGTATTCCTTTGGGTCTTGGTTTTGGTTTTTGAGTTTGGGATTTTTTTCTTTTTTTAGAGAGGGAGATTGTAAGCTTGTGTACATATAAGCTTGGTGGGGTGGGGAGGGACAGAGGAAGAGGGAAAGAGAGAATCTTAAGCAGACTCCATGGCCAGTGCAGAGCAAGACACTGGGCTTGATCTCACAACCCTGAGATCATAACCTGAGCCAAAATCAAGAGTTGAAAGCTTAACTGACTGACCCAGGCACCCAGGGTCTTGGTTTCTTAATCCAAGAAATGATGGCATAGGAATGAGTAAGGGTCACTAATGTAAGATCCTTTAGGGAGAGGTGAGGGAAGTCACCCAGCTGCATAGAGTGAGTCAGATATATATTTATAGAGAGCATTATGGACTTGGGAGGATTGAAGAGTATCAACTAACAAGGGAGGGTCTGTTACTTCACTTCAATTGACAGTACGCCATGAGGAAATTTGCCAGATCCTTCATTTTTTTTTTCCACTTCTTACTTTCTATGACTAAAACATTACATATTTGATAAAAATTTCATGTGACTTCAACTTGAAGCCATTGGTTAAAACTACAATTAAAACTTCTATTTCTCTCTCTCTTGCATTTTCCATTATCTTCAGAATATTCAAGGATCTCTGCTGTTATATTCATCTGTTCCATCCTTCTTCCCTTCCTTCACTATTTCTACCCTTCTCTAATGCACAAACTTCTCCCATCCATCTACCAAAACATATTTCTGTCTTCCTGGCATAATGCTCTCCTCTTAACCTATCAGGCTCTTGTCCACACTTTCTTGGCCTGTTGAAAAGCTACTTGTCCTTGATGGTCCATTCACATGGCATCCCTCCCCTAGGAGGCTTTGCTTGATTACCAGTCACAATTAGTGATTACTTTTTTTATACCTCAAGAGTAATGTTCTTTATTTCTTGAGTCCTCATAGTCATGTCTCCCTATTTATAATGTAAAACCTCATTTGGCAAAATTAATGTTTCATTAATTTTTTGTCACTGAGCATTTTTACAATGTCTGTCTGCAGTGTACCATCTAGATCTCCCTAAAAGGAAAGACTGTTGCTTGCTGCTAGGAGTGCTGTAGACATCTGTCTTTCAACTGTCAGCTCCTTTATGTATTCTCTCATCTGCTGGGAATTGCACTTCACCCCTTTATGGTGAACGTTATCCAATGATAAATGCAGAAGTCACAAGGCCTGGCCATCTTAGACCAACTTGGGACAACTTGGTCACTTCAAGCTCATCTTAGACCAACTTGGGACAACTTGGTCACTTCAAGCTCTGAAGCATCAGAGATGACTTTGGCCCTGCATCACAGCTCAACTTCTCTCTCTCCCTACTCCAGTTCCTCTTCTCACTTCCAAATGCTGACCTGAAGCATTCTCTAGTAAATATTCTTCATGCTAACCTTTATCTCAGTCCACTTCCCAGAGAACCTATCCTGTGACACTGTCATTGAGCAGATACTCAGTAAAGGCCTGGTGGCATCAATTTAAGTCCCATGTCCCCACAGACAAACAAGACTAATTTCCCAAAAAAGAGAGTATAGTCATTCTCCAAGAAACCTGGAAGGTGTTGGATAATTCTGAAAGAAAGCCCACCTTTTGCCCAGAAACTCATTGATTTTTAGAATTAATGTGAGGAAAAGAAAGCCCAGAATTTAAATGAATGCCCTGGTCCATGTACTCTGTCTGAGTAATGGTGATGGCTCAGAGCTGTCACGTCTGCCAGGAGATATTCAATCATGATGCTCTCTTCTTTCTCTTCAACAAAGGTAATCACTCAGCATTTTATCTTTTCTAGAATGTGTCATTACTTCGAAAAGACAATAAAAGTCTCACAAGGGTTTTTCTGTAGTGGAAAATTTTCTCCTCATTTTCAAGAGAAAAAAAAAACTAAAGGAGAAAAAGACCCTAATTAATTTAAGCATGAAAAAATACATTAGCTTGGAGGAATTTTCATAATTTTGAAGTATTAAACTTCCTGAGAAATCCTTTCAAACTGAGTAATTTATCATGTTCTTTAGAGCCTATAATACATAACACATATCTCTTAAAATTTACAATGTTTTAGTTAAATAACAAGATCATTTTTTTTTCTGTAGGAAAGCAAAAATTTGTCTTAGAAAAATCTATGATGTAGAGGTATATGTGGGGGAATCTACCTTAATGATATCAACCATAAGGCCTTCTTAACTTCTGACTACATGTTACCAACAACAGAGCATAGACATAAACCAAATGATTTACTACCTATTTTCAAGTCCAATTCTTAATCTAGAAGTCATTTAAGTATTTTTATTTATTTATGAATTTGACAAATATTCATTGACCACCCATTTGTCCAGCACTATGCTTGGGACGGGGGATATAGGAATAATCAAGACACGTACTGTCCTTGGCTTCATAGAAGTTACAGTATTACAGAGAATGGAAATTGTAATGGAAAGTGGGTTAATGGTTGCAATAATCAGTTGAAATGGGCAAAAAGGAAATAGAATGTGGGTAGTCAGGGAAGTTAGAGAAAGGACTTTTGAGAGTGAAATATCTAAGTTGAAGAGGGCAGAAAGTTTGGAATAAGTCAGATAAAAATAAGGAATAATTAATAACAATGTGCAAACACCCAAAAAATTAAGGCATGGGGATAAGAGCTAAGAGAAGTTCAATAAGGAGAATCAAGGGAAAAGTGGTATAAAATGAGAGAGGACTGGTAGCTTGGAGGAAATCATGAACCTGCAACAAAGATTTGGAAAACCACAAAGGCTTTAATCAAGAAAGTGATGAACCATATGATTATAGATTCAAAAGCTACTAGAATAGTTAAACACCAACTATCCTGTGGCAATATGGCAAATCTCCCATATAATCATGTGACATTGTGAAAAGTATATGCAGTGAATGCTGCAAATCTCTGGTACAAGGCACAATTCTCCTTGCTCAGATTTTCTGTCTATTTG
>CM053603.1:66564600-66607822 GCA_028646535.1 Procyon lotor | reverse complement strand
TATATATATATACATACCACATCTTCTTTATCCATTCATCTGTTGATGGGCATCTAGGGTCTTTCCATAGTTTGGCTATTGTGGACATTGCTGCTATAAACATTTGGGTGCACGTGCCCCTTTGGATCACATTTGTATCTTTAGGGTAAAAACCCAGTAGTGCTATTGCTGGGTCATAGGGTCGCTCTATTTTCAACTTTTTGAGGAACCTCCATACTGTTTTCCAGAGTGTATCTCCGTATCCTCGCCAACATCTGTTATTTCTTGCTAATTTTAGCCATTCTGACTGGTGTGAGGTGGTATCTCACTGTAGTTTTGATTTGTATTTCTCTGATTATGCCATAAATTTTTATATTTACATGCAATTTTACATTTCTGGCTTGTAAACCCAATTTTTTTCAAGTGTTCAATTACCTCCTGCCTGCATATTTTCTAAATAACTTCTGTTATATTATGGGTGTCCCTGTTTTTTGAAGATCTTGACCACTGAAGAGTATTCTTAGATTACCATTACCAATAGTTGCCTCAAAGAAATTAATAGAAGGTGGATTAATATTTGCAGTGGCCAGAGTGTCTTGTTCTTCTCTAAAGTTTCAATATGAATGTCTTCCTAATCACAGTAATATTTTCACAAAATAAGTTAGTTATTGCATTTATTTTAGAAAAATAAAAGCAGCCATTTACAACAGGTTATAAAGGTATAGCACTCACATACTGTATATATGTAATGTGAGTATGTGAGATTTTACTGCCTTACTTTCCCAGAAATATAAGTCAGGAATCAATCTTGATGGGAAATATAGAGCACTTTGACATATTTCAGGGTATCTGCCAAGCCATCTTCCTCTCTGGGGAAATTCTTTTTTTCATATGAAATATGCAGGGTTTACTCACCCTTGGACATGACTGATTTGATTGGAGTGGCATCTGAATAGGATTTTCTGAGACCTATGACTTGTACGACCTAGCTTGAAAAGATGAACTGGGACAATCATGTTTGTTCTTGAAAACATAAAGTAAGAGAGAAAGAACTTATCAATTGGTGATGGGTCCTGGAACTAGAAGGTCATATAGACTCAGGTCATACAGATTCATATGCAAGATGAACAAGCACAAGAAGGCAGAAGAGGGGAAGAGGCAGAGCCAGAGAAGAGTTCCCATGCTGGATGCTTGGGTGGAGAGAGAGGCACATTCTTTCTTATAGGTCAGCTTTGATTATTCAGTGGTTTCTTTTCCCATGCACCTTTCCAATAATCTCACCATCCCACCCCAACCCCCCAGGTAACTTTAATAAGACTTTGCTCCTCCAGTACTTCTTGTATTACATTTTCAGTTAATTAGAAGAGATTCAGTAGAGCCAACATCGGGAGGAGTCATGTTTTAAGTATTGCTTTTTAGCCTTCAGACTACCTCTCCTAAACAAGAGAACACAAGATGGCAGCATTGTGAGGAAGGGAAAGATGGCAGTCTAGGGGAAAAAGAAAGAGTGGATCATGCTGGGGGGAATTCAGGGCTTTCAGGAAGTGAACTAAGAGTAGTTATGGGATTGAGAATAATGGTTTCTACAAGGAAAAAATAACTGATTTTGGCTTTTCAAATCAAAGGTGTATTCTTTTCCAGTCTTTATTTTCCACTAATAATTTGTGAAGATGTATATGTAAACAATAAGAGTAAGGGTGTTTGTCTCTTAGTGTTGGTATATAGCCAGTATTCCTTACATTTTTATGTATTGTGTTCCTGATAATCAAAACCTCTTTTATTAATAAAGTGATAAGGAGCATTGATTTTTGTCACCCAGATAATTTCCTATCTGTTATGGATAAGAGATGTGCTACTGAAATATTAGGACCCCACATCATGACTTTGGCCCATGTATTGAGGTATGGTCAGCAAACTTTCTAGAAATGAATTTGTGTTTTAATGAAGAGTAGGACTGTAGCACATCATTGGCCATAAGTAACATGGATTCATTGATTCTTTTTTTTTTTTTTTTCAATTTCTAGTAATTCATAATAAATCTGCTATGAGATGCAAATCTCAGGGGAGATTATGCAAGAGAACAGAGAAAATTTTATTAAATTACTATGGAACATCAGTTATGGGATGGAGGATGACAGAGAATTAAGTAGTAAAGATAAGAAGAGCAAGTTAGAATACATGAAATTTAAAAGACAGTATATTAAATTGAGTAAAGGTAGAATGAAAGGATACAATGAGCTAGAAGGCAGGTTAAAGCAGTGAGATCCTTGAAGTCAAAAACACATAGTTAAAATTAAATTCACTAGAAATATAATTTCTACTTGAACCAATATACTTGAAAGGATTTGTGGCTATGGGTAAGGGGGACAGCCAGAGGAGATTCTATTAATATGAATCTTACCTAATCCAGTACTTGATTCAAACTGTGGGCTCAATGATCATATATAATGTAGCTATCAAATACAAGATCTTTTCAAATCTAATCTTTTCTTTTTACTCATGGAAAGTAAAGAATGTGTGTACAAATATCTCCCCCCTACACACACACCCTAGGTACTATCTAAGCCCACACTGACACAGAATTTAGTAACAAATATTGTCAGTTTAAATCCTTACAGAGGGCGCCTGGGTGGCTCAGTCGTTAAGCGTCTGCCTTTGGCCCAGGTCAGATCCCAGGGGCCTGGGATCGAGCCCTGCATCGGGCTCTCTGCTCAGCAGGAGGCCTGCTTCTCCCGCTACCATTCCCTCTGCTTGTGTTCCCTCTCTCACTGTGTTTCTCTCTGTCAAATAAATAAAATCTTTAAAAAATAAATAAATAAATAAATAAATCCTTACAGAAATCACAGTTCTTAGAGGAATACTAGAAAATATTGGACTACCTTTACACAAGACTGAGGCTACACCTGTTTCTTAGGCTTGTACAATTATTCTACAAAATCAATGACTGATATGCCATTCTTCCCAACCTAAGACTTTTTCCCTTTCCTAATATCATTTATCTAAAGAACAAAAGTATTGGTCAGATAATCAGTTGTTTTTAGGGAAGATAACATTAGAGCAAAGGGCGATGGAAAGACTTACAGGTTTATCTAGGCCACAGGGAAGTGCTCAGCAAAACTATTACCTATGTCCTTAATGTTTATGTCATTAAAATTTAGTCCATCTGGACAGTACTGTACAGATATTGCCAAGTCAGAGACACATATTTATTGTTATTTATCATCAAAAGTCCTGTGGAACTACTTATTCCCAAACCTAGTTTTACTGTGTTCAGTTGTAGAAATTTTGTATACCTTAATTAAGGTGATGGTTAAATGGGTATGTTTGTCAAGCTAATCAAACTTTATACTTAAGAACTGTGTTTTTATTAAATGTGAATCATATTCCAAAAAAAGAGAAATAGAAAAAATAAGTGGTAAATGCATACACATGCAGGAAAGAATTGGATGGGGTAAACAAAAGGTTAAATGTTAGAGTTAACAATGAGATATGGTCCGAAAATTAAAAAATAAAAATAAAAATAAACCTTAAATATCTAACAGTCTTGAACCAAGATTGTTACAACACAAGGAACAATAGGCCTCTTGGACTTGCTGATAAAGCAAAATGTTAAAGAAAAGAGAGCACGGGTTTGGAGTAATACTGACCTAGGAATGAATCCAAGCATTGCCACTCAGCAGCTATGTGACCTCATGAAAGTCACTTAACCTTTTGAGATTCCATTTCATCATCTGTAAATGGGATAATAATCCCTACTTTGCTTTGTGGTTTTGAATTGTTGGCTCATATAGGAGTTTAATATAGCTCCTATCATCATTATCATCCATCTTCTTAATGTCTTAATATTAATTTCTGTAAATTTAAAACATAGTTAAATTAATATTAAAAAGAAATGGGCTATTTTCTGTTTTTATGCCTGGAAATTTCAGGCTTCTTTAGTCTTATCTTCTGTATAGTGGGTTTTCCCATTAAAAGTGGGTCAAAAAGTAGTAATACCTTTAAAAAGAGAAGCCAGTGGGACATTGAGATGGAAGCACACAAGAAGACAAAGGAATTGGAGTCTCAATTCCATGGTATTACAACGTCCAGAGACTAGTTAAAAGGAAATAACAACTCCCAAGAAAGATCTCCTAGTACGTACGGAATGGAGAGAAGTGGACTGATAAGAGAAATTCTCAAGAGTCTTGACTAAATAGATAGAAGTCGGTGGATGATGGTGGGTTGATGAAGGAGTGTGTATGATTAAGAATAACTTAGGGTTTTGGCTTTTTCAGTTCAGTGACTGTCCTTGATAGAAGTTCTTGGGGGACTTTGAAGAAGTCTAGGTTAAGAAGCAAAGGTAACAGATCTGGATAAGACCTTTGTGTTACTTTGAAACAAGGAATTGGAAATGGCATTAGGCAGTTGAAGAAAAGGTCTGAAACTGAGCAGAAGGATTTAGATAGTCTTCTGTATGCTGGTAAATGTTTAACAACTGGCTCTTTAGAGAAACAAAGGCCTGATTTGTAGCCTTTATCAATATCCATGGTTTAGATACTCCCACCAAGACACCAATTTCATAGTATAATACAACCAGCATAGCTTCAGAAGAGATGGGCACAGCTGGCTTTGCAAGGGGGGAAAGCCTGCTCCATCTCATAATGGGTGATTGAAGAAGCAGAAGTAATCAAAAGTATAAGTATCCACGGAAAGTGGAGTTAATTTCTCTGGAGGAGGGATGGCTTTTGCATCTCTTTTGCTTCTGTTTCACTTGTGTTTCCTTTTTTATTAACTCTTTCATGCAAGGTTGCTTAGTTGTTGCAGGAAGAATTGGCATCTGTTCCTTACAACATCATCTTGGAACTTTCACTATTGAAACCTAAAACATCTGCTATCTTACAAGGTCATCTGAAGGTGAGAGTAAATGAAGAATAGCTTCTACTTACTAAAAAAGGGATTGGGGGAGGGAGATGACAAGGGCAAGTGAAACTATTCTTATGGCTCTATTTTCTTAAAAGTAGTCTAAATTCTCAATGAACCTATTTCTACCTGTCAGATGTTAAACTACCTCTGGCTATCTCCTTCAGCAAAGAGAACTTTGCATGTTAATCTGATTTCCAAATTTAAATCTTCTATAATTTTATCATGACTTTTTTGGTATTTGTGCATCTTTTCCTTCTCCATATATGTTTATGTTGCTGGAATTTTTTTTAAAGACAAGGAGTATTTTATTTTTTTAAGATTTTATTTATGTATTTGAGAAAGAGAGAGAGAGTTTGTACAACTGGGGAGAAGGGGCAGAAGGAGAAGGAGAAACAGACTCCCTGCTGAGCAAGGAGCCCAATGTGGGGCTTGATTCCAGGACCCCTCGGATCATGACCTGAGCAGAAGACAGACACCAAATGGGCTGAGCCACCCAGGCGCCCCCCCCACCCAGAAATGTTTATACTAAAATTTTTGAGGTTTTCAATGACAGAGGAATTATTTTTTATTGATATAAGGATATGATTCTAGAGTACATTTTTGAATTATCTAAGGTAAAAAAAGTATACATTCCTTTCTAAAGTTCATTTTCTTATTCGCACTTTTCACTAATTATAAAATTATGACATGCCCTTGTTAAGGAATTTGGAAAATTCAGAAAAAAGAAGTATCCATAATCCCATATAAAATATTACTAATAGTATTTCTTTTCACATAGTCAACAAGTACAGAGTTTATATTCATGATTGTATGTTTTGCTTATATATTAAATATTTGAGAGTATTTCTTTACATTTTGAAATGATATTTGGTATTATACTATCAAGATCTTCCCCATGTCATTAAAACTCTGCAAAAATATAATCCTAATTGTTGAAAAATACCCTCTGTTATGAATGTATCATATGTATTTAAATATCGTTTTAATTTTGGACACTATTTATAATAGTTTATACTATTATAAATACTATTATAAATGGAATGGCAATGGATATCTCTTCCATTAGTTTTTATGCTTATTATTCACTGCTTTCTTGGATAAAGTCCTAGAAATGCAATTGCTGGGTTAAAGGGTAAAATTGCTGCAAGGAATTTTGGTACATAGTGTTCAATTGTGCTATCAAATGATTGTACCAATTTACAACCACATCAGCATTGTATGTGAGGATCTATTTTCACTCCACCATTGCCAGCACTGAATATCATCTTTATTTTTTTTTTTAAAGATTTTATTTATTTATTTATTTGAGAGAGGGAGAGAGAGAGAGCATGAGAGGGGAGAAGGTCTAAGGAAGAAGCAGACTCCCAATGGAGCTGGGAGCCTGATGTGGGACTCAATCCTGGGACTCCGGGGTCATGATCTGAGCCGAAGGCAGTTGCTTAACCAACTGAGCCACCCAGGCGCCCTGAATATTATCTTTAAAAAAGAGAATACATGTGTATATGTTTGTGTGTGTGTATATATCCCATTTTATAAGAAATAACTAGTATTTCATTCTTAGTTGCATTTATTTTTCTTTTATAAGATTAATGCTTTTTTATAGGAGAAATGTGTGTGTCTGTGAATTTCTCTTCAGATCTTTTGCTCATTTTTCTATTGATGTTTATTTAGCATTTTACCTTACCCAAGGAATTTGGTGCAATTTAGAGGTAACTGAAATAATAAACTTTATTTGAGCTTCTGGAAATATAATTTCTAAATAGAGCATCAGCAGTTACCATAAAAAGGAAAATAAAGCTAAACTATGAAAATGATGTTTACAAATCATAATTACACAAAGCAAAAAAAAACATTATCCCTTACAACTATTAGAACCCCAAGAGAAAGGCATGTTTTCTACTACTCTGGGCATATACTGAAGGCGTTTTCTTCTGTCCATGGATGCAGTTGGATTTTAGAGTGAAGACAAGATTCAGAAGTGTTCCAGGTCCCTTTCCATCACTGCTGAACAGAATTGCAGTGGAATACTTGCAAATGATCGCTGCGAGCTTTAGATATGATTTTCTAATTCCTCCTTGGCCCCCAAAATGCTACTTCCTCAGTCTTTTCACCACATGGGATCATGTTGCCAATAATGTCTTTGGGATAAATTTGAATTCATCAGGCTTGAGTTTAATTACATTATGTAAACTAGAAAATGTCCCCAGTAGGCTTAAAGGGAATAGATTCTGTATGCAATTGCAACGTCCTGTTTTGTTTAAAATATTTGCATTTTGATAAATCCACTCTGACTCCAAACCCTTTTTTGATCTTTGTCAGGAACTCATTTTCATCACATTGGTCCAAATTTACTTTTTTCTTTAATAAATATTTGCAAAATTTTGCATAATTTCTTTCCTTCTTGTCCACATCCTTCCCAAATGCCCCTCTCTTTACCCTGGTTGGTTGGGACAGGACAGTGAGAGGAGATAGACAAAAAAAAATCTTTTCGTGAGTTATCCCAGCACCAGAGAAGTTGACAAATACCAATCTGCTTCTGAACAGAGAGTATTCTTAGTGCATAGGGAAGAAAGGCTTTCAAAGTAATCAAACAGGGAAAGACGGATCATTTGAAACCCTACATGGACTCCATGCGTGGACTCCACATACAATGTCTGTGAACTTGCTAATAGGGATTCCCCATTGTAGACTGCACCATTGGCTCTAAATTTTCATCTGTCCCCATATGCATGCCCTTTGCCATGTAACTGTGTAGTTCCTTCCTCTAACAGGTATATTATATTTCAACCTCCTCTTTACATTGGGCTTGGCTTTGTGACCAATTTTAATTAATAGGATGAGGTATGCCATATTTGAACTTAGCTCTCTTATGCCTCTGGTATCACTATGAGAAGAACCTACCCTGGCAAGCTTGCTGGTCCAAGGATAATGAGGGACATGTGAAATGGAGACAACCCACCTACCTTCAAACCTGCAAGTGAGAAACAGAGCCACTCAGCGATCACAGCCTGAAGCAAACAGATTCAGCTGTGCCAAGCCTAGAATAGCTAAACCCCAACAGCATGTGTCAAAAAATGAAGGTAATAAGCAACTGCTGTTTTGTGTCAATGAGTCCCAGGATGGTTTATTAAACAGCAATCACAAATTAATACAATACCCTTAGAAGTTTTAGCAACTTACAACTTACACACTCGATGCAAAAATTAAAAAGTTTAAAAACTGGTCAGTTGGGAAGAAAGCCAATCGGCACCCATCATTTAGGAACGGTGATGTCCAACTTTCTCAGATTCTTGTTTATAGCTCCTGAGATGTACCTCCCACTAGAAGCATTTCTATTTGCTGGCTTTTAAGGAAACATTTTTCACTACAAATACACCTTTATTTCCCCCTCAAAACACCTAGTTGTTGCTCTTCAAAGCTGCTCCAACTACTTCACTCTTTTCCTACACACAGAGAAGCAAAGAGCCTGAGTGAAAGGTGGTGATGGTTGAGTTCAGAAATAAAGCATTTCTTCCCATTTCCTATTCATCTCACAGGGATAATCTAAACATTGAAGCACTCTGTAGTGAATCAGGCAAGCTCTCACTGCCAGCTCTTGAAAGATGCAGAGAAACAATTCTGATTCAGGGCATGGCTCATGAAAAACAAAATCTACAACCACAGAAAAAAGTATATATGTAGACCTGCCTTAAATGAGGCCGAGAAATCACATCCCATATTTTGTATCATTTCTTCTTTCTCGCAACAGAAAAGAGGATCATATTTACTTGTTTTATAATTTAATTAAAAATAAATTAAAAAAGCCAAATCCAAACCTTCCAATGGTCATGTCATGACTCAGTTTAACCAAAATCAATAAGCCACTTGTGGCTAAGTGCTTTATAAACAGTCAGCAAACTGAAGGAAAAATATGATGAAAAGATTATTTTAATAAGACAAAATCACTGTCTGGCACGTAGTCTGGAACATTACTCTATGTGGACCAGATCCTATTAATATCCCTGCTTTTCTAGGGACAACAAACCTAGACTGTTTTGTTAGGCAGAACTACATCTTCCCCATGGAGAACCAGGTTGGAAAAGGAGGTATTCTTTTAGCAGCTCCCAGTAAGTGGTGATATGGTGGCTGACAAGGACAGAGGCATACCACTTTTAGCCCAGAGCAGAAAACACAAATCAGCCAGTCATGGCTGGAACAAGCCTAGGCTGGAACTGCTTAGGAATTAACCACGCGCACACATTCCCTTCCCAGCACCAATGACAAAACTAAGAGCATCAGTGTCATTAAGCTCTTCTAGGTGTTTCAGCACAGAAGCATTCCAAATGCTCTACAGTCTGTGTAACAAAATTGAGCAGATTATGCAAGTCAAATCAATTTCTATCTCAGTGATCATAAGTCTCAAAGGTTTGTATTTGGAAACATGTCTAAATAGCCCATGCGGAGAAATTGATTTACTTTTCTCTGTTGTTGTTTTTTTTCTTTAAATATCTGCAAAAAACATTAAAAAGGGTTGAATATTGCCTATTTATAAATCGTATGGCCTGAAGCATAATCTACAGTTTACGATGAGCATAATAAAAAAGGCGATTGAGGTATCTATTGTAATTAGAGAAATTATACAATAGCTAGTGCTCTGAATATTAGAAACAAAAGTTATTTTTCTGACTTTAATTTCTATCTTGGGGAAAAAGAAAGGAGTGGGGAATTAACATTGACTACCTTCTGAAAGATACTCGCTTTACATGTGTAAATTTGTTTACTATAGTACAGTAAAAAATCCATGAACAAAGAATCAGTAGGATGTGAAGCACATATCCATTTAGAACTGTAAGCTCTCAGATATTCAGACATGTTTGTAGTAGTTTCTGAGTGTGGCCTTAGATTGATCAGATTTTATATTCTTAAAAAAAATAAATAAAAATTTAAAAAAAAGATTTTATATTCTGTTGAGAAGGATCTACTAACTCAATCATTCAAAATAACTTTTTTATTCCTTTTTTGTCCTCACTATATATTTCCTTAGACTTGGTTGAAAATTGAATTTACATTTTTAAAAAAGACTCAGAAGGCTTTATATGTAATTTCCAGGCGTTGTCTTAAGAGACTGCCTTTTCATGAAGAACAACAGAGAAAGATGGGTTTATCTTCTGTGTTACACGAAAGTGATTTTCAGGATTTAACTAGGATATTAGTGAATAGCACACATGAACACAGAAACACACGTAGCCATCTACACAGGAAATAAATACTTCTGGAGAACCAACGATATTAATAACCACAAACACATAACACTTGCCATGTATGTGCCAGGCACTACTATAAATATGTTATTTCTATTAACCACTTTAATCTTCCTAATAGTCCTGTGAGACCAGTTTCACACATCTGAGAGGAAAGTAACGGCTTAACAGAGTGCTCACCGCCAAGTGAATACTAGATGTAGGCCACACTATCTTTGCAACTTCTACCAGGGGAGTCATGTCACAGTTTACAGAGTTTTTCTGACATTTCCCTCTCTTCCTCACCTACTTTAGTTTCTACTGCTCAGCCTATGCATTCTTCCATTTCAATGTCCTCCAGATACACTTTTGTGTTATTTTTCTGATATTATTTATTTTTTTAAAAACATGACTATGCTCTCTTTCTGAATTCCTATTTACTTTTCTTTCTTTTTTAAGTTTTTATTTTAAAAGTTGTATTTATCCATTTGCCAGAGAAAGAAAGAGAGAAAGAGCACAAGCAGGGGGAGCAGCAGGCAGAGGGAGAAGGCAGCCCAATGTGGGACTCTATCCCAGGACTCTGGGATCGTGACCTGAGCTGAAGACAGATGCCCAACTGACTGAGCCACCCAGGTGTCCCTGCTTTTTCTTTCTCTTAGAATAATTAAGATATGTTAGGAACCAATACTGATTAATACATAAAAGTGCTACTAAGGCACACACAGTTTCTTTTGATTGGCATAAGTCCACAGGTATAGCATTAGGGCCCCTAACAACATTCTAGTGGGGTAAGCCAGAGGACCTCTAGGGGGGCTACCGAATTGTCCTCAAATTAGCCCTTTTTTCTTCAATGTTCACCTGAGGGAACATTTTCTGGAACCTCCTCCATCAATTGACCAATACCAGAATTCAGGTATTAACTACTCAACAATAACAAAACCAATGCCTTCCTGTGAAATCCATCTAGCATGATGGGTGGTTATTTATTTCCAAAGCTGTCATGGCAAGTACTTAAGACATGAGAATTTGAAGTAATCAGTTTTAGATCTACAGTATCTGAGAAATTCTGAGGCAATGGTTGTAATGTGTTCCCCAAATTGGGATGGAGAAGCTAGGAGATTATAACAGGGAGGTAACCCAGAAGACCTTACTATAGGTAAGGTCAGCTATACCAATCTTTCAAAAATGAAAAAAAAATGTATAAAATAAATATGAAGTCTAGGACTAGGGTAACTATTACTTTCTTTGAAAGGCAGAGAAAGAAGAAGGAAATATGGACTTCAGGAAGAAAGAAAATAAAATAACTAAACCTTTTCAGAAAAAGAATATCATCAGAAGGAATGGGAGGTGGAAATCTAAAGCTCTCTTGCCTATGTAGAATGGGCAGTCTCTCTACATCTAAACTGGAGACCGTGCACAAAATATGCCAAAAATTCCTGAAGTATTTCAATTCCCTCTAGACTTTATCTGGAAGCAAATCATGTACAGCAAATATTAAATACATTGAAAGCTTTCCAAGGAGTGTCCAATTCTTGAGGGTTCATGCAATATGTAATATTTTGATAAAACAAATATTTCTTTATAGAAAACCTTTTGAATATCAGTTCATCTACGAGTCATTTGGGGCAAGTGTTCCATGAGTCTCATCTCTAATAATATCTCATATAAATTCAGGCCAGAGAATGACTAAAGATTCCTTGCTGTTCTTGACAACCTAAGCCAGACACCTTGAGCAATTCTTTAAGTCTTATTATTATTATGACTCCTAAACTCATAATATCAAAGTTTATAAATATCTAAGCAGCATGGGTTTTAGAGGCTCATCCCTTTACCAGACAGAGAAAAGTTCTGACAAGCAGACCTCTAGCCCACAGGTCAAGATGAATCGAATAACTGATGTCCCAGCAATGGCATTTGACTCAGAAAAAAGCTGTTGCAATAAAGTGAAAGCTGAAAGGACTAAATGGGGATGGAACAACTAGCAACTTCCATCACTCCTCAAACTGATGAAAATTGCCTCTATCAATAAAATAGGCACTTTACTTTCACAGTTTTCTCTGTCTCCAACTAGGGGGAATATTCACCTGTACCATTTACCCCACACTTTCTGCTCCTTCTCTTTGATGCTGAGGGACATTTCATGACTTGGATCAAAAACTGAAGTTCTTTTTATCATCTACTGCCACTGTTAGCATAATTCAGTCAGAGAAGACACTGCCCTGTTTTTTCTGGAGGTCAATAGCTACTCCTATAATAGCCGCTCATATGTGTCTCTCAGGATTCCGTATCCTGGGCAATGCTTAATATTACCTACCACACAAAGGGCATAATGTGGACACCTATCTTGATGAGACAACAACATAAAATTTCCAAGCTTGGAAATGAGAGAAATGATTGTTACCTGGAGGGAATTTAGGGATCAGAGAATTTAAATATCTCTTTTAAGTGAGGAGATGGAGGCTTGGAGAGATTGAAGTTTGTTCGAGTCACCATTTGACTTAAGACAAATGAACCTCTAACTCAGGACTTTTTCACCTAGATTCTGATCATTTTCATTTTCATACATACGGGTAGATCTGCAACTTATTTTGTGTTTCCCTTTCCAGGCTCTCTTTACCTTTAAGGGTTTCCAGATTTGCTATCTGTGCAAACGGGATACTTAACCACTCTGAAATTATTTCCTTATGAGTTAAAACATGTATCATAATATATGTGATAATATAAAACTAATTCTTCTTAGGATTTTTCAGAGAATTCAATTAGATAACATTTTAGAAAACACAGTCCATTACTAAACTATTTGATAAAAGTAGGTTTCCTATCATTACTCTTTGGATAGGAGTGATAAAATGCAGGTTATAGTATATTTAAACAGAAGATGAGAGGGAAGGCAGAAGAGGAACTTGATTTAACCTGGTCACTTCATATCCTGGATAATTAAGCTAACCTACCTGAAAATTCATTATGCGGTTATAATTGCACTTAGACTTAGAGCAACATGGCTTAGTTAAAGTATCTGTGCCTCAACTGCATGTCCTACTCAGCCCTGATCTTCACCCCACTGCTCTGCTTGATTTGATCAATTTGATTAGTAACTGATCGCTATTCTTTCTGATCTTTGGCTCAATATTTCAAGATCATCATAGGAGGAGAATACTATGGTCCTTGGATAAATTATATTTGGGAATGCCCATGCATTGTGATATTCTGGTTATATACACAGAGATATCTGAAACAACCTGACAAATGAAAGATCTGGATAAGTAGTGAACAAACCATTAACACAAAGTTGCATGGGTACAATTTCATGTAATCAAGGCTTCCATCAAGTGATATTCAAATTTAAGCTCTTTAAGAGAGTGTGAGACATTCCATGAGAACAGTGGAGAAGAACCTAAGAAGAAACCTTCTCCACAAATCTTCCAAGTAGGAGAAAGGAAAGAGCACCTTTTCCAAGGAAGACACTTGGATGTTGCTACACATCACCATCATTTGGTAGAAAGCTTTTCAGAGAGTACTGCGTGTAGACTTTCTAAAACATGAATAGAAAAAATCATCCTCAAATACCTCAGATGCTCCAACAGCACAGTTTGATGTGTAAGCCTTGAGCTTTTGGAAAGTCCAGCTGTTTCATTTTGCTCTGAAGCAGCAGTTTCTCCACCCTTGCTCACACATTGTCAGGCTTCTCACCTGGCTTTTTCGAATGCAAAAGGGGCGCCATTACAGAAACAAAAAGGTACCAGCTAAATGACGCTATTCACCAACATCAGTAAAATAAAAAAAATAAAAATAAATTAATAAAATAAAATAGCAGCACTGGAAAAAGCTAGCCGATCACTTCCTATACTATTTATTTGAATAAGAAAATATTCAAAAGCTTACAATAAAGTTGCAGAAAGTTAAGCTTTTCCTAAAATATCTTGATCGACACCCACTTCCAATGACAAGACTAAAAATATAGGATATAAGCAAGTCTTCCAGAAAGAAAGTTGTGGCACTGATTTTTTTTTCCTGCCTATTCCTCTTTTTCCATCAGACTTCATATACCACAGTGCGGCGTTATCAGCATTGCCAGACTAATTCATCGGACAGTCGGGTTCTCTCATACATGTGCTTATCTGTCTCCTGTAAGAACTTTGTCATTTAGTGAACCATGGGTATTAGAACTGAGTTACTGGGAACAAATTCTGCCAAGAATAAAACTTTAAAAATCAGCCTATAGAGAAGAATGTGATTATGGCTTCAAAATCCACACATTCAAAAGGAAATTATAAGCAGCCATAGGATGGATATTCTTAAAAACGTAAATGTGCCTTCTGAGCCAACTCACAGTGTGGGCTACTTATTTATTTACCTAAAGATCCATCTTTTGGTGTTACGTTTCAAAATATCAGCATGATCACGTCAGCCATTTTGTTGGCACCTGGAGTTTCTAAAGTGGTGGCAACTCTATTCCACATGACTTAAATATGGTTATTTAACATACAGATTTCAGATAAATGGAAGCTAAAAGGAAGTTTCAAATAGTCTACTTTTTAAGTATTGTGTAAATGTGCACCTAAGTACATATGTATAGAGATAGAAAAAGAACCACGGAATGGACCAGGGTGGTGGAGAAGTTCTCACCTCATGCCTAAAATTAAAGAGGGCCTCAAATATCTCAGTTACCAAGATAGAAGGTATTTGAACACATTTTTTAAGAGAAGTCAAAATTAATGCCAAAAAAAGCCATCATGAAGAATATATAAAACTTTTAAATAAACTTAAATCAAAACTTTTAAATAAGGCTTCCTCATTTCTCCACTTGCCTTAGGCCCCAATATGACTCCACATGGCACTGTTTCATATTTTGTTCATCATGGATTCTTTTGCATTTTAATTTTGGAAAATATTGCACTAAGATATTTATCTCGATTACTGAGTCCTTTGGCCATCTCTGAAATTCTGTGATGGAGGCAAGTACCTCATGCACCTCACCCTCCTCTGCCCGGGAAGGGGCACACGTGCTGGGTGGGGGTTGCTATGGGCGTCCCTCGTGGCACCACAACTGGTCCTCCCCAAGCCCAGGAGAGTGGGGTTGTGGAAAATGAGAGTCTGAGCAATTTAATGCCTTGCCCAAATCACCGAACTAGCTAGCATGTGAACCCTGGTGTAGGGTCACACCTGAGCCCCACATTTAACCACTCAGTAACACAGTCTCTCCCTTGAATCAGAATTATAACAAGTTCAATTCAATGATACCTAGTGAGTACCTGCCCTTACTTATGGCACTTTGCTGGCGATTTAAAGACATGTGTCATGTTGAGTTTCAGCATAGTCATGGCCTACTGAAGTGCACATAAACCTCTTTGACTGACTATTAAATGCGGACAGTTGCCCTTTTTCCCCTGGCCTAACCTCCACTCACATAAATCAAAGTGAATAATACTTCATCTCCA
This sequence comes from Procyon lotor, assembly GCA_028646535.1. NCBI lineage: Eukaryota > Metazoa > Chordata > Mammalia > Carnivora > Procyonidae > Procyon > Procyon lotor. Next base: position 66,592,284 of record CM053603.1, on the reverse strand, counting down.
TGGAGGCTTAACTTTGACGTGAGGAAGGGATAAAGAAAAGCACAAAGCATGGAGCATGCAGTCTATCCCAAATGCTGGTACTTTTGGATATTTTTACGTGTGACTTCATTTCACCTTCATAAAATCTTTGTGGCTATTGATGCCTTCATTTTTCTAGAACGTGAAACAAAGAACTTCTAGAACAAAGATTCATAATCTGCCCAAACTTACAAACATACGTGATAGAAATGGGACTTGAACTCCACTCTTTCTGATTTTCCTTTTCCAGCATTCTTGATGGAGAGCTTTAAAACTCCCCCAAATGCCAAGGGTGGTCCTGGCTGTAGGGAGGACAGGGCACAGCAACCCAAGCATGGTGTGCCCCTTTGTGGCTGGACCAAGAATGTTTTTGACAATCTCCGTCTAAGAAAGCCAAGAACGGTTTGAGAGTACTGTCCTTCTCTAGGAAAGTCAAGGTTTTTAAATCTTCATTGTTTGCTTTGACATATTTCAGATTTTGAACATATACAATTCACAGCAAATGGGATATAGAGCCTCCAGCAAGAATTATTCAAAAGGCTTTAATCAGAAATTTTGCTCTCATTCCCACTGCCCTGAAACCACATATCCTGTCTTCACCAGTACATTATCTCTGAATCAATCTATGCAGGGCCATCAGTGAGAAAAACAACTTTCGAATACCTCCCATTGTGCAAAAACTATGATCTGAAACAGTACAGCATCAGTACTGACAGAATAATAAGGCCATTTATATTTTTCTATTTGGTAACTCATAAAACCAAGTTGCATCAAATAATTTTTTCAGCATTAAGCTTTGCCATGTCTGTGGACATATGCTAATGAATGAAATGAAATTATTTTTTGTATAAATGAAGCTTATCTTTTAAACCAGAAACAAATTCCCAAGCTAAATCTCCAAGTATATTTTCCTAAGCCTATATGAAGTGGTTCATTATGTTATTTTAGGAATTATGCTACCAAAAATAAAAGAAGAATGAAAGAATAAGAAAAACTTACATTTACTTAAACCTAATAATAAAACATAGTGGATTGAACACATGTTTATCTTCATTCTTGCCTGAAATCACACACACTTAAATGATTGCAGGGCATAAGAAAAGCATCCAGAAAGGCAAAGAAATAAGCCAGGAAATGACAATATATAAGTGGATATCAACTCATTTGGGAAGATAGAAAATGGAGGAAAAATACATGATCTAGCAAAACAGTGAAGGTAAAATTTAAGTATCCAGAGGAGATACTGATAAGAGATCAGCTTGTTGAACTTCCAGAACCCTTGAAAGGCTCAGGAATTGGAGGAGTGAGGTATGTCCAAAGGTGTAGGTGCAATCAGACAGCATTCCTCCCCAACCTTTTGTGGAAGAAAGGAGACTTCAAAAAAAGGGAGGCTGAGAGCAGCTGAAATGAAAACAGAAGTATTTAGTGAAAATGAAAACTAATTGGGAATAGGTACCACTTCTCTATCTGCCCCCAAGGTCTCTCTGCCTCTGCTCATTATCCAGACACTAATATCCAGCACAACACCATCAACACACATTCTGTCCTGCAGGACATTAGAAGCTCCTTCATCAGAGACACAGAAAAATTCAAGAAAAGTGACATTCAGATGCTGACATTTTGGAAGCTGCCAAGGAAAAGCCGGCCAATCACCCTACAGGGAAGGTTACCAGCCCACAAACTCTGTCATCAACTTTTTAACACCTCATTTTTAAATATGAATGAATAGAAAGTTCACGTATTTGGAAAAAGCCTCCATCATGAAAAGCAGAGACCAAGATAACTAAGGATAAAATTCAAAGAAAGAGAGACAATGCCATTGGCAGAAGAGATATCTCTTTTTAAAAGAACAGTAGTTAATAACCTCAGAGAAAATAGAAGTTAATATTGTACCTGTAAAAAAAAAAAAAAGGGGAGGTTTCCATGAAAAGGAGCAATCAGATAGGAAGAGCTCTAGGAAATTAAAATCATGATAGGAATAATCAAATATTCAACAGAAGCATTAGAAGGTAAAGTTAAGGATATCTTCCAAAGAGTAGAAATAAAAAGACAATTAGCTGGAAAGAAGGAGAGAGATGATAACAAAATTAGAGAACTGATCTCCACAAGGTGATATCTGCCTGATGGGAAATCCACAAATAAAACTAAGGAAAGCAAATTAGTTAAAAAAAAAAAAAAAATTACCTACATGGAAGGACACATATCAAGATACATAGGGATCAAATAAAATAAATTAAAAAGAGGAAACTAGATCCTCATGAAAGCATATCCTGTAAGCATGAGGCTAGAATAAAAATATTTTTGAGACACTAAGTTTTCCAATGAATAACCCTTCTCTACTCTTTCCACTGCAGGAGGCACTTCATTCTAAGGAGTCAGTAATCACACGAGAGGAAACACAAAATCCAGGAAACTGGAATCAGTGATGCAACACACTTGCCAGGACTTTGGAAATTTCCAAGGTGATAGTCAATGGGATGTTTTGACCAAATAGCCACACAGGAGGCCTAGAGAGCTGCTGGTCTAAATTAGGGCAGGAAGTCTGAGAGTATCAAGAAAGAGAATTTTTTTTTAAAAAATGGATGAGAGAGAGTATATAACAAACTACCCTACATGTTTTTGAAGGTATGGAAAGAAAGGATCCCTAATACTCTGAGCAAAGGAAAAAAAAATAAAACAATGTTTGACTCCTAGAAAAATAAAAGGAAATTGTACAATAAAGTAGAAGAAATTATAGTCCATTACTTGAGTTCATCATGAACAGTATGTACACAGGTATAATATAGAAAACACAAAATATTGATCTAATTAAATCCATAGTATAATTATCTTTAGAGTATGGGGGAGAGTGTGTGTGCCACACCCATTCCAATTTAGAAATTCAAGACACAATGTTTAAAATTCTAAATAAACCAAGAGCAATAAACTCTTGATATTAGTAGAAAAAAAAAGTAAAATTCAGAAGAATTATGTAGAAGAATTTAAAGTGGTAGATTCTGGTGGGCAGGATGTGGGGATGGGGAGAATCAGAGCAGAATGCTGGTCTTGTTATTGCTAAAAATCTTTTTTTTTTTAAAGGTTTTATTTATTTATTTAACAGAAAGAGAGCTAGAGAGCACAAACAGGGAGAGCGGCAGGCAGAGGGAGAAGGAGAAGCAGGTTCCCCACTGAGCAGGAAGCCTGAAGTAAGCCGGATCCCAGGACAGTAGGATCATGGCCTGAGCTGAAGGCAGATACCCAACCCACTGAGCCACCTAAGTGCCCCTGTTGCTCAAAATCTTTCAAACTATGGGCATGTGTTTATTTATTAAATATATAAATTAATAAAAAAATATGCCTTTTAACTGCATTACTCCCTGAAAATAAATCTCCCTGAAAAATAAAGGTAGACGTCACTGATTTACATGGTAAGAAAGCCTCCTTATTTATCTCTAAAAAATTCTGGATTTGCATGTTTATATTTTTTTAAAAAAAGGAATAAGGCAAAACAAGAAATTAAATACTAAACAAAGATCCAAAATGCTTAAATTATTTAGCAGAATTATTGTATTTTTATTGCATTTATCACTTATACTATAACAGATTTTTGAATTGATGAATATCCTATGACCTTCATGTGTATGACTTTTTGGCTTCTTTTAATTTGTCTGTGTTGTGAGAGTATGGCAAGAGGGTAGGTTAAAGGGACTCAAAGTTCCTCAACAGGAAATTGATTAAGTACAGTCAGATCTTAAAATGAAACATTAAAAAAAAAGAAACATCCTGAAGCTGATACTAGGCTATGATAGATCTCTATCGAAAATATCTCCAGTAAAGATTAAATAAAAGGATCAAGATGTAGAGAAGAGCATGTATTCTGACTCCTATTGTGTCCAGATATACACACAAACACACACACCCAGTATTTATGCCTGTGGATACAGACTGATTTAAGGAGGACACTTTATTATACTGCTAAATGTATTGGCTTCTCAGGAAGAAAACACAGGGGAAGATTCATATTTCATTCAGAACTCCTTAATACTCTTATTTTGTAACCTTATTCATATGTGGTTTATGTTTAATAAGAATGTGGTTAATAAGGATAAAAAATAAAATGCCAGTTCTTACCATGCTATTGTTAAAATAAATAATTTTGAAGAAGAATGGAAAGATCAATCAAGTTACAAAGGGGAAAAGGAATTATGATCATATGTGTATAAAACAAACACAGTTATCTTTTGGTTAGGAGATTTGGAATGACTGTTGTTTCTTTTTTGCTTTTTTTTAAGTTTACAAATTTTCTGTAATTTTTTTTCATTACTTTAAAAATGAAAAAAAATAATAGAAAAAAAGAAGAAAGAAGAGGAAATGCTCTTCCTTTATCAATTCTCTAGAGCAGAGAAGATGTGCAGTCAGAATGTAGCTTTTCTGGAAGGGGAGAATGAGCATCTGGGTATTACATTTGCAGATGGACTTCATATAAAGCATATGGTAGATTTTCTCAAGGAAAATTGTTGCTGTAGAGGCACGAGTTGCTATTTAAACCTTGGCAGACGAGGTCTTTTTTATGCTTGACTTTTCTCTCTCCAATATGTGAATTAGGCATCTGCTCAGATTTTCTTAAGGAGTTCCCCATTATCAAAATGAGGTTTTTTTTTTCTTTGTAAAGATTGTAAATTACAGAATGTGAACTTTCACTAGCTTGGATGGGTAAGGGTGTGGGAATAATTTTTTAACTTGTTCTTTAGGCCTACTAATTTTTTCTTTCTGTGACCTAAGTTGCCAGATATGTTAAAACAAGAGCTAAGGAAAATAAAACACAACACAACACTACAAGCTAATATCTGTGAAGATATTCACAGAACCAGTGGCACTTGAGCCAAGCAGACATAGCACCATTTCAGAATAACAAGGAACTTCATTCTCAATTTACCAGAGGTTAGGGTTCTAAAAATCCCAAGTAGTTTTCATGGAAAGTAAATGCCTTTATAAAGGTCAACGCAGAATTTATCAGCTTTGTTGCATGTTTTCTGTCCTTTTCTTAGGCATGTAAAAGGAATACAATAGAAGGGTGCTTTGTTCTTGGGTTTTTGTTTTTTGTTTTTTGGGTTTTTTTTGTCTTTTCTCTAACATTACCAGGTAGAACAATTGCTTTGCTTCCAGCTTAGCAAGTTGTTTTGATTTCAGGTAGGTCCGTTTTTAACAATAAACAAACATTCTTGCAGTGGTTCAAACTAAGAAACAGACGTGAAATGTGCAGTGATATGTGAGACAGAGAGGAGAGAATGGCAAACAAGAGAAATCGACAAATGGGGGAGGTATTGCAGCAATGTCCTCACTATAGATCACTGGCCACTTTAAGGTTTTCAGCTGAAAGTTTTAAGAGAAACTCCCTTTCCCAAACAAGAAATCTGACTCCTTCGACTTCCCATCCTGCTTTGGGGACAAAAATCTGGAGCTCTGCCAGGGCTTACAGTCCCCGCCCCCCCAGAGATATTTTACAAAACATTAGCAACTCTAATGGTTTTCATTATTTAACGATTTCTGACATTATGCGTTGGAATGAAAACTAAAGCAAAGCTGCAAAAGTTTATATATTAATTCATTTTTAATTTAAATGACTTTAATCATTTTCCTATTCTTTTTGTCTTTTTCTGCCAAAGATGTTTGATAATCAAAAGAGAGGGTCTGAAAATTCTAAGCTTCTTTCAACTGTAAATTGCATTGTTTCAAGCAATTAGCTTCTCTGGGACTTATATTTTCATATCTGTAAAATGAAGTGATGTCTCTCCTGACTTTAATATCTGATGACTAAGATGTGCTTTTCTCGGTAGAGCACTTTGCACCCTCCATTACAAGACCCAAGGATTTACAAAGTCCCTGCAACCACTCCCTGCCTCTAGGTAAATAAATACTCCTCTAGAAAAGGGGTTGGCATATTTCAGCCCTCTGGCAAAATCTGGCCAGCCACTGTTTTTGCAGATAACATTTTATTGGAACATAGCCTCACCTATCTGTTTGCTTTTTATCTCTGGCTGCTTTCAGGCCACAATCAGTACAGTTGAGGACTTGCACCAGAAACCATCTGGCCTAAAATATTCACTAACTGGCCCTTTACAGAAAGAGTCTGCTATTACCTGGTCCAGAAAAATCTCTGAACTGCTAAGGACATTCTGGGAGGTAGTGGACCTGAGAAAGGTGCAGGTGTCCAGGAGAGAAATGCAAAAGTCCACACAGAGCCAAAGGCAGGCTCCCCAGTGGACCTGCCACTCCCTCCAGTTGGGCAAAATCTAATACCGAAATTCCTTAGATTAGAAGACAAGCTTTCATCAGGAACATGCAGCTATTTGATGCCCAAAACTTGTTTCTATCATCTTAAAAAACGCTCTAAATTTTTCTTGTTTTGTCCATTTTAATTAATCTCTGACTTTTTGGTTGGTCATGGACATTTTTGAGAATGGGGCTACAGCTGTGGGCCCTCCCCAGGAAAATGAGCTTGCATAATTCAAACAGGTTTTATTTATTTATTTTTTAAGATTTTATTTCTTGGGGTGCCTGGATGGCTCAGTGGGTTAAAGCTTCTGCCTGCAGCTCAGGTCATGATCTCAGGGTCCTGGGACCGAGCCCCGAATCCAGCTCTCTGCTCAGCAGGAAGCCTGCTTCCCCCTCTCTCTCTCTGCCTGCCTCACTGCCTACTTGTGATCTCTCTCTCTCTATCAAATAAAGAAATAAAATCTTAAAAAAAAATTATTTCTTTGTTTGTCAGAGACAGAGAGTGCACAAGCAAGGGGAGCGGCAGGCAGAGGGAGATGAGAAACAGGCTCTGCGCTGAGCAGAGAGCCCTAACAGGACTCGATCCCAGGACCCTGAGATCATGACCTGAGCTGAAGGCAGAGGCTTAAAGGACTGAGCCACCCAGGCACCCCTCAAATAAGGTTTTATTCTCAATTTTCTTTCCTGGGTGGCGGTTAGTTCCCGTTGGCCCAGGACTTCACAACAGATAGCCACCATAGTTTTGCAATGAGATAATTTGTACAATATTCTTAGCATAAAGGTCAAGATTTCTATATCGGGAGGAATACCAATGTGACCTCGCAGAGAGAATACTAGATGAGGAGCCACAAGGCCCCGCTGCTGCATTGTCTCTGCTACTAACCAGACAGGCCAGGCCACCAAAGCACTCCTGATTTATTAAACAGTGAAATTAATAAATGTCCTGTCTACTCCACAGGCTGTAATAGGAATGAAATGAGGGTTTTGTAAATTACACAGACCTTCCCACTGGAGCTGGGAGGGATTTCTGACAACCCATTTCACAGGAGGTAACAAAGAACCTTAGCTACTCTGTATTCAAAGTATGGTCCACAGGCCAGCAGCGTGGATAGCCCCAGGCAGTTCATTAGAAATGCAGATCCCCAGGTCCCTCTACAGACCTCTCTGAATGAATCAGAATCTACGTTTTACCGAGATCACCAGGTGGTTTGTGTGCCTCTTAAAGCTTGAGGAAGACTGCCATAAAAATATCTCTCCACAGAATACAGATCACTTCAGGTAGGGAAACTGAGGCCTACAGAAATCACAGTACATGCTGAGGTTTTGCACGAGCCAAGTTGCAAAGCAATGGGAGCACAACAGATATTTGATTTTAGAAGTGTTCTCAAAACAATTTTGTGTCCACAGTGCTCACTGCCTAGTGAAAGATAAACACATCATTCAATAAACACAACATGCTGTAGGAAGCATCAAAACCGCTTGACCAGACTGCTGAAATCCAAAAAGAGTTTCCATCTATTATTATGAGGTCATGGAACCCCTGTCAGGGAAATTCGTGGATTTCCAGATCTTTTAATCTACAAAATATGGCAAATGGCATGTCTATTCCCCTGCAATATCTCATTGGGATGGAATAAAATCAGTCATGAAAATTACATAGGCTTTATTGGCTACTCTCCCTACTACTGAGCAGTTAGTCTTCGAAAATAACAAGATCAAGGACATCACATGGAAGAAGATGTGGAGAGTGGAACAAAGAATAACTGGGGATATTTTTAAAAGCACACACACACAAAACAACAGAAGCTGCTGCTGATAGTAGAACCAAGAAGAACAACAGCAAGAGTATAGGTGAGGAGTGATGTTGCTTTGACTTAGAGAGGGAGGCCCCCTATCTCCACTTCACATTCTCTGCCACCAGGAGCAAGTGGCCAGGTCAGGGAAGCAGGAGCATGGGGATGAGAAATAAGTTAGAAGAAATGGAAAGTTTTAAGCCAGAGCTAAAACTGGGAGGAGAAGGGAGTGCAGGTTGGACCACTGGGAACTCCTGCTCTAATAAGGCCACTAACCCCTGACACATCTCTCTTCTTGAGAACTAGAGATGCCAGACTGCTACTCAGAGGATAGAAAACAGAGGATGGAGAGCTTTTAGCTGAGACTTGAAAAAAAGACAGACTCTAGGTTGTCTAGCTCAGACCACCCACTGAGGGAGCAACAGGGATTCAGAATGGAAGTTATACCCAGGAGTACGATTGTACAGACCCTAGAAACTAGGTTAATACATTTCCTTATCTTTTATCTTGCGGACCCCTGAGCATGGTAGATTAGAATGGAAGGGAAAATAATCCACGTTTAATGATCACATTTAAAACAAGTGATAACCTTTGAAGCTACTACTGCTGCTCATGCTGGAATGTCTTAAAAGAGCCAAGAGTTTGGCATCATTGAAGCCTGGATTTGAACCCAGTTCTGCCACTTACCATTACTGTATGACCTTATCTACAACAGTCAACCTCTCTGAGTTTCCTCACCTAGACTATGAATTATTGTCATATGTCACATAATGTTATGATAATTAAGGTAAGTAACAAATCATGAGTGCCCATGACATATTCATTCCTACCTCTTCTGTTTGTCACTAAGGCTCAATTTGTTAGTCCATACTCTCTTGGTCAGTATCCATCCTGTGTTGAGTAGTGTATCCATCAATTTGTTTACGATCCTAACTTAAAAGGAAAAAGTGTAAAAAAAATAAAGAATCCCATGCTTAAGTTTAGGTGTCCCAGCCCTGGTTGTCCTCGGCTTGCCCTTCAGATTTAGTTGTCTAACCACAGTATTAGCCTGCTCTAAGATCACCCAGTGTGAATGGAAAAGCCATCAAAGTCTTTCATGTAATTATGTACACAGTTGCTGTAAGGCCTCAGGGGCCCCATTGGCCCTCTAATAACTGAGGAGCCTGGAAAGTCTGTGCCTCCCCACATTACAGCAGTGGCAGGCTATGGATTCACCCTGGTAACAGATGGTTTTATTAGTGGCCACTGCCAGACACTTGGCTGAGGGTGGAGCACATGGCCATTAGCGTCTGTTCCACTTCGGTGGAGTAGGAGCTGTGTGCACAAGGAAAGCTCCGTCATAAAATAATTGACAGTGGGTGAGATAATGCCCTCTTGGTGTCACCCAGGGAAAAAAATAAGCTGAAAGAAAATAGGGGAAAATTTTTCTTCTGGCCCCTGAAACAGAAAAGATAAGCCAAAATATTGTGTTATTTCCATGTTAGAAGAAGATCAGGGTGTCTCCTGGTGGGGGGAAAACAAAGCTGAGAACATGAGAAGATGTCTACAGGTGCCTGACACTCAAGGAATGTGTGAGAAGAAATTTTGGCTCTTCTACCACTTCCTCGAATTATAAGCACTCAAATATGGTGATGGGACAACTATCACCAGCAACTATCACCAACTATCAAACAGCATGCAAGAGAAAGCTATTCTTCATCCTCAATGGCACACATTTATTATTTTGAAAAAAGAATATAAATATTAATATTTAAGACCTGGAATGCAAAAGCTATGAAGACAAGAAAAATATTTAAGATCTACTCTTGAAAGATCTAGGGGTCACATATAAGTAGATTTAGAGCAGTAACAGCAGTAGCAAAGCCCAGGTGGCCCTCAGTTTCTTTTCCCACTTGGCATCTGGATGTAAATTCTGTGATCAATTGTGGTGTGTGTGTGTGTGTGTGTGTGTATGTGTGTGTGTGTGTTTTAATCAAGTTCTGGTAGATCTCCCTAGTCCTTTGGAGCTTTTTACACTGAGTTAGAGTGTATTAGAGAACTTCACTGCAGTGAAATGTCTTCCTATCCATCTTAGTTTTCTATTGTTGTGTAACAAATTACTACCAACTAAGTAGCTTAAAACAACAAAAATTCATTATCTCACAGTTACACGGGTAGGACGCCAGGCACAGCTTAGCTGGTTCCTCTGCTCATGGCCTCACTAGGCTGAAATCAAGGCATTCCCTAGGCCTGCTGTCTGCTCTGAGGCTCAGGATTCTCTTCCAAATCCACAGGTGGTTGGCAGAATTAATTTCCTTAAGTCTATAAAACTGAGGTTCTCATCTTCTTGCTAATGTTAGATGAGGGACGACTCTCACCTCCTCAAGGCCATCCTCAGGTCCTTACTACATGGGCCCCTCCTCTTAAAATATGGTAGCACACTTCTTCCAGGCTCATAGGAGAGCATCTGCTTCAGCAACTTGTCTTTTTGAATGGCTCACCTAATTCTGTCATGCCCACCCAGGATAATTCCTTTAGGACTAACTCAAAATCAACTAATTAGACTTTAATTACATCTGTAAAATTCCTTACCTTTGCCACATAATTTAACCTAATCATGGGTGTGGCATTTCATCATATTCACAGTTTTTGCTATCACCTAATTGGAAGGGATTGTACATATGTATGTGCCCAAGGAAATGGGAACCTTGGGAGCTATTTCTGAATTCTGTGATACATTATTTTTTTTTTTAGGCAATAGTTACAGAACATAAAATCAACCATTTTAAAGTATACAATTCAATGGAAATTTGTAAATTCATAATGCTGCGCAATGATCATCTCTATATGTTCCAAAATATTGTCATCATGGCAAAAGGAAACCTCATACCCATTAAGCAGTTACTCCCCATTACCCTCTCCCTTTGGCCTCTGGAAATCACAAATTTCCTTTCTGTCTCCATGGGTTTAATTATTCTGGATATTTTGTATAAATGGAATCACACAGTACATGACCTTTTGGGCCTAGGTTCTAACAGTTGATGGACATTTGCATTGTTTCTGCTTTTTGGTGATTGGCGGAATATTGCTACAGTGAACATTTCTGTACAAGTTTTTAAAATATCTACTTTCAGTTCTTTTGAATATATACTTAGGACTGGAATTTGTGGATCATACAATAATTAGTAAACTATTAACTATTATCCACAGTGGCTGCATCATTTAACATTTCTCCCAGCAGTACATGAATGTTCCAATTTCTCTACATATTCAACAACACTAATTATTTCAGGTGTTGTCGTTATTGTTGTTTTAATTATAGCCATTCTAGTGGGTGTAAAGTGAAATCTCACTGTGGTTCTGATCTGTATTTCCTTAATGACTGACAATTTTGGTGTATTTTCATGTGCTTTTGGCCATTTTTATTTCTCCTTTAGAGAAATGTCTAAAGGATAAGTCCATTGGCCATTTTTCAATTGGTCTTTCAAAAAAGGTTGTTTACCTTTTTATTATTGAGTTGTGAGGGTTCTTGTACATTCACGTTATTAGATCCTTATCAGATACATGATTTGCAGATATTTTTTCCCATTCTGTAAGTAGTCTTGCCACCTTCTTGATAGTGTCCTTTGGTGCATATTTTTTTTAAGTTTTAAAAGATACTTTTATAAAATTTCTCTATTTTTCTTTTTCTGTCTTTTTTTTAAAGATATTTATTTTGGGGTGCCTGGGTGGCTCAGTGGGTTAAAGCCTCTGCCTTTGGCTCAGGTCATGATCTCAGGGTCCTGGGATGGAGCCCTGCATCGGGCTCTCTGCTCAGCAGGGAGCTTGCTTCCCCCTCTCTCTCTGCCTGCCTCTCTGCCTCTGTAATCTCTCTCTCTGTCAAATAAATAAAATCTTTAAAGAAAAAATATCAAGAGATAACAAGTAGGCAGAGAGAGAGGGGGAAGCAGGCTCCCTACCGAGCAGAGAGCCTGATGCTGGGCTCGATCCCAGGACTCTGAGATCATGACCTGAGCTGCAGGCAGAGGCCTTCCTTAACCCACTGAGCCACCCAGGCGCGCCTCTCTATTTTTCATTTAATCCTTGTTCTTTTGGAGTCTTATCTAAGAATTCATTGTCAAATTCCATGAAGATTTATACCTATGTTTTCTACTAAGAGTTTAGCACTTATATTTTGGCCTTTGATTCATTCTCAGTTAGTTTTTAGGTATGGTGTGAGATAGGGTCCAATTAGTTCTTCTGCATGTGGATAACCGGTTATCCCAGAAATATTTGTTGAGAAGACTATTCTTTTCCTATAGGATGGTATAGTACCTTTGTTAAAAAACAACTGATCACAGACTTACAGGTTTATTCCAAGACTCTCAAATCTACTCCATTTGTCTATATGTCTATCCTCTTGTCAGTATCATACTGTTTTGATTATTGTGGCTTGTAGTAAGTCTTGAAATTAGGAAGCATCAGTAGTCTAATTTTGTTTTATTTTTTTCAAGATTGCTTTGGCTATTTGAGGGGCCCTGCAATCCCACAGAAATTTAGGATCAGCTTGTTCATTTATGTAAAATTATGTCCATGGAGATTTTAATAGAATTGGTACATTGAATCTGCACATTACTTTGGATACTAATGCCATTTTAACAACATTAAGTCTTCCAATATATGCATATGAGCTTTCTTTCCATTGATTTAGGTCTTCTTTAACTTTTAACAGCGATGTTTGATAGTTTTCACTATATAAGTCAAGCACCTCCTTGGTCATATTTACTTCTAAGTATTTTTTTATGTTCTTATAAATGAAATTGTCTCTCCTAACTTCATTTTTCAAACTGTTTATTCATTACTAGTACATAGAAATAGAATTGATTTTTATTTATGTATGTATGTATATATGTATGTATGTATTTAAAGGTTTCATTTATTTATTTGACAGAGAGAGAGATCACAAGTAGGCAGAGAGGCAGGCAGAGAGGGGGAAGCAGGCTCCCTGCTGAGCAGAGAGCCCAATGCAGGGCTCCATCCTAGAACCCTGGGATCATGACCTGAGCTGAAGGCAGAGGCTTTAACCCACTGAGCCACCCAGGCACCCCCAATTGACTTTTATACATTGATCTTGTATTTTATAACTTCACTAAGTTTGCTTATTAGTTCTAATAGCTTTTTTGGAAGATTCTTTAGGACTCCTTGGAATTTTCTATAACAAGATCATGTCATCTGCAAACAGAGATAAGCTTTACTTCTTTATTTCTAATTTATAAGTCATTCATTTCTTTTTCTTATGAAATTGCTATCTAGAAGCTCTAGTATTAGCATCTTTGTCTTATACTTGATTTTTCAACATTGTGTAAATTATTAGTTGTGGGTTTTTCATGAATGCCCTTTACCACATTGAGAAAGTTGGCACCTATTTCAGGTTTGAGTGTTTTGTTTTTAATCATGAAGCAGTATTGGATTTCATCAAATTATTATTTTTTTCATCAAATTATTTTTATGCATCAGTTGTGATAACCATGTATTTTATTTTTTTCATTTCATTCTATTAATGTGGTGTATTACATTGACTGATTTCATATGTTGAATTACCCTTGCATTCTTGGAATAAATCCCACTTGATCCTGGTATATAATACTCTTAACAGGTTGCTGGATAGCAAACTCTTAACAGTTTGCTAGTATTCGCTTGATATTAGAAATGGCTATCAGCCTAGAGCTTTCTTCTGATGTCTTTATCTGGTTTTAGTATCAGGGTAATGCTGGCCTCATAGAATGAGAGGAAGTATTCCCCCCACCTTGACTTTTTGAAGAGTTTTAGAAGGACTTTTATTCATTCATTTTTAAATGTTTGGTAAGATTCACCAGTGAAATAATATGGTTTTGGGTTTTTCTTTGTTGAGAGATTTATTATTATTATTACCAATTCATTCTCTACCTTTGTATTTATCTATTTTATTTTTCATTTTTTTTATTTTTAAAGATTTTATTTATTTATTTGTTGGAGAGAGAGAGAGCAAAAGCAGGGAAAAAGGTAGACAGGAAGAAGCAGTCTCCTTGCCAAGCAAGGTGCCCAATGTGAGGCTTGATCCCAGGACCCTGGTATCATGACCTGAGCAGAAGATAGACTCTTAATGACTGAGACACCCAGGCGTCCCTGTATCTATCTATTTTAAATATAAACTTACAACTAACAAAGCTGGAACTTAACTGAGGCATTGTTTCCTTTCTCTCTCTGCTCAAAACACTTACATTGTGAATCTACTGAGGCAAAGCCATGAAATAGGAGGGCCACAAGGGAGTGAGATGGCAGTGGACTGCCTATGCAGCTGCTGTGGCTTGGAGATGCAGAACAGGTCATTTGCCATCTTAAAATTGGGAGCTATAAAAAATTGTTCTTATTATCTTAGAGGTATTGAAACTTGAGTGATTTAGAAGATAGATCATCTATAAGGAATTAATGTCTGCTCATGAACACTAAAAGGAAAACATAAATAATCAAGAAACAGTACGTCTCTCCACAAAGAGGAAAGTATGTAATTTTTAACTTTTCTAAGAAACTGGATATCTTTCTTAACTATTGCTCAGGTCACACACTGGGCAGTCAGAAGCTACAGAAATGTCTAATCAATATGTTTCTTGAAAGACAAGGAAATTGTGCATAAAAAACTAGTTTGTGGCTCATGAAAATGATATACATCAGCTACTATAGATTGTAATTTCAATATTGTCCAGGAGTGTATAATTATAAAGGAGTTAGCATATGTTAAATATTGTTTCCCAGAAGAGGAGAGAACAAGAAAGTTGAGCTTCAAATATGGGATGAAATCATTTTTCTTTTTTTTTTTTTTAAAGATTTTATTTACTATTTATTTGACAGAGAGAGAAAGAGAGATCACAAGTTGGCAGAGAGGCATGCAGAGAGCCAGGGAAGCAGGTTCCCTGCTGAGCAGAGAGCCTGATTCGGGGCTTAATCCCAGGACTCTGAGACCATGACCTGAGCAGAAGGCAGAGGCTTTAACGCACTGAGCCACCCAGGAATGCTGTGAAATCATATCTTTGATAAATCCAATTACTGTTTCCATAGGGAAATGGATTCACTTCTTTGGGAAGGATTTTCCATTATTGTTTCAAAACAACTTGTTTTTTCTTCACTTCAGAGCCCTGATGCAGAAGGTCCTGAGTCTCTTCAAAAGCAGAGTCAAAACAATGTTTCTGTAACAGATTTCTTCAAATAAGTAAAACACTTGCAAAACAGCACTTTATCATGCAGAAAAGGAATTTTATTTTCTCAGTGGATCCATTTTGGTGCATAAAGCAACCTAAACTGCTTGTGTCTGGCAGATGGGACAGGAAGTCCACATAGGCTATCTGAATCAGGTGATAATTTTCCAGTTCTGGAGGCAGTAACATCCTCAGCAGAACACTGTGTGGGCAATCCCGTCTCAGCATTATGGGAGCAACTCCCATAATCTCTGAGCCCTTGTTTCCACAGCTCTCATACAAAGATACAAAGGCTTACCTGCCCATGTGGGCAGGTTAGTAACACAATGTGCATGAAATGCTTTGAAAGCCACCAGACCTAAGCAAAGGTACGTTTTCAAAGATTTATGTGCAAGTGATTGGAGAGTGCTCCCAGGAGAAACAAGAAAGGGAGTCGGGAAGAAGTACAAGGAAGGGGAAAAAAGAGGGAAGGGTGGGAATTTAGGCAATCTTGATCCTGCAGGGATCTTTGGAGTTTTAATTATGTCAGTTTGTCTTGACTCCAGACAAGTGGCTGTACATCATTCCTAAGGTCTCTCTTGTGGGATGAAAACCCCTTAGCCACTCCAGTTTTCTGTGTCTGTGAGCAAAGCAGCTCTAAGAACCTGAGGGCACTCTTCCGAAGAGGATCACAAGTATAGGGGGCACCTTATGAGCAAACCAAATGTGAGGGTCGGGGAATGGTGATCAAATGGTAAAAGTGATCTCCTAGGTTCAAGGTGGGCCAAGAGTGTCCACTGTAACCGTTTTCCCTAACATTTCATTTTCTTCCCATATTTTCATTTATTAACAGTGTTCTAAAAATTGTCTAGACACAGCTTTTGTTCTGCATAAGCATAGATACAGTCACTGATATTTAAAATCAAGGTGCTATGGGGCACCTGGGTGGCTCAGGAGGTTCGGTGTCCAACTCTTGATTCGGTTCAGGTCATGATCTCAGGGTCCTGGGATTGAGCCCCTAGTGGGGCTCCCCACTCAGTGGGGAGTCTGCTTATCTCCCTTTTCTCTGTCCCTCCTTCTGCTTGTGCTTCCCCCCAAATAAATTAAAAAAATAAAATAAAATTATAAAATCAAGATGCTTTAATAACTGTGCAAATGAGTTATGGTTACAGAAATCAGCATAAAGCCTAAATATTCCATAATAAAATAGCCTTTTAAAATGTTTCCATTTTCAGGTTAATTTTACAATAAAGGAATCACTTATCCCAAAAGTCTCGGAAAGCAAAATGGTGGAGGGGGGAAACTCTTTAATAGGTCCCCATGGGATAATTAATCATCACTCATTTTGGAACTGCACTCAGCCGCCATGGCATTGTCCTTCGAGAATGAGAAATTCAGTGTTTTTCAAATTCAATAGACATATTGTCGGGTTCTTTAGTGTTTTATTTCGTGTTTAGACAAGGAAAGTATCTTTGCTAGAGGTAACATCAAAAACCAAAGTTAAGGGTTTTTGTAAGGGTGTAAATTATTTCAGTGGAGAAATTAGCACGGTCAAAGAGCAAATTAAAACTACAGCACATTTTTTACCCATAGTGAAACTATTTGCATACAATTATGACTAAATTAAAATGTGTTTGATGTGGTTGTTTTAGTAAACAGAATTGTACTTTTCTATACCACATGCATATTGTTCACAATTCTTGCCCTCTATGAATTCTTAATTTCTTTTCTTACTTGATAAAATGTAACACTGTCTTGAATTGAAAAGGCTAAATAGGTCTCTATTTGTGAGCTATAATTAAAATGAACACACGTGGTGATGGCAGTTACCAGTGAAGAGAAAAGTTTTTAAGAAATCAATCAGATAAAAAATTAAGTAAAACTATCATCCAGGAATTGCTTCAGTTTCTCCCGGGAATGTAGAATGACTATGACTAAAAGATGATTCAAAAGTAGAAGTAGTGGTATTTCTTTTCCATTTGTCAAGCCTTGAACAAAGTGGATTCCCCATGTGTGAAAACTGCATGGGGACAATCAGAAGACAAGAGTTTGAATTCCTCTGTCCACTTAAATCTGTTCATCCCTAGGCAATTCATTTAACCTCTCTTCTCTTCAGATTCTTCATAGTTTACTTAATTTAAACTGTTTTAAATTTTTATTTATATTACTTACTTAACTTTACAGGCGAGGAAGCTGAGCGTCAGAGCAATTAAGTAATTTGTCCAAGATCATAAATGATGAAGGTGGGTCTATCTTGGTTCAACACTATTATATTTATATAGTTTCGACTATCTTACCGTCTTTTCCTCTATCACTTTATGATTAAAAAGAATGTTGCTTGAAACATCAGTCTTAAGGATAACATTTTATAATTATCATTATTTCTTCTTTCAGAAATTAAAATTTAAACCATAATAAAACTTTCTAGAAGAGGCTAGAATAGAGCCATGCCATGTGCTATGACAGCCACTAGTCACATGTGGTTATTTAAATTAATGTAAATTAAAAAAAAATCACAAACTCTCCAGTTAAAAGAATCCCATTTCAAATGCTTGATAGCCACATGTGACTCCTGGCTACCATATTGGAAAGCACAAATAAGGAACATTTCATCATCACACAAATTTCTATTGGGTAATGCTGGCTAGAGTCTCAATCCAAGATTTCCAACATTGCATTTTATAGTCACAAGTGTTTTATTTGTTTTATTTTGTTTTGTTTGTCTTACTCCCAGGCATGGTATTTTAGCTTATGTTTACAACCATATATAGCACTGTTCATCTTTAAAAATTTTGGCTGTTATGTGCTCACATGGAAATCATATTGTAAAATAACAAATAAGCCCAGAATTTTGGAAACACACACATTTTTGTCATTAGAGAAGACAGTGCTAAAATGCCAACTCCAGGCAAGATGCAGCTTAGAGTCTTATAGACAAGAAGTCAAGTGGAGAAGTAATAAAAGACGGTTCTGAGATTCATAGATTTTTCTCTGACCATATGACCTTGACCTGCAGCTCCCCTGGGGACCAATTTCATTGTTTATAAAATGAATGAGCTCAACAATCTTTGAACACCCCACCTCTGACACTAGGATTCCTTCCCCATCACAAATAACCTCAGGGTTGCCAGGAGTGTAGTATTCCTGACAAGACTGTATCTAACTTTCTTCTTTTCTATCCATCAGGTAGAGATGCTAATGACCAGTGAAATGGCCACAATGCAGACATGGGGCAGGCATGGGCTACTGCTTGGAGCATGGGCTCTCACAGAAAATGAAACCTTTCTCCCTGGGTCATTAGCATTTGGCTGAAATGCCTGCTGTATATCCTTTCTATTTACCTCCATTGACCAGATGATGGGAATCTGGAAGAGGTCATTTTCAATATGATTTTGAAACTATAAAAATACAAAGTCTATAAATAAATAGTATTTTAATAAACAGTGTTGCATATACCCTTATTCTCATTTGTCCTGAACCACTGATATGCATGTAGCCAAACAGCGTAGCAGGCTTCTTTGTCTATTACTCAAGTGGCGTCTCCTTCCTCCTCCGCCCCTCCCTCCCCTTCTATTCCCTTCCTTCCTTCCCTTTCTAATTTTGTTTGTTATATCCATCTAAAATCCCTTTGCATCCTCTGTAATAAAAATGTTATGATACAGGTATACAGTAACACTCATGTTGCTAGGAATTACAATACCATTTTTTTTAAAGATTTTATTTATTTATTTGACAGAGGAGAGAGATCACAAGTAGGCAGAGAGGCAGGAAGAGAGAGAGGGGGAAGCAGGCTCCCCGCTGAGCAGAGAGCCCAATGTGGGGCTTGATCCCAGGACCCTGAGATCTCTACCTAAGCCGAAGGCAGAGGCTTTAACCCACTGAGCCACCCAGATGCCCCTACAATACCATTTTTATCAAGACTCTAGTTCACTCCCTTCACCAATAATCTCCTCCAAGAATTCTATTTTCCAAGTGCTCTCTACCACTTGTTTTATTTTTAAAATCTACTTCCTCTATTAAATATGATACTACTATTTTATTCTAGTTAATCAGAACCAAAGGAAACTACATGTACTAGAGAGTTTGTTTTGTGGTTAAAGGAGGTCAAAATAAAAGTATACATAAAGCTAGTGCTATTTTTATAGGGGAAATGTTGTTGCCAGCACAAAGAAACTTATGTTACATAGTTATGACATTTAGCTTTCAAATCAACTCATAAAACTTCGTGTTTGTATTTCCCTCTACTCATGGTTTCCCAATTTTCCTGTTCAGAAAAGTTACTCAGGGCTCTTGTTAAAAATACAAATCTTGGAACCTTTCCCTTGACCTGAAATAAGAATCTCAAGGAGAGAAACCTTAGAATCTGTATGCTCAGAAAACATCAGTGGTAATTTTTACAATAGGAGCCAAATTTGGAAGCCATCGATATGCCTCCTGATAGAAATTGCAGCGGCTATGTGTGCTTTCTCTGAAATCAATGCCAACCTCCCTCCTACTTTTCTGATATGAGTCAAGCCCATTTCATAGTCCACAGTAGAAAACTAGAAAAAAAGAAAGAGGGAGGAAATGAAGGATTGAAAATAGCACTGTTGAATAAAAATATAATGCCAATTACACGTGTAATTTGCAATTTCCTAGAAGCTACATTTTAAAAAGTAGGAAAAAAAAAGAGCTGAAATTAATTTTAAAAGCATATTTAACATAACTTAATATATCCAGAACATTATTATTTCAACATATAAATAATAGAAAATCTATTGAGGTAGTTGGCATTCCTTTTTAGAACAAGGCCTTAGAAGTCTGGTTTATACCTAAAGTGTGCCTGTATTTGGCCTTGTCACTTTTTAAGTGGTCAGTGGTCACTATAGCTGGTGCAGATGTAGAATATATTGGTTTATGACACAATAATAGCAAACAGTAACTCTAATTTGTCCTACTCATTTATCTTGTAAAAAACTGTAACTGGGGAATGTCTAGGTGGCTCAGTCAGTTGGGCAGCGCCTTCAGCTCAGGCCATGATCCCAGGGTCCTGGGTTTGAACCCTGCACCAGGCTCCTTGCCCAGTGGGGAGCCTGCTTCTCCCCTGCCTGCTACTCCCCCTGCTTGTTCTTACTGTTTCTTCTTCTCTCTCTGTGTGTCAAATAAACAAAATCTTTAAAAACAAAACAAAACCAAACTGCAACAGGTTTGCCTGGGTGGCTTAATCGGTTAAGCCTGACTCTTGGTTTCGGTCAGGTCGTGATCTCATGGGTCATGAGATCAGGCCCCAGTCAAGACCTGCATGCAGCTCCACACTTAGTGGGGAGTATCCTTGAAGATTGCCTCTGCCCCTCACTCCACTTATGCACACACTGTCTCTCTCTCTCTCTCAAATAAGTAAATAAATCTTTAAAAAACCCTGCAACACTTTTTAGACATCTTAATGATGATTTGACTTGACTCTCAAGATAAAAAGTGAAGAGGAAACCAGGAACACCAGTTACACAAATAATACGGCCTGGCTTTAGAGTTTCCTATAGATACAGTTTCATTTTCGTTGTCTAAAAATAGTATTGAGTTATGAAATACAATAGAAAATATAGTCTAATTCTCACTTGTAAATATTAGGTATTAATCCCTACCGTGCCCAAAACACATTATACTTATGTATATATTTACATAATTAAGTTTAGTATTAACTTAACTTTCCATGAGATGAAATCATGGAAAAATATTTGTTAGGATCTTTGAGTTTCTTTTTCTTTTATATTTTTAACAAAATAAGAGCTCTGTTTATGCCATTTCTTAAGCTTTTCAGACCAACCTCTGTTTTTTTTTTTTTTTAAAGATTTATTTGACAGAGAGAGATCACAGGCAGGCAGAGAGAGAGGAGGAAGCAGGCTCCCTGCTGAGCAGAGAGCCCGATGTGGGGCTCAATCCCAGGACCCTGAGATCATGACCTAAGCTGAAGGCAGAGGCTTTAACCCACTGAGCCACCCAGGTGCCCCCCAACGTCTGTTTTTTAACAGCATGTCTAAATATTATGGTCCCACTTCTAAGGAAGGCTTCAACCATGTCTCTGAGAGGCTCTGGGACTGAACTAATTTACGCAATCCTTATAGGCAACCTCTAGAAATAAAGCCCAGATAAATTTTCCAAAGTTTTTTGTTAAAATAAAGAATATAGACTAAGTGAAATGAAAATAGACCACAAAGTCTATTTCCTTGATAACATGGAACAAAATGTGCTTCCTGAAGTAGACAAAGATCTAAGAAACATTACAAGCTCACCATTATACTTTCTTCCTCTAAATTCAAAATCTTCATAATCTTTAGTATCTAAACTAAACATATATAAGAAAATTATTTCCTGGATGTTTGCCTTGTGCCAATAATTCAAATCTTAATTTTGTATTAGGTCTAACTTCCTCTATGGCCAAATTTGTTTGAAAACAGAATAGCTTAGTATAGATTCCATTTTTATCATTTTTTCCTGATACTGCAATAAAATGATCAAAATATAGGAAGCCAAAAGCAGTATTAAGGAGTAATGACAAAAAAAATAATCTGTCGATCAATAGTTTCTATGCATAATGAATAATGGTAACATCTTCCTTTGTAGTTGTCACTGCATATATGTGTTAATGTATATATATGTTTACTACTTTTTCTTATATGTACAAATACACACACATAAACATGAATTGTGTAATAAGAAAAATAGCTACAAATCTCCTGAGGTCCTAATATGAAACAAATTCAAAATATATCATATTAAACAGAGTGGCACATATTTTAGATAATTTTCCAATCTCTAGTCTTCGAGCTCCCTTTACAAATAGAACCCCAATTAAGCTGGCGTGTCAATATTTCTCAGCCTACCTCGAGGTCAGGGCTGTCCATGTGACACAGTGACAATCAGTTAAATGCAAGCAGAAGTTTCAGGTTGGAGCATTTAGTTAAACCCTTTACAATAGGAAAGATCTAATTAGTTTGTTCATTTTATCACTAGCCCTCACAATTCCTCTGGTTGCCTGGACTGTGGTGTTGATGTCTGAACAAAAATTAGTCCTTCATCTTCAGATCAAATGGCATGAAGATGATAGCTTGCCATAAAGATAGCGAGCCAAAAAGTCAGAAAAGTCTTGAGGATCAGCCTCGTGGATCACTGTTTCCATAGTAGCCTTCTTTCACCTATAGTTGATATTACTTCATTCAGAAACTTCTGAAAATATAACAAAGCGCTTGGGAAAAAAAAATTGAAGAACTCTTCTGAATATATTATGATATATAATGATAATGATATTATCATTCTTTTTTTTTTTAAGATTTTATTTATTTATTTGACAGAGAGAGAGAGACAGCAAGAGAGGGACCACAAGCAGGAGGAGTGAGAAGGGGAGAAGCAGGCTTTCCACTGAGCAGGGAGCCTGATGTGGGGCTTGATCCCAGGACCCAGGGATCCCGACCTGAGCTGAAGGCAGAGGGTTAACCAACTGAGCCACCGAGGCACCCTAGTGATATTATCATTCTTAAAAAGGAAGAGGTAGCTCAATGATAACAATATTCTCTCCTTTGCATGACAACAGCCTCAAATAGTAAAAATACTAAAAATGTCCCCTGAATCCCTGAATCTTTTATCATTGGTATGATTTTAGCTATGGCCATTGGCATATGTCTTATTAATACATGACATGATGAAATTATGGGTAGAAAATAATGATTAAGAAGAAAGTTTTTGAAATATTTGTCCTTTGGGGATTGAAGATATTAATAGGGTCATCTTGACTTTGCTAAGGTACTGAGTTGAGAAAACCAGAAAGCAGTTCACTTTGGCTAGAAATATCTCCAAAAACTGACAGAAACTTCTTATGGTGTCCACAGACAGGAGCTGCATTGTGCTGATAAGAAATAGAAAGTAATTTCTTACATATAATATATAAACTCTTTAAATTGATTTTAACTCTGTTCTTTCCAAATTGTCTATTCCATAGCTCATCCTGATATTCTCATTGCCTAGGAAGTCAATTGTGATGGTTATTGCATGCCAAGCACATAGTCGTGTCTTCCCTTGAATTATAAGAAAACATAAGATCGTCCATCTGTTTCAGATGCAAAAGTTTTATCAGATGTTGGAGTCCACAAAGAAGATGAGAGATATCATAAGTCATCAATTTTAATATGCCTTTTCTGAAACAGGCTTTTTTACAACTTACTAGGTTTCTTTCCAAAATAAACAATTCATGCTATAGATGATTTTTATGGGTGAGGGAAAATGTTTGTAGAAAACCAAGAATTTTAGAAATTAAAAACAAGCAATAATTAAGGAAAATAAAGTTAACACATTGAGAACATATAAAAACATATAATTTATGAATATATACTATCATATATATTATATAAAATATTATATGATACATGCAAAAATTGTATAATTTATGAAAAGTCAAATGTGTCAACTTTCAAAGGTAAGGTAGTAAATGTATATTTTATACATTTATATTAATGTGACTGGATTAAAATACATATGAACTACATAATGTCATATAACCATATGTAATCACTAGTACTAATCTTTTAAAAAGCACATATAACATAATAAAATGACAGAAAACATGAAAACTATGAGAGTAAGTATTTCTCAGATAGTTTAAATGATAAAGATAAAACCAAGAATTCACAGTTTATTAAGGAGCTTAGTTCTTAAAAAGACAAAATGCTCATCTAAATGCTATGCTTGCAAATGCTATGCTTGCAAGGATTGGAATTCTTAAAATACAGAGAAAAAGTTAACTTGAAGATGCTTACAGGACTGAATTAAATAGTATAAGCAAACTTTTTTAAAAAGTCACACCACAAAAACACTCTCTTTACAAAAGGACCTGGGACATAAATCCCTTCTGAAGGTAAACACCAGAAGTCAAAACTCCCCACATGCTACATTGTGCTGCCTTCTTGAAGACTGTGGTAAGTTGCCCACTGACCTCACTCTGTGATAAGTGAATGCAAGCACAGATTACATCCACCACACTCCCGTCTGAACATCTGGACATGGCAATTGCACAGAGTGTGAGGAGAACTCTGTTGACTAGCTCAACTCTGCACTAATGTAACTCCCATACCTCTTCTTTTCGTCAGTGGCCTTGAGATTGTTGGGTGGGGGGACGCCTGGGTGGCTCAGTTGGTTAAGCAGGTGCCTTCGGCTCAGGTCATGATCCCAGGGTACTGGGATCAAGTCCCATATCTGGCTCCTTGCTTGGTGGGGAGACTGTTTCACCCTCTGTCTCTGCCTGCTTGTGTTCTCTCTCTCTCTCTGACAAATGAATAAATAAAATCTTAAAAAAAAAAAAAAGAGATTGTTGGGTGGGACACTGTTGATTATCCCTCTCTTGCCCAAATAATGATGGCAAGGAGGCAAACTCTTTTTACTAGTGAAAGGGAAGGACTAAGGAAAAAAGTGAGCTAGAGAAGGCAACTCTTTAGATCAGTTTGTGTAGTCCCAGGGCACATCCTGGAGCAACCTATGAAACAACCATAATCAACAACACAAAAGGCTTGAGAACTGAACAATGGTGTGGAACATTGCTCTGGTTTCAAGTGGCCTCAGGGTAGTACAGAAGTGGGACAGAAAAGAATAAATAGTACTGCAAAGACTTTCAAAACTAAATTACATTTGAACCACAGCCCATGAAGGACAGCCAAGACATGCATTCTAAACTTCAAGGGATTAACTATATATTATAACAAAAGAAATAGGAACCAGAGTCTCATAACATAAAATATCTAAGATATAATGAAAATTTGCTTATCATATCTAGAATTAGGAAAACCTCAACTGGAATAAGAAAAGATAATCAAAGATTTTATTTATTTATTTGACAGAGAGAGAGACAGATCACAAGTAGGCAGAAAGGCAGGCAGAGAGGCAGGCAGAGAGAGCAGGGGAAGCATGCTCCCTGCTGAGTAGAGAGCCCTGATGCAGGGCTCAATCCCAGGACCCTGAGATCATGGCCTGAGCCAAAGGCAGAGGCTTTAACCCACTGAGCCACCCAGGCGCCCAGGAAAAGATAATCAAAAGATACCAAATGCCAAGATGACACATAAATTGGAATTATCCGATAAAAAATTTAAAGCAGCTATCATAAAATACTCCAGCAAGCAATTACAAGCCCTCTTGGGGGTAGAGTGGGGAGGAAGGAAAAATTAAAGTCTCAGTAAAAAAAAAAAAAAAGAAATTAAAAATTATTTCAGAAATAAATAAAAAATAACAGAGATGGTAAATATCTGGGTAAATGTAATATGGTATTCTTGTCCTCTTGTTTGTAGAATTATGCTTGATAATCAAAAGCAAAAATTATAACACAGTCTCATGTGATTTTCAATGAATATACAGGTGATATTTAAGATAATTATATTATAAAGGTGAGAGAGGAAGAGTGACCTAAAAAGTGTTAAGGTTTTTACATTCTCCTTAAAGTAATAAAATATTGAAACAAGATTATAAATTGTGATAACATAGGAATATATGAAAACCCTAGAGCAACCACTAAAATCATGACGCAGCAATACAAGCTCAAAAACACTAAAGATAAATTAAAACCAAATACTAAAAATGAACAAGTAGGAAGTGAAGGAGAGAAGAACAGAAAACACAGAGAGAATAAGCTGAAAACCAATAGATAACCAGAATAGAGCTATAAACTAAAAAGGTAATTAAATTCATAGTAAACAAAACAAAAATCCTTCCCAAACAAACAAACACCTAGGCACAGATTGTTTCAGGGGATCTCCAAAACACGTCAGGAAGAAATCATAGTCATTTTGCACACTCTCTTTCAGAAAATATAAGAGAAGGGAACATTTCTCAATGCATTTATGAGAACAGCATTACCCTGATATCGAAACTGGACAAAAATAATACAAAAAAAATTACAGACCTATATTTCCCATGAATGTTGACAGAAAAAATAATCAAAATACTAGTAAATCAAATGTAGCAATGAATGCAAAAAAAATATACCATGATCAAGTGGGGTTTTTTCCAAGAAAGTAAGACAGGTATAATATTTAAAAATCAGTCTAAATAATAAATCTATGGACAGAAACCACATGATTTTATCAATTGATATGGAAAAGCACTTACCAGATACATTATTAAAGGAAAAAAGTTTATATGTATACACAGATGCACACACACACATGTATATATCTATATTAAAAAATGAAAATGTAAACTAAAACTAAAGAAATTGGCTACCTATGAGGAATGAATAGAACAAGGTGGAAGGAATAGAGATTATAGCTGGAGTCCCTGAATATGCCTTATTTAACAATTTGGTTTTGGATTCATATAAATATTTTACATAACTATTAAACAAAATGAATCAAATGATGCTAGCTATATATCAAATTGGGGACTTAACACAGGTAAGAATTATTTTGAGTGAATTTAAACGAGTAACTTTGATTATACATTCCTACTAAATATATCCAAGGAATAAAATAAATTACAAAAATAACTTAAATGGTAATCATATTATTATATATATTAGTATGAAATAAGTAATTATGTCAAGGTCTTTAGTGACCACATTTTCCATGTAGGAGAAAGGACATAGAAAAGAGATACAATTGCAAAAGGCAAACAAATTAATGAAAATAACCTAAAATCTTCAATTTGAATTGACAATACCAGCAAATATATTTTATTCTATTTAGCATAAATCCTATTTCTTAACTCATATGCTGAAAAATCCTGGAAGCAATGACAAATGCAGTAGCAATGAACACTCTAATTGCTGGGACTGTGGTCTTTAAATAACTTCCTACTAAGAAGAACCAGGACTTCTTAAGAAAATTTCTGATTCTCAAGACTGGGGGAGGAAATATTCAAGATGAGATCAGAGTATATTTTCATATTAGAAAGCAGGAAACCATATCAAAGACTACCATGATAATTTTAAAAGGCCCAAGATTCAGTAGAAGAGTCTCCTTCTTCTCAAGAGGGGACAATTTTTACAACAACAAAATATTAAAATAAGAAAACTCAATAAAAACAACACAAAATAAAATAGGACTCAAACATAACTCGAGGTTGCTAATATATGGCACCAATTAATTATTCTGAAAATTCAGAAAACAAGGAAAGTATTTATTCTGCCTTTAATTAAGGAAGAATGGTACTTCCTTATAGAGTATTTTCAGTTAGTTAATGAAGAAGATAGAATTACAATATCACCATTTTGCAAACTCTAATAAAATTATGTACCTAGGCGCTGGTCATCAATTGTTGCTAAATTATTTAGTAAAAGACTAATTGTTGGTGTACTGTATAATGAATGGATGAGAATAAACAAAACTTGATCCACAGCTGAATTTTAATACCTCAGAAAAAAAAGACAATAAAATATTTTGTACCTTCTAAGAGAATTCAATAGAAAGTACATAGAATCACTTCTAAGACAGTCTTGA
>CM053603.1:66522017-66564500 GCA_028646535.1 Procyon lotor | reverse complement strand
GATATGAAGAATTTGAGAGGCAGGGTGGGGGGTTGTGGGGGGTGGGGGAGGGAAATGAAATAAGATGGGATGGGGAAGGAGATGAACTATAAGAGACTCTTAAACTCATGAAACAAACTGAGGGTGGCTGGGAGGTAGGCGGGGTAGGGATAGGGTGGCTGGGTTATGGACATTGGGGAGGGTATGTGCTATGGTGAGTGCTGTGAAATGTGTAAGCCTGATGATTCACAGACATGTACCCTGGGGCAAATAATACATTATATGTTAATAAAAAGAAATAACAAAAAGTACTTAAAAGATCTCTCAACAAAATGCCATGTTTTGGCCTTGTTTGAAATTTAATTTAAATGATTAATTGTAAAAATATATTAATGGGACAACTGGGTGAAATCTTAATATTGACTAGATATGACATGGTAGTAAGGAATTATTTTTCATATTTATGTGTGATCATGATGATGTATTAATTTTTTAAGAAGAATCATCTCTTAGAGATATATTTTGCAATAACTAGGATTTGCTTGAAATAACACATTAGGGAATGAGGAGTGAGGAAATAGAAGAAAGGTAATACTGAATAAGATAAATGACCTTTATCAGGCCATATGTTGATAATTATGGGAGCTGGGTGATAAAATTTTCTTCTGTGTATATTAAAATTTTTTGGTATATTAATAGGAAAGTCATTTCAGGCTGTAGAAATGCCAGAAGAAAGAGAGAGATTAAAGATGGAGTAATGAACAAAAAGTTGAGAACATCAGGATGAAGCAAATCAACATTATCACGTTATCTACTTAATTTTTCATATTAAAAATAACAACAGAACTAAAGTTATGACAGAGAACAGCATATAAGCTATTGAGAGGTGACTGACCTTAACTAGTTCTAAACGGCTTATTTTTTTTCTAGGATGGAAAAGATATTAATTCAAAATTATAGTTGGTTATAATAAATGTTATTAAAAGTTTTTGAGTAGTCATTAAAAATATAAATAAAAAAGAGACAAAAGAACAAGAAAAAAAGAGGAAATATAAAAAAGCGAATAAATAAAAAGCATATAAGATGTTAGAAATGAATTCATATATATTAATAATCACAACCGATGTAAATTAGGCTAAACTTTAGAATTAAAGGACAAAGTTTTTCAGACAAAATTAGAAAACTAAAAGGTTATATGCTCTTTAATTTTTAAAAAGATTTTATTTACTTATTTGAGAGAGAGAGAGCAAACAAGAGAGAGAGCATGAGCGGGGGGAAGGTCAGAGGAGAGGGAGAAGCAGACTTCCCACTGAGCAGGGAGCCTGAAGAATCCAATATTTGAAGTGAAAAATACACAAGAGGATATCAGTAGCAGATTAAAAGATACAGAAGAATGGATCAGTGATCAAGAAAACGGTAATGGAAAGCAACCAAGCTGAATATCAAAAAGAAAAAAAGAATAATAAAAATGAGAGTAGGTTAAGGAACCTCTGCCACATCATCGAGTATAATGACATTCACAATATAGGGACCCCAGAAGGAAAAAAGAGAGAGAAGAGGCAGAAAATTTATTTAAAGAACGAATAGCTAAAAATTTCCTAATCTGGGGAAGGAAACAATATCCAGGATCAAGAATCACAGAAGCACCAAACAAGATAAATACAAGGAGGTCCACATCGAGAGACACATAATAATTAAAATGGTAAGAATTAATGATAAAAATAGGATCTTATAAACAGTAAGAAAAAAATAGTTACATGCAGGGGCAATCCCATATACTGATTTTTCAGCAGAAATTTTATAGGCCAGAAGAAATTGGCATGATATA
The DNA here is from genome assembly GCA_028646535.1 of Procyon lotor. Classification (NCBI taxonomy): domain Eukaryota; kingdom Metazoa; phylum Chordata; class Mammalia; order Carnivora; family Procyonidae; genus Procyon; species Procyon lotor. The sequence goes on along the minus strand of CM053603.1, from coordinate 66,562,693 downwards.
TTCAAAGTGCTGACAGGAAAAAAAAAAAAAAGCCTACAACCAATACTAAACCTGGCAAGATTATCATTCAGAATTGAGAGATAAAGAGTTTCCCAGAAAAAGAAAAGTTAAAGGAGTTCTCCACCAAATAAGCCTTACAAGAAGTGTTAGAAGGAATTATTTACGTGGAAAGTAAGGCCAGAACTAATAGTAAGAAAATTATAAAAGTATAAAAATTTACACATAAAAGCAAACATGAAGTAAAGGTAGTAGATTAATCAAATATAAAGCCAGTATGGAGGTTAAAACAGAAAACTAGTAAAATCAATTATACCTACAAAACGTAGTCAAAAGATACACAAAATAAAAAGATATAAGATATCATGTACATAAAATGTGGAGGAGGGTGTAAAAATTTAGTGCTTTTAGAATGTGTTTGAACTCAGAAACTATCAACTTAACATAGACTATTATACATACACAGATGATGTTATATACGAACCTAAGGGTAATCAAAAACAAAAACTTATAATAAATACACAAAAAAGAAAGTAAAGGAATTCAAATAAAATCCTAAACAAAACCATGAAGCTACAAGGGAAGATACTAAAATAAAAAGAAAAGAACAAAGAAGAACTACAAAAAAACCCCAGAAAGCAATTAACAAAATGTCCGTAAGTAAATACCTATTGATTATTGCTTTAAATGTAAATAGACTAAATGCTTAAATCAAAAGACTTAGGGTGACAAAAAATGGATTAAAAAAAAAAAAAAAAAAACAAGACCCTGGGTGCCTGGGTGGCTCAGTTGGTTAAGCATCTACATTTGGCGCAGGTCATGATCCCATACTTGCGATCAAGCCCTGTGTTGGGTTCCCCTCTCTCTCCCCACCCACAACTCCTGCTGTCTCTCACTAACTTTCTCTCTCAAATACATAAATAAAATCTTTTAAAATAAAACAAAACAAGACCCATCTATATGGTGACTGTAAGACACTTACTTCAGACTTAAAGAAACAGAGACTGAAAGAGAAGGGATGGAAAAACATACATTATACAAATGGAACAGTAAAGAGATCAATCCAACAAGAGGATATAACTATAAATATTTATGCACCCAATATATTTAATGCATTTATGCACCTAAATATTTAAAGCAAACATTAGCAGACATAAAGGTAGAAATTAACAGTAATAAAATAAGGTAGGGGCCTTTAATATAGCACATACATCAATGGATGGATCATTCAGACATAAAATTAGCAAGGAAACAATGGCTTTGAATGACACATTAAATCAGATGGATTTAACAGATATACATACATAATATTCCATCCCAAAGTATAGTGTACATGGAATATTCTCCAGGATAGATCACATTTTAGGCCACAAAGTAAGTCTAAATAAACTTAGGAAGAATGAAATCATATCAAGCATCTTTTTCAACTACAAGAGTATCAAACTAAATATCAATTACAAAGAAAATTCATCTTTGTAGGCAATATGTTAATAAACAACCAATGGGCCAACAAAGAAATCAAAAATGAAATGAAAGAATACATAGAGCCAAAGGAAAGGGAGAACACAATGGTTCAAAATATTTGGGTCTCAGCCAAAGCAGTTTTAAAAGGAAAGTTTACAGCAAGGCAGGCCTACCTTAAGAAACAACAACAAAAAAAATCTCAAATGACTAATTTAACTTTCACCTAAAGTAATGAAAAAAAGAATAACAAACAAAGCCCAAAATAGAAGAAAGAAGGGAACAATAAATATTAGAACAAAAATAAATGAAATGGACATTAAAAAACTATAGAAAGGATTAGTGAAACCAAGAGCTGTTTCTTTGAAAAGATAAACAAAATTGATAAAGCTCTAACTAGACTCCTCAGAAAAAAGGAGAGTCAAATAAATACAACCAGAAATGAAGGAAAAGAAAGAGCCGATGCCACAGAAATACAAAGAAATATGAGGATACCATGGAAAATTATATGCCAAAAAACTGGACAACATAGAAAAAATGATAAACTCTTAGGAACATAAAATCTTCCAAAACTGAATCAGGAAGAAATAGAAAATTTGAATAGACTGATTGCTAGTAAGGAAATTGTATCAGTTAATCAAAAACATTCCCAATAAGCAAAAGCCCAGGACCAGATGACTTCAGAAGTGAATTCTACCAAACATTTAAAAAAGAATTAATACCTATTCTTTTCAAGCTATTTCAAAAAAGCTAGAAGGGAATGGAAACTTCCAAATTCATCTCTTGAGGCCACTACAAAAATAAAAAAAAAAAGGAAACCACAGGCCAATATCCCTGATTAACACAGACGGAAAAATCCTCAACAAAATATTAGCAAGCTAAATTCAATAATAATTTATTAAAAGGATTATTCACCACAGTTAAGTCAGATTTATTCCAGGAATGCAAAGATGGCCTAATGTTTGTAAATCAATCAATGTGATAAACCACATTAACGAGAGGAAGGATAAAAACCATATGATCATGTCAGTAGATATAGAAAAAGCATTTGACAATATACAACATTCATTCATCACAAAAACTCTCAACAAAGTGGGGTTACAGGGAATATACCTTAATAAAGGCCATCTATGATAAACCCACAGCTATCATACTCAATAGTGAAAAGCTGAATGATTTTCCTCTAAGAAGATGTCCACTGCCCCCACTTAACAAAGTACTGTCAATCCTAGCTGCATTAATAAGACAAAAAAGGAAATAAAAGTCATCCAAATTGATAAGGAAGTGGTAAAACTATCACTATTTTCAGATAACATGATACTATACAAAGAAAATTCTAAAAACTCTATCATAAAACTATTAGAACTGACAAATGAATTTAGTAAAGTTGCAGGATACAAAATTAATATATAGAAATCTGTTGTGCTTCTGTACATTAATAATGAAGTAATGGAGAGAGATATTAAGAAAACAATCCTATTTATAATTGCACTAAAAAAATAAAATGTCTAGGAATAAATTTAACCAGGGAGGTAAAAGACACATGTTCTAAAAAAATGACAATAAAAGAAATTGAAGACCATACAAATAAATGAGAACATATACCATGCTCTTGATAGGAAGAATTAGTATTGTGAAAATCGATATTGTGAAAATATCTATACTACCCAAAACAATCTACAGATTTTAATGCAATCCCTATCAAAATACCAAAAGCATTTTTCACAGAACTGGAACAAATAATTCTAAAATTTGTAAGGAATCAAAAAAGATCCCAAAAAACCAAAGTAATATTAAGAAAGAACAAGGCTAGAGGTATCACGATCCTAGATTTCAATATATACTAGAAGCTATAGTAATCAAAACAATATGGTGCTGGCACAAAACAGATACATAGATCAATGGAATAGAACAGAGAATCAGAAGTAAAGTCACACTTATATGGTCAATTAATCTATGACAAAGAAGGCAATGGAGAAAAGATAGTCTTTTTGATAAATGGTGCTGCAAAACTGGACAAGTTACCTGCAAAAGAATGAAATAGGGCAACTTTCTTATGCCATACACAAAAAAAAATGTAAAAGGGATTAAAGACTTAAATATGAGACCTAAAATCAGAAAACTTCTAAAAGAAAAAATAAGCAGTAATCTTTTAGACTTCCACTTTAGCAAAACATTTATAGATATGTCTTCTTCGTCAAGGGATTATACTGAAGTAAAATGTTTTTGCAAAGCAAAGGAAACCATCAACAAAATGAAAAGGCAACCTACTGAATGGGTGAAGATATTTGTAAATAATACATCTGATAAGGGATTAGCATCCAAAATATATAAAGAACTTATACAACTCAAAACAAGAAACAAATAAGCAAACAATCTGATTAAAAAATAGGCAGAGGATCTGAACAGACATTTTTCCAAGGACCACATACACATTGCCATCAGACACATGAAAAAATACTCAATTTCACTAATCATTAGGGTGATGCAAATCAGAACCATGAGATATCACCTTGTACCAGTCAGAACAGCTAGTATCAAAAAGAGAAGAAATTACAAATGTTGGCAAGAATGTGGGGATAAGAGAACACTCATGTACTGTTGGTGAGAATGTAAATTGGTATAACCCTGTGGAAAACAGTATGGAGGTTTCTAAGAAAAATAAATAAAAGTCTCTTATGGTGGCCGGGGGGGGTGGTGGGGTAGGGATAGGGTGGCTGGGTTGTGGACAATGGGGAGGGTATGTGCTATTAAGTGCTGTGAAATGTGTAAGCCCGAAGATTCACAGACATGTACCCTGGGGCAAATAATACATTATATGTTAATAAAAATTAATAAAATAAATAAATAAATAAATAAATAAATAAATAAAAATAGGAATATCAAATGATTCAGTAATTCCATTACTGGGTATTTACCCAAAATAAGTGAAAGTACTAATTCAAAAAGATATATATACCCCTCTGTTTATTACAGAGTTATTTACAATAGCCATAGCCAAGATACGGAACCAACCCAAGTGTCCATCAATAGATGAATAGATAAAGAAGAAGTGGTGTGTGTATGTGTACACATATAAAATATTACTCAGTCATAAGAAGGAATAAAATTTGGCCATTTGTGACAACGTGGGTGGACTTAGAGGGTATAATGTTAAGTAAAATAAGTCAGACAGAAATACAAATACCACATGATTTCACTTATATGTGAAATCTAAAAACCCAAATAAATGAACAAAATAAAAAACAGACTTTACATAGAGAGGAAAAACTAGTGATTTCCAGAAAAAAGATGGGTGAGGGGATGGGTGTAATAGGTGAAGAGGTACAAACTTCCAGTTATAAAGTAAATAAGTCATGGTGATGAAAAGTACAGCATAGGGAATATAGTCAGTATTATTTTAATGACATATAGTAACAGATGTCAGTGACTACTTTTATGATGTTGAACACTAAGTAATGTATAAAATGGTCAAATCTGTGTCATATATAGATACATAGATGTCATATTAATTGTACTTCAATAAGAAATAAAAACAAAACAAAGTATTTGAAAAAATATTTGGGGTTGTTATATTAACATAAGAAAAATTGTGCTTTAAGAAAAAAATTAATAGAGTAAAATGTTCTACATAATGATAATAGACTTAATTCCCCAGCAAAGAATAAATTATATAATATAAAATAACATTACTTCAAAATTAGGAAGCAAACTTTGAAACAAATACAGGAAGAAACTACCATAGTATTTGACAATGTTATATAAATTTAACTTTCGGTAGTATTAGATTAAACATATAAAAACCAGTAGGAAAATAACATACATACATAAAACATTTAATATGCTTTCTCTAATGGATATATTTATGACACTTTATTTCCAAATTGTAGAATATACATGTTTTTCAAGCACAGTGCAAATAAGCAGTATTAGGAACAACTCAGGAAAAATTTAAAAACCTCAATAAACTCACAATAATGAAGTAAATTGAATCAATATTTTAAAATATTTCAAGAGGTACAGATGGTTTCTCAAAGGTGTTTTACCAAATTTCAATGAAAAGAGAATTCTAATTTTACATATATTCTTTTCTTACATAAAATTTTACAGGAAAAGCTTTCTAAGTGATTTTATATGACAAGGATAGTAGAAGGCAATTATGTTACATGACAAGTTCACTCATAAGCTTTGTTGAAAAGATTTTCAACAAGGGATGAATAAGCCAAATTCAGTAGGTTACTTTAAAGTATGTAAACTAAAAATAAATAAATAAATAAAAATAAAATAAAATATGTAAACTATCACAAACAAGTTGGTTTTGTCTTAATAGTGCAAGGTCAGTTCAAGTAAAAATTACATATGATTATAACATAATTTTGATGATTGAAATGAACAAAAAACCCCTCCAACCTAATAAAAGTTGAAGAGAGCATTTTTTACCAATAAAGACCACTTAGAATTTATATATATATATACATATATATGTATATGTATATATGTATATGTATATACATATGTATATATATATATGAATTTGTAATGTACAGATCAAACATAATATTTAGAAATATTTAAAAATAAAATGTACGGGGGCACCTGGGTGGCTCAGTGGGTTAAGCCTCTGCCTTCAGCTCAGGTTATGATCTCAGGGTCCTGGGATCGAGCCCCGCATTGGGCTCTCTGCTCAGCGGGGAGCCTGCTTCCCCTTCTCTCTCTGCCTGCCTCTCTGCCTACTTGTGATCTCTCTCTAAAAAAATAAATAAATAAATAAAATGTACAATCCATCCACTTTAAAATTAAAATTAGATCTTAAATACAGAAAACAGAGGGGTAGTTGTCAGAAGAGATGTCACTGGGGGAATGGGTAAAAAAATAAAAATAAAAATAATAATCAGAAATAAGAATGATCATAACCCAATGGAAAATTTGGCAGAATATTTGAATGAGCACCTCACAGAAGAAAAAAAAAAAAAAAAACAAATCCCAAATTAACACCATGCTTGTAAAGATATCCAACTTTGTTGGTAATCAGGAACACATAAATTAAAATCACAAGGCAATGTCACTACACATTCACCAGGTTGTGAAAAATTTAAAAATTGGCTAAATATAAATGTTGTTGAATCAAGAGAGACCTTCATACTTGGCTGGTGGGCATGTAATTCATTCAACTGTTTTGCAAAAACAATTTGTCATTTTACGGAGAAAAATGAAAAATCCATGTATCCTATAACTCAGTAATTCTATTCCTAGATATGTAATCTGCAGAAACTTGGGCAAAGGTACCATAGATGACCTGAACAAGAAAGTTGACAGTGGCATTATTAGGACAGCAAACTCTGGAAAGGAGTTTCAGTAAAATGGCTTAGTGAAGTGTGGTGTACCTATAGACTGGAGGACAGGAAAGGGAAGGAACTAAGGTGACATGCATCAATGTGGATAAATTCCAAAAAGACTGCTGAGGTTCAAAAGCAGGTGACAAAAAAATACCTGGGGAAACTTGTATAAAGATCAAAAACAAGCAGGCAAAGCTGCATAAAATATTGTTTAGAGATATATGCATATGTTATAAAGCTATAAACAAAAGAAAAGAAATGGATCATTCAAAATTCAAGATAATAGCTACTTGGGAGGACAGCAAGAAGAGGAGTTTGTAATCAAAAAGGGTGACACGAGAGAATTCAAAGATCTTGTAATTTTCTACTTTTCAAGCTGCAGAGGGGATACACAGGTGTCTTCATTATCATATTTATACTGCATATGTACATTATATATATTGTTTGGCATTAATGACATGCTGCATAAAAACCTTGAAAGACTGTATAGAGAGTAGGTAGTAATTTCCACACCGTAGTTTATGTGGTTGATTATTCAGACCAAATATGTCCTTAAACAAATTAGTAACATACCAATTTGGGCAACTAAGGTTAAATCACTGCACCCAGATCTTCACTATAATAACTTTCTGAGTGTTGGCAATTCCTATTTGTGTCTTAAATGTTGAAATATTGGACCTGCATTCATTACATGTCCCACACCTGTGTGACCTCTGCTACGCCCCTAAACACACACTATGTGTATGTAGTATATAAACACATTTTGTTTTAATTCACTTCTCTTTTCATCAGACAATACAGGCTCTCTCTGGGGATGAAATCAAGCGTTGCTATGTTCAGATGAAGTTTCTGGCCCAAGGAGATAATTTTGCACACAGTCAATAGCAATATCCCAGAAGTGAGCCAGAAAACTCAACCAGCAAAACAAAATTCAATAGCAATATCAGAGCAGAAAACTCCTTAACCACAGAGGGTATGTTGTCTAAAGAACACACCAGTAAATGCAAATGGAGCACATAATACCTACATATGATCCAAGATGATTGTGCCACATTGTCAGATAAGGTTGTGACAGGAAAAAAAAAATCTGCCTCCATAACTCCCATGGGGTCTCTACTGCTTAGGTTTATTGAAAGTCAATTTATGTTAATGGATTGCACAGAGCTGTATATCAAACCTGAGGTGAAGTTGTCACTTTATTGAGAAATCATTAAATTATTACGCTATTTAATGATGCATGAAAGCAAAATGCAATTGTGAAGAAAAGCATTTTGGGTATAGACTATGCGTTTTAGTAATGCAAAATGGTGCATTTCTGTCAGTTCCCTGAACACAGCATGGCCATCTGTGTAAACCTAAAACTGAAAGGAGATGACAAAAGGTTACTAATTAAAACACGACTTCTTTCAAAATTCATTATATCACGGTGCAGTGCACCACCTGAGGCCTTAAGACTTCTGAGCAAAAGGGGAAGACTTGCCCCTCATGCTGTTGAATCTAACATTATATTCAAAACAAAGTATCTATCTATGTCTTCGAGAATTTTTATTAAGAAGGATACAGAGCAATGGTGCTTTTATAAAAACAACTGTTGGGGCAAGTGAAAAAAGCAAGTGAAAAAGCCCATTTGTCCAAATGACGCCTTCGTCCACATACATAAAAGTCCACTAATGTAAGAACATGCATACCTATGAAAATCGTATACAAAATCGATAAATAACAATATTTTCTCCTTTAAGCCTAAAGACACACACATGCACATATGTATACTTACACATGTATACACACACACCTTCACACATATATGTCTGTATCTGTGTTTCACCAGATCCTTCATTCTGATGTATCCTAATCACACACACATATATAATTATATATAGTCATATATTGCATCTGTATCACTATATATATGTATAGCTGTGGAGTTATATGTATAGCCTAGTTTTTCTTTCAAGAGCTTGATACAGATTAGTGGCAAAACTAAGTAGAAATTGAAATGAGAAAAATGATCGCCCTCGGTGGTGTCATCAGTGTAAGTGTTCCAGTATGTGAAAAACATTAGCTATGGATGAACATGGAAAAGTTTAATATCTTAACAAATAATTTAGAGAATTTAAGGCTAAAACCAGAAATCATTCTAAAATTTTCAGCTGAGAAGACTCAATGACTTTTTTTTTAGACTATAAGGAAATGGTAAAGAGATGTTGCTTTTCTCCTTTGCACCATAATGCTGATTGTAACTATAATATGATAATGCGGCATTTCAAACAAAATTACTTCCATTCAAAATGTTATCTATAAATGCTTTTTAGGAAATTAATACATGCAGATTTTAAGATACTATAGAGACCCCCATATCATTTAAATACTGATCCAATTGTCTATTTGAGATTTTTCAGGGTTCATAAGCATCAATACCACACAGGTCATTTATAAAGAAAAGCTTTCTCCTAATACTTAACCTACTTTCCCCATCAATATTTAATAAATGTACACACTAATGCAAACAAGAAAAAGAACACAATTTTCCACCAAAAGAATGCTCTAAAATGACAAGCATTTCTAACTGGAATGTCAGAAGGAAGTTAGGGTCCAAGTGAAATTCTATAACCTCCATGAAGTGTGCATCAAACTCATGTATCATTCCCTTTTTCTCACCTATAGCATTTATTGCCAGAACTATTTTGTTGCTTGAATGAACACCATTTTGTATTCTTCTCAAATCACTTCCAGTATTTGCAGTTTGTCTCCCCACATCACTCAAATTTTTTTAGTTTCAAGAAACAAAATTTAAACTAAAATCGATGAAACATTTTATATTGTTTGCAAATAACAAAAAGGGTACAGGTAGGTTGTTCCACGTTTGTTTCAGAGGCTTATAAACCTCCTGAAGTACCCAGGCTCTTTATTTTTATTCTGTATTCCTCAATTCATTACCATTATCTTGCCTCATGGTCACGAAATGGCTGCAGCAACTCAAACACTAAGTTTTCACAGTGCAACATTTAAGAACAAGACAGAAAAAAGGAGAGTGGGAAAAGGAGAATGAGATCATCTTAGTCCATCTCTCTCTCTCTTAAATCATGCAGGCTAATTTTTCCCATAAACTCTGGAGCTGAATTTCCTTATGTTTATTTGATTAGAAGTAGGTCACATATTAATTTCCAGGAGAAAATGAAGTTGGAAAAATCAATACCTGGCTTTTATCATCTCTGTCATGCATAGCTTAGTCTACTAATATGAAGATGAGAGAGGAGAATGCCTCGTGGGTGGGAAACCACAACGGCTACTGCAACATCCCTACTCTACTGTGGGTTATCCAGACTTGGTCCAGTGGTGTATTGCTTATGTTTGCAGCAGAGCAGACTGTTCAGGGCTGGTAGCTTAACATCACCATTAAAATTCACCTACATGGCACTGGTCAGAAGAAATATTTGACCGGGCACACAGCCAGCCATATGTTAACGGTATCTAAGCAGTGGTAAGGGTTAAGGAGAGATTCAGGTAGCAGTTCACTTGGGGAGTTATTCCCTTTCTTCAGAAAGTATATGTGATCCAGATAACTTCTTTCACTGTTCAGACAGACAGAGAAATAAGCAGGGTTGGGGTCATACATAACAGCTACTTTGCAGAACGTGAACTATAACAGGGGTGAGGATATACTCCTTAAGTTCCAGAATTTTACAAACAGATTCACGTGGTGATGAAGACTCTGTTGATCACTAAACGACTCCAGGAAGAAAGCTAGAGAATTCTATGCAATTAGTATAAACAGAGAAGAAATGAGAGGATTGTTAAAGAATCATGAAATTGACAGAAAACCCTCCTTCAGAACAAGGGTGTAGGTGGTCTCAGTTGAGGTTCACTCCTGGACACACCTGAATGATACAGTGATGAGTACCAGCTTCAAGGTCAAAGTGCCTGAGTGCAGAGCTTGGCCCAGCTGCCTGCTCAACTCTAGAGCTTTTATCAACTCAACTTCTCTGTTCCTCTACTTCCATACCTCAAAGTCAGGATTCTATTAATACTCCTTCCGTATAGTTATTGTGAGAATAAAATTAGGTAATACATGTGACATGCTGTGAACATTGACACACTCTAAATATCTAATTGTTGTTAGCTTCTGTCACCACTATTGATGCTTTTCAGCCACACTTGAATCAGGGATTGGCAGTCCTTCATGAAGAAATTTGAAAGCAATATCACGACCTACCTGAATATTGTTTATTTTATATTCATGCATCTTTAAGTCAGCTGCTGTGTCAACTATGTATAAACTCATAGATGCACACATATACATATGCATGTGTGTTTGTGTGTACAATTGGATCATTCTAAGCTTTTTATGGGCTTCAAAGTCCTGACTTAGAAGGTCTCCTGGACTACTTCAAATATTTTTTAGATATCAGGTAGCACTCATGGGCAAATAGCTCCCCTTAGCCTGGTTTAAGTTTACTTGTGTCTCAAGATGACACATGCCACACTAGATCAGTAAAATCACTTGGTGAACTAAATTCACATGCTAAGTAGTTTATATTTCATCCTGATTTTATAAAGATTTTAAAAATTTTTTTATTTATTTATTTGACAGAGAGAGATCGCAAGTAGGCAGAGAGGCAGGCAGAGAGAGAGGGGGAAGCAGGCTCCCTGCTGAGCAGAGAGCCCAACAGGACACGGGCTGGATCCCAGGACCCCTGAGACCAGGATCTGAGCCGAAGGCAGAGGCTTTAACCCACTGAGCCACCCAGGCGCCCCTCATCCTGATTTTATATAGGAAGGAGATCAGTAGTCATACCAACAGCCTCCTCATATTAAAATACTAGAGTGCCTCTGTTTTGAAGAATTACAAGTACTCTTGGAATGCTGAAGGATGACAAATTACAAAAAGAACAATTCTCCCAGGAGCTACAACTCTAGAAAAGAAGTCTTCAAAATGGCTCTTCATTCAAATGCAATTTCTGATTCTTTTGAAGTTTGCCTTTCATTAGTTAAATATATAGTGCAGGAAGAAACACACTAAATTTGTAGCCAATGTTTCTCTCTCTCTATTCAAAGAGTATTGGTAAAAGGCTCGACATATTGAGGGCAATTAATCTTCAGCTTATTTACCTGGATAAATGCCATTATGAGTCAGCTGTATTGGATATTAAGAAAAACTTGACTTACAGTTTATGCATTTTATTCTGATTACCTTTTTTCTCATTCCTACCCTGTACTTATATCTAAGCCTATGGGAGTATCACGTCAATAAACTAATCAGAAATATAAACCATAAATGAACACTTTGTGTTATGCAAAGAAAGAAATCTATGCCTACCAGAGTTGGTTATAATTTCTAAAAACTAGAGCCGTATTTCCTACACAAAATATTCTCTTTAAGCTCATATGTTCATCTGTGTGGAAAAAGTTTGTGACCATATCATCACCTATATTCATCCTTCACATGCTACCTCCCTATAGTCATAAAGGTGTGTTATGAACACCAAGGGAAGCTTTTAGTAAACCATGAAGTTAGCAAGGGTCATATTTTAGACATCTTCTGAATGATATAATCAACATATATGTTACTATGTTTTGTTGCTCCCTAGAGAAATAAGCAAAAGAGAGCGGAGGAAATCTAACTTTTTTTCAACAAGTGGGGTTTCTAATTACAGTCTTGCTAATACACAGTCTAAATCACTTCAGCATTCATGTCTTCTCATAAGGTAATTTTGGCATGTGGTTTACCATTGTTTGTTTTACAAATTTTATTGACTCTTCACTATGTGTCAGGCAGGTGTAAATAGGATGGATTCAGCAGTGAACAAAGTAACCTATGAATCAGTATCCAGTTGCTGCCCTAACAAATTACCAGAAATTTAGTGGCTTTCAACAATACAAATTTATTATTCTACAGTCAGAAGGCTGAAATTAGTTTTATTAGACTAAATTCAAGGTGCTATCAAGGCAGGTTCTTTCTGGAGATGCTAGGAGAATGTGATTTCCTTGCCTTTCCCAGCTTCTAGAGGCCACTTGCATTCTTTAACTCATTGCCCCTTTCTCCATCTTCAAACCACATCACTCTAACCCTTGGTTCTCTCCTTACATCTTTTACTGATTTAGACCTTCTTACCTCCCTCTTTTGAAGGCCCTTGTAATTATACTGGGTTCACTTGGATATCCAAAAGAATCTTCCCATCTCAAGGTCCCTAACTTAATCACATCTTCAAAGTCACCTTTTCCATGTAAGGAAACCTATTTACAGTTTCTGGAGATGAGGACGTTGTCACCTGTGGGGGCTGGATGTTATTCTATCTGCCATACCAGGTATCTGCTCTCATAAAGTTTGTCTTCTAGGGGGAAGACAACAAATATGTAACCAAATTAATAAAATGAATAATTTCAGGAATGAATCAGTACTATGAAAAAAATTAGATGGGCAACAGGAGAGTCACTAATTAGATATGGAGGGAGTGGCTATTTTATCTGAGGTGGTCAGAGAAAGCCTCTGAGACATGAAACTTCAGATCTAAGTGAGGAGAGAGAAGGAAAGAACTTTCGAAGTGGAAGGAACAGAAAATGTAAAGGCCCAGCATCAGTAACAAGCTTGAGTGTTAGGGCAAGAAAAAGGCCATTGTAGTGGCTTAGAGGGCCCCAGTGGCAGGAGACTCAGTCAGAGAGCAAGACTGTGCCCTGACCAAGTAGGTCTCCATAGGTCATGGTAAAAAAGCTTGAATTTGATCTAAAATAGAAGGCAAAGAAGGAATTATAATCTGTGGGAAGACATGATGTAGTTTATCCTTTGAGAAAATAGCTTTGGCTGTTGCTTAAAGTATAGTCCATAGAGGGGCACCTGAGTGGTTCAGTCGATTAAGTGTTTGACTCTTGATTTGGGCTCAGGTCATGGTCTCAGGGTTGTGCAATGGAGCCCAACATAGAGCTCCCTGCTCAGTGGGGAGTCTGCTTCTCTCCCTCAGCCCTTCCCCCAGCTCTCTCTCTTTCTAGACTAAATAGATAAATCTTGAAAAAAATGTGGACCATAGAGGGTCAAGCTGGTGGCAGGGAGATAAGTGTGGGGGGAGGAGAAGCAGTAGCCCTGTAGGGTGCAACGGTGTCTTGGATTAGAGTTTTCATGGGAGAGATGTTGCAAAGTTATTGGAACATATTTTAGAATAGCTCCAAAAATATTTGCATTTAAGACTCTAGTTACTCTAGCAAAAATACAATCTTTATATCCACCAAACCGAGAGCATCTACTCTACACATACATAACAGACATGAGTATTTGGGGATTGTTTTCTAGTTCATTTGGTCTGGCAGTTGATTTGACTAATATGTGTTTAACTAAGTTGATCAGCTGTTGGGCTGAATTGATTGGATTGATCTGTTATTTTAGCAGTGTTGATGCAGCTATATATCCTGGGCTCTACACTTAAATTCCTTTATATAAAACTACTAGTAATAATCTTAGTTGATATCTTCTTGGATACTATGCCTTTACATATAATTTGTACTGATGGTAGTTTGATGTCAAATTAATTCTGTAGCCCAAACTATATTTGCTTAGCCATTTTTACTCAGTGTTCGTTTGCTTTCTTTCTTCACTTCTCTGCCCTGTCTGTCTAGGATGAGGTGAATTTGGCCAACATCTTGCTCACAATATCTTTATTAGCAGAGTTGTGGGTTGTGCCTGTCAAATTTTAAGTAGATGTTCCATGTTTGTGATTTCTTTTCCTTAGCAAATATTTGTGTCTGGAAATTTTGCTTGCAGTGTACAAAGAAACCTTGTATTTTTGGTGAAAAAAAAGCAGGTCCATATTTGTCATTGCCTTGGGAGAGACAGAAATTCTGGAATTATTTAGAGGAAAATATTCATGTAACTGATTTAATTTATCATCAAAGCTTACCTGATGGATGCCATGTCATAAATTGGCTTTAAAAACTGAGGTATAAAATATTCTGTTAAAAAAACTTGGTTTCGAGAGTAAAGTTTTATAAAACTAAATGTGTCAGATTCCAGGACTTCAGAATTTATGTACAATAGTGAGACTGGAGATGGAATCTAAACATGAAAGGAAATGTTTTCTTGACATTTCTTTTCAAAACAAATCAACACTCGAGGTCGTTTTTAGAGGCACAATTCAATAACTGTGTAAAAACATTTTGCTTAAAAATTTCCTCTCCTTTGCTACCTGGAATACCCTTTCTCTTATGTTCTATAACGTCCTTCAAAATTTAACTGTTCCAGAACTCTTCCCTGATTAACCTCCCTTGTGCTGAGGAGGAACAGAATCATACTTACCTCGATAGGATGCTATGATAGGATGCTATGATAAAGAATATATATATGCAAAGTCATGTGGCAGGCATAGTAGGTACTCAAAAGTTCTATGTATTTTATTTTATTTTTATATTCCTTCAGCCCTTTTATAGTTAATTGATTCACTGGCAAATTGCTCTTGATGCATGAACCCTGGAGTAGGAATAAGAAAACCTCACCTTTGTTCCAGGCTAGTGTTAGTGTTTGAATTTAAACTTAAACTAGACCATTCTATACTCAGGTCAGAGGTCACCTATTCCACTTATCTACTCATTTGTTGAGTAAATATTTACTGAGCTTCAATCTGGTTCAGATCAACTCCATTCTACCCATGAATGCAACCTCTGGGAACACTGACCAACCTCACAACCACTGGGGAGAGACATTGCTTTCCTCTCTTTGAAGAGTAAATGTGCATGAGACTCCTTCAGAAGCCACAGTTCCAACACTGAGGTCAGAAATTGAATCTGAATAATTCTGGATTTTTATGGTGGGTTTCCACACATATGATTCAACTCTGTTATCTTAGTAACATATTTAATATTGCATAACCCTGTGCTCAAACCAAACTACGGTTTAAAGATATTAAAAAAAGCTAACACATACATGTTCATACTTAAACATCTTATGAGAAATGGGGTAAGAAATGTGCTTTTAAAATATAATGTTTTGACATTAAAACACATTATCCCTTTAACTAGCACGGATATCATTTTTCCAGATTGAGTTATAAAAACATTAAAAATCAACCCAATCAGTTTTCTAGACAGTGTTGTTAAATAATTTATCTTTTGCTTATCCTTTCTTCTCTTTCAAGACCATATATTTAATTTTTTCTTTTTATTAAATCTTATATTGACTGTGTGAATAGATCACGTCTTATTTGATTCTTTTTTTTTTTTAATTTTCATTAACATATAATGTATTATTTGCCCCAGGGTACATGTCTGTGAATCGTCAGGCTTACACATTTCACAGCACTTAACAGCACATACCCTCCCCAATGTCCACAACCCAGCCACCCCATCCCTACCCCCGCCCCCCGCCTCCCAGCCACCCTTAGTTCGTTTCTTGAGTCTAGTAGTCTCTTATGGTTTGTCTCCCTCCCCATCCCTTCCTGTTTCATTTCTCTCCCCCACCCCCCCAAACTCCCGCCTTGCCTCTCAAATTCTTCATATCAGAGAGATCATGTGATACTTGTCCTTCTCTGACTGACTTATTTTGCTTAGCATAATACCCTCCAGTTCCATCCACGTCGATTCTTTTTTTCATATTTACATTCATTTTAAAATGATCCAATAAAAATATGAAAAATAATTACAACATTTTCCTGTAATGTAACAAGTCTTATAGCAAAGCAAGTCATCTCTATGATGTCTGCATTTTAGCATTTTGTTAGACTCATTCACATTCTGTCAGGGCTTTATGATAAATAATAAACATTGCTTTCAAGAAATAATTTGAAAATCACTGGTGCTTAGTCTCTACTTCTGAAGAGAAATAAACTTACACTTAATAGAGTGTCATATATTCTCATGGATTAGGAAAGCAAGTAACCTCTCATGATCTTAGGAATTTACAATATAGGAAGTTGCTCTCCCTTTAGTGAGAGGTTCTCTCCAAACTTAAAAATTATAGCTGCCCCAGACAACACTCTGGTAATTGGTCACACACATTTGAAGCTTTGTATTATTCACCTTCACCCTTCTGGATCAATCCACTGATAAAATGGACTGAAGAGGCAGGTGGTGTAATTCTCAGCATTGGGGCATTTGAATGGAAACTGTCAGTGTTTCACAAGTGTGACTATTTGTCACTGGGTGTTTAACTGAACTAGATAACATTTCAGGTCCTTCCCAACTTGATAATCTGATTTATGAATTCCTTTGCTTATTCCATTTTGTGTCATTTCCCATCCATAACAGGGAAAAGATTAGTGCAACAGATATTCAGTTATGCTTCTGCCTTCACTTAAGGATATCCTTGTGGTCAAAGATTTATCCATAAGTAATCTGAATACCTTATATAAAACCAGTCTCACTTCCTCACCGATGTTCTTTACCCATAGGCTCTTTTCAATGGTAGGACACATTCTACCAGAACTGGGGCACTTTCCACCCTTGTATCCTGATATATTTACTATTCAGCCATTCAGCAAATGTTTATTGAGTACATTTTATACCAGACATTGTGTAGCGTTGGATACTAGGAACACAGCAGAGATCAGGATAGACAAGAATCCTGTTATCACTGAGTTTTCTTTTAATAAGATTTTTAGCATGGTATGTTTAATGGGCTGAAGGGTGGCCCCACAGATATATCCATATCCTAGTCTCTGGAACCTGTGATTATTATCTCATGTGACAAAAGATGTGATTAAATTAAGGGTCTTGAGAGAAGGAGTTTATCTTTTATTATCCAGGTGGGCTGTATATTCAATCACATACTGGAGAAGATGATGTGAAGATTGAGCAGAGAGGGACTTGGCCATCAACCAAGGAATGCATTTGGATATGCTAGCCAACAGTCATTTAAAAAAATATATAAAAGATAAAGTTATTTTAAAGGAGTTCTTCAGTTGAAAATATGAGTAAGAATTTCAGAATTACTTTTGTGGTGATAATGAAATATGCGCAAAATCTTTTACCTATACGTGATCTTTGATACTCGTAACAACAAAATAAAAAAGAAGACAATAAAGAAAAGGGGGATGGGGTTGCTTTATAACATCAAAGTTTTACTGCATTTCACACACATATGGCTGGCTGAAGTAGATATTAATGTTTGGTTATCTGATAGCCGTTTCTTTCTCCTTCTTTTCCAAACTACCCTAGTTATGTTCAAATAGCCACACAACCCATGAAAGTCAGAGCTGACCTCATTTTCTCATCTTGAGCTCCAAGTCCAAGTATGAAACTCTATCATCTTTATAAAAAGAAAAGATTGGCTCAGGAATGAACATTTGCCACAATTTGACAGATGAGACACAAAGGACTCACTATTGAGTGTTGCTTAGAAAGTTATTTTTTGTTTATCTGGGAGGGACTTTAGGAGAGTTCTCTGTCTTCTACCCAATAAGAAAGAATGCAACTGTTGCCATCTTATGACATTTTAGGAAAAGGTGGCACTTTGGACTGCAGAATGAAGAGTGGTTGATGATTCTACTGCTGATCTTTTGAATCAGCCAACATTGAGATTCACTCTACCTTAACCTTCCCAGTTAAGCAAGGTAATAAAAAGTCCCATTTTTTGAAAGGCAATTTTGAGTTAAACTTTTTGGCTTGCATATATCCTAAGCGATAGGCTGCCTAACAAATGGTTCTAGCCCTGAAAACATCTACCTGTTCACTGGCCCTAAATAAACAATTGATTCTAATTTATTTATTATTTAAATTCAAATTTAATAAACTCAGTGTCATATGTGAGAATTAACCAGAAAGCAGAAGATGCTCAATAGCTAAGAAGGAAAGATGAAAATTAGTGAAGATAATTATAGTTTGCATTTTTTTTAGGTTTGGGGTAAAGAAGCAAAAAAAAAAGATGTAGTTCCTAGTACTAAATAGATTCTGTGAGACTGTATAGCAAATGGTTTATGATCTTTCCATTGTAAAATTTGCTTAGAATAGGCTTTCCCTCCAGAAAGTTGTTAAAATAGCATATGTTGCCTCCAAAATTTCCCAGCTGGATAATGTTTCTTGCTGAACTACTTTAGCCCTCCCAGGAATGTGGTAAACACAATGGGATTTGGAGGTTGAATCAAAGTCAGATTATTTTTAAAAATATCTAAACCAAATACATATGTTCATTAAAGCAAAAGGTAAAAGTAATAAATATTAGCATATGGTCTAATAGAAAAAGCTAAAAAAACAGCTCAATAGCTAAGAAGGAAAGATGAAAATTAGTGAAGATAATTATAGTTTGCATTTTTTTTAGGTTTGGGGTAAAGAAGCAAAAAAAAAAGATGTAGTTCCTAGTACTAAGTAGAGTACTAGGGACTGGGGAAAGAGTCATGAAGCCTAAAGGAGAAAAGATTTACATGTTATGTGGAAAGGCTCTTGGTAAACCAGATATTATACTTGAAACTATTGTTACAGGAAAGAGGAAAAGAGAAAAACAAGAGGGCTGTTTTTCTTTTCTTTTCTTCCATTTATAAGTAATGTGTCATTTCCAGAAAAAATATGAAAATTCTTCTAGACCTAACAATTATTGTTTCTCTAACCAAATGTCCCTTTCAATTTGGTTTTCTGATATTTTATTATATAATCCATTAACAGTTGCAGAAGCAAGGTATATTAATGGATTCTGAATACGATTTATAAAAGAAATCATAGGGTGCTTTAAGAACAACTTTTTGAGTGAGAGTGGGAAGGGGGCAAAATCTATGGATGCCTGGGGGCCTGTGAAGGTCAACCAGGTAAGGAAAAATGTACGTAGTATTTTTACTTATATATTTATTTATCTATTGTCAATGACACTGTCAAAAGACTTTTTGGAGAAATTTGCTCATGATGGAAGCACATAGAGAGGAAAAAATTATCTTTGAGGACAAATGCTGTTAGCCACTTGGTATTCTAGCTCTTCAAAAACAGCTTTGATCTATAAATAAAAAGTTATTTAAAAGGGGTACCAAAAGAGTAACATGAATGTGGAGTTTTTAAGAGTCACCTCTTCAACTGTTATCACCCAACTCTTAATCTGTGATCTACAGCTCTCTCACTCTCTCTCCTTCCAACATTATTCCCCTAAGGAAATTTAGGACTTAAATACCTTTACACTTTTCCATATTAGACCAATGGGATCTGAGGACTGTGAGGGGAGCTGGAGGAAGTCAGCTGGGTGTGTTTATTTACAGGGTGACAAACACAGCCATGGGACGTAACATATTACAGCAACCTAAAAAGAAAATGTTCAAAACTGTATTCTTGACTAGAGTTGACAAACTTCTATAAAGATGCAGGTAGTAAACCTTTTAGATGTTGCATACAGCCTCTATCACCGCCATTCAACCCTGCCATTGTAGCGGAAAAGTAGCCATAGACTACAACATAAATGACAATATATAAATGAAGGAACATTTCTGTGTTCCCATAAAACTTTATTTATGGACACTGAAACTGAATTTCATATAATTTCTCCATATTCTGAAATATTAGCATTCTTTTGATTTTTCTCTCCATTCAAAAAATGTAAAAAAAACATACAAACATGTATAGTGGCAAATTTGGCTCCTGGGCCACAGTTGGCTGACTCTGCTCTAGATCCACCCCATTTTTTATATCTTAGAATGATATTATTCTAAACAAGAAGATATCATCCAGCTTATGCTAGGCTGCTTCTTCTCCTCACTCCTTGAACTAATCATGTCACTTTTGTATGTTGCAGGATGAAAAATTTTTAAGTAGGGACATGTAATTTCTTAGAAGAGGACTTTGTGATGATTTCATGAACTGGTTGTAAAAAAATTCAAATTATCTTTATATAAAACCTTTCACATGTCACAAACATTGGAATGACAGAAACAGAAGTTAAAAAAACAGTTAAGATTTTTTTCATGTTTCATTGTCAGATTATCTTCTTACAGGCTTTCTTTCAACCTCTAATTTACAGAAATGCCTTCTAGCTACTGAAAGCCTTTGTTTGGCTTCTCTCAGTTACCTACTGATGTGTAAAACACACTCCAAATCCAATGTCTTCAAACCACAATAATTTACCATGTCTAGCGATACGGTGGCTTGTCTATGAAGTTTTGACCTTGCCTGGGCTCACTCATGTAACTGTGTTCAGCTGGCGGGTAGACAGGGGTATGGACTCATCTGAAACAGCTGGCACAGCTAGGTTTTTTTCTCTCTTCACCCCAGCCCTCTACATAGTAGGTAAGCTCAAGGCAATATTCTAAGTGAACTGAAAAACCTCTTGAAGCCCAGGCTCAAGAATTTACACTGCATCATTTTCTCCACATTCTATTGTTCCAAGCAAGACCAAATTCCAGCCTAGATACAATAGAGAATTTATAGACAGCAAATAACCTACCATAGCACACTAGGTGTTGTCATCAAACTGGTTTATGTTGGCTCTTATCATTTTGATAATATGGAAAATTTAAGAAGATTGCCTGTGGAGACAGTACAGAGGATGAACACAGTGCAGAGGATGAAAATGCTAGTGAGATTCTCAAATACATCAGAGACAGTCTCAGGATAAGCAGGTGGAAGATTTGGGAGAAAGGAAGTAGTGCATGGTAAAGATTGTAGAAACAAAGGTATGGGAATGCTTTGGTCATGGCCATAGTCAGATCCGTAGGTCAGGAAGAGCTCCCAGAAGCTGTCACAGTCAACAATAAACATGAGTCAAAAATAAAGTGGCCAGCCTTCCATGTTAGAGTGTTTTAGTTCAGATTCTTTATCTAGAATATCATGCTAGATCTTTACAGTACTGCAAGACACAATTTCAAATGTTGCTAGGAAACAAGTAGGGCTCTGAGTGGCAATCAAGTGATGGGAAGGAGAGATGCAGCCAGGTTATGATCCTGCTGCAGGACAATCCTGACCCATTCCACTATGACTTAACGTTCAAGTTAACTCCATCAGGAAACCTGATAATGGTATTAGCAATAACCTGTTTCTTCAATTCTAAGATGCCATCTATTTTAAGTTGCATTCGGATGTATATACTATCAGTAACTATAATTATATGGTGCCACTAATTGTTAGGATGCATCCTGATGGGGCAAATTGGGGCAAGCATCCAGCTCTTGATTTGGGCTCAGGTCATGATCTCAGTGTTGTGAGATCAAGTCCCAAGTTGGGTTCCACACTGGGTGTGGAGCCTACTTTGGATTCTCTCTCTCCCCTTGCCCCTCCTCCCAGTGTCTCCCTCTATATAAAACAAACAATAACAACAAAACATGCATCCTGATTGATTTCAGAGACAAATTATAAAAAAACATGCTTATTAGAGGTAACAGAACTGGCTAGTAATAATAACAAAAATAGTACGAACTAAGCAATAAGCATAGAAACATGCTAAGCATTTTATATTTTTCCATCAATGCTTATAACAGTCCATGAAGGACTTTCTATTATTGTAATTCCTATTACATGAACAAGGCAACTGAAGCTAAAGAGATTAAGTCACCTCTTCAGGTCATGTAGCTAGTAAATAAATGCAAAGCTAAGATTTTATCCTTGGTCTAACCCCAAAACCTGAACTTCTAATCACTTACCACTATGGCTTTTCCTACAAATTAGTCATAGACATGGACATATTGTTCAAATAGCCCTCACAAATACAAACAAGTTAAAACAAAGTAAGGCGTCAAAGATCTGATGTTAAAATGGAATGGAGAAAAGTTGCAGGCAAGTGGAATCATATTCACTTTTCCACCGAACAGAGGACAGTGTAAGGAATTTGCTTGTTAGGTAAATGGCAGTGCTTTCTGTTCTAGACATCCCCATGTAGACATTTCATTTCTTCTTCTTTTATAAGCATTCTTTTTTTTTTTTTTTTTTAGATTTTATTTATTTATGTGACAGAGAGAGAGATCACAAGTAGGCAGAGAGACAAGCAGAGAGAGGAGGAAGCAGGCTCCCTGTTGAGTAAAGCTCTCTGAACCCCACATCAGAGAGCCCGATGTGGGGTTCAATCCCAGGACCCTGAGATCATGACCTGAGCCGAAGGCAGAGAGGCTTTAACCCACTGAGCCACCCAGGCGCCCCTTCTTCTTTTATAACCCAGTAGTGCTCAAGCTTTAGCAAGCATAGGAATTATCATACATATATAATCTTAAAAATTCTGTACTTTATAGGCAACTTTGAGAACTTTCAAGAAAAGTTTTGTCTTTATTCAATGTTGCCACACAAATGCATTCAGGATTTTATAACTCTTAAACAGGAAACCATTGCTTCCATATGAAAGCATCTAGCAGATGACACTCTTCAGCATTCGGTGATGTTCCATCTAATTCTATACTCTACCACCACTTATTTAAGCATTAACTTGTAGAATGTAGTTGAACCATTACTTTTCATCCATTCGGTGTAGTTTGATAAATCATTCCTTATGTCTGGTACTATATCTAAATATATACTAGGGATGCTGAGATAAAACATATAGTCCCCAACTTCAAAGAGTTTGTGGTCTACGAGAAACCAAGATTTGAATATATGGCCATGGCTGAGGTCAGAATAATTTGGCAGTACAGGTAATGCACATATATCCCACCTGGGCTGGTCAATTTAGCTTTCCTGATAAGCTGAAGCTCCTGCTGCATTTAGAAATATGTAAGAATGAGACATTTAAGGATACCTAAAAATGAGACAAAATAGATGGCACAAGAGAAGGAAAGCATGCCAAAAGCAAAAAGGCAAAGACATTCAAGAGCAAGAATGACACCAACTATTCCCATTACTCTGCAGCTTACATTTTTCACCAAATTGCATATCATTAGCATCCCTACAGATTGGTGATAAGAACTCATTCATTTTTTCTAATAGCTACATAATAATCCCAAAGCAAGAGGCAGATTATTCAACTATTCTTTTACTCTTGGACATTCAAATTATTTTCAGTATTTCGTTACTACAAACAATGTTGTCATAAACATTCATTTATGTATAACTGTATGCTTACATGTTTTGATTTCTCCTAAGATCTTATCTGCAATTTGACATTATTCAGTAAAAGGATATTTCATCTAAAAAAAAAAGCCAAACCTCCGTATTGATTTATCCTCTCATCTAGCAGTGTAGGTACAAATCTTATTAAATTTTGCTGATTTAATGAGCACAATAATAAGAGATCTTCATTGTAATTTGTACTATCTGAACCACTGATGAGGTTGAAAATGTTTCTTTTCTGTGATTAGCCTGTTTATATCCATTGAGCACTTCCCTGTTGTCTTTTTTTCCTCATCATTTTTGGCTTCTTTTGAATACTTAGGATATTAACTATTTTTTCTTTTGAATTATACATATTTTTATTATTTGTCTTTTGACATTTTTATGATGAGTTTGAGTTTAACATCATTCATAGTATAGTTATGACATTATTTTTAATTTTATAAATTCATATGCATTCTTTGCTTTCATAAATTTTTAAGTTTCTTTTTTTAATTAATATATATTATTTGTTTCAGGGGTACAGATCTGTGATTCATCAGTCTTACACAATTCACAGCACTCACCATAGCACATACCCTACCCCAATGTCCATCACCCAGCCACCCCATCCCTCCCACCCACCTCTCTGCCAGCAACCCTCAGTTTGTTTCCTGAAATTAAGTTTCTGAGCTTCCCCTAGAAAGCCCCCCACCTTTAATTTATTTTAACATTTTATCATTTCTAGAATTTATATTTCTTTACCTTAGAACTATCATTTTAGGGTTGCTTTATCTTTCAGGGGAAAAAAATGATAGATAACTGGCTTTGATATAAGTAATAATTAAATATATAATCTTTTCTCATCAGGCCAGGTCAGCTGGGATATGAGAGAACAGTCACTTTGGAACAGTAGGAATGTCATTTAGAATACCTCTTATATTGGATGGATGTGCTAATAGAGAGTTGGGAGAGGAAGGTAAGGTAGGAAGGTGAATGAATTTTGTCCCGAAATCTGATTCTGCTCAGATCTCGTTTCAATTGTTTATGTGGATTTTCCTCCACATTATTTCCAGCAGTTCTGAATTGAATTTGACCCATTTTTTGAAAGGCCAGATGGTCACTGATAATCATGAAAGATGACTTAAAACTTGACTTGGCTCACCAGAGGTTCTTGGGAGCCATGGTGGATGCTCATGGTGATGTTTCTTTATATCGATGCTGTAATTAGATCTTTGGAATGGTTGCTTATTTATTAGCCCAAGAATGTGAATTTAAATCTAAAGGATTGTTTTATAATTGTAAGACTTTTGAAAGTGAAATGAAAGTCTTTTCTTGCTAAATTCAGCCCCATAGTCAATCTATCACCTCTTGAATGCCAAAATATACTACTTTCCAGCTTTGGTTATTTCTACATTTGATCTGCTGTCAAACAGCGGTTAAGCTGATGCACAAGCATTATTTTGATAAGACCATTTCTAAAGACAGAATTCAAAACAAGAACATTATAGTCTCCCCCATTAATGTCAAATAAATAATATTCTGCCAGACATTGTTGGGGCACTTCTGAAAATCTATTCTCTTTCAAATTGAACTGCATTATATTTTCTGAAGAATGTTTGGTCTTTTTTTGAAATTGTTTAGAGTAAATTTTTCAAGAGCAGTTCTTTTAAAAGCTGGATTGGCTTTTATTGGAATCTGTTTTATCCTAGAGAATTGTTTTCTGGATAAATGCTAGAGAATGATCAGAACAAGTTTAACAGAAATATCCTGTGTGGGGTGTTCTGGCCAGTTAGAGGACAGCGTCAGGACTAACTCTTTGGTGTGTGGAAAGGTCTCAGAATCAGGTGGAAACACCAAAGAAATCAATATTAATTCCTTTATCACGTTGATTTTTGCTTGGGATCTTAAAATGGGCCTAGTCTAAAAGATCACCAATGTAGCATTAGTGGCCCAGGAGTTACCCTGGCCATTTGGGTTATCTTTGAAGTTATGTTTCAGCCCAGGACAAGTGCAAGTCTGTTGTCTATTTTAGAAAAGTGGGCTCCAGAAAAAATGGCTATTTTAGAGCCATTTATATTTCACATACTCTATAATCTAGGCAAGTGAAAGGTAGACTCGGTGATAACAACCAAAAACATTAATTTGTTAATTCAACATTAATTTGTTAATAAAACTAAAATTTATTGAGTCCTTAAAATATGCAAAGCACTATAGGAAATAAATCCTAGAAGATGATGTATTCTTAATGAGAGAGTTATGTAATATGGACTTTGAATAGGAACAATTCCAAGGGTCTTGGGTGGAAATAGGAGGACTGGACCCTCCAACTTTCTCAAAGGAGAAAATTTATTTTAACTTTCTATGAGTATCAACTCCATTCAAAGCATCATGCTTCCTGCCATGGGAACAAAGTTGAAACAGACATGAATCGTGCAGGAAGGAGCTCCAGTAGGGAGATAAGATACTCTCAAATAAAGATGATCCAAGATAGAAAGAAATGCATTACACTAGAAGTATATACATAGATCCTTGTTCTGGGAACCGTGTTGGAGTTTAGAGAGATACTCGGCATGACAGGAAGCCAGAGCCAGGGGACTTGAAAACATACACATCTTCTAGCATTTCACTATGGTCTAATTCTAATCTTAAAAGAACCATGAGCAGTAGATAAAACAGGCTAAGATTTATTATTCTTTCTGTTTTACAGGTGAGGAAACTCAGTAAGAGAAGAGGGCTTTTTCTATTACTTTTTGTTACAGTTGTGTTTCTTTCCTCAACAGTAGTTTCATAAGGTTGTTCTTGCGAAAGGGAATTCACCCTGATGTGGGACCAGATAATTAGTTGTTTTATTCCAGCCCAACAGCAGACTGGACATTATGGATGGTGCTCTCGGCATTCATGATTGACTATATGCTGAGTTGTACGAAGCTCAGTTTCTCCATATGTCAGGTGGGAGGTAATAAAGCCTACTTACAAAAATTAAACAGGAAAGCCTTTTAAAAATGATATACAAAGGTAAGATGTTAAGTTTTATGTGAACATTCAGTCCAAATTCTTTTTTTTCCCTAAAGATTTTATTTATTTATTTATTTGACAGAGAGAAAGAGAGATCCCAAGCAGTCAGAGAGGCAGGCAGAGAGAGAAGGGGAAAGCAGGATCCCCACTGAGCAGAGAGCCTATGTTGCCGAACCTGGACTGGATCCTGGCGGAAAAACCAAGCGGCACTGGAGATGAGGAGGTTTGGAGATTTATTAAACACCAGTGGGCCCAGAGGAGACCTTTCTCCAGAGGTCTGAGCCCCAGCACAAGCAGGGAGGGTAATTTATATCCTCTTACCTGCGCATACTTGGTATTTTGGCGCGCTGGGAAGCAGGGTAGGAAAGAAGAACCGGAAGTGCTTTGAGACAGGGACTGGAGTTCCCTTGCCAGTTTGGTGGGTCAGCTTAACGTACAGTTTTTTCCTATCATTCCGCCCTTTGATGCCCCTTTAAACACCTATATTATAGGGCATCATTGCCATCTACTATGGGTCGATAGCCCTGCAAGGCTAGTATCTGGGCAGTAGCTTGCCTGGTAACGGTGTTTTCTATGAACTTAGCAATCCATCTTATGTTCCTAAGGGATGCGGGGCCTTGATCCCAGGACCCTGAGATCGTGACCTGAGCAGAAGGCAGAGGCTTTAACCCAGGTGCCCCTCAGTCCAAATTCAGGGCCATGACATCATCTTTAAAATTTATCCCAGTGAAAGATGCTTAAAATCTCAAATATTTAGGACTATAGAGAGTTTGTCACAATCAACAAAATTGCACTATCACCAAATTGTACACATTCTACTGGGAGCTAGTATTTTCATTTAGCTTGAAAGGCAAAAAAGATCAATTTTACTGTAATTTTACGGAGTTTCCTTATTCAACTTCACAAACAGATAAGCATCATTGTATAGTATACTGTGACTGTGCTTAGATAATTTAAGAGATCCTGATGGACTTAGAATTGGTTTTATAGATGTTGCTTTCGCTTAAAGTACTATTATACTTCTGACACTTTAAAATATGTGTTGATATAGTGTCAAATGACGAAGAGAGACAAACAACAACAACAATAAAAAGATACAGAACTTGCTAGTCTCTGACACACAGGTCTTAAGGTTACTTTGCAACTTCCATCTTCCAAAGAATCGCTTAGAGTTAAAATGGTGGGAACTAGTATTAGTCATTTACTCTTCCGTCTAGTTCGATGAAAATGCCAGATTACAGGTTGTATATTCGTGCTGCAAATTTGTTGTCTGTAACAGAACACAGCTTCCTGAGATTAAAAATAAAGGAAAAAAAGAGTCTGGAAATTTAAATGTGCATTGTGGCACAAAATGATTTCTGGTATAATGTAACGTAACAGGGATAATTTTGATTGTGACATAAATTCATTCATAAAAGTAACCAAGTACACTGTAGCTCCTGCAACTAGTGCTATGGCATTCTTTTTCTCCATCCTCTCTTTCTTTAAATCTCTTTTCAGTTAGGAAATCTATTCTCTGTATTGATATGGAGATCTTTCTAAGCAAAAATAAATTTTTTCACTGTTAAGTTTTAGAAAGATGGACTGAACAAACCATGCCAGTTTCCATTAATCCAGAAAACCTTTCAGTATTACAATCTCTTCCAGGAAGGACTTTTTTTTTTTTTTTTTAATAGTCCTGTAAGTGCTTTCTGATGTATAAAGATACCCCCTGAAAAAAAACCCTGAATAACCTCAGCCACATTTGCCATATTATAACATCAGGATGTTCAGTGAAAGGGCTTAAAAGACTTGATTATTGGACAGGAGATTTTTGTGGTTAATGAGAGTTCCTACGAATCAAGGTCTTTTACTTTTAAAGGAGAGAGTTTGCAATTTCAGTATCAATTTTCAGGTTAAGAAAATACACTGGACTATAGGAAAATATTTGGCAATGAACACAAAAGGAGGCTACTAGAGCAAAAGTAAATTAATCTTACTGATAAAGACTATAAAGTAGCTTTGCACAATGCAAAAAGTACCTAAAACATGCCAGAGCTGACATTACACTGCATTTCTGATTGCTGGTGAGCCTGCTAGTTACATACAGGGAAAACTCCTCCAAAGTGAGAATGAACATGTAGGCAGTATTATCCTGGTCCTTGGGAGTCAGGGAAAGAACTGCATATTAGCCTTTGTTGTGGAAAGGCTTCCTACTTATATTTGTGCAGCTGGGGAAATAGGCCAAGAAGACTAGAAAAAATATTTGAGAAGTGATTCTCAATTCTAGAGTGCTCTAGATGCTTAAACTTATTAATATATGCTATAGCAATTCCCATTTTCGTCACCTCCGCCCAACCCTGGAACAAGTACTATTCAAATCATTCAAAAGTGTCTTAAAGTTGCATTAGGGTTTTATAGATGTAAAAATCACTTTCCCATAAATTAGTATGGTGGGGAAATGACTGACTTATTAACTCGTCTATGTTCTCTTGATTTTTTTCTCTCTTGTCTTTGAATTCTAGCAGGTAGCAAGAGTTTGTAATGTATTGCTTTCAGGCTTTCGCCATGGCTGGAAGGTAAAGCAAGCTTTCCTCTAGGCATACAAAAAACGGGAATTTTTGAAGAAAACTATGACACGTTGCTCGAAGGGCAGAAAGCTGCTGAGTATACTTGTGATGCAGGGGCGATCTAAGAGAAAGGAGAGTAACTGAGATTTCTCTGGGTTCTTGGGTCTCTCTCTGAGGCATTATCCTTTGCCAACCTACACTTCAAATTTGGAAAGTGAGAAAGGGAATTGCTGAAAGGAATGGCCTACTGGTACACTTAAAGAAGCCCACACCAGGCACAAATCCATGCCCAAGGCCATAGACATTTGGGACCCAAAAGGACTTTGTAGGCTTGAGACAGAGGCTGTCTTGGCAAAAACAAAGGAGAGTACTGAAAGCCTGTTATTGCTATACTTGATGTATATTCCATAAATCCACAGGATTTATGACTTAACAAAGATTATATGACCAAAGATAAAGCAAAAGAAAAACCTAGAACTTCTCCAGCCCTACCCAGATTCCTTCTGTTACAGGACTTCAACCTCAACTTTTCCAAATTGAAACTAATTCTAAATTCTTATCCCACATCAGCTGCCAAAGATTTCACCCCTGGAAATCCAGCTGCTAAAACTATTTTTCACCAGCAGAAACATGAACAATTTATATTTTTATGACTCACTTCCCAGAGACCCTGTATGAATAAAAAAGCTGTATGTGCAAAGGGCTTTGTTAGTTGTTTGGAAGCATCCGATTATCTATATTTAAAACAGTTGCTGCTGGTAATGAAGCAGGGGCATTGAGAATAAGATAAGAAAGGGTCTACGGCCTATTATTAAAATTAAAAACAAAGTAAAATTATAAATTTATACATTGATAAGGCTGCATCAGTTAAATAAAAGATTGCATTTCTATCCTTTTGACAGGACTAATAGCATAACATTTTAATAATATAATTATTTCATCCTGATTAGGATCTTTCTTAAGCTCTTAACATTTTAGATCACTAGAAAAAAGCATTAAATAATTACATAGTGAATATAGTTTATTGAATGTTTTTGCAGTTTTTCCCTTCATTTGGGTATGTGAGTCAATTTTATTGAGATATGGTTCACGTAAAATAAAATTCACTAATTTTTAAGTGCATAATGTTAGACTTTTGGTAAGTGTGTGAAGGCTTACAAGTGCTGCTACAGTTATGATACAGAACATTTATACCACTCACAGAAAGTTTCCTTTTGTTCTTTTGTAATTAGCTTTCTCCCCTACCGCTGGTTTTTGGTAGCAACAGATTATTTTTCGTTGTTTTTATTTTCATTTTGATTTATTTTGACTAGAATACTTATCATGGAATATATCTTATCAACATATATTAAGTGTGCAATGCCATATTGTGAAATATATGCACAATGTTGTACAGCAGATCTCTTATTTATCTTGCATATCTGAAACCTCATGCTCATTGGTTAGCAACTCCTGATTGCTATACCTTTGGCCCCTGCCAAGCACCATTGTATTCTCTGATTCCATATTTCACTTAACACAATGTCTTCAAGGTTCACCCATGCTGTTATATATTTCAGGATTTCCCTCTTTTATAAGGCTAGGTAATATTCTATTGCATGTATGTACCATATTTTCCATTATTCATTCATCTGTCAATGGGTATTCAGATTGTTTCTACATCTTGTCTATTATGAATAGTACTGCAATGAACATGTGATTATGGGAATGGCAATATCTTTCTGTGATCCTGATTTCCATTCTTTTGGATAAATACACAGAGGTGGAATTTACGGAGGAGGCAGTAGAAAATAAAAAATAGAGATAAAAGAAACAGAAGAGAAAAATCAAATCAAATGATCATCTCAATAGATGCAAAAGCATTTGCTAAAGTCAACATCCTTTCATGATAAAGACTCTCAACCAACTAGGAATAGAAATTACTTAAATATAATAAAGGCAATATGTGAAAAGCCCACAGCTAATCTCATACTCAGTGGTGAAAAACTGAAAGGTCTTCCTCTGAGATCAGGAATAATGCAAGGATGCCCACTGCTGCCACCTTAATTCAACATTGTATTGCATGCCTCAGCCAGAACAATTAGGCAAGAAAAATAAATAAAAGACAACCAAATCAGAAATAAATAAGTAAAATTGTTCTTGTTTACAAATGATATATTCTTATATATAGAATACCCAAAAGACTACACACACACACACACACACACACACACACACACACACACACACAAACACAACCCTATTAGAAATGATAAGTGAATTCAGGAAAGTGGCAGGATATCAAATTAGCATACAGAAATCATTTGTATTGCACACAGAAATCATTTGTATTCCATATACTAACAACAAACTATCCGAAAAGGCAATTAGGAAAACAATCACATTTACAAAGGCATATAAAGAAAATATCTAGAAATAAACTTTAAAAAGTGAAAGATTTATACACTGAATACTACAAAACATTAATGAAATAAATTAAAGACACAAACAAATAGAAAGACATGTTGTGCTCATGTACTGGAAGACTTAATATACTTAATATTATTGAAATGTCCATGCTACCCAAAGCTATCTAAAGATTCAATGGAATCTATCAAAACCTCAATAGGATTTTGTACAGGAATAGGAAAAAAAAAATCCTAAAATTCTCATGGAATCGCAAAGGACTCTGAACAGTGAAAAAGAACAAAGCTGGAGGGCTTATACTTCCTGACTTCAAAATATATTAAAAAGCTACAGTAATCTAAACATTATAGCACTGGCATTAAGACCATGTAGACCAATGGGACAGAATAAAGCCCAGAAATAAATCCATGCATACATGGCCAATTGATCTTAGACAAGGGTGCCAAGAATATACAATGGGGACAGACTATCCTCCAATAAGTGTTGCTGGGAAAACCGGATGTCTACATGCAATATGAAATTGGACCTTTATTTTAATACCATACATAAAAATTAACTCAAAATAGATTAAGTACTGAAACATAAGGTCTGCAACTGTAAAACTCCTACAAGGACACATGGAGGAAAACCCTCATGACATGAATCTTGGTAAATTATTTCATGGTTAAACACAGATAGCACTAACAACAAAAGCAAAAAACAAACAAATGATTTCTTTTCTTTTTTTTGAAAAAGTGATTTATTTTCTATCACTCTTATTTTTCCATTTGTCTCTTCCAGAATTTCATTATAAATGGAATAATACAGGATGTACTTCTTTGTCTGACTTCTTTCACTTACATATATTTGATAAGCTAATGCATATATATGTACATATATATCTGCATTTACTTATATATATATAAAACCTAGAGTAGTCAAAATATTTGGGGAAAAGAAGAACAGTATTATAGGACTCATATTTCATTATTTTAAGGATTTTAAGGATTATTATAAAGCTACAGTAATAGATGCTGTAGTACTGGACAAAAAGAGACATATGTTTGACTGAAAAATTACAGAAAATCCAAAAATAAACCCACATATATATGGCTAGTTGACCTTTGTCACAGGTACCAAGGCAATTCTACAGACAAAGCATAATCATTTCATCTAATGGTTTTGAAATAATTATCTATCAATATGCAAAACAATAAAAATTTAGAAGATGAAACTCAACCTTACAGCACACCATATACAAATACTAACTCACAATAAAATATAGACTTAAATATAAGAGATAAAATTATAAACATTCTGGAAAAAATATATGATAATATTAATGAGCTTAGGTTGGCAAAGACTTAAAATACTGTATAGAGAGCACAAACTGTAGAAAATTTAATACACTGGACTTCATCGAAGTTAAATTTGTCTCTTCAAAAGGAACTGTTAAAAAGTTATAAAAAAACAAATAATAACTTTTTGAAAACATTGGTACATATAAATAGCAAAGAGGATAAAGTGGAGGAGAAATGTGGTGAAATCCTAATTAAGGCTGAATGTTATTTTTAGAATTGCAAGACAGTTTGATTTACCTTCTAGTCCCATGGAATGAACAATTTTCTCCTCATCTCTCCCTTCTACTTTTCCTTATAAACTTGTGCAAATCTACTAGAATCTTGGAGTAAAAGCATGATAAATTGCTCAGGCATTGTGTTTAGATTCTAGGGAGAAAGTCTCTGTGAAGTAGAAGTTTTGGGCTAAAAGTCAGTTTGATTACACCTTCCAAGGGCTTCCCTGATCTCAGTCTCCCATGTGAACATCAGAGATTTGGATAGAATATTTACAGTCATGAATGGTTATGATCCAGAACAATACTTTCAGACAACAGACAAAAATAAATTGACAATAGCTCTATTTTCTTTTTGGCTACTTTTCTCTATGATCTGATCTCAAAGGATGATACATTTGAAAACAATTAATACTTAGAAGATGAAAAGGCCTTTCAAATAGTTTTCCAAGTCTCATTTAAAATGTTTTCTATTCTTTTAAGAGTTCTAGATATTGCTTATGGAATTTAAAGAGAGAAAAAACATTTTCAAACATTGAAGCTAGCATAAAGTATATTTCTTTTAGACTTATCAATAAGGATTAGCATTTAAAGTACCAACAGGATGTTGCTATTTTATTTTAAGTATCTGTTCCCATACTGGATACCCCAAATATTGTATTTTAATCAAGTAGCAGAGTGGTTAGAATAAAAAATGTTCCAAACTCACATACACTCAATCATTAAATGAGTCATAAATGACTGAAACCTTGAAA
Organism: Procyon lotor; assembly: GCA_028646535.1. Taxonomy (NCBI): domain Eukaryota; kingdom Metazoa; phylum Chordata; class Mammalia; order Carnivora; family Procyonidae; genus Procyon; species Procyon lotor. The sequence continues at coordinate 66,528,726 of CM053603.1, read as the reverse complement.
ACTGACTAGCTGATTAGCATAGAAATTTGAGAGATCTCTTTATCATTATATAGCTTCTCTTTTTCCATCACAAAACAGCACATAACTAATAATACAACATTTACTAAACTTCTGATCATCTTCTCTGGCCCAAAATAGACTCTAAAAGTACTAACAGACATCATTTATTCTTGGGAATAGATAGAGATCACATTCTTTTATTTTTTAACATACCCACATTGCAGAGACATGAACATTATCTCCTGTGAAAACTTTCATTATGTAAACCCATTTTACACTCCTGTCATAAGGCTTTATTAATAGTATGAAAATACTTCTCTATGATTATTCTCATGTTCTCTGCATTTTATAACATATTTAAACTCTACATGATATCATTGTTTGCCTATATTATTTGTACTTGGAAAGTACATATGTATGCACATATCTGTTAACATTTATATTTTGTATTCAAGGTATTTTACTATTTTTACATATTATGAGTCTTAAAATAAAAACATCAAAGTAATTTCTTTTCACTACACCTTGGCTAAATGAATTTAAATAAATAAATAAATAAAAGAATACCTAAACCTAGCTGATGCATCTTATATATTCAGTAAAAAATGGGGTGCCTGGGTGGCTCAGTGGGTTAAAGCCTCTGCCTTTGGCTCAGGTCATGGTCTCAGGGTCCTGGGATTGAGCCCAGCATCGGGCTCTCTGCTCGGCAGGGAGCCTGCTTCCTCTTCTCTCTCTGCCTGCCTCTCTGCCTACTTGTGATCTCTCTCTGTCAAATAAATAAATAAAATCTTGAAAAAAAAAAAGAAAAAGAAGTATAATAATGCCACATCCGATGCAGTAAGAAAGTGAAGTCTAATGTAATACCAAAGCATGAACTAATACTTAAGCATTATCTCATATTTTCATGAATTATTTGTTTACGTATTTATTATATAACATGTTTTTCTATTTCTTTTTTTAACGTAAGAGAATAAAAAAATCTGAATATTCAACAGGCCCTTTCTTCAATACTGGCTTTTTTTTTCTTCTTCTTCTTACTAACAGCATATAATATATACCACAGATCCTAAAATGGGGCATTAAAATAATTAAAAAAAATAGTTTTCCTAATATTTTCTTCCATTTATGCCTCAGTTAAAGTTGTTACTTTCCAAATTGTATGTCAAACCCACTCGTTTTTCCATTTTCACCCCAAGAACCATCCTAGATACCACCCATGTTTTTTTGCTTGAACTACTCTTGTGTATCTTAATATAGATGACTTCTAAATTTCTTTATTTTTGTATTTCTCCAAAGATTCAAGAATTTTTTTTTGCTTGAACTACTCTTGTGTATCTTAATATAGATGACTTCTAAAATTCTTTATTTATGTATTTCTCCAAAGATTCAAGAAACCTATCTTTGTTCTCTTGCATAATATTAAATGGAACTCTAAAATTATTTATTATGAGTTTACACAGTTGCAAAGGATGGTAATTTGTGACTTCTTATCAGCATTGACATGTAAAAATAAGTTGTTACATGCCTCTCTGAAAGACTCAGTGAGTGACAAACATAATAAAATTCTGTTACTTACTCTATCAGGCATCTGCACATGATAGAATAACTTATTTTAGACTAACCTTTCTGCTATAAAGAACTAGAAAATTGGAGAATGTTTAGACAATTGTTCTCCAAAAATACATAGAAAGAAACATGGGATTAGACTTCACAAAGCAGGGCAAACAACTACTAATGGAGATAGAACAAGTATCAGGGAGCTAAAAATTAGAAAACTAACAGAGTTCATAAATGATTGGAAAACATTAAAGTTTCTGACCTGCCAAAGAAGTGATACCTTGGGAACATTTAAGACATTTAGTTGAGGTTCTAGAAAGGCTATGCCTTAAAAGGAAGGACAAATTGGCCTAACTCTAAAAACTACTCTATATCTATCCAAAAAACAAAACAAAACAAAACAAAACCCCTTAAAAATCAGCCTACAAACTATAAAACTGACCCAAAAGTAAATTAATTGTTTGCCAGAACAAAACTTACCAATTTTAAAGGAAACAACAAAATCTAGATAAACAAGGATGCATCATTCAAATATCCAGCATCCAATAAAAAATAGCTACCATGTAAAGAAGACAGATGTAACTTGTAATTAGTCAATAGAATCAAACCTAGGGGAAAAAAGCTAACTAGAGGACAAGGATTTAAAATGCTACTCGTATTACTATGTTTAAACATATAAAGGAAAACATGAACACAATAAAAAGATAAATAGAAACTATAAAACAGGACCCCAAAAAATTTGTTGTAGTGAAAAATATAATGTCTAAAATGAAATTTTCATTGGTTGACCTGAGTTGGTCAGGAACTACAAAAAAGATTTGTGGACTTTTTGAATGGGCTTCATGGACTATTCGAATGGAAGAAAAGAGAGGTGAAAAAGAAAGACTAATAAAGAAATGTTTAGGAATATGTGGGACGATATCAAGAGGCCCAGCATATATGTAATCAGAGTCTCAAAAAGAAGAGAAGAAAAAATAATTTAGGGAAATAGTAGCCATAAAATGTCCAAATTTTATGAAAAACATGAGATATCTAAGAAGCTCAAAGAACCTGTAGAAAAATAAGTCAAGTAAACCACCAAAATGCATCATGAGAAAATTGTTGAAAACAAATAATTAAAAAAAAAAAGAAAAACAACTATAGAAAACGTATATTAAATATAAAGAAACAAAGATAATGACTGGATTCTCATCAGAAAAATAAAAACTGAGAGACTTTGACCCCAGCAGAGCTGCAGTAAGAGAATTGTTAAAGGATATTTCTTAGGCTGGAGGACAATTAGACCAAATAGAAGTGAATCTAAAGAAATGAAGAACACAATAAATTATGTACATGTAGGAAAATATAATTTTTCTCATTCCTAAATTTCTTCAAAGGCAATTATTGAAATAAATATTTGAAAAAAGGATAATGGACAAAAAAGAAAATGTACTTTTATTAAGTTCTTTCATTACATATAAAATGGTATAAAATTATTTCAAGATATACTGTGACAAGTTAAAGATGAAAATTACCAACACTAGAGTGAAATCCACAAAATTAAACAAAGTATAGCCTATAAACCAATAAAGAGATAAAGTGAAATAGTAACATATACCCAATCCAAAAAATACAAAATCAAAAATAGGAAAAAGAAGGATCCCTGCATAGCTCAGTAGGTTGGGCAACTGACTTTGGCATAGGTCATGGTCCCTAGGATAGAGTTCTGTGGCAGGCTTCTTGCTCAGCAGGGAGTCTGCTTATCCTCCTCCCTTAGCATTCCACCCCCTCCCCCACTCACACTCTTTCTCTCACAAATGACTAAATAAAATCTTTTTAAAAATAGGAAAAAAAAACCCCACAAAGAATGGATGAGACAAAAATAAAACCAATAACCAAATGGTATATGTAAATCCACGTACAACTATCATTGCATTAAACATAAACTGCTTAATAAATATATCAAATGAAAGGAAAATGTTATAAGACTAGATTTTTATAAACAAAGAGGCAACTGGGGGCACCTGGGTGGCTCAGTGGGTTAAAGCCTCTGCCTTCGGCTCAGGTCATGATCTCAGGGTCCTGGGATCGAGCCCCGCATCGGGCTCTCTGCTCAGCGGGGAGCCTGCTTCCCCCCCACCCCTCCGTCTGCCTCTTTGCCTACTTGTGATCTCTCTCTCTCTCTCTCTGTCAAATAAATAAATAAAATCTAAAAAGAAAAAAAACAAAAAAAACAAAAAAAAACCAAAAAAAACAAAGAGGCAACTGTATGTCTTCAAGAAATGCACCTTAAATGTAAAGACTGAGCAATATTAAAGGCATCTGATGGAAAAAAGAAAGATCACGCAAATAATAAACCTAAGAACACTGGAGTGACTACATTATCAGACATTATTTCCAACAAGGAATATTACCAGAGATAAAGGTGGTAAACATAAACATTCATTATGATAAACATATATAAGACTAGATAGTATTTCATTAATATAAGTTTTTCAACAAATGTAGAACATATGCTCATTTCAAGTACTTAGGAAACATTTATTAACATTGACAATATTATGGATCATAAAACAAGGCTCAAAATTTTAAATCTATAGTTAAAACACTACTTCTGTTCCACATCATATCAAAGTCCCACACAGTGCAAAATAAAAGAAAAAAAGCAATAGAATAAAAATTAATTTAAACTAATTAAATTATAAATAAATAAATAAATAAATAAGGGAGTAATAAATAGATAATAAAATGATACAAACTGGAAAGGAAAAAGTAAACTATATATTTTTTGTAGATAACATGATCAGGTACCAAAAAAGCTGAATGAATCTATAGAAAGCCACTAGAAATAGGCAGTTTCACAACATTATAGGGTACAAGATCAAAAAGGCAATTATATTTCTGAATATGGTCAGTAATCATACTATATTTTAAAAATATTTTGAGGTATTAAAAAGCTTAAACCACACAGGGATAATTTTAACAAAGATATGAATATGCAAGTTGAAAGGAAAAAATGTTTCTGAGAAAAACTAAAGAAACCAAAATAAATAGGGAGATACACCATGTTTATGGATTAGAATACTCAATATTATTAAAACGGAAATTCTCCTTGAAGTAATCTGGATATTCCACACCACCAGATTCAAAATACATGCATACTTCCTTGCAGAAATTAACATCTAATTCTAAAAACTTTGTAGAACTTCAAAGAACATATAGATTAGCAAGAAAACTTTTGAAAAATCAGAACAAAGTCAAAAGACCTATACATACTATACAGCTGCATTAATACAGAAAATGTAGTATTTGGATGAAAACTATAGATATGTAAGTCAACATGATTGAGAGCCCTAAATTAGACCTAAATTAGACCTAAATTAATCATAAATGATTAATTAAATTTCAAAATGTCAATGTTATTTAATGGGAAAATATATGAAAAAAGAAATGAGTTGTGATGCCTATGTTGCACCATAGACAAAATTAAACTCAACTATACCAAAGGAAAAAATCACAAAATTTCTCAAAGAAAACGTGGGAGAAATCTTTGATGTCCTTGGGATCGGCAAAGATTTCTTAGGTCACAAAAAGCATTAATCATAAAAGAAAAAAAAGATAAATTAGAATTTGAAGTTTTTGCATTTTAAAAACTTCTCCTTTAGAAAATGAAAAACAAGCCAGGTGGAAGAAAAATATTTCTAATGTGTATACCTAAAAGGAACTTTTACCTAAAACTTATTTTTAAAAAATCTTCTAGCTGAAAAAATAAAATAAAATAAATTAATTAAAAAAATAGGCTACCCTATGATACTCCCATTGCACTACTGGGTATTTACCCCAAAGGTACACATGTAGTGCAAAGAAGGGCCACATGTATCCCAATGTTCATAGCAGCAATGGTCACAATTGCCAAATTGTGGAAAGAGCCAAGATGCCCTTCAACAGACGAAAAGATAAAGAAGATATGGTCCATATATACAATGGAATATTATGCCTCCATCAGAAAGGATGAATACCCAACTTTTGTATCAACATGGATGGGACTGGAAGAGATTATGCAGAGTGAAATAAGTCAAGCAGAGAGAGTCAGTTATATGGTCTCACTTACGTGTGGAGCATAAGGAAAAATATGGAGGACACTGGAAGAGGGAAAGGAAGACTGAATTGGGGGAAATTGGAGGGGGAGATGAACTATAAGACAGTGGGCTATGAGAAACAAACTGAGTGTTTTGGAGGGGAGGGGAGTTGGGGGCTGGGTGAGCCTGGTGGTGGGTGTTGAGGAGGGCACATATTGCATGGAGCACTCGGTGTGGTGCATGAACAATAAATCTTGGAACACTGAAAAAATAAAATTAAATTAAAAAATAAAAAAAAGAGAAGTAGAGAAGAAAAGCAAAAAAAAAACTTTTCGCTCAATAACAAAAAGAAAAATGCTCCTTTTTGAAAAATGGCAAAAGATTTTAACAAATTCTTCACAAAAGAAGGTATATAAGTGACCACATGAAGACATTCTCAGTATCATTAGTCATCACGGAAATGCAAATTAAAATGGCAGCAAGACACCAGCACCCCTCTGCCAGACTGGCTAAAATTAAAACTTCCAAAAATATCAACTATTAGTGAGAATGCAACCAGAAGGGTAACACCCTGCTGGTGAGAGTATAACATGTACAACCACTTCAGTTTGGCAACTTGTGAAGTTAAATATACACTTAACATATGATTCAGTAATTCCACTCCTTAGTGTCCACACAAGAGAAATGAAAACATATTTCATGTAAATGTTCATAGAATCTTTATTTAAAATGTTAAAAACTAGAAATCTTTCAAGTGTCCTTAAATAGCTAATGACTAAATAAATTGTGGCACAGACTCTTAAAGGAATATTAAACATCATAAAGAGCAAAAAAGAAAATATCTTGTAATCTTTTTTTTATTTTTATTAACATATAATTTATTATTTGCCCCAGGGTACATGTCTGTGAATCTTCGGGCTTACACATTTCACAGCACTAAACAGCACATACCCTCCCCAATGTCCACAACCCAGCCACCCTATCCCTACCCACCCACACTGCCCCCCCCTCCCCGCCACCCTTAGTTTGTTTCTTGAGTCTAGGAGTCTCTTATGGTTTGTCTCCCTCCCCATCCCTTCCTGTTTCATTTCTCT
>CM053603.1:66503590-66521517 GCA_028646535.1 Procyon lotor | reverse complement strand
GAAGAGAACACAGGCAGCAATCTCTTCGTCCTTAGCCGCAGCAACTTCTTCCTTTCTACGTCCCCAAAGGCAAGGGAAGCAAGGGCAAAAATGAACTATTGGGACTTCATCAAGATCAAAAGCTTTTGCACAGCAAAGGAAACAGTCAACAAAACAAAAATATCTTGTAATCTTAAGCCTCCATGTTATAAATTTTTTGTGATTAGTATTAATAAAAGCTGATTAAAGAACATAAAATAAATTTTATAAAATATTAACAATGATAGAGTCTTCAGGATTAATTATCTTTCCTTTCTTGTGTATTTATAGGTATAAGCACTTCGGCATTATATTAATTTGAGTAAATAGATGGCTAATGCAAGTATTGTTATGGTAATATTTCTGAATTTTTGGATCTCTGTGCTAGCCAAAACATTGTGATCTACCAAAAAAAATATTTTCAACAATCTTAATAAAATGACAAATAGGAAATCATCTGATTTGTTAAAGAAATTGTTATTTTATAACTACTCATTCACTTTTTCAGTACCAAAACCAATGGTTCTAATTGTCCCATTGTTTGGTATCCTAGAGCATTTTACCAGAGCATTATACCATAATAGATTCTAAATGGATAAGATCTGAACCTTTGCTTTGTAAATTATGAAAAATTATATAAATATTAAAAAATAGAATGAGCAAAGAGTGTTTGGGGTGCCTAGGTGATTCCATGTCAGTTAAACGTCCAACTCTTGATTTTTGCTCAGATCATGATCTCAGGCTCATGAAATCAAGCCCCCCCCATCTGTCTTCACACTCAGTGGGGATTTCACTTGAGATTCTTTCTCTCTCTCAAATAAATAAATACACCTTAAAAAAGAAAATAATACATATGGAAGTTGAGGAGTTATAAAATGATTCCCTTAAAACAATTCATGCCAGAGTATCCTTTAGAATGATTACTACTAGGGGTGGCATCCCTAGGTCTGAAGATCTCCACTCAACAGCTTTCCAGTCTTACCTCGTGCTTTCTGCAGTCCATTCTCTTTACAGCACCAAACTAAGTGACCAATATTTTCAGCAATAAAAATCTGATTTTAAAAAATTCTCTCTCACTGCTATTCATTTAAAACTCTCCTATATAGAGGGTGTGGAGAAAGGGGCACCCTCTTACACTATTGGTGGGATTGCAAGCTGGTGTAGCCACTTTGGAAAACAGTGTGGAGATTCCTGAAGAAATTAAAAATAGAGCTACCCTATGACCCTGACATCCCACTACTGGGTATTTACCCCACAGAAGCAGATGCATTACAAAGAAGGGCCACATGTACCCCAATGTTCATAGCAGCAATGACCACAATTGCCAAACTGTGGAAAGAACCAAGAAGCCCTTCAACAGATGAATGGATAAAGAAGATATGGTACATATACACAATGGAATATTATGCGTCCATTAGAAAGGACAAATATCCAACTTTTGTATCAACATGGATGGGACTGGAAGAGATTATGTGGAGTGAAATAAGTCAAGCAGAGAGAACCAATTACCTTATGGTCTCACTTACATGCTGAGCATAAAGCAAAACATGGAAGGCATTGTGAGAAGGAAGGGAGGGGTGTATGGGGTGAAACCAGAGGGGGAGATGAACCATGAGAGACTGTGGACTCTGAGCAACAAACTGAGGGTTTTGGAGGGGAAAGGGGTGGGCGTTGGGTGAGTCTGGTGGTGGGTATTGAGGAGGGCACGTATTGCATGGAGCACTGGGTGTGGTGCAAAACAATAAATCTTGGAACACTGAAAAAATAAAATAAACACATTTGGGGAAAAAAATAAAACTCTCCTATACATGTCTACTGCAATTAGAATAAAATACAAAGTCCTCAACTCAGAGGCCAGATTCTTCTCTCATTTTGCACTTCTCTCCTTCTCCATATCTGTGTTCTGGATATATACATCCTTCTATTCCTCAGACATAAGATTCACACCTGTCTTGGCTTTTGTCCCCTGGTTACTCAACCTAAAGCAGTCCCTGTAGACATCCCTTGTTTTATTGCTTTGTTTCACCTTCCCAACATTTATCACTGTCATTACTGCTCTTCTCCCTCCTCTAATATGCTTCATGACAGCACAACCAAAACCTTTTGTCTTTTTTTTCCCCCTCTCCATTACCTAGAACTGTGCCTGGTAGGTCCTCAAAACATTTTTCCAATAGGGGAATGAATGCCAAATAGTTTTTATAAAGACTATTTTTTAAAAAGACATTTTGGTGTTGTTGAGCAACAACAACAAAAAATTATTCATTTTCAAATGTAAATTTATTGTTTCCTAAAGCTAAAGGATGCACATGGTATGTCTCTCATTTGGCGGTACATAGCTAAGGAATCTTTGACTGCAAGACAATTTAGAGACAGTAGAAATTTCAACAAGTTCAATTAATTGCATAGTAGTTTCCCTGAGGACATTCCCAACACTGTTCTTAGGTCATGTTCATAAAAGAGCTTCCTTAAGTGACTGTAATAGACAGCATTCCTTTGAAAACTGTCACCTCTAGACCTACGGGTTTATTGATTTCCATATTGTTTTTACTTTTGTGGTATCAAAGTCAAAAACAAAATGAAGATCATGCTAAATGGTTGGCTGTAAAAGGAATTATTTTCTCCAAAGAATTGCTGTGATTCTGAAAAGGATAAGAGTAGGTAGTAATTATTGTCCTGAACTGAGCATTAAGTTCTATTATTCTATAGTAGTATTTAGGACATGATGATACTGCAATTAATAAGAATTAACTATGAATAAAACAGTGGACAAGACAGAAAGTTATATATTGAGAAACTATTTTAAAGGAGAAGGGTCATTATGAAATAATTGAACCTTAATGGGAAAGGGAATAGAGCAAGGGTTAGGATATTGAAAGATATGGAGATCTGAAGAAAAATGTATCCAAAGAGAGAAAATGTTCCCCCTAGACTCCTGATAAAATCATCATGAAAGAAAATAGAATAATCCCACAAAGAAAATAAGTCATACACACACACACACTCACACACACACACATATATACATGTTCAGAAATATTGTGGGAGACCTAAGTTCCATTTTAATTTCTTCCACTTGTTCCCTTCACATACTAATACAGAATCCATTTATACCTATTGCTAAGATTTCCTTCCCCAGTGGTAAAAGCCAGTTAAAGTTCTGCACACATTTCAAAAGTCAGACTTCCAAGGAAACTGAAAGTGGTTTGTGAATAACACTAAACAAACAAGGAAAAGATACATTCAGAGTAATGATTTTTTAAATAGCAAATATATGTTATAACTAGGTGTTAATAATTTTACTTACATAAGGGAATAAATTTTTTCTTATTGTTGGTATTAAACTCCAACAAGTCTTAGTAAAAGAGCTAAATAAATATCTGACTTTTTAAAAAATAAACAATTTTCCTGTTTTGTGGTTTTAAAAGAAATGTTGAGGAAAAAAGGTGGTTGTCTTTATTAGCTCAGAAATAATATGTTTGGTAAGTCAATCCAGTTGCATATTTATAGCATCATGATGATCAAGGTCATTACAATTAGCAATGAAAATGCTAAAGTTTTCAAGGTTTAGAATGTAATTTCTCAAAACTTGCATACCTGTTCTTTTTGATTCTGAAATGTCACTTTATCAGACTATGAATGCCCAAGTAGGAAGTTGAAAAAAAAAATAGTGGGAAAACTTAGCTTACACTTGGAACAATGGATTTTGAGCCTTGATTTTATTTCTTGTTAGTCATATGATGTGATATGTTATTTTATAAGTATTAATTTTCTCATTTGTAAAAAGGAAGACCAAGAATAAATTCTTCAAAGTATTGATATAATGATTGAAAATAGGGCTGTAAAGTCATTCATTAAAATATTCTGCACAAGTCAAAAGAAAGCATATATACTGTAGGATTCCACTTACATGAAGTTCAAGAAGGGCAAAACAAATGTACAGAGGTAGAAATCAGAAAATGATTATGGGGGATTGGGCTATTGAATGGAAAGTAACCCAAGGGAGTATTCTAGGGTGAGGAAATATACTATACTTTTATCTAGGTGGTTAAAAGATTATATACACTACAAAAAGTCATAAAGATGTGTACTTAAGATTTATACTTTTTTTGTAGTAAATTAAACCTCAGTAAAATAAATAAAAGGAAGCTATTACTGTGATACTTATCCATGTTCCTTAGCATTGCCACAAGGGCAGTCATGACTGGCTCCTTATCTACCTCTCTATTTTATTCTCAAGTCTGACCATTCTACTCTTCTCCTTCAAAAATTGTTTTAAACCAATCATTATTTCCTGGCCACAATGTTTGCCTTTAACAGTTAAAAAGAAATTGTAAAAGGCCCACCTCTTTGTTTATTTACACTCTGTTCCAACCTTGCCAAACAAATTCCAAGTCTTCCCTCGTAACATATCCTATATATTAATCATTCCAAAATCTTCTCTGAAATATTCTACACAGATAATGAGATAATTCTCTGCTGCAGGGCTAGCTTCATGGGCACAACCACAATGATAGTGCAGGGCCCCATGACTAGAAAGGATTTACACTTGGTTAATGCTATGCTATAGCCACCTTGAAATTCTTAATTTTTCGACAAGGGAATATGTATTTTCATGTTGCTCTGGGTCCTGAAATTATGAACTAGGTCCTGATCTTCTGACCCTTTGCTGTACCTGTACCAGTATCTTTTTTTGTTGGGATTTATTATTTACTTTTCTGACTCTTTTTTTTTTTTTTTTTAAAGATTTTATTTATTTATTTGACAGAGAGAGAGATCACAAATGGGCAGAGAGGCAGGCAGAGAGAGGAGGGGAAGCAAGCTCTCTGCTGAGCAGAGAGCCCGATGTGGGGCTCGATCCCAGGCCCCTGAGATCATGACCTGAGCCGAAGGCAGAGGCTTTAACCCACTGAGCCACCCAGGCGCCCCTACTTTTCTGACTCTTTCAATCACCAAGAATCACTTTAATAATGACTATGGCTTTCTATTTCTATTTCAGGAATCCAGAATAACTCTTAGCATTTAATAGGCAGTGCATGGATATTTATTGATTGATATAATAACTAACTGACCCATTAACTGGGCGAATTAACTAATAACAGAGTGAGTTAATCAATGTTATTGGGTAAGAGATTGATATAGCAAGTTAAGAAATGATAAAGGGGTTGAGTAGTAAACTGAAAACTGTATTTGTTCATTAATCAGGTCTGTAAATTCATTCAACAAACATTTAATTAAGTACCTATAGTGTGCCAGAAGACTTGATTGGCTGGCAATCACATCCATCATTTCTCTTCCTTGAAGGACTGATTTGACTGTACTCCTTCCCATATGCCTGGGGCAAAGCAACAAAAACCATTACCTCTTTACAGCACATTGGTCCCTAAAGACCATGGCAGGAACTGAAAGTAAAGCTAGACAGAATAAGTGAGTTTTAGGCATGTTGCCATATTGTTTTCAAGCCTACTTTCTCATTTTCTTTTAAATTAACTCATCTTATATGCTTATAAAATTATTCCTTGGCAACTCACTTGGCAATTTGTTCCTTGTCAATGAAGTGAGAAATGGAGGACAAGAGGAAATGGTTAGAGAAGTCATGTTGGATACATTGCAATATCCATTTTGTTTTGGAAGCACAACCTCCAAAAGGCAACTGTTGGGTACACCATGATCTTTACTATGTTCAAAGCCCACAAAGCCCACTATGTTCAAAGCTGAGCTCTCACTCAGTTTTTCTCAGTGGCTTTGAGTCTCTTAATAAATGGGCCATGTTGTTATTAATAGCTATATGACAATTCCCCAAACCCATTCCCATACCCAACCCAGAAAGTAACTTAGCATATTGTTATTTTCTTTAAGAATTTGCTTGCAATCTAGTCCTAACATATTGTCACAAAATAATTTGTCTCCCTTCCCTTAAGAATTTTTTTAGCTGATAAAAAATTGTACTTTTGGCATCCCAAACTGCCCTGCTCAAGCAGAGATTGTGTCTGCCCTACCTAGGGAATTAATCAGAGTGCTGTGTGACAAGATGCACACTCTCCACAGACTGCTGGGGAGTTGCATTTCTTCATGAAGATAAGGTACTATAGGCTCCATATCATTTGCCCTCTGTGGAGCTAAGGCCTTCCCTTCATTTCTAGTGTTTTAATCCTGTGAGCCTGAATTTCATTTCTTTCCTATTTTCACAGGAAATTAGAATCACTGCATTAATCACAGACCTTTGAAAGCACAGTTTTTAGTTTTCTTCCTTCTCGTATATATCAGAAAATTTGTCCAAATGAGATGCAAGCTAATATAGACCTGGAGCCCTTCTGCTTGCAGAATTGTTATTTAGTTTGTCCCAAAGACTTTTTCTTAAACATTTGCACTGAAAGATACCGAATGAAAGCTTGTTTTTAAAGTAAACTTAAAGTAATACTTATGAAACTTCTATCAAATGTAAATGTTGCTCTAAGGGTTATGAGCTCATCGAAATCACATTTGAAGCTTTATAATAACGATTTGTGCCAATAATTCTAGTATATTGTGATGTTAATTTATCTTATTTACATCCTGCTGAAGGTGTTGAGAGGAGGTAACTGATAACTCTCTCCCACCAAACACAAGACTGGATAAAATTTATCTATCATCTACCTATATTGACACACATATACAGAGAATATACTGTGTGAGTATGGTATGTGTGTGAGTGTGTGTATTTTTTTTTCTTGCCATAATTTCCAAGAGAAATTATTCACATGAGGTATTTTATAGCTCTGGTTGACATCAAACTTTCATTCACTGATCATTTCATAGCCCTTTACCTGTGGATGTGCTTCAATGACTGAAGTTCAGACATTGGATTATTCAGGACTATTTCCAAAGACCCACCTACTTTCTCTACATACATTCACTCGCCCTGTACTCTCTTCCAGTTCCTTAGCTTTAAGTAACATTCCCACATTTCTATCTTCTTTCTGAACCCCATCTGTGAACTCCAAACTCAATTATTACCGGGCCATCTTCATTTGGATATCAACAAACACTTCAGAAATAACAAGTACAATGTGAAATTCCTGATCTTCCCTTCAAAGTCTGCTCTCATTGCAGTCTATCTCATCCTTTCAGCTGCTCAGGCCAGAAATCTTGGAGTTCTGTTTTGTTTTTCTAATTTCCCTTTTGCATACACCACATAGAATCTATCAGTTAATCTGTTGGCTCTACATTTTAAATAAATTTAGAATCTAAACACTACTTATCCCATCCTCCTTTGCCACTCAGTCTAAACCACCATCATCTTTTGCCTGGATTATTGCAGTGTATTCTTGACTAGCTAGCCCATTTCTATTTTTTGCCCCTATACATCTAACAAAGCACATGAGGAACAACCAGTTCACAGGTGCTCAATAAAGAGCTCTTTTGAACAAATGCAATTCAATGTCCTTAAAATGCAGCTCCTTTTTTTATCATTTGTAAAGAATTTATTATATACCAAGTAAAATATGATTCAAAGGAAACTTAGAACTTGATTCCAAGTAACTATCTCAGAAATCTTTTTAAAATATGATATAGACATAAGATAAAAATAAAACTCAAGGGAGACAATTCTAAGTGGAGCTAAGGTAAATAGCATTGACAAGTGCTACTATGACTCCACCTAAGAAGTATACTATTCATGGCAAAAATGCAATTTTCTTGACCCTGCTCATTAGGACCTCCCCTTACCACTGTATTTAAAACTGTATTAACTTGATCTCAGCCCTCACTAGCTTTTCTTATCACCTTGATCTTCTTTTATGTCACTTCATAGTACCATTAACATATATTTATTTGTTTACTTTTATATTTTGTATTGTGGTTTTCCCCTATTAGACTATAATGACATGATGGTAGGGTTTTTGGTTTTGTTTTTTGGCATTTTGTTCACATTGCATCCCTAGGTCTAGAATAGAGCCTCACAAATAGTAAATTGTATTGTTCAGGTCCCAGAAGAAAATAGAATTCTACTCAAATAGTGAAGTTTGTTTTAAGGTAGCAATTACATACGGAGATATGTAAAAACAATCAATAACGGATTTGGGGCAGAAAACTAGCAACCATAGGAAATCCTTATAATCCTGACAGCCTAAGAAGTAGTGAGGCTAAAGAGGTACTAGAGCTCAGTGAGAGCTAAAGCCATGGTGGGGGGTTGCCTGCCAGAAGTGGCAGACCTGTATGGAAAGGGAATGGCCCCCAGTTTCATAGCCTGAAGCATCAAGGGAACAGAGGATAAATGCCCTGATCTCTGTGGTCTCCTGCCTTTGACTGTCCTGCTGACACTGTCCATTGGCCAAACTTAATGGAAGTTTGAGATCAAAGGAACCCAGCAATTCAGGCCATGGGCCCAGCCTTCCAGGACACAGAACCAGGCAGAGAAAAATGGAGATGGATCTTAAGGACAATCAGAGAACAACCAATACGCATTTAATTGTCATGGAAAAAATGGAAGGCTTAAGGTATGGTTTCCAAGGAAATTGAATCCAAATGACTGTTGATCTCAGAAACTTTTAAGAATGCTGAGTATAAAATCACAATAAAACCCAGAAAAGATAATTCTGAGAACGGCAAGGTAAGGAGGTCTAATAGCAGCCACAGAGGAAAAGTTATTTACACAATAGATCCTTTGGATAAATTAGATGTTCACATAGATCGGTAGAAACGCATGTCCAGAATTCCATAGTTCTGTGTAAGTTTTGTAACTGACTGTAACTTCTCCATTTAACAGGTGGCTTTCATAGATCACATCACTGATTCAACTTCCTGCTATGGTGCAGCTCTATGTTGCTCATCTAGCATGTAGGTAAGACATGAGGGCTTCACAGCGACCACCCATCAGATAACAGGGCCAATCTGTTAATGCCATGCAGTTCCTGTTTTTCCTGGTTGTATACTCCATTTTTGTAAGCTCTGCTTATGTCAAGAGATCTAGGAACAGAATTGATATCAGGAAGCCAGAATAGCAGACATCACAGCCATCACCCCCTGCATACCATGAGGAGAAAAAGTAAAACTCAACTTTCATATCTGAGGTTTGAGAAAGGGATTCTTTTAAGTAGCAATACCACCTGGAACTAGAATTTATTATTTCTGTAAATAGTAAGGAAACACAGGTAAGAGATGAAAACCTCAAAGCAGCTACTGAGCTTCTCTGCTCTGAGATTCCAGAAGCTCAAAGAACTTCCCTTGGCAGAGCTATACTTTATACTCTGTCTGCAGATTTACTTCTGCTTCAGGAATAAAGTCAGGAGCAAAACCAGCATATGGAGACCCCAGAAGTTGGAGAGTCAGGGTTATGCATGATGTGGCTATCTTACCTCTTAAGTAGTTGGGTTTAGAAAGAAAGCAATAGAAAAAGTTGGAAAACAATAAAAGAAATATAGTTGCTCATTTTTATGGTGACGTAGATGAAAAGAACATTCTACTGTTCCTCCCCTTGCTCTCATGAAATGCCCATGAAATAGGGCATTCAGGAAAAAAAAGAGAGAAAAAGAGAGACAAAACAGCACGCCTCACGCCATGTCAAGGTGCAGGCCCATCAATTCAGCAGCCCACAGAACTCTCCTTCTCCTTCCTGCAAAGAGCCTAACACTGAAACAACATTACTGCTGGCTTTGACTCAGGAAACTCTCAAGGCATTTTTTTTCCCTATAGCTATGAGGTGCTGACCTCACTGCTGGAATTGGAAGATAAGAAAAATGTTTTAATCCGTATGTTAATTATTGAAATTAGAACTGCAAACAAATATTTTGGGAAACTTCAAGTTGCTTCCAAACGTGGCACTTTCCATTTTAAGCCCAAAGTGTAATTGTGTATTCAAAGGCTCAGATCTTCCCTAAGATTCATGCATTATGTATGCTGTACTTCCCTGGGACATGGAGTATGTCACGCTCCGCATCCTGCTGAAATGGGGAAATAATTTCAGACAGAGTTTGACTTGAAAAAGTATCAAAACTTAAAAAAAGAAAAGAAAAGGAAAGGAAAAAAAACCTTGGAACTCACTTTTTCAGATTCAGGAACTTTACTAATACAGAGGTTTTTTTGGGTAAAAAAAAATATAAATTAAGATGATATTGAAATAGCACATTAACAACTACAGAAGTACATTCTTTTGGGGAAAAAAAGTATTTCTGAACAAGATTATTATGGACCAAATTTCAGCACACTTCTTCTGTAAAGGGCTAGATACTAAATATGTTAGGCTGTGTGGTGACATGATCCCTATTTTAAATACTCGGGGTATTTTAACTAGCCATCTAGTTAAATGGAGGAGTTACAGTCATTTAAATACAACTCGGTCTTTCCAGTGCATAAACAGCTGTATGTAAATAAATGGGCAGAAGCGGAACTGTGTTCCAATTAACTTGTATTTACAAGGGCAGGAAGTCAAAAGGATTTCACCTGCAGGGTACAATTTGACAACCCCTGATGTTGAATATACTTTTACAGATTAATATTTTTATGAGGAAAGTTAAATATTTGAAAGCATTACTGCCTACTTTTGTAAGTTGATTACTCTGCTTATAAATTCCTGGGCCTCTTTTATCAGCTGGACAAGTACAGATTTTCCCACATCAACATCATTTAAGGAGGGAGACATTTACATTGCCAACATCAAAGTGCTCCTGGGAACAGATCAAGCGTCCTGTCTGTACTGGGTTTAACATTCCATCATCAGGTTTCATAAAATCTTAACAGTTTTAAAAGCCAGGCTTTCAAACATATTCTCTAACTTCTGCCTCAAAATCATAGATTAATTTCAGCCACTGGTACCCAAGGTGTTTCCACCGCAATGGCTTCCACTGCTCCAGGGAAGGCCAGGTTAAGGGAATTGGAACATCTGTCTGTAGCAACTTCACTTGGAGTTTCACTTGGAGATCTCTATCAAATCAAATGAAAAGGGGCAGACTTTAATAACATCCATTTAGATTCACTACCGAATTCTCATTTAGTTGTTCTGATTTCTTTTAGTCTCTGGGCACATCTGCCAGTGCTTATTTTTATGGCCGATCTATGGTAAAGGTTTGATTAAGATACTCCCATATTTTGCAATGCTTACAACATATAGCCTGAGGCAAGAGGCAGAGTTTAAATTCTGCTAGTTAAGGTCAAAGTAAAATATTTTGGTCCATTCAGCCAAGCCAATGAGGTTGCTCAACTCACAGGCGGCCTCCTGCTTCAGCTTCAGTGCATCTGAGAAATCCAAGGAAACAGACTGCTTTCAAAACAAGCTCTATTTTTTTGTCATGCCACAGTACAGGTGTTTCAATGCTATCAATACAGTCTGTCATCATAAACTGGAAAATTCTGAATAACTACAATTTTTCTATGTTCAGAAGTAAGTGGAATTTTTCATTTAGGGGCATCAGTTGCTGCTCATGAAAATGCATTTATCTAATTGCCTTCACTCATATCACTTAATGTGCTTTACTCTGATGACATTTCTAATAAGATCCTGAAAACAGGTAAATTCTCTTTTGTGCAGCATGGAAATTTAGATAAATGCAATTATTTAAAATGAGTATGGGGAGAATTTGGCCAATATATATGCTTGATTTGAAACAGCTTAACACTAAAATCACTGATTGTCCAGCATTATCTTGCAAACTGTACCTGGGAAAGCCAAATGGCATATGGTGAAAGAATTCTTCCACTAGCCATATGTGGATATGGTTTTAGCAGAATAGGAGAACGTAGTGAATGCTGTGGTTGTCTCCCCAGGAGCCTTTCCTTCTCTTATTTAATGAAATGAGTAAATTTGTGGGTAATATATGTTCTGTATAACTCAATCAAGGTAATCCCATCTCTTTGCTAGGCAGTTGGTTGAGATAACCTGTTCTATGCCAATCAGCACATAGTGTTCCCTTGATATAATCTGGGCCAGTGAGACAGGAAGAAAAGTCCTAGCAGCTATGAAAAAGAGGTTACTCACACATCAGGAAAGCCATGCCACGCCTTCAAGGCATTATTAAACAGTTAAATCAAACCAATCATAAAGCTAGACCATGTGGTCATATGATCTAAATAACCCTTTAATAAGTATAATGTATATTTTTAAATTATAAAGTGCTTTAAATGTACAGAAAATTAAATACTGAGACAGATATACCCCAGTATCTCATGTATATTAGAAATATCAACACTTTTCTATATTGATATCAAATCCTTTTTTTTTTTAAAGAAAATATCTAAAATGTTGTAGAATGTCTTCCACATTTCTGTACTTAAGTACTTGGAAATAGAAATAGCACCACCATTGAAGCATTATCGATAAATTCTGTGTACAAAAGGCAGGATATCTCTACTTTTTAGCAAGTTCAGGTTAAAAGCCTAAGACAAATGTGATAAGTACAACAGGTTTGCTACTGAACATGATCAAAATGATAGGAATCATCATGGAATGTGAACCAATTTGAGATTCTTATATCACACTAGGATCACAGGAATAAAAAATGTACAACAGAAACAGAACAAAATATTTCCCTTTATTATTCCTGACTAAAGATATGCCAATACTTTGATAAAAAGGGCCCCAGGTGACCTGCATCACCACATCATGTGGCACATTTGAATGAGTACTCTTTATGTCCTCATTGTGCTGTGTGTATGGGATTTCAGCATGAAGACTTATACTAAAGATAGGTAATTAAATTAGAAGAAGCCAAAAGACCTTGGAAGCCATCATCCTGCAGCCCGGATGAAGCTGTTCAGGCAGGCAGCTAGGCCTTCTTATAACGGTCCTTTTTCTCTTTGCATGGTCCCATTACATCTGCCACTACAGATCAGTGAGTGCTGTGCCAACAGCTCTAATGACCTAAGACACACCTAACTTCAAGTTAAACTGGACTATTAGATCAATTACAACTGGTCTTTATTGTTTCCAGGATTTCTGGAGCTTAATGAAGGTAGACTAATGCTGTCCTAAATCCCTCTCCACTTAGTTTCATTTGAAATATCCACTTTCCCTCACTTTGTGTACAAATATGTGGAAATATATGCAAATAATCCTCTTGCAAAAGGGTATACATATTTGCAGACATGTAAATATTCATAGAGTCGACTGTCTTTAAAATCCCATAGGCCAATAGCATAAAATCATGTTGGGAAACCATATTAGAGTGCATCTCTAAGCAGAATAACTTACTGATATTGAATTCAAAGTATCATTTAAAATGTAAAACTATATGCTGATAGTTTAATTTCTTTTCATTCTGCATTTCATTTGCCCCATTTGTTTCAATGTTATCAAACTCAATGTTCAAGTGTTGACATTCCTTTTACAATAAATGCCAGTGTTTGATTATATTTTGTAATATATCTTCTCCTTTCCTTTTTTTTTTTTAATTTATTTATTTGAGAGAGAGAGAGAGAAAGCATGCAAGAGAGCACAATCAGGGGAGAGAAAGAGGCAGAGGAAGAAGCAGATTCCCCACTGAGCTGGGAGCCCGACATGGAGCTGGATCCCAGACCCTGGGATCATGACCTGAGCCGAAGGCAGACACTTAGCCAACTGAGCCATTTGGGCATGCCATCTTCTCTTTTCTAGGCTTCTAGGCCTTTGCAGGTATTCATTACTTGTTGAGTGCACAGATGGATAAATAAATACATTAATAAACGTCAAATGCCCATATTAAGCATTTGTCTTCACTCTTTGAGCAACCTTCTTGGCTATGAGAAATAAAAATAGTGCTCACATTTAACACAGACAAAATGGTCATCAAATCATAGTTTTTAAATCTATGTTTCTTATGGTAAATTGGTATTAAACCAAATGGTATTTAATTCAAGAGTTGTGGAAATTCAGTAGTGGAGACAAAATAAGACGCTATGGAGAGTCTATTGAATACTGGAAGAGTTATTTACCAAGGGTTTAACTCAGAAAAGGACAAAGACTTGCAAAGACAAACAGTCAATATATGTCAGAATGATTGATGTAGAAAGGTCAGAATTTTAAAGACTGGACACATGTTGCCAACAAAGAAAGAAATTAGGAGCTATTAGCGTATCTGGGCAGACATAAGAAAGTGCTAGTTAGATCCAGACATCTATAGAACACACAGTATGTTCAGTATTTCTCAACTGTTGATGTGCATAGGAATAACCTCGGGATCTTGTTCAAAGTGGTAATTCTAATTCACTACATCTGGGAGAGATTCTTCCTCTCCAGCTAGCTTCCAGATGATGCCCATGCTGCTGGTTCATGGACATATATTTCTTAGCAAAAAACCCCAGGATCTTCACAAAGAATAAAGACGATTGAAGTAACAACTGTGCCTCACCAATGTATATGCTGTGTCTTTGACTTGCTTATGTGCATACACACGTGCACACACTACATTCATTCCATAGGTTAGTCTTAGCTGGTCCTTTTGTTGCCATTTTGAAAACTTGAGCTCAACAACCAAGATTGTTTAAAGAAAATATACATGATATTTGATCCTTATCATGAGGTTTGATTGGTTGGCCAGCTAATCATCCTTTTTATGTCAACTCCATTTATGATAAAAAGGAAATGCATTGGATGGAGAATCTTAGGAAAGCTACAAATTCTCTAAACATCAGTTATGTCATCTATAATTCGAGCCATTTATCTTGCTTCTCCCACTGCTTGCTCCTCTAATTCTAGAGGAGTAACTGGAAGAAGTGATTAATTCTTATGAACCTCAGTTTCACTATTTTTAAATTATGGATAAAATATAACTTGTAAAGATCAAAAAGGTGACTATATTTAAAGTTCCTAGTACAGTCTTTGGTACATCATGAATGTTCATTAAATGACAGTGTTATAAAAAGTAGTAAAATAATCCAATACTATTATCCATTTTCTAGAGGACTTTTCAGGTTTACTGTTACTGCTATGGCTCTAAAATTAGTCTTTTGGCTGCGAGTGTGTCTGCGGATAACTATAAAGCTTTCCATTCCATTATGTATTCCCTTCTGTCACCTTGTTTAATTCTATTCATTGTACCTTCTTACTAAGAAGCTTAGTATTCAAGCCTAAAAATGTCCTTGTAAAATATCATTCTTTATTATGCCAATAACTCAGAAATATAGGTCAAGTAAATATAAGTGGTGTGTGAAATGAAGCCTTCAGAGTTAATAGTGCTACTGACCAAATAGTCAAACATTGTTAGTGGGATTATAACAGTCTGGAAGAGCCATCCTACCTTCAGAACAAAGCTTTCCTCTCTTTTGCAACAAATACTCTGGGAGTTGGGAGACAGTAATTTTTACTTTCAGAAGAGCCCGCCTCTTGCCATATCTACTTTCATTTGGTGTAATATAGTTGTGTTTCTTCAAGTTATTATTTATAAGATTAGCCTGTGATAAGACACTACAAGTAATTAGAGTGTTTGCTGCACATTGTGGGCTTCCAGACCCTGTAAGAAATACCATGAATCTTCTTTACAAACTTATAAATAGATGGAATCAATACACAGTGAAACCTCAAAAGAGTCATTCCATACTAGCTTAGAATTTATGATTTATTGGACATAGGTCTGACTGAATTTTTGTTGTTGTTATTTGTGGAAGGAAAAATGTTTAGCAATATAACAAGGTCATTTACCTTTTTAAAGGAATGTATTATAATTAAAGTATTTTTTTTTAAGATTTTATTTATTTATTTGAAAGAGAGAGAGCACAAAAGGAGAATGAGAGGGAGAAGAAGACTCCTCACTGAGCAGAGATTCCCCGATGTGGGACTCAGTCCCAGGACCCTGAGATCATGACCTGAGCTGAAGACAGATGCTTAACCAAAAGAGCCACCTAGATGCCCAACACTAAGGTATTTTAAATGGGTACAAGGGGATACACTGTCCTACACACCAACATTGCTTACAGTTCATTACAGCAGACTCGTCAGACCTTTTTTGACAGTATTTTTAATGTACGTTCTTGAATATTATGAAAGAAATGTTCAGAAACCATACAGAATGTCTTTATTGAGAACTTGCTAAGGTAGTTGAACTTGGGTAGCTGAACATTGCTGGATAAACTGTTAAATTAGGTTGTATAACTTGAGTAAATTACTTTGTGGAAGAACTTGACCTTTCACTTACATAGACTGAATTGCCTTCCCATTAAAATCGCCTTACTTAATACCAAGGTCTCTGAAATTCAAGTACTGCATTATTGAACTAGTCACTTTTTTCAAATGTGTACATTTTACTACTTCAATACAACTAAGAGATTTTTAAGTGCAAATATAAATATTTCATTTGCAGTTTAGAGCTATAATTTATGCAGTCTGGGTAACCAGTTGCTATAATGGTGCAAAGGACACTCACAAGAATTACATCATTGGGTTTCAAGTAACTAAACACTAGCTTAGAAAATAATACTAGATTATATCACCATTTAGAATTACAAGTAGGGGCACTTGGGTGGCTCAGTCGTTAAGCATCTGCCTTCAGCTCAGGTCATGGTCCCAGGGTCCTGGGATTGGGCCCCACATTGGGTTCCCTGCTCAGCCGGAAGCCTGCTTCTCCTGCTACCATTCCCTCTGCTTGTGTTCCCTCTCTGGCTGTTTCTCTGTCAAAAAACAAAACAAAACAAAATAAAACACCACACTTTAGAATTATAATATACTGTTAGACTTCAGTCTGGTTCTGTTTATAGCATTTACATACATATATACATTTTTATACACAATGATAATTTTTAAAGATTATTTATTTGAGAGAGAGAGCACAAGAAGAGGGGAGAAGCAGGAAAAACGGGTTCCCCGCTGAGCAGGCAGTCTGAGGTGGGGTTCAATCTCAGGACTCTGGGATCACAACTTGAGCAGAAGGCAGATGCTTAACTGATTGAGCCACCCGGGCACCACACACAATGATAATTTAAAAATAGCATACAAATATTAAAAATAGTTTTATCTTTATTTTATAAATCTAATATTAAAAACAACAACAACAAAACACCTCTGCCCGGTGTTTCATGAGTGTACTACTATGCACCCAAGGCAACTGTTCTCAAACTTTGACTTTCCATCAGACTCAAATGGAGGGAGAGCTTGTTAAAAGAGTCTCTGATTCAGTAAGTCTGAGTAGAAACTAAGAACTTACATCTCTAATAAGTACTGCAGCTGATGCTGATACTGCTAGTCCTGGCAGTGATATTAGAGTCAGTGTTCTAGAATATCTCAACAAGTAGTAGTAATTATTTTCTAAATTTCTAATAATACTCATATATACATATTATATATGTTGGATTCTTAAAGATTTACTAAGTTCTAGGCTCTGTGTTAAGGAAATGACATACATTATTACCTTTGATTCTTTTTTTTTAAAAGATTTTATTTATTTATTTGACAGAGAGGAGAGAGATCACAAGCAGGCAGAGAGGCAGGCAGAGAGAGAGAGGGAAGGAGGCTCCCTGCTGAGCAGAGAGCCCCATGTGGGGCTTGATCCCAGGACTCAGAGATCATGATCTGAGCCAAAGGCAGAGGCTTTAACCCACTGAGCCACCCAGGCGCCCCACCTTTGATTCTTTTGACAAGTAGTTGGTTACAGTTTTCTGTAGAGGTAGAGACAGAGAGTAAGTATTTTAAGCTTTTAGGCTATCTGATCTCTCATGCACACTCTCAACTTTACTGCTGCAGTGAAAGCACACGTGGACAATTCATAGATAAATGGGGGTGGCTGTGAACCAACCTTATTTATAAAATAGGCAGCAGGAAAGATTTGGTCTATGGAGCATAATTTGTAGGCCTTGTTCATGACAACCCTATAAATTTATAGAGAAGGAAATAACAGAAAATGAATGCATAGCAAGTGCCTCATTTCCACTATGAACACATGCTTCAACATTCACCTCCTTACTTCTGAGTATTATTGCACTGGAGCCAGAAGAGGTAACTTCTTGACACGAGTTATCCATAATAAGGAACTCCT
>CM053603.1:66480156-66503090 GCA_028646535.1 Procyon lotor | reverse complement strand
ATTTATAAACTGCAGTATATCCATAAAATGGAATGTTACTTAGCACATAAAATAAATGAGCCATTAAGCCATGAAAAGAGATGAAGGAAACTTAAATAAGTGAAGGAAGCTAGTCTGAAAAGACTACCGATTGTATCATTCCAACTCAGTGTTCTCTTCAAAAGGCAAAACCAGAGACAATAAAATAAAAAGTGGTTTTGAGGGATTCATGGGAATGTGAGGAAGGATGAATTTCAAATTCATTCTATGGGGCCAGCATTACTTTGATAGATATCAGATGAAGACTCCACTAAAAAAGAGAACAGACCAATATCGCTGATGAACACGGATGCAAAAATTCTTAGTAAAATACTAGTAAACCGAATCCAACAATACATTAAAAATTGTTTACTACAGTCAAGTGGGATTTATTACTGGGTTGCAAGGGTGGCTCGATGTTTACAAATCAATCAACATGATACATCACATTAATAAAAGAAAGCATAAGAATCATACAATCATTCTAGTAGATTCAGAAAAAACATTTGACAAAGTAAAATGTCCATTCATGATAAAAACCCTCAACAAAGTAGGTTTAGAGGAAACATACCTCAACATAATTAAGGCCATATAAGAAAAACCCATAGCTAATATCCTCAATAAGGAAAAACAGTTTTCAGGAATGAGACAGGGATGTCCAGTCTCACCACTATTATTTAACATACTAATTGAAGTCCTTGTCATGGCAGTTAGAAAACAAAGAAAGAAATAAAAGGCATACAAACCATCAAGGAAGAAGTAAAACTGTCACTATTTGCAGATGACATGACACTGTATAAAAAACCTGAAAAACCACCAAAAATCTACTAGAACTGAGAAATGAATTCAGTAAAATCTCAGGACACAAAATCAATGTATAGAAATCTGTTCCAATTCGATACACTGATAATGAAGAAGAAGGAAGAAAAATTAAGGAATCAATCCCATTTACAACTGCACCAAAAATAATAAGATTCCTAAGAATAAACCTAATCAAGGAGAGGAAAGATCTCTCCTCTGAAAACTATAATACACTGATGAAAGAAATTGAAGATGCTGGAAAAAAATGGAAAGACATTGTATGCTCATGAATTGGAACAATAACTATTGTTAATACATCTAGACCACCCAAAGCAATCTGTACATTTAATGCAATCTCTAACAAAATATCAACAGCATTTTTCACAGAACTAGAACAATCTTAAAATTTTTATGGA
The DNA here is from genome assembly GCA_028646535.1 of Procyon lotor. Lineage (NCBI taxonomy): Eukaryota > Metazoa > Chordata > Mammalia > Carnivora > Procyonidae > Procyon > Procyon lotor. Next base: position 66,501,855 of record CM053603.1, on the reverse strand, counting down.
ACCACAAAAGAATCTGAATAGCTAAAGCAACCTTGAAAAAAAAAAAAGCAAACATGGCGGCATCACAATTCCAGACTTCAATGTTATATTACAAGGCTATAGTGATCAAAACAGTACAGTACTGGGACAAAAATAGACACAGAGATCAATAGAATAGAATAAAAAACCCAGCAATGAACCCACAACTACATGGTCAACTAATCTTCAACAAAACAAGAAAGAGTATCCAATGGAAAAAAGACAGTCTCTTCAACAAATCGTGTTGGGAAAACTGGACAGCAGAAGAGTAAGACTAGACCACTTTCTGATACCTTACCCAATAATTAACTCGAAAGGGCTTAAATGCCTAGATGTGAAATCTGAAGCCATAAAAATCCTAGAAGAGTAACCTCTTTGACATTACCCATAGAATTTCTTTCTAGATATGTCTCTGGAGGCAAGGGAAACAAAAGCAAAAATAAACCTCTGGGGCTTTATCAAAATAAAATGCTGTGCACAGCAAAGGGAATAATCAACAAAACTAAAAGGCAACCTATAGAATGGGAGAAAATATTTGCAAATGACATATGCGATGAAGGGTTAGTATCCAAAATACCTAAAGAACTTATAAAACTCAATACCCCCAAAATGAATAATCCAATTAAAAATGGGCAGAATATGTGAATAGACATTTCTCCAAAGAAGACATACAGAAGGCCAATGGGCACATGAAAATATGCTCAACATCACTCATCATCAGGAAAATACAAGTTAAAACTACAATGAGATATCTTCCCACACCTATCAGAATGGCTAAAATCAACAACACAAGAGACAACAGGTGCTCACGAGGATGTGAAAAAAAGAGAACCCTCTTACACTGTTGGTGGGAATGCAAATTGATGCAGCCACTGTGGAAAACAGTATGGAGGTTCCTCAAAGTTAAAATAGAACTACTCTGTGATTCAGCAACTGCCCTAGTAGTATTTACTCAAAGAATACAAAAATACTAATTCAAAGGGACACATGTACCGTGATGTTTATAGAAGCCTTGTCTACAATAGACAAATTATGGAAATAGCCCAAGTGTCCATTGACTGATGAATGGATAAGGAAGATGTGGTGCATTTCTACAATGGAATATTACTCAGCCATAAAAAAGAATGAAATCTTGTCATTTGCAATGACATGGATGAAGCTAGAGAGTATTGTGCTAAGTGAAATAAGTCACAGAAAGAAAAATACCATGATTTCACTCATTTGGGAATTTAAGAAAGAAAATAAATGAGCAAAGGGAAAAAATAAAGGGAGAGACAAACCAAAAAACACAATTGTAACCATAGAGAACAAACTAATGGTTACTAGAAGGGAGATTAGTAGGAGGATGGATAAAATGGGTGATGGGAATAAGGAGTACACTTGTGATGAGTATCAGGTGATGTATGGAAGTGTTGAATCAGCATATTGTAGACCTGAAACTAATATTACACTGTATGTTACCTAAGTAGAAGTTAAATAAAAACTTAAAAAAATAAATACATAAAGGATAAAAAAGTAAACACGGAATTTTTAAGGTGATGAATCTATTTTGTATGTTGCTGTAATGGTGGATATGTGATATGCATTTGTCAATACCCACAAAACTGTAGAACACAGACTGAGCCTTAATGTAAATTATGGATTTCAGTTAATAACCAGGTATCGATTTGGGTTCATTAATTATAACATAGTATTATGCTGAAACAATATGTTAATAATAGGGGAAACTATGTTTACATACATGTAGAGGGAGGGATATATGAGAATTCCCTGTACTATCTGTTCAATTGTTTTATAAATCCAAAACTTCTAGAAAGTAAATCCTATTAATTTTTAAAGTTTCTCTTGAATATGTCAACTTAAAATTTAAAATGCTTGCCAGTGTCTAATGAAAAATAGTTTATTTTATTTAAACATATCCATATACCATGAATCGTATATATATTTAAACATATCTATATACCATATCTATAAACATATCTATATACCTTAAACATATCAATACACCATGAATATACATACCATTTTCCCTCCATCAGCTGGATGTTAGTATCTGCCAGCACACTATTGCTTAGAGTAGTCCTTGTGTTTGCTTTTTCTTTCTCATCCTTGAGGGCAACAACTTTGCTGTATTCATTGTTCTATCCCTATAGTTTTAAGCAGTAACTGGTTTGTACTAGGAACTCTGTAAATACTTATTGAACCAATAGATGTGTGAAAAAATGAGTATCAAAATCAGCAATCTAATAAATGGCTATATCTTCTATTAGATTTATGTATCTTTGTAAGAGATCAAATTTTGTTAAAATAGCAATGTCAACCAAATTATTTGTTTTAAACTGAATTTAGAAATAAACTTTGAAATTACTCCATCATTTTGATTAATGGTAATTTTTATATTTTTTGTATAATATTAATTTAAGACATATGCTAAAATATAGATTTTTAAGCATCCTATTTAATGCCTACATTTGAAGGTGTTTCTGTATTTATTTTTAGAGTAGATTATTTATAAATTATAAATACATCAATATACACATAACAAAAACAATATACAGAAATTTTCTGAATGACGCATGTTTAAATATCCTTAACATTTTTATTTGAGTGCATCTGAAGTTGCATTTTCCCATAGGATATGTTACACTAGGTTGTAAATTCTTTGAGGATAAGAATCATCTTTCATTGTATGTATATTGCTAATACCAGATACAACTGGAACTTGATACTTTTTTTAAAAGAATGAAACTCTAGTGAGTTGAAAATACTGAAGTCCCATCTCTAGACGAGCAAATAAAAATATATTAGTCTAGTACAATAAAAACACATCCTTAGGGCAGGAGTTTAAAAGTTATAGTACTTAATCTAGAAGTCTTCAAATTATATGGTTTTACATACCACCTTTTATTTTTTTAAAGATTTTATTTATTTATTTGACAGAGGAAAGATCACAAGTAGGCAGAGAGGGGAGGAAGAAGGCTCCCTGCTGAGCAGAGAGCCCGATGTGGGGCTAGATCGCAGGACCCCAAGATCACGACCTGAGCCGAAGGCAGAGGCTTTAATGCACTGAGCCACCCAGGCGCCCCCATACCACCTTTTAATATTTGAAATGGTTGCCATGCCTTAGTGAAGCCTAAATATTCAGACTCTGAGATCATGATGAAGTGGTTGCTCTTCACCGGGTTGCAAAATGGCCTCAGAGAAATAGAATTGCTGAGCTTGCAAATCAAGCTATGAAACGAAAGGACCATCACAAAGTTTAACTATCTTCAGCAAATTTCAAAGCCAATAATACCATAGTGTCTTGATAACGTATTTTCTCTAAAACTGTAATTGGATCCATATGATTTGGTGCATTGAAAGTATACAGCTTCTAATGTCAATCTCAATAACAAAGAGTGTCCACAAAACATTATTAACTTTTATTTACAGTTGAACAGCTACTGTGTATGTGTGTCCAAGATAGGATGACACAACTGTTACCACTATTTCTTTTTGAGAACTTTTTTTATTAATTTATTTTTTAATTAAAATATAATGTATTATTTGCCCCAGAGTACATGTCTGTGAATCATCAGGCTTACACATTTCACAGCACTTACCATAGCACATACCCTCCCCAATATCCATAACCCAGCCACCCTATCCCTATCCCCCCACCTCCCAGCCACTCTTAGTTCGTTTAATGAGTTTAGGAGTCTCTTATGGTTTGTCTCCTTCCCCATCCCATCTTGTTTCATTTGTCTCCCCCACCACCCCATGACCCCCCGCCCTACCTACCACTATTTTCTATCAGTAGGGTTGTATGAAAGGAGAGCACACACCCAAGTCAAATCAAGGTCACTACTATACACAATCTATCTAATTCCTACTTTTTTTTTTTAAGATTTTATTTATATATTTTGACAGAGAGAGAGAGAGAGAGATCACAAGTAGGCAGAGAGAGAGGGGGAAGCAGGATCGCCGCTGGGCAGAGAGCCCTATGTGGGGCTCAATCCCAGGACCCTGAGATCATGACCTGAGCTGAAGGCAGAGGCTTTAACACACTGAGCCACCCAGGCACCCCTCTAATTCCTACTTTTAAAGTTTATCTACACTTGTATCAAGTAGGCTTTGATAACTTTAAATGTATTTTGAAATGAAAAAGGATATGTTACAGGTAGACATCTATAGGATACAAAGATAATGCTATAGTTTAGATATATAGGTATGTGTGTAGGTGTGTGCTGCATGTATATGCTACATATGCAACAGCACTCAATATCACAGTGAGCCCATGGGGTATGTTTTTAAAATTAGTTTACAGGTTTTTTTAGATTTAGTAATTTCCTGAAGTTGAAATGAATTCTCCAAAGGCACACAGCCAGCAAGTGGCACAGCCATGATACAGTCTGAACTCAATACCTATTCTCACATATAATACACCAGATGGCTCCTTATATTTCTACTTATTACTATATTTTCATAGTTGCATAATCTTTCATTCTTTTCTCTTCCTCATCTTCCCAATAGATGATTTAATAATTCTTCATTATATTTCTCAGAGCGCCTGGGTGGCTCAGTCGTTAAACGTCTGCCTTCGGCTCAGGTCATGATCCCAGGGTCCTGGGATCGAGCCCTGCATTGGGCTCCCTGCTCGGCAGGAAGCCTTCTTCTACCACTACCATTCCCTCTGCTTATGTTCCCTCTCTCGCTGTGTTTCTCTCTGTCAAATAAATAAAATCTTAAAAATAATAATAATAATAATAATAATTCTTCATTATATTTCTCACATCCATTTCTTTTGGATTCCACTTTAGTCACTAGTTTGGACTGTATTCCTGCTTCCATGTGTCGCTTCTGAGGTTGGCAAATGTAGCATCTATAAACACCTCTGTAAGCCATCCCTCACCTGCTAAACCCCTGTGTCTTTCAAGATCTCACTCTCACCCTTTATTTTCAGAATATATCTGATCTGCTTTGTGGTAAGACAGCTTTGATGCTGCTATGTGATTCTCATCTCATCTTTGCTCACATTTCCTTATATATGCAGTGTGTTTTCATTTCCTCCTCAACCAACTACAATCCAGTCCAGCCTTTGATATACAACTTTGATACCCATGCTGAGTAGCAGCAGTGGTGTCATTGTTACTGTCATCATTGTCATCATCATCACCATCATCATCGTCATCATCCTTGTTCTATTTTTGAAGACACTAAGAGCACTGCTATTCAAAGACCAAAGCTTGGGAGACACTACCAGTTAGCAGACTGGTTCTTACCACTCCACAGTAAGATAAGGACTGAAACAGAAAGAAAACATTCAGAAAGCTTGATACCAATGTAACAGTGCTGTAATGTAGAAATGTGAAGATTGGAAAGGATCAATTCTCAACTGATTTGAAATTAAAAGCCAAGAAAAAAAGCTGGCTCTTTATCATAGTTGGTTTGAGAAATATTGTTTTATAGTCTTTAGAAACATTTTCTTTTATTTCTTAAAGGTTTTATTTATTTATCTATTTGACAAAGAATAAGAGAGAGAGAGAAAGAAAGAGAGAGAGAGGGAGAGAGAGACTAAGCAGGGGGGAGAGGCAGAGGGAGAGGGAGAAACAGGCTCCCCACTGAGCTGGGAGCCTGATAGGGGGCTCGATCCCAGAACCTTGGGATTATGACCTGAGCCAGAGACGGATCATTAACTGACTGAGCCCCCGACTTGCCCCAGTCTTTTGAAACATTTTCACATGTAATATAGCATTCAATTTATGCCAAGATATCAAGAATAGATACTGTACTCATCTTGTTAAAAAAAAAAGGCAAAAAAAATAGGGCTAGAAAATATATGTGACTTGCTAAAACATATGTCTTGTTAGTGGCAAAACTTTTTATTCAAATCTGATGATGCTCCTCTGTAGTCATTGTTCCCCTTCTGCCTGGCCAAAATAGACAAAATAATTTGTTTGGATCACTAAAGAGCCACTGGCTACCCAAATAAATTTAAAAAAAAATTTTTTTTTAAGTAGGCTCCACATGCAGCACGGAGCCCAATGTGTGGCTTGAACTCACGATCCTGAAATTAAGATCTGCACTGAGATTGAGTTGGATGTTTAACTGACTGATTCACTCATGGGCCCCAAGTTTTATGTATCAATACAAATTAACCAAACATTTGTCTTCAAGAAAATGAAAGAGTAAAATATATATTTATTAATTACTATTAAGGCTGACTTACACCCTCATTCATTCATTTAGCTTTCCAATCAGCTAACATTTTCTACATTTAGTGAATACCTACTATAACCCAGGCACTGTGCTCAGGATTGGGTATACATGAAGAACAAAATAGATTTTCTATAGTGAATTATAAGTAAAAAATAATATGGGGGTTTGGATCAGTTTTTTTATATTTTATGTAATTTGTTTTATCATTTGGAATCCCTGGAAACTCAATTTCCTGTTTTATAGCACAAAAGCTTTGAAAGAATTCCATCTGATGTGGAAATAAAATTCTGCACAGCTTCACCCTGCTGCAAGCTACTAAGCATTAGCTTCTCTCTAAATGTTCTTTCTTTCTCTAATTGCTTTCTTTAGGATCACTAATCTTCCAAAGAATCATTGTTTATATTATGCCTTTGCCCATTAACCAGACAAGCATTTCTTTCCACCCTATCCCCACTCCAAAGAAGGATTAAGAGCAACTGTTAACACAATAATTAAAGCTCAGTTTAATTTCTATGATCCATTTGCATGTGCAGCAAAACACCGTGACTATGGATTCCTGGAGAGTTTTAAGTGCCATGGGATCAAGTTTGTTCTCCTGGCCTAAGTGACTTGTACAGCAAGAAGGCAAGGCTTATCATGTGGAACACAAAAACACACAGATTCGAGAAACAAGGTCATTTTGGATGCTCTATTTGCACAGGAATAAGCATGATAATAACTATCCTGTTTTCACTCTCCATAAAGCTGAGAATCAACCTAGCAAACACTGTCCTCAAATATCTATTGCAGCCTGAAGTGGAGTCTCAAAAGCACAGTGGCCCAGAATTTTGATCCACTAAGGAAATCAATTCAAGAGCAGATGCCCTCAATATACGACCCATTCTCAGAGCCTGTGATTCAAGGTAGCACAGAAATTCCCAGAAACGTGTTAGATTAGAGGGATGACAGTGGTGTCACACAGACTTTGGTAGTTATTTAAAGTTAATTAATTTAACCTGACCTTTCCCTAAAACTATAAGGCACAATAGACTACTAGTGATAATTGATTCTGGAGAGCCTCTGAAATGGTTTAAGGAAAACACAGCTGTGCTGTGTAATAGTTCTTGTTTGCTCTGGATTATAAACTATTTTTAGTACTTAGTTAATAAAGCTGATTTTCTTAAGGGGCCTGCTTAGTGGAACACATGGGTTGCCATGTCAGATGCTGCTGGAACTGGGATTTGCAATGGGTGAACCCAAGAAAATTAACTCTGTCAATATTGCCTGAGTTTTAGGGCTGAGGCATTGGTGAACTTGCTTGTGGAAATACCTAATGAAGGTAGTTAGAGCCTACTTCATGGTTTCCCAAAATAAATCTACTTTTGAAGTCACAGATGACTCAAAGCCTATCTCCCTTTATTTTATGCATTGATATTTTATTAATTATAAGAGCAGTAAATGAAGATTTCTGAATACGATAAGCAACATATATAAAGTGCTCCTTATAAATGTTTTATATGTATTTTTCCATTTTGACATCTTTAAAGCTGATTACGTATCATAATAGTGAATCTTAGAATCAACGACATCTTTGGTTCAGTAAACGACATCTTTGGTTCAGTAAAATATTGCAACTAAGGTAATCTAAGCCACTATCTAAAGGACATACTCTTTTTACTCCCATCTTCCAGAAGAAGAAACTGAAGCACTGAGAGATCTTAAGTAACTTATTCAAGGTGACATATCTAGTAAATAATGGAGCAGTGATTTAAATGTAAGCAATCTAGTTCCAGATTCAAATCCTTAATTACTGTGAAATGTCTCAAGGATCCATTTAGATATGACTCAAGTGCCATTTGAACAAGACCTTCTCAAAAGGAGCTACCATTATCAGTTTCGTTTTTGTTCCATCGGTATGAAGAAGACATTAATACACAGAAAATAGAAGATATATCGTATTCTGTGTATGTTTACAGAAGAGTATATCATATTGTGCAAATCTATATTTTGTTCTCAGCATTCAATAATTTTTGCATGAAGTCCTTTTTAACTTCTACCTAATTATAGGAGTGGACACGTTACTGATTTTAATGTTCACATTATTATAAACAGCCCTATAATAAAACATGTTTAAACGTTCTCATTTAAACAAATTGTTTTCTATTATTTTATTTTATTTTATTTTATTTTATTTTATTTTATTTTATTTTATTTTATTTATTTCTTTGACATAGAGAAAGAGAGATCACAAGTAGGCAGAGAGGCAGGCAGAGAGAGGGGGAAGCAGGCTCCCCGCTGAGCAGAGAGCCCAATGTGGGGCTGGATCCTAGGACCCTGAGATCATGACCTGAGCTGCAGGCAGAGGCTTTAACCCACTGAGCCACCCAGGAGCCCTAAACTATTTTCTAAGTAGATATTAGGGATTGGAATTTTTGGGTCATGTGTATGTTTATATTTGCTTTTTTAGAAGACTTAAATATTTTAGCTATAATACACCAAGCCTGTTATATATAGCACTTTATTCCTAAGATCAGCAAGTTATTTATAACTATACATTAGAACAGTTATTTCTCAAACTAATTTGAAGTGCTTTTCTGCCTCGTGCAGAGAATCCTTTATACCATTTTGATTTAGGTTCGTATACACTAAAGATATTTTGTATAAAGAACTTTGTACATTTGAAGAGCACAGCAATAGGACAAGACTTGCTGCCAAGAGTAGTTCTGTGATATACTTCCAGAAAAGAGTTGCCCTTGTTTTTTTCATCATTCAAATGCCTCTCAAATTTTTAAAACACCTCAAGACTGTGACATTTTTCCTGTCAAAAACGGTGTTGATGTGGCATCAAATGATCTGATAAAAATTTACCTCTTATCGGATCAAAAAAAGCATGAAGAGGAGAAAAAATCCTGGGTTTGTCATATTCCTTCATCAACACAATGGGCTTAGTCCTCTTGACTCCAAAGTGTTTGTTTTCATACGTTATTTCTTCCGAACTGCAGCAATGTCTAAATGACAGAAAGTCTGCTAAGGAGAGTACACATGGGGATCCATTTATTACCATCTTTGGGATGAGAACACCCATTCTCAACTACCTTTACTAATGTTTCTTATCTTTGTTCTCAATATAGCTGTTTTATATTAAAAATAATTATGTCATCATAACATCTAATATAAATAGCTGGACTGTAATCTTAAAATGGTGTAGCTTTTGTGTATTAGCTGATGTGCTGTAAACCAACCTTTCTTCAAAGGCAAGAAGCTATTAAAGATGAATTTATTAACTTGAGTATCAAGTCCTTCACACAGTCTAAACACAACACTTTTCTCATAGCTGCTGTAACACACGGCAGCACTTCAATTAAAAAATAAATATTCACATGGTTTAGGAATAACTAAACATAATAAAAATAGCAGTCTCTGAGCCACTGCATGCAACATTTAAAAAGGCACCAAAAGAGTCATTTGGAAAGTTGCTTACAAACTTCAAGATTAGAGGATGCAAAAATATATAAGATTTTAACTTCATTTCGTGATGTCATCCCTTTAGTCTTACAATGGAGAGCTGACATTCTTCCTTCCTTCTTCACATTTTCACCTTACAAGGAAGAAAACGTAAGGGAGTAAACCCTTCTCCCCTGTTCCCTTGAGCTGTTAAAGTCAGTCCACCAAATGAGTTCTTGGAGATGGCTCTGCAGGGCAGTAATAAAGCTAATAAATTAAGTAATCTTTTAAAATGTAAAACTGCTATGGATATGCAAATAGCATGGAAATCAGGCCATTGAATGGGATTCAAATGGCATTATGCCTTCTTATCCAGCCTTCTCCGAAGACTCCAGAACTACAAAAATGACCACACCAGAGATAGTTTGCTACTCAAAATGTGGTTTGGATCAGCAGCATCAGCCTCACCTGTGAGCTTGTTAGACTTACAGGCACTCTCGTCCCCACCCCCATTCCAGAACTCGTAAATCAAAATTTGCACTGTAACAAGATCCCCTGATTCTCAACTATTAAAGTTTGACAATTGCCCTATATAACAGTCAGTAATAATTCTGTTTTTAATTTTCATTAGAACAACAGCAATCAGCAGTTGCAACACAGTGTTTTGCTTTGCTAATTCTGTGGATTTTTTTTTTTATATTAAAAGAACAGCTAGTTGGAAATTTCCCTAGATTCTCCACTTCATCCTCAAAAAAGTGTTCAAGAGCCTTTAGATAAAGGTAAAAGTGATTAGGAACATTAGCTTATAGTGTTTACATTTAGAGTATTTACTCTGAAGGATGGAGTACATCTTAGTACTTTTCACTAACAAAACCCTCATTAAAATAGTATTCTGAAAATAAATATTATTTGTGGTTATTTGGAGGTGACAGATTTATGCTCTGTCTCCCACCACATTAAAGACATGTCATAAGAAAGCACCATAAATCATCCATGAGTTAGTTTGTATGGAGATAAGATTATTATCTCACCATTTTGTCTAGATTTACGACAATGCCTTTGTAGTTTGTCTTCTCATCAAGAACCCTATTTCTTATTTTATAATCATTTGTTCTACAAGAATTAGTTCATGGGGGAAAAGTCAAATTGATTTTAAAGTTAGAAGCATGTATCACTAAAATAATTTCTCTTTTAAAAAAAAACTAACAAACTCCTTTTTCCTCCTCCAAAAACAAAAATAAAAATGTTTTCCAACCAGAAAAGTGTCTAGCCAAATTGACTATGTCACTTATTTATTCTAGGTCTTTGTTTTCCCATCTGTAAAATGAGGTTTTACCTGATTATGAAGTTCCATGATATACATTCATATATAAAAATATATGATTATATAAATCTACCATTTATTATCAACCATGCTATTTCATGATATGAAAAAACACATACAGTTTGGCAGACTCTCCCAAGATTCCTAAAGCTTGGAATGGCACAAGTTTAAATAAATTAACTAGAAATGATGAGAAATAGGTTTTGGTGATGCGCAATGCTTTCTATACAGCAAAATAAAGCATATTTATTAAAGAAGTGATCATTGCATTTTAATTATATTTCATCAAATTGTTGTACATATAAGGATAAAATTTATAAGTGTGGGAAATGTGATTCTTTATTAAAGAAATGCCTTTCTATCACCATCTTTGAGGTTCTTTCAGTGGCTAATATAGGCAGAACCACAGGTAAGAACAATCGGTCTCAGATTGAGACATGCTACACCATCTCATCTATTTCTCTATCCTCAGCAGGAAATCATAGCTACTAAGTCAAATTTCTGGTCTTTCAAAGAGAATCAATTTGTGCGCTATTTTATGGCATCCTTACTGCATGTTAATAAAGGAATGCTAAGACTAAAAGAATGCTAAGTGTCGATGAGTAGCATAAGACACAGAATCATGATGCAGGTGGTCTGCAGAGAGGAAAGGAAGACTGAGGGTTTGTTACCTGATTGCTTGTTCAAATTTGGCAAGAAAAAATTAGGATTGCTAAATTCAACATTTGGTAAATGTTAGTAAACATTTCTAAGAATTCTGTTTTTTTAATTCATGTTCAATTAGCCAACACAGTATATCATTAGTTTCAGATGTAGTGTTCAATAATTCTTTGACTTCTATTCAATACTGTTTAGGCAAAATACAATTTACCCACACAAAAAATGACCCTGTTACTTGTATTATACATAGGCAGCCTACAAGTTATGAACAAAATGTTCTAAAAAGGTCCTTGTCAAGTTGGTTGTTTGGAACCTGAGATTTATTTTCCCATAGAAGTAGCATTTGAAATAATAATAATCTTCTCTAGTCAAATCAGAAAATCCTTTTAATTCCAAAATGTTGCTAAACTGAAATTATCAGGCATTTGGTACAGAGTGTATCTTGAAAACTACACAGAGTAGATAACTCTGAAAGTATTTTTGCCTAAGTAAAAAACATTCCCTCATTGTTGCTACTTGAGTGTACCACCTAATGTTTCCATCTTGTATCTGTTTCTACCCAATAGTTATGCCCTGGGATGGTTTCATGGTCTTGACCCAGATTTTTTTTTTAAGATTTTTATTTATTTATTTATTTGACAGAGAGGAGAGAGACCACAAGTAGGCAGAGAGGCAGGCAGAGAGAGAGGGGGAAGTAGGCTCCCCGCTGAGCAGAGAGCCCAAATGTGGGGCTGGATCCCAGGACATGAGATCATGACCTGAGCTGAAGGCAGAGGCTTTAACCCACTGAGCCACCCAGGTGCCCCTTGACTTAGATTTTAAGCTAGTTCTTGACTCTGGTGTGTTAAAGCCAGCTTATATTGGTTCACAAGAGTTAATTCTTAAATATTCAGGAATTTTGCAAGTCAATTGTTCAACAGAGCCAATATTGCATATTAGATTATATATACTTACAATTAAATTATATTAAAAACAAAAGTAATAGAACTCATCAGTTCTAATTGTTTTATGCATTTTATTATTATCTATTCTCTTGAGGTTATTTATGGGTATTTTGTCTGCCTGTTGGAAATACTATACAATGTTGGATACTGCACATCTCTGTCCAACTATAGATTCAGTGACATCATGCTGGTAACTGGAAATCAACCATGATGGAGTACATACACCAAGGACATCAGCAAACACGACAAATCAAGGCTTGATTACTTTGATTTTTGATATCTAGACTAGGGGGATCAGAAAGTATGACCTTTGAGCCTGCTACCTATTTTCATTAATATAGCTTAATGATATATAGCCATGTTCATTTACATATCTTCTGGCTGCTTGAATATTTGAGATTCAGAGACTACATGGCCCACAAAGCCTAAAACAGTTATTATCTGACCATTTAATCAAGAACTTTAATCAAAAACTCCTGCTCTGGATTTAAGAAAAATGGAAAAATGTTAATTTAAATTAACTTAAAAGTATGTCAGGTTTTTGTCCCTGTTACATTGAGAATAGCACAGAAATTGAGGACATTTTTTTCAGTATTGTAAAACTATTATTCAATTCAGGAAAGAAGTCAAATAAAGTTCCAAAATACATCTCTATTCTTCCCCTTTTGTTTTACTTGTTAATATAAAGTAGCAACTAACATTTCATTTCAAACTATTTATGTTCACAATGATATGAGTGATTTATTTGTTGAACTGAATAATAATTAAACATTTATTTGTAGTCTGATTTTGTGACATAATTGTTAGTCATAGAATTTTATAAAACTTATAGTGGAGGGGCACCTGGGTGGCTCAGTGGGTTAAAGCCTCTGCCTTCAGCTCAGGTCATGATCTCAGGGTCCTGGGATCGAGCCCCACATCAGGCTCTTTGCTCAGCAGGGAGCCTGCTTCCCCTTCTCTGTCTGCCTGCCTCTCTGCCTACTTGTGATCTCTCTCTCTGTCAAATAAATAAATAAAATCTTAAAAAAAAAAAAAACTTATAGTGGATTTTACACATTCACATACCAGATTTTATAAAAATATGTTTATTGCGAAAAGAATGAGGAGATTGGGAAATAAAACTCCATTTGTCAAACCTCAGTTAAATTACAACTACATGGTAGCTACCAGTAAAATAGTTTGTAAAAAACCAAGGAAGCAAAAAAAAAACAAAAAACAAAAACAAAAAACCAAGAATGCATGTGATAGTCAATTTACTAAAAATTGATTTACTAAAATCAATTTACAAATTACTAAATTTACTAAAATTTTTAGTTACTAAATTACTAAATTTAGTAATTACTACATTACTACAATTACTAAAAAATTGATTTACTAAAACCAAAAAAATCAATTTACTAAAAATTTACAATAGTTTACATATTTTATTATTTTTTAAATTGTGTACAACTTTTATATCAGTAACATTTATAATAAACTTACATATATTGTATTAGAGTTCTCTAATAAAAAAACAAAAGGATAGATAGATGAATGATATATAGTTCATAGATATAAGGATAAAGACAGAGAGAGTCAGAGAGAAAATGAGAAAGAGAGATTTAAAGAATTGGTTCACATGATTATGGAGGCTTGGTAAATCCAAAATCTATAGAGTAGGCCAGCAATGTGAAGACCTAGGGAGGAGTCCAAAGGAAGTCAGCTGGCAGAATTCTTCCTTGCTGAGGGGAGATGAGTCTTTGATTTATCAAGGCTTCCAAATAATTGGATGAGGCCCAACTCTCCCCATTATAGAGGTAATATATTTCACTCATGGTCCACTGACTTAAATGTTATTCTCATCTAAAAACTACCTTCACAAAACATCCAGAGTAATGGCCAAATATCTGGGTGCCATGGCCCAAATAACTTGACATATACAATTGACCATCATAGCAAACAGACACATGAAAGAATGCTCAATATCAGTAACTGTCTGAGAAATGCAAATCAAAACCACAGTGAGATATCACCTTAAACTTGTCAGAAAAGCTAGAATCAAAAAAAAAAAAAAAAAAATAACAAGTGTTGAAGAGGATGTGGAGAAAAATTAACCCTTGGGCACTGTTGGTAGGAATGTAAATTGGTGCAGCCACTGTGAAAAATAATATAAGGAGTCCTCAGAAAAAATAAAAATAGAAATACATATGATCCAATAATTCTACTACTGGGCATTTACCACTTCCCCCCAAGAATGAAAATGCTAAATCAAAATGATATATGCACATGTATGTTCACTGCATCATTATTTATATAATAGCCAAAATATGGAAGTAACTCAAATGTCCATTGATAGATGAATAGTTAGAAAAGAAGTAATAGAACACACACATACATGCACACACACATTGGAATATTACTCAGCCATAAAAAGGAGCTGTGGCCATTTGTGAAAACATGGATGAGCCTAGAGTACTATGTTAAATGAAATGCGAAAGGCAAATACTATGATTTCACTTATATGTGGAATCTAAAAAAAAAACAAAACAAAAACAAAAACAAAAAACACCCTAAATAACAATGAATGAACAAACAAAAACAGAAACAGAAACATAAATACAAAGAAAAACAGTTAATAGAGGGGAATGGAGAGGGGTGAGCAAAATGAGTGAAGGGTAGTAGGAGACACAGGCTTCCCATTATAGAATGAATAAGAAATGATACTGTAATAGTGTTGTATCCTGACAGATGGTAGTTAACACTTGTGGTGAGCATAGCGTAATGTATAATCTTGTGGAATTACCTTGTTATACACCATTGCATTAAACCATTGTAATATTATGCATCAACTATACTTGAATAAAAAGCCTAACCATTATATATATTTATACATATTTTTTTCTTTAAGTGCCATTTAAACATTGACCAGCACGTACTGACCCTGGCTCAACCCCAACTCTGAAAATCCTATAGTGGTCTGCCTATTTAACAAAGGTTGTTCAGCTTTGTACTTTAAAGTTACCACTGGAGGATGGATGAAACTCCTCCCTCCTGTGAGTCATGGCATAGATAAGGTCACACTCAATTTACTCCACAATGCCTGAAGACATACCAGCTGGATCTGGGGATGACTGATGCATGAATAGAGAGGAAGAGAAGGAAGAACCTTGGTTCAAAACTGAGCAAACTTTTGAAGTGAGCTTCATCTGTGTTTGGCATCCATTTGCCCTCCTCTCTGAGCAACCCCTCTGTCATTGGTATACTTGTGACTAGCACTGGACTTCATCCTATCTGAAGAAACAGGGCCTCAGGTCGATGTGGGATAGAGGGCTCAAAAACAAAACAAAACAAAAAACCCATAGCAAATTCTATAATTACAAGTCTGCGTAGGCCTAGTCTTGTTAAATCTTAGAATGCTTTCTTGCCATATCCAATTGGAGTTTGTCTACACAAAGAAATAGAGGCATGAGCAGCTGATAATGATTTGTGGAATATTCTCTGGATAATATTTAGCAAAGAGCATGATAAATTGATGAGATTTGAGTTCAAATGCATGATTAGCACTGGCTTTGCATAAACAGAGACCTAACAGTGTGCTGTGTGTTTTTTAATAGTTGTTCCTACCTAATGGCATTAACTTCATCTTCAGCTTTGGCAATGATTACAGTTCCACAGTGTCCCTGTAGGTCCCCTTCCAGCATATTATTTCATTCTATGTACGGGGCACCTGGCTAGAATATCTGAAACCCCATTAGATGCCAAACTTTTTAAAGAGGCTTGACAAGTGTTCCTTCCCTTCCTCTTCTCTTCAATGATATCCCTCTGGAAGCAGCATTTATTGGTTCTTTCTTAGGGGTATTTAAGTTTCTCCATTATGCTGCTATTGGTGGAAAGAAATGATCCTTGACCTCTGGGAGTATTTACATAAAAATTTACCTTTGGGAAACTTTTATGAGAATGAAATTTGAACTGGAGGTTTCTGCAGTTTGTAGATTCTCAATTCTGGAGTAACATTTATTTCATATATTGAAATGCCATGAACGATGATTGCTTCTTTGTGGATTTAGTATTAAATAATAGTTTGTTTCTGAGTGTGACTCTTAGTTATTTACTACCAATAATAGATTCTAATATTTTGGCAATCATTTAAGGAAACACACCCCTGCAGCTTAATGGCATAGTTTATAAAAAATGAACTTATGAAATGAAGAGAGAATACTTTGGATGGAGAATTTAGAAGAGCAAAAAAACAGTAACAGCACTAAAACCCTAAATTTCTATATGTCTAGCAAATGCTATGACAATAAGCATAAAAAAGAAGTTTGGTTTAGTTTTAAAGGAACATAGTTATGACAATTATATATACATCAGCTGCCGAGTGTTCAGGAGGCAAAACTTAGCAACATAAATGGCATTTGTTCTCCTGCAAGCTGCTTAGAAATAAAGCAATGTGATGAAAGCAAAAATAAGTAGGGACACCTGGGTGGCTCAGTTGGTTAAGCATCTGCTTTCGGTTCAGGTCATGATCTCAGGATTCAGCCTTGGGATTCAGGCCTTGAATTCAGCCTGAATCGAGCTCCCTGCTGAGCCCGATTTTCTCCCTGCTGAGCCCGATTTTCTCCCTCTGCCTGCTCTGCCTGCTGCTTCTCCTGCTTGTGCTCTCTCTCTCTAACAAATAAATAAATAAAATCTTTAAAAAAACAATAAAAATTAAATAAAAAATAAAAATAAGTAATATGAATAATACTCGTTCAGCATAGGGAACAAGGAAATTATGTTTAAAATAATCCAACGAAGTGGCTAAGACTTGGCCTAGGCTTTGATGATTCCTAAATAAAGAATGTGTAGAATAGATATTTCTAAGATGTTCAACACCATTTCCTGTATTGCTAGGAAGAATATAAGCAACTGAAGAGAAGAAAAAAAGCATGATTAATAAATTGATAGAAATGATTTTAAATGTTGCTTTTAAGAAATTATAACAGACTATTTCCAAATGGATGATATATTTCAACTGAAATCATATTAATATATTATAAAATAACTCGAGCATTTCACAAAACATACCACATCACAATGAATAAAATTACTTTTAAAGTAAAGTGATTAAATGATTAAGAATTTATTTCCCTTTCCTTTTTTGCTTTTATTCAGACACAATAATTGCTGAGACATAATCTACTGAAGGTTTTTAATTCCAGGCAATTCTTCCTCCATTGTTAGATTACAAAATTTTTGTATCAAGAATAGTTCAAAATTGTATAGTTTCCAAAATGTTCATTGGGTAGTTAAGTATCTGGAATTTAGGAAAGTGAGCCAGTGTGGACTTTTAGATTTAGAAGTGATTATAGGAAAAAAACTTTTATACTGGGTTAAATTGCAAAGAGAAAAAAAGATGCCAAAAAGGAAATCTCGAGATCACTAGCACTTAATGGAGGAAAGAGCAAGGGAGCTTTTGGGAGGTTATAGAGAAAATGAGAGAGAACAGCGTATTGGGGCACACAGGAGGGAGAGTTTTAAGAAGGAAGGAGAGGTTCAGAGAGGTTCAAAATTTCCAGAGTGGTCAGAACTGTGAAATAAACATTGTTGGAGTAATCAAGAGCTTATCAATGAATTTCTTCCAGGAGAGTTTTTAGTGTTGCTGTGGAAAAAGCAGATAGAACTGTGAATTGAGTAGGATATGGAAGAAAAATAGAAACAAGTCTAGCTACTTTTTTTTTAGAAAGGTTGGCTGGAAAGGGAAGAGAAATAAGGTGCAGGGGCAGGTAGATAGAGCTGAATAGAAGTGATAATAGGTTGTTAAAACTGGACCTGTTTTTTATTTCATTTTTCAGACCTCAAATTGATAGCAAAATAACAGGTGGTGAGTTTTCCCAAAGTGAGATGCCAGTTCACCTATGTTGGGGGTACCAAGGAGGGAGCAGAGGGCCTGATCTGTGGCTCTTATCTGACAACCCACGTCCAGCCAATTACTTGTTCAATAAGCAGGATTTGCAGGATGACACACAAAAAAATTACCTTACTTTTTCCCTTCCATCTCAATAAAAGAGGCTGGAGACCTGAGTTCCTCAGGAAACTAGAGATGGTTTCTTTGAAGACAGTAAATAGCATGAACCCTCTAGACTTCTGGTAAGAGGCACAGTACGGAAACTTCTCAGAGACTGTGATAAGTGCACTTTAGGGGACCCAGTGGACAAGCATCTGGCAATGAAAGCCAACAGAGAAGCAACTAGCTGAGGCTACTTGTGGCACCAGCACAGAATATGTGAAATACCAACAGCCTGCTCCTTTTTTTTTTAAAGAGAGAGAAAGAAAGCAGTGTGGGACAGGGGAAGAGGGAGAGAGAGAGTCTTAGGCAGGCTCCATGTCCAGGGTGAAGCCCAATGCAGGGCTCAATCCCACGACTCTGAGATCATGACCTAAGCCAAAATCAAGAGCTTAGCCAGCTTAGCCACCCAGGCACCATCTGACAGACCTTCTCATATCAGATGAAAGGTGTATGTTTGCCATGGATCCAACAGGACATGCATGAGAAACAGAGCAGGCCTGACATGGCCATAGATGCTGCCTAAAAGGCCCATCTAGAAAGGCAAGGAGACCGTAGGTACAGGACAGTGGAGGTGAAGTACCAAACAACCTGGCCTGAAACAGAAAACTAACCAATCAGATTATGGACACTTAAAAAACAGATCCTTCTCAAGTGCTCTCACAAAAATAGGAGATGGCTTTTACTGTCTGCCAGGCCACAAGAAACTGCATTTTACATTGATAACCATCAAATAGGATTTGGTTGCCTCTTACTTTTGCTCAATGACTACTGAGAAGAGAAATTCCTGCGGGAAAAAGAGCCTCCAGGTAGAAACACACAGAGAAGAGCACGTGGGAAGAGAATGAAGTGCTTTTTTCTTCAGGTCACCCTATGTTTTTTTTTTTTCTAGAACTACTATAACAAAGTACAACACACTGGGTGACTTAAACAATAGAAGTTTATCATCTCCAGTTCCAGAGGCTGGAAGTCTGAGATCAAGGGGTCAGAGAGCTGTGCTCCCTCTGAAGGCTGTAGGGAAGCATTTGTTACAGGCCCCTCTCAGCGTTTTTTGGTAGTGCTTTGGCTCCTGGCCAAAAAACTCATCACAAAGCATCTCTGTATGTATGTTTCTGTCTCTGTGTCCAAATTTCCCCCTTTTAACAAAGACATGAATTGTATTGAATTAGGCTCGCCCTAATGACCTCATCTTAACTTGATTACCTCTTTAAAAATCTCGTTTCCAAATAAAGTCACATTCTGACATAATGGGGGTTAGAATTCCAATGTATTTTAGGGGAAAGAGGTGGGGGACACATTGAACTCATAATATCTGAAAAGTCCTAATTTTTGAATATGTAGATTATACAAGAGAATAATTAATGCACAGCAGAAGGGAGAGGATTTAAAGTTAATAGATTAGGACTCCTGGGGAAGATGCTAGAGTAGGAGGACCTTAATCTCACTTCATACCACAGATACAACTAGATAACATTCATTTTGGTGCAAAAAATATGACACCATGTATCTAAAATGGGGAGGGGAATAGGAGTAGAGAATGAGTTCAAACATAAGCAACCATCAACTTCACATACACTGTTATATGCAAAAGAGGTTATATACAAATCTACTGATAACCACAAATCAAAAACCAGTAATAGATATGCAAGGAATAAAGAGAAAGCAATACAAGCATATCACTAGAGAAAATCAGCAAACCATGAAAGAGAGCAAGCAAGAAAAGATCAGAGATAAACTACAAAAACAACCACAAAAAAAGTAACAAAATGACAATAGGTACATATCTATCAATAATTACTTTGAATCTGAATGAAGTAAATGCTCTAATCAAAAGACATAGGGTGTGAGAATGTATTAAAAAAACAAGATCCACCTATATGATGCCTACAAGATACTCATTTCAGACCTAAAGACACCTGCAGATTGAAAGTGAGGGGATGGAAAAACATTTATCACACAAATGGATATTAAAAGAAAGCTGGGATAACAATATTCACATTGAACAAAATAGACTAAAAACAAAGAGTATAATGAGCCAAAGAAGTACACTACATAATAATAAAGGGACAAGCCAACAAGAGGACATAACAATTGTAAATACTTATGCACCCAACATGGGGGAGCACTCAAATACATAAAACAGTTGAAAACAAAGAAAATAATCAATAGTAATACAATAATAGTAGAGGACTTTAACACCCCACTTACATCAATGGACAGATCATCCATATAGAAAATCAACAAGGAATCAGTGGCTTTGAATGACACAGTGGACCAGATAGATTTAACAGCTATATTCAGAACATCCCATCGTAAAACAGCAAAATACACACTCTTTTCAAGTGCACATAGAACACTCTCCAGAATAGATCTCATATTAGGCCACAAAGCAAGTCTCAAGAAATTAAAAAAGATCAAAGTCATACCATGCATCTTTTCTGGACACTACGAAACTAGAAATCAACCACAAGTAGAAATCTGGAAAGACTACAAATACATGGCGGTTAAATAACATAAATCTCTAGCCAGACACATCATCAGAGAGAGAGAGAGAGAGAGAGAGGACTCAAATAAACAAAATCACAAACGGAAGGGGAGAAATACTAACCAACACCACAGAAATACAAGCAATTATAACAGAATATTTTGAAAAATTATATGCCAACATATAATGAAGAAATGGATAAATTCCTAGAAACATATAATCTACCAAACTGAAGCAAGAAGCAAGAAGAAATAGAAAAACTAAATAGACCTGATTATTAGCAATGAAATCAAATCGGTAATCACGAAAACCAAAACAAACTAAAGTCCAGGACCAGATAGCTTCAGAGGTGACTACCAAACATTTAGAGAGATAACACCTATACTCTCAAACTGTTCCAAAAAATATAAGAGGAAGGAAAACTTCTTTTTTTTTTTTTTTTTTAAAGATTTTATTTATTTGACAGTGAGAAACACAGTGAGAGAGGGAACACAAGCAGAGGGAATGGGAGCGGGAGAAGCAGGCTCCCTGCTGAACAGAGAGCCCGATGTGGGGCTCGATCCCAGGACCCTGGGATCATGACCTGAGCCGAAGGCAGACGCTTAACGACTGAGCCACCCAG
>CM053603.1:66439732-66480056 GCA_028646535.1 Procyon lotor | reverse complement strand
GAAGGAAAACTTCTAAATTCATTCTATGAGGACAGCATTACCATACCAAACCAGGTAAGGACACCACTAAGAAAGGGAAATACAGGCCAGTATCTCTGATGAACATAGATGCAAAGATCCTCAGCAAAATATAAGCAAACCAAACCCAACAATACATTAAAAAGCCATTCACCATAATCAAGTGGGATTTATTCCTGAATTGCCAGAGTGGTTCAATATTTATAAGACAATCAATGTGATACATGACATCAATCCACAGAAAGGATAATAAGTCAGTCAGAGAAAGACAATTATCACATGATCTCTCTGATATGAAGAATTTGAGAGGCAAGGCGGGGGTTTGTGGGGGGGTGGGGGAGAGAAATGAAACAGGAAGGGATGGGGAGGGAGACAAACCATAAGAGACCCCTAGACTCATGAAATGAACTAAGGGTGGCTGGGAGGCGGAGGGGTAGGGATAAGGTGGCTGGGTTGTGGACATTGGGGAGGGTATGTGCTGTTAAGTGCTGTGAAATGTGTAAGCCTGACGATTCAAAGACATGTACCCTGGGGCAAATAATACATTATATGTTAATAAAAATTAATTAAAAAACCAAAAAACAACAAAAAAAACCCATATGATCATTTCAATAGATGCAGAAAAAGCATGTGACAAAGTACATTTATTCATGATAAAAATCCTCAACAAATTGGGTTCAGAGGGAACTTAGCTCAACATAATAAAGGCCATATATGAAAAATCCACAGCTAACAGCATACTCAGTGGAGAAAAACTAAGAGCACTTTCTTCCCTAAGGACAAGAATAAGACAAGGATGTCCCCTCTCACCATTTTAATTCAACATAATACTAGAAGTCCAAGCCACAATAATTAGACAACAAGAAGAAATAAAAAGCATCTAACTCGGTAAGGAAGAAGTAAAAATTTCAGTATTTGCAGATGACATAGTTCTTTATATGAAAAATCAGAAAAACTCCACTAAAAAACTACTAGAACTGATCAATGAATTCAGAAGCCACAGGATACAAAATCAGTGTACAGAAATATGTTTCATTTCTATATACTAATAATGAAGCAGCAGAAAGAGAAATTAAGAAACAATCCCATTTACAATTGGACCAAAAATAATAAAATGACTAGAAATAAACCTAATCAAAGAACTGAAAGATCTGTACTCTGAAAACTATAAAATGTTGATGAAAGACATCAAACAACACAAGAAATGGAAAGACATTCCATGCTCATGGAATGGAAGAACAAATATTGTAAACATGTCTATACTACCCAAAGCCATCTATACATTTAATACAATTCCTATCAAAATACCAACATCAGGGGCACCTGGTTGGCTCAGTGGGTTAAAGCCTCTGCCTTCAGCTCAGGTCATGATCTCAGGGTCCTGGGATCGAGCCCCACATCAGGCTCCCTGCTTAGCAGGGAGCCTGCTTACCCCTCTCTCTCTGCCTGCCTCTCTGCCTACTTGTAATCTCTTTCTCTCTCTGGAAAATAATTAAATAAAATCTTTAAAAGAAAAAAAAATACCAACATCATTTCTCACAGAACTAGAAGAAATGATCCTAAAATTTGGACTAGAAGAAATGGATCTTAAAAAATAGAATCACTAAATACCCCAAATAGCCAAAGCAACCTTGAAAAAGACAAACTAAACTGGAGTTATCACAATTCCAGATTTCAAGTTATTTTACAAAGTTGTAGTAATCAAATAGTATGATAC
Organism: Procyon lotor; assembly: GCA_028646535.1. Classification (NCBI taxonomy): domain Eukaryota; kingdom Metazoa; phylum Chordata; class Mammalia; order Carnivora; family Procyonidae; genus Procyon; species Procyon lotor. The sequence continues at coordinate 66,478,321 of CM053603.1, read as the reverse complement.
TGGCACAAAAATAGACACACAGATCAATGGAACAGAATAGAAAACCCAGAAATGAATCCATTACTATATGGTTAACTAATCTTCAACAAAGCAGGAGAGAATATCCAATGGAAAAAAAGTCTCTTCAACAAACAGTGCTGGGAAAACTGGACAGCTACATGCAAAAGAATGAAACTGAGGCAGTTTCTTATATCATACATAATAATAAACTCAAAACTGATTAAAGACCTAAATGTGAGATCTAAAGCCATAAAAATCCTAAAGGAGAACACAGGCAGTAACCTCTTTGACATTGGCCATAGTAAGTTCTTTCTAGATATATCTCTGGAGGCAAGGAAAACAAAAGCAAAAATAAATCATTGGGACTTCAAAATAAAATGCTTTTGCACAGCAAAGGAAGCAATAAACAAAACTAAAAGGCAACCTACTGAACGGGAGAAGATATTTGCAAATTACATAAGTGATAAAGGGCTAGTGTCCAGAATATATGAAGAATTTCTACAACTCAACACCCAAAAAACAAATAGTCAAATTTAAAAACTGGCAGAAGACATAAACAGACTTTTCTCTAAAGAAGACATACAGATGGCCAACAGACACATGAAAAGATACTCAACATCACTAATCATCAGTGAAATCCAAATCAAGACTACAATAAGATATCACCTCACACGTCAGAATGACTAAAATAAAAAATGCAAGAAACCACAAGTGTTGGCAAGTAGGTGGAGAAAAGAACCCTCCTGAACTATTGGTAGGAATGCAAACTAGACAAGAGTATGGAGTTTCTTCAAAAAGTTAAAAACAGAAATACCCTATGTTCCAGTAATTGCACTACTGGTTATTTGCCCCCAGAATACAAAAACACTAATTCAAAATTATATAGGTACCCTTATATTATTGAAGCATTATCTACAATGGCTAAATTATGGAAGTAGCCAAAGTATTCACTAATAGAAGAATGAATAAAGGAATATGTATATAAATATAATGCAATATTATTCAGTCACTGAAAAGAAAGACATTTTGCCACTTGCAACAACCTGGATGGAACTAAAGAGTATAATGTTAAGTGAAATTAGCCAGAGAAAGACAAATACCATATGATTTCACACATATGTGGAATTTAAGAAACAAAACAAATGAACAAAGGGAAAAAAGAAAAGACAAACCAAGAAACAGACACATAACTATAGAGAACAAACTGATGGTTACTGGAGGGAAGATGGATGGGAGGATGGGTTAAATATGTGATGGGGATTAAACAGTACACTTATGATGAGCACTGGGTTATGTATGGAATTGTTGAATCACTATTTTGTGCACCGGAAACTAATATAACATTGTATGTCAACTATATTGGAATGAAAATTTTTAAAAAATGAATAAAAAGTAAAGTTAATAAATCAGTCTTAAAACAGAGAAAAAAGAAAAACCTTCTTTAGGGGTGCCTGGGTGGCTCAGTGGGTTAAAGCCTCTGCCTTCGGCTCAGGTCATGATCTCAAGGTCCTGGGATCGAGCCCCACATCGGGCTCTCTGCTCAGCAGGGAGCCTGCTTCTCTCTCTGTCTCTGCCTGCCTCTCTGCCTAATTGTGATCTCTCTCTCTGTGTCAAATAAATAAATAAATAAATAAATAAATAAATAAATAAATAAAATCTTAAAAAAAAAAGAAAAACCTTCGTTAGATTAGAAAGTAGTAGGAAAGAACGAATGATGATAGGCTCAGGTAGGTCATAAGAAAAGTTGTGGGGGCACAGATGGGTAAAGGAGATATAGCTTGCTATACAGTTAGAGAATTAGAGGGATAGTGAAATGGGTTGGCCCAAGCATTCAAGGGGAGCAACATGGCAGTTTCTGATGGAAGGAGTAAACAAGGTCACAGCAAATTAAAGATTGGCTCAATATTGAGAGGCCAAAAGAGAAGAGAAACCATGAACTTGCTGTGGCTTCAAACCACACTGGCTGTGTGCTTTGTTTCTGGGTTTGTTTAGTTTTTGTTTTTGCTTTGTCCCCAGAAACACTAATACTTTGAGAGTGAGAAGACAAAGTACATTTTTGAAGCAGAATGGCAGAGCAGCAGATCTACTTGGAATTGGACAGATACAGGTTTGAGTTTTGTCTCTGACATTCAGTGTGCAGAAGTTTATAAACTTTCTAGAAAGTTTTGCTTCCATTATTTGTAAAATGATCAAAATAGTACTTTCTTTTTAGGGTTTTTCTGAAAAAGAAATAAAATAATAGATGAAAGTATCTAATATACTGCTTGGCCAACAGTAGGTACTCAATATTCAATTTTTATTATTGTTATTGTTCTGTTTTCAGTGTTAAGATTATCATCACCTTCATAAACATTTTTAAACTTTGTAGGTTTGGTGGTTGCTTGGGATAAAAGAACATGGAGGAGTTAAATATGTTTCTATTAGTTGTTTTGGTGCTATGTAAAAACTTACAAATCTTAGCTGCTTAAAAGAACACATGTTTATTATCTCAATCTTTCCACGGTTAGAAGTCAATCATTCTTAGCTGGGTCTTGCACTCAAGTTCATACAAAGCTGCAATTGAGACGTTGGCTAGGCTGCATTCACACTGGAGCCTCAACTGGGGAAGAATGCACTTCTAAGCTCAATCAGGTTGTTGGTATAATTCATTTTCTCACATCTGCATGACTTGGGGTCCTGGCTTATTCCTGATTATCACTTGTAAGTTAAGTGAGATCCTCCTGACATCCCACAGTTCCTAGAGACTACTCAAAGTTTCTACAGATGATCCAGAGTTCCTGGAGACCATCTACAGTTTCAAGAGACCATGCAGAGTTCCTGCAGACTATTCTGAGTTTCTGGAGACCACCTACAGTTTCAAGAGACCATCTTGAGTTTCTAGAGACCACTCAGAGTTCCTTGGCACATGGGCTTCTCCATCATGGTCACTTACTTCATCAAGTCCATAAGGAGAATCTCTAGCTCTATTTTGCTATGATAGAGTCTTTTTTAACATAAAAAGGAGTGCCATCTCATCCCCTCAGTCACATGCTATGGTTAGGAGCAAGTCACAGATCCTACTCATACTCTAGCAGAAGGGCTTAAGCAAAGACGAGAATACCAATAGGTAAGAATAGTTGGGGGTCACCTTAGGGTCTGTCTGCCATAGCTGTATCAAGAAGTCCCCCATGAGTAACCAGTTCACAGAATTGAATGACTTGATGTAGATTCTCTCATTCTCCTACAATTATTAATAAATATCTCCACTTACTTTGACTATTTGTCATGTTGGCTCTATTCTTCAAGGTGGGTAGAAGGAACACATGATTTAGATGGAATTTCTTATAACCTCCTACTACATATACAACCAAAAATAATGAAACATAAAATACTCCATCAAGGTATGCTTTTAAGTGAAACAAAAAACTTCTTTCCCTAAAAAAAAAAATAATTGCCTTAAAAGAATAAAAATTAGGCATCAATGTGGCCAATATTCAGATAAAATAAAAAGCTGACCAAACATTAGTGTTCCCTTATTTAATCCTATCATTTTAGGCAGTTTCCAGAGGAAGTTCTTCAACATTGTTCATAGGCAACAATGAACATTAAATAGAAATTTCTGTGATTAGGAATGCCTAAAGGCAAGCCATTTATCAGCATTAAAATGCATGGTATTCTAACTTTGCTGCACAGAAGACATAAAGGACAATGAACTGGAGATATAGGTGGGAGAGGAAAAGAAATTTATTTTGATATCTTGAAGTGCAGCTTCCAAATCTCTCCTGCTCAGAGGGATCCAAATCTCTCTTGCTCAGTGTCCACTTTCTAACTTCTTAGTCTGTAAGTTTTTTGAAAGTCTTTCATGATGATCAGTCACTGTTATTATGTAGTTCTTCTTAACTAGAAGATAAATAGTGTAAGCATAGGTTTTGTCAGTTTCACATGTATGTATCGAGTGTTTCAAAGAGAGTTGAAGAGCGCCTTGGTGGCTCAGTCAGTTGTGTCAGACTCTTGATTTCGGCTCAGGTTGTAATCTCAGGGTGGTGAGACTGAGCCTCACATCAGGCTCTACACTGGGTGTGGAATCTGTTTAAAATTCTCTCTCTCTCTCCTTTTGCCCCTCCACTCCCCTCCCAATGCACTCTTCTTCACTTAAAAAAACAAAACAAAACAAAAAACAAAGAGAGTCTAGCACACAGAAAACAGTAACTGTTCATTGATGAAATGAATGCTAAAAGAAGAGACCTCAAAATACCTCAAATAAAAGTTTATTTTAATAAATAATATGGATAAATTTTAACTTTTAGAGAGTGAGAAATGCCTAAATTTTTCAGATCTTGTAGTTTACAGCCTTGAACACCTACAATGTCATGTATATGCTGGCTCAGCACAGAAACCTCAAGGAAAAACAATAGTAAATGACTGCCTTAGGTTTGCTCAAATAAATTCCTCAAGAAATCTCTAAGGATGTCACAATTTGGAAAAATCATTCTCAAAATGCACTCTTATCTTTAACAGTACTTCTCCAAATAGACTTGTTTATGTTTTGCTCTCATTGATTTAAGATAGTTATTATCCTTACTGATTTAATTTGGTAGAACTCTTATTAATGTAAACATGACTTCTCTCAGAATACACTTGAAAAAATATCAAGATTAAGATTTATTGGTTTCCTTCCACAACAAGTCCTATTTATATTCAAAGTATCTAAACATTGGTCTCTAATGGATTTTTAATTTAATTTAATTAAAAAAAACACTGATTCCATCAACTTTTCTACTCTTTTTACCTCAACTGGTCCAAGACCCTCTAAAGTTAATTTCCAGAAACTGTTTATTCCCTCAGCAAGATAAAACTCAAGAAGATTACTGTTTTTCTAACCACAAGTTGCGACCAATTAATGAATTATAAAATCAGTTTATTATTTTATGTCATAAAAAATGAAATAGAATAAATGCAAAATATCAATATAAATGACAGGTTGCAAAGATAAGTGCTTTTTAAAGAGAGATTTTATTTATCTGAGAGAGAGAACTCATAGGAAGAATGAGAGGGAGAAGCAGACTCCTCACAGAGCACAGAGCTTGGTGTGGGGTCCCAGGGTCCTGGGATCATGACCTGAGCTGAAGGCAGATGCTTAATCAACTGAGCTACCCAGGCACCCAAAGATAAGTATTTTTTGAAAATGTTTTTATTGTGTATAACTGCATTTGGTCACAGGTAAAACATTTAGAATGGGTTCCAATCAGAAAAGCTTGAAAAACACAGGAGTAGAGAAAAGAACAGACTTTAGAGGCAAACAAGCCTAGCCCAAATGCTGGCTATAACACTCCCTGTGTGACACAGAGTAGGTAACTTCTCACAATGTCCTATTTCTCATCTAAAATGGTGATGATCATTCCAGATGGAGAACTGGAAAAGTATCAGTAGATTAGAACCACTTTGAACATGAAAGAACAACTGGGACTAACATCAGATCTCATCCACAACTGCTTTTGTCACAGAAATGCCAGATTCCAAATGTGAGTGACATACTTAATAGAAGTGAGGAAGACCTGGCCCAAGATTTAAAATATGGGTAAAAACTAACAACAAACAGAAAAAGTGTCTTGACATTGCAGCCAGCCAACTGACTCTTAATCAATGCCCACATCATCAACCTGTTTTATTCTGGTGCACTGTGGTCTGGGAGCTAGCACAAGAGATATGCAAAAATGAGTCATGAACTCCATGAATAACATTTTAAAAGACTCGACCATAAATAACTTAGCATTTATATGAAATATAAAACTCGTTAAATGTTTTAATGTGCCCTCAAATAATTTAGCTCATCAAATTTTTTTTCACTGAACTCACTCAAATTAGAAGTCTGAAATGTTAACTGTGCCAAGAGAAAGCATTAGTCCAAAGGTTGAAAGTTGCTTCATAGAGAAATTTGAAATTGAGAGCCAATTAGAATTTCCTTATTGTTAGAATTCCCTTGTCTAGCTGCCTCAGAGCTTAGAGAATTACTAAAGAGACATTCCATACTTTATCAAAGCCACTGTTGATGCATTCTAGTACCTGAGTTAGGCGATCATCAGTTTCTACTCTGTCCAGACTTGTAATAACAGCATCATTTGAGATGGAATTCAGTTTTTTTAATCTTATCATCTCAAAGGAAAATTATTTTAATTGTATGGGCTTTAGATCAATATAAAGATAATCACAGCTTTAGACACTTCCCAAAAGCAACTTTTTAATACATTCAAAACTTTCACCCAGACTTAGCAAATTCTGAAAGATGTGTTTCTAGGCACAGAAAGGTGCTTCACATTTCTTAAAACCTCTCAAATTTTTCTATTTGCGTAATCATGTATATCAATGATATTTTAAAATTACCTTAATCTAGAAAATTTCTGATTTCACTTTCAATAATATAACAAGAAAGCCAACATCTTTATCTCTTTAATAATTAATTAAAATGAAAGTGATTCAGGCCACTAAGTTAATAAAAAACCATTCCAAATATCAATAATACCGTCTTAAGACCAGTATGTTATAATTGATCTCTTCATCAAATATTACTGGTTGCAAACATGCTTCTTAAAAAACAAGTTTAACAATTATAACAATACAAATGCAAAGAAAAAATGCTGAACCAGTGTTTCAAGCTAAAAACACTCCTGATTTTTGGATTTCCTATTTCTTTCCCATCTGTTCTCTTCCTTATCTTCTATAACATAACTTGTCTTTCTGATCAAAACAAACGTGGACTTTTATCTGATTTCCTTCCAGCTCACGGAATGGTTTACTTACTACTTTAGGACTGCAAAACTCACCTTATTTTAAATTTAAAGATCTACTTTATAATTATCTTTAATTAACATAGTTTGTGAGTGGTAAAGATTCTCTAAATTCATGGTATATGGGCTCCCTCCAGTGGCTAATTTAACATCCACAAATCTCTTAAAATGGCTACTTTATACTACTCAGCTTATTTAAGCAATGATCAGCCACGCTTTAAAACTCTCTGAGTTTAAATCTTACAAGGAAAAATAAGTATTGGGTGAGCAGGGAGCCATAACCATTCATCTTTTTATTCATTCAACAGGAAATGCTAGAGCTTAAAATATTTGCCAGGCACCATGCCAACCTCTGAAGATTCAAAATACGAGGAAACTTCTTTCCAGAAGCTCAGTTTGAAGAGAGGACACACATGTTTATAAAAATGACAAGCATCACCCATCAAAAACACAGTGAGGTGACCACAGTAATGTTGGCATGCCCAAAGTGGAGCAGAGACCCCAGAGAACAAGTGAATAATAATCCTAGTCAGATAGATCAGGGAAGACTTCTCAAGGGATCATAAAATGAGAATATGTGGTTTGAAATAAGGGACATTCCAAGCAAAGAGAACAGCATGTTCAAGGGCTTAGAGTCATAAAATAGTTGAGCATATACAGAAAAATAAGTGTTTCTGATTAGAGTTCACCTGGGTAACTAGAAAGTGCTAAGGGTGTTCAGGAAGATAAAAATCAAAATATGGAGGACACATGATTCCTACCTTCCTATCTGGAAGATACCTTCTTGATATGGATGAGCCACTAAAATATTTTTTTAAAGGGAGTTACATGGATTGATTTCCATGTGGAAAAATTATGGTGGTGTACAGTGCAGATTGGAGCAGGAATTAAAACCAAGTTCAGGGATTCAGTTGGGTAATTCTTAGGGGAAAAAAATAAGTGATAAGAAGGAAGTAAATGTCAGAGACTGAAAAGTGGAGATAAGTAGAGTCAAGAGATATTAAGATCTCAGATGCAAGGCAGAGAAGGGAAAATGTGTCTATAATGCTGTTAGAAATCCGTTTTTAAATTCAAAACTAGTATATAATTTATAAATTTTTTAAAATTTAAAATTATGTCAATAGAAATTTATTAAATGTCATCAATGGCAATTGTATTTAATGAGTAGAATAGTGGTATGCACAATATTAAAAGTTAATTTGGCGCATGGGTAAGAGATTCTTCTCTTTAACATTGGGAATCAGTGATAATACTGAAATATCTCTGCTCCCATGTCAATAAAATAAATTTTGTGACACTATGTGTCTACTGGAAAGAATGGTAATGGAAACTAGAAAAAGGAAGCTTGGGAAATCTGAAATTGCATCATCTGAACAATTTACTCCACATGTTAACTTTGAGTGGGGAATAGCCGACCTTTGGGAAGTGTTGATGCTTTGGATATATGTCACTCGTATCTGTCCCCAAGTTCATAATTTGATAGTTTCCAACACTGTAGATACCAAGTCCCAAAGTAAAATGAAAAAGTCTATTTTCCTAGTCTCCTTTGATACTAAGACACACACACACAGGTTAGTTGGGTTCTACAGATACACCCATGGGAAACTTTGATTTTGAAGGGAATGAGGAAAGTCTTGGGGTATCCAGCATTTCCCCGCCCCCCATGGTGTATTTTATGAACAGGCATCATTTTCCTGAAACAACTATGAAAGTAACTTCCTGTTTAGGAGCTCTCTGATTGTGGTAGAGGTCATGTGACTTTATTTTAAAAAGTGTTTTGAAGATTTTATTTATTAGAGAGAGTGCACATGCATGGGGGCGGGGGGAAGAGAAGAGGAAGAAGTAGATTCTCTGCTGAGGGGAAAGCAGAACACAGGGCTCCATCCCAGGACCCAGAGATCATGGCTCAAGCTTGAGTCAGATGCTAAACTGACTGAGTCACCCAGGCATCCCATGATCATGTGGTTTTAAAGCTAGCAATTATGTAGTTGTTTTCTGATAAAATAATCTATGATTTTGACAGAGGCAGCAGCTTCTGTTTGGGAGTGATGACGGTTGGCATTTTAGTGATATGATATAGGAAAATGTTCTTGACATGTTAGAGTCTGTTTATCTTTCTCGTCAATGTGTTTTTGTTTTTTTTTTTAAAGATTTTATTTATTTATTTGCAGGGAGAGAGAGAGAGAAAGAGAGAGCACAAGCAGGCAGAGAGAGAAGCAGGCTCCCTGCTGAGCAAGGAGTCTAATGTGGGACTCAATCCCAGGATCCTGTGATCATGACCTGAGCTGAAGGCAGCTGCTTAACCAACTGAGCCACCCAGGTGTCCCTCGTCAATGTGTTTTTAAAAAACTTATGCTTAAACTAGATAGCGGTGAGACTGTTACCTGCAGTTAAGAATTCTGGCCAGTACACAAACCACTGGTAGAACTCATTGAAGGCAGTAGATCCTTAAGGAAATAATACAGTGGCATTGGTTTTCTGATGACTATGTTTATAGGCAGTGAGGATGGAACACTGATAAATCCATGAAAAGTAGTAATAAAGCAGTTACTGCAATTATCATTCAAGGACACATGAAATGCAGAGCCTATGGAAGGCAAGACTTTGACTGATTAGGTAGAGGCCTCGATAGACTTGCCACTTTGGGCTTTCCTGCTGTAGAGGTTTTTAAATACCTAAATAAGAATGCTTAGATCAGTGACTACAGCAGTGGCTCTCTTGAGACTGCCCCATGGCTATTTCACACTGCCTGTACCATTGAAAATAGGCAAAAGGGAATTAATACATTGCCTGGGTGATTGATCTTGACTAGCAAGTGAAAATACAGCACTTTACAACATTTAGGAAAAAAGAATAGATATTGAACCCTGGCGATCCAATGTGATCCTTTTGTGTACTTGTAGCCTCATGATTAGTTGCAGAAATCAACACTGGAGCAGTTATTTTCTTCCCTCCTGACTGTGTCACATATTTATTTAAATATGCTAGCTAATTCCCCTTTCTCTTACCTCCCTTCCTCTTACTCTTTTCTGTACGGTGTGCTGGCTATGGACAACTTTGTAACTTGTTTCCTAGACTTCAGAATATTACAGTGGGATTGTGGCTAAGCAAGAGAAGAAATGAATAGGGAGTTATATGTGCACAACTTCATCGAGATGCATTCACATGACCATTGTGTTACTTTAACTAGGTGTGAGAGTTGAATCTTATCACCGATATACAGGAAAGTAGCAAGGTACATCCTAATCCATACCCAATACTGATTTATTTGTTGTTTTTATTGTTAATGTTAGTTTTAAATAAGCTATACTACCTAGCTTGTATCATTACAGCAACCAAAACTTATTCCTCATTTTTCACCCTCCAAAAGGTTCTTTTTATAAATTGAGATGACTAAATAAATCATGAGCACTGATATTGTATTTTTGTTCATTCAAATATTAGACCATGAAGTATATAAATCAAAGTGTACAACTTTCCATTCTTCTAGCATTTAAGTATTATTGTTGAGGCCAATTATTTTAAAACAAAAAAAGGAACAATGCACACTAAAGAGATAAAATTGTATTTCGGTGATGTTCAATATCACAAAAAACTTTCATTATCGCTGAACAGCAAAGACACCTGGGCATATATTCACTAACAACCCCCCCCGCCCCCGGATCTAGCATAATGGCAGTGCTCTATACTAAAATAGCTCATCGTAATGGAATTTTCCAAATATAGACATCTGAATGTGATTTCTGGAGAGTTTCATTTTCATTGCTATTGGAAGACAAACTTCATACATAACACATAAGAAAATGTTCATGCATAAACTACTTTCAGATTATCTTTTCTGTATACTTCAGTATTGTTTCATATTATTTATATTTGTAGTTTGCTGCAGTTTAGTTATTTGAAAAGGACTAAGACATATATTAACTCCCCATTTACCAGAATTTATAAATGCAATATTTCAGTCATAGTGCACATATCAGGTAGGATGTTTTAACTTCAAGTAACACAAAGCAACTAAAGATTACAAAAACAATAGATTATTTTCTCAAATAATAGGAGGACTGATGGTGGTTGTTTCCTGAACCGATTGATGTAGTAGGTCAAGTATGACAAGTTTTCTCTGATCTCATAGGTAATCCCCTCAAGGTGCAAGTGCTGCCACATATCCAAGCATCGCATACACAAAATACAAAGTAAAGAGAAGGAAGAAAGAAGAAGGTTTCCTCCTGGTCATCTCCAGTTTGACTGGGGAGAAAAATGCTTCTGAGGAAGACTTCCCCTTAGGTCTCATTGACCACAACTAGGTCACATGCCTTGAATTCCATCAAAGACAATCAAGAATTGGTGACAATGCTCAGATAAGAACAAATATGAGTCATCCCCCAGGGTAGTCATTCCCATTAGGAGAAGGGGGACTTTGCTCCTCAGGGGACATCAGACACTGCCTGGAAACATTTCTGATTGTCACAACTTGGGGAGGGGAGCTGTTACTAGAATCTAATAATTAGAGGGCAGCACTGCTATTATGCATCCTAAAATAAAGGACAGAAAAAGGAATGGCACCCCGCCCTCTCAACAAAACATTATCTGGCCCAAAATATCAATAGTGCCAAGGTTGAGAAAGCCTATCCTAGGATTTCGCTCATCTCCTGTGGCTAGAAAGCCTTTTGATAAGTGAGCAAAATCAAGTTTCAGTTAGCAAGAACCCAAAGCAGGAAAAATTCTGTAATATCAATGGTTCTCAAACTTTAGAAAATATCAGAGGGGGAATATAAAGAAAGAAAGAAAAAAAAGAAAATATCATAGGGCTTACCTGGAGGTAAGCCTGGAGGGCTAATTAAACAAAGATTGCTGGACCCTATTCCCAGATGTTGTGATTCAGTGTTTCTGGGATGAGGGCTCAAAAAACGTGCATTTCCAACAAGTTTTCAGGAGATGCTTATGCAAACACCACATGTTTGAGAATCAGTGTAGTCAACCATATCCCAGGGGATTATGAATAAGCATTGATCAGATTGTGACCTTAGACAATTAATTTAACCTCTGTGGGCTTCTACTTTCTCACTGGTAAAATCAGCAATATACCAATGGCATATGGCTTTATATTTGGTGAGCTTTGACTCCTCTGTGAGCAAGTGTCCCACTGAAATTACACTCCCTGCCCCTCATGGTATATGTATCACATAACAGAAAATCAGAGAAGTTGTTTAAGATGTAGTAAAATTTGAACCATGTTAAAAACCAAACAGTTCAGTTGAATTTCTTCTAAGTAGAAGACCAAAAACAGCTTTTATGTGAGGTGACGACATTTAAAGTAAATGGTTGGACAGCCAGTAAGGCACATAATAATCTCAACACTTTTGTGAGAAACAGCATTTGAAAAACTGCAATAAGATCCTGAAGAGGCTATTTACAAAACAAGAAATATAAATTGTTAATGAGAAAATGATAAAATGTTCAACTTAACCAGCAAAGACATGCCAATTAAAATAACCAGGACATGCTTCCTATGTTTTGACAAAGATAAAAGAAAACAAGGGAAACACTGAATGTGGGTGATCAGGGGAAAACAACCAGAGCCACAGCGGACACTATTTACCAAATTTTGCACTAGAAGGATGACAGAATCAAATAAGAAAGGGATATCAAATTATGGAAAAAATCAAACAGATGATAAAGTGGAATTTTACTAGATCTGTGCAAAAATAATAACCAGGTCTGAAACAAGAGAACAGCATTATGGCTATTTATTCATGATGATGTTGATGATGAGGACAATATAACTTTACTTACTGACATACTAGAAAAAGGAAGAGATTTTAGAAAAACATTCATTTAAGTATGTCATGGAAGTGGGCATTATTTATACTTTATAAGTGGTATGAAGGAAAAATAATAAGACAACTGATGGGAAAACAGTAAGAACTGACAAGTCACACAAGATGAACCATAATATGGAAGTAAGCCAAGAAGGTACACTGAAAAATAAAAAAATAAAATAAATAAATTTTTTAAATAAAAAAAATAAATAAATGGTATTAGGGTGGCATCACTGTAGTTGATATATTTATGTACACATATACACACATAAGGAGAAAAATAATTCACGAATTACTTGTTCACTAGGTAGGCCTGGTAAAAGGTCTGAGTGACCTTGTCCTTGGACTAGGATAAAGGCTAGTGATTAGTAAACTCTTCATTCCTGGTGCTTTTTATGGACATGGTTGAATTTAGTGCACATAATAGCCTTCTCAGGAAACCAGTATTATCTCCATTTCACAGATGAAGACACTGAAGTTCACAGAGATGAAGGGACCATACTAGTCCACCTGGCATCAAAGTCTGTGCTCTTTCTACTGTAATTCTGGTGTTGCCCTTGGATGGTGATGATAAACATCATTGCATTAATGACTAACGATTATTGAGTAGCAAGTGCTGTGCTAAGCAAATTGCCTGTGTTATCCCATTTAATTACCAATATAATCCTGTTATCTATTCCCATTTGTAGATGATAAAATTAAGAGGATATGTTCAAGGTCATACAATTCTTAAAACCAGGTCTGTATGATTCCAAGGCCTACACATAAACATCTTTCTTGTATTTTCTTCTCTAAGGTAACCTTTTTTTTTCTTTTTTTTTTTTTTAGTAAGAGGAAAGAAAGGAGATGGGAGGAGTCCAAAAGGAGATACAAATTTTCCACTAACGGTCACCTAGCCAGTTTGAAAAGAGGTATTCGTTGTTTTATTAGGGATTAAGAAAGATAAGAAGGCCCCACCTGTCTTGATTTAGCTCTTAATTTCTACCCTCACCTCCCAACCCTAAATTCTGGTTTAAAATGGAATTTTCATCATCAAATTACCATTGCTTTTAGTTCCCAAAGTTGGGAAGAATGTGGAAAGTGGAAATTAACACAGATTTAGAAGCTGCCTGTTTCTCTCCAAAAGTACACTGAACAGTTAGCAACATATGCATTAGGTCATTTTGTACTAATGTTAGTTGGACACTTAGATAGTCAGGGCCAGGGTCCCAAAAAGACAATATGGAGTCAGTACAGCTAAGATAAAACAGCACTGACATCTTATTTTACAGTTTTGACAGGACCATACTGACATTCTGCTTTGTAGACTTCACAGAAATGACTTTTGCTAAATGTTCCAAAATAAGCCAATTAGCCACAAAAGCATTTGTCAATATCACGGGCCAGGAGCAGTTCAGACGTAAGCACTCAGATGTCAGCAGAAAAAGACCGTCTGCATGTAGACATTAGCCTAATAGGTAGACAGATACATGACCAAAGCCCTGATTGGCATGACTCAGCACACCCTGATTGTTTAAAAAAGTCCTGCAAAAGAGCTCATAAAAACCCCTCAACTTAGAAACTTTGAGGGCAACCCTCTCGGGCCCCCTCCCTCTCTGGGAGGTTTGTACTCTTGCTCAAGAAATTTTGCTTTGGTGCCCACCATTGTTCATTCTTCAAAGCAGCATGACCAAGAACCATGGGCACAAGGGGACACAAATTCTGTAACATTAACAGTGCTAGAAAGATACCAGTGGCTGGCATGCATTACATGCATATATGCTTTAAAATATTGTTAGCCTTGCAACTATCCTCTAAGGTACATTATTCTCTCCAGTTCACAGATATAGGAAATGATGGTTAAGTGACAGGATGGCTTAGAATGGTTAAGTGAGCCACTGACTGGTAGAACTGGGTTTTTATTCCCTATTTAGCTCCAAACTGTGTGCTCATCCAGGGGGCTAAACACCAAAACAGTCAGCTTTGCAAAGAGCTATGAGAGTTAGAAGTACCAGGACACAAGTTAGCACAGGAAGACCCAGACTGACAGGCTATTTTATGGGTAAAAAGGAAGGAAGGTAGGAAGATTTAGATAATGGGTGAAGGATCTCAGAAGGGGGGAAAAAAAAAGGAAGACAAAGAAGAGTCTATAAAAAAATGCATGTATAGTTTGTTTGCTTGCCATGTCAGCTTCCAAAATGTCAGGAATGTTCAGTTTTACCCTCCACTGGGTGATAGGCTATTATTCTTTGCTTTGTGTCATCTGAAACACAATACTCAACTTCAAGTTGAGTTTAGTAATGAAGAATGCCCAAGTGAAATCCAATGTAGGACCTACATAATCAGATAGAAGTTGCTTTTCTCTATGTCAAAATATTTGTAGAAGATATATTATCTGTTTGCATTTAAAACTTTATTCATTCCAAGTTAGCTTTAAGATTAGTGCAAGACATTCACGAATACACATTTTTTTTGTAGAGGCCTCAATGACTCATAGAGGTCTCAAACTATTGATCAGTCAACATGAAAGAGCTTAATATTTGATGGGAATAGACCAAGTTACCTGATTTTATGTTCTTTTCCTTTCTCTTTTTATGGAATAAGATTGTCTTTATGAAAAAAAATTTAAGGGGCGCCTGGGTGGCTCAGTGGGTTAAAGCCTCTGCCTTCGGCTCAGGTCATGATTTCAGGGTCCTGGGATCGAGCCCCACATCGGGCTCTCTGCTCAGCCGGGAGCCTGCTTCCCCACCTCCTCTGCCTGCCTCTTTGCCTGCCTCTCTGCTTGCTTGTGATCTCTCTCTCTGTCAAATAAATAAATAAAATCTTTAAAAAAAAAAAGAAAAAAATTTTAAAAATATAAAGAAAGGAAGCAACGATCAAGGGAATTTGAGAGTAGCACTTAATGAAACTTTTCCAATAGCCATTGGAATGACATCTGTGAAAGTTATGTTTCTTGATTTATTATTTGTGTTTATTTTAATATTTTGATTTTATTTTCTAGGAAGCAAGTCAAAGGTGTCTGAAAGAAAATGGAAATTTTTTTAAAGGTTTTATTTATTTATTAGATATGAGTAGGCAGAGCAGCAGGCAGAAGGAGAGAGAGAAGAAGACTCCCCGCCAAGCAGGGAGCCTGATGTGGGGCTCGATCCCAGGACCCAAGGATCATGACTTAAGCTGAAGACAGATGCTTAACCGACTGAGCCACCCAGGCGCCCCAGAAAAGGAATTTTTAAGAGATTTGTGACACAGTTACTTCATAGAAATAACCAGCTGCTTTATTTTTTGTATAATTACAATGGTCTTTGTCCTTTAACTAGTCCCATCAATTCAAGCTTGTTTCTTCAGTCTTTTGGATCACCACTCAAACTTCACCAGAGGCCCAAAGGAAGGATAACTTAGATTCTTTCATAGTGATTTTAAGTAAACAACATTTGCCCTGCTGGCTCTGCAACCCCACACCTATAAAATGATTGCACCTGTCACCCACAATATGAGGTCTTGAGACATGAGATAAACCAAACCACCGAGTCATCTTTCTAAAAAGGGATGACCTGTTTTAATAACTAATAATATGCATAAGCTTTTTAAGCCCCAGGGCAGAAACTGATCATTAGAAGGATTTGGGAAGGCATTTCCTCCTATTTCAAACACAGTATCACAGAATTAGATGTGTATGTGAGGAGGATCACTTCAAATAAGAACTACTGCCAAGGGCAAAATACAATATTTGATGCAATGATTCAGTCATTTAAAATAGGACCCGAGCTCTATTGTGTCACATTCACACCTGTGCTCTATTTTAAAAAGATCCTCAGAGTCTGCAAGGCTGGATTAACAGCACCATCTGAGACAGGCAAAAGGCCAAGTGTCTAAGCAAGCATTCTATGAAAATCAAAACTGATGGCTGTCACAGAACTTTATAGTTGATGGAACTGTTTCGCATTTTGATTGTGATGGTAGTTACACTGGTATAAACATTTGTCAAAATTCATTGACCCATACATTTAAAATGGGTGCATTTCATTGTATGGAAATTATACCTCAATAAAGTTGATTTAAAAAAATGACAGCTGTCCATGTTGACCATGAACACATGCCCCTCTGGCAAAAGCAATAGAAACCATGAAGTCAGTTCTGGGTGCACACTAATAAAGATTAAATATAGCATTTAAGCTTGTGCAGTCATGAGTAGAAGGACTTCCTTGTGAAAAACTGGATATGACAATTAAAGATCTATTGGGAACTTTATTTTACTAAGACAAAACTAGTCACTTACTATAAGACTCTCGAATATGTTTTTTCCTTTCTCAACCTAATCATAGAATGTATCAGAATGCTTAGATTTCTAAAGGTTTGTACCTTATAAACATGCACATAACTCATAATTAAAACTGGTAAAGCTCAACACTGGTATGCATATTAACTATGAAGAACACACCTTATTATTGTTTCAAGAAAATGAAATATAACATTCTTCTTGGGATTATTGAAAATATATATAATATGGTCATGAAGGCTAATTTCCTAAATACATAATATTGTACCTACTGAGAGCAACACACATTCTAGAAACCACTTTTGGTTATGTGACTTTGGCTTTCTGGATCCACGTCTATTTTTGCTTCTGTAAAATGAACAGGCTAGACCAAACAAGGCTCTATGACATAGAACAGCATGAATCACACTTACTTATGGATTAGAAGCTCTATTTTTACTAACTGGAAATTCTCTCTTTTTATCACCTAATTTTTTTCTTTTGTTTTACTAGATTTGGAGAAAGGACAATGCTGATGAAGAAATGAGGAAAATTTCTTAGCTATCTCACTGAGGTCCTCTAAATATACTAATTTCTTTTCAGCAAACTGGATTTGCTATGAGGAATGTTCTAGAAGTTGAGGTTGTCAGGAAAAAATTAGAAAGGAAAAGAATATTATTGGCAAAGGAAAAATAAAAAAGAAACGAAGCAATGATTCATTTCACTAACATCTAACAAAAGATCTATAATAGATTAAACTATTTTTCATTGGAAGTAGTTGAATGCATTTTTGACTTTTGTGGAAATAACCATGTGTTTTAGAAATTATGACATTATAGACTCTTGAATTTAAAAGGGAACAAAAATGGTCATCAATACCAGTTATTCTACTTGAGGTCCAACAGAAGCCAGTATTTTAACATAAAATACGAAAATAGCTAAACCCGTCTTGATTATTTTACTTTTGTACAGGAAAAGGCACAAAAACAACTTCACAGAACTGTCACTTTGCATGTTTAAGCCAAGTTGTGATTAATATTTTAGAGAAATATTCAGAGATAGCAGCAGGGGCTTTCTCTTATCATATAAAGGCTAAATTTTATCCAAGGTTGCATTTATTCATAAACTTTAACTTGTTAGCACCAGGCAATCTTTCTCCATTTCAAACCAGGACACACTCTTTCAACCTAAGAAGTGCTGATAGTAAAATGGATTTGCCCAAGGAAACCCAAACCCCTCAATTTGGAGAATAAAGAATAAAGCAAAGAAAACAAATGATAGAGAAGTCTAGAGCATCAGAAAAATTTTCTAAAACTTGGACATAATGTGCAAAGGCAGTGGCCCATCATTTCAATGTCATTTGGGAGCAATGGCTATTTAAGGGTTATGTACAAGAATATACTCAGTTTAAGGCTGAACTATTGTTAATTGTTTATTACCAGTTTCAAACTTAGTCAAGTTACCTGTTTACCCCTTATATTAATGATTTTTGTCTGATAGAGGTGTAAATATTTTTTTCTGAAACAAATAAATCCAAATTTATGGCCTTTTGAATACTTAGCAGTGTTTTTTTTTTTTAAATAAAACTCTGTCATCTTATCCTAATATTTATTTGTTCAACGGTTCACAGATAATTCTTCAAATGCTCTCTGAGTTGGTAATAACAACTTTCTTTTTGTCTACTTAACAAGTTAAAAGGAATAAAAGATCCCCACATATTCACCTTATCTTTGCCTGCCAATCATGATTTTGCTTTTTAAAAATTATATTTTAAACAAGAGATCAAGATGCTAAATGAAAAGTGTTAATTGCTGTTTTCTTCCTTTTTTAAAAAAAAGGTTAAAATAAAAGGGCTGAGCCACGTAAGTAGAAGTTTTATGAATTATGGATACTTGGGAGAAAAAGCTACAAAGAAATGTCTTAAAAGTGATGCAAGCCTTACACAAAGGATGCAGTGCCCTCTCTGCGTTCAGTTTCTTCTACTTGGCAAGAACTTAGAAGCTCAGCTCCTACTCATCTCTTACAATTCCGCCAAATTATTTCCTTTGCAAAGTTGTCTGTATTTCCCTGAGAACAGCTATTTCCTTCAAGTCATTTGATTCATCCTTTTTAAAAGCAGCTACTATCCTGTAGTATAATTAATCTGTTTAAATGTTACCATCTCCTTCTCAGCTTCACGTCCACGTCACATCCTAAGTAAATATCATCTCAGGGACCCTCTGGGCTTCACCGCCCACCTGTGATCTGAAGAACACAGATTGTAGAATTTTCACTGTGGATCCAGCTCTTGCCTCTGCTTCTTTCCTTCCTTATGATTTCATATCTGAACTTGTCTTCACCCAGTATGCTCTCTTTGATTTCTTTGGGCTCCTGCCTTAACACCCATGGACCAGTGCCACTCTATTCTTATGCCTAGTCATGGCTTCCAAACCACTGATTTGACCACGGACTTAAGTTGTTTAAAAGTTATTCCCAGGTACTTGGCTTCTGGATGCTATTATTGTTCTCACATCCTGGGTCCTTGTCTGTGTGCCACACTACTTTGTCTCCCAGCTGCCACTGGTATGAACAGCTGAGAGAATGTGTGTAGTCAAAGAGGACATACCCCAGGTTCCTGCATTTCCAGTCTTCAGCCTCTGTGCTCTTCAAAGCCCATTGACAGGTTACATTGAGTCTGTACTAATTCTAGCATTCTTCCCTACCCCATTCCCCACTGCTTGAGAGCTAACGATGTGGTCATTCTCTTTAGAGTGCAGCCACACATACTGCCCAGGATCCATGTTGATATCAATCTCTAGTGCTGCTAATGTGGCCCCTTGTACCAGAGCATTTGAAAATACATTTTCCACTTGCTCGTCAAGAATGTTTATCAGAAAAAAAACATGTTTATCAGAATGTATACCTCCTCCACAGGCAACCCAATGGCCTCTTAATCTCAGGTTTTTTTAATTAGATATATAATAAAGTTCACTTTAGTGGCATTTAAATATATACAAGTAAGTATTTAAATGTTTAAATTTAAATTTATATAACGTACTACATAAATATATATTAAGTATATGTTAAAATATACAAATTCAAATATATAAGTATGCACATAAATATATAAAATATAAATATATAACACAAATATATAAATATATATATCATATCAGATTTATATATTTAAGGATATAAATACATATATTTATAATAAGATAAAAATAGCATAATTGATTTCTGTCATTTAGGAATAAATAATGCCAACACTGTGGTATATAACTTTGTGCTTTTACCTCTATAATACAGAAATACATGTTCTTATTATGAAAATAGCATTTTCTTACACCTTGAAATCTTTTTTTTCTATAAGAAAATCCACTTCCATGTCAATATGTATACTTTTAAATAACTAAACTACATTTCATTGTATAGATGACCAGTGTTTATATGAATAATTCCTATGGTTGGAATTCAGAGGGCTTCATGTTTTCACTATTATAAACAGCACTGCAGTGGACATTTTGATCATGAATGTACATTAGTCAGAGTAAGAGAATACCGACCCGAATCAGTTCAGAGGGACATACACCCTGGGACCCTTTGATACACAGGACCCTTCACAGTCTTTCCAGTTATTCTTCCAGGAACACACTTTCACACTCCCACCAATATGCAGTACTATCAATGTTTTACAATGTTTGACAATAATATATAAGAAAGGGCTATTACCCTCAATAACAGAAAAATGCTGCAGATTGTAAATATCACTGTGGTCCAGAGCTTAAGCTCTGTGATGGGAATACCAAGAGGACCCAAGCAGAGGGGAGGAGACTCAAGGGGGTGTGGTCAATAAACCTGCACTGTAGAAGCAACAGGGTCAGAAAGACCTTTCTTCATGAAAGGATAAGCAAACTGTGGAAATAAAAACCACAAGGGGTCGATGAAAGGGTGAAACATTTAAAGAACAGAGACCATTATACTCAAGATGAAGAGGAAAAAAATATGTTTAAAACATCACTGGTAGAAAATAGGGCCAAGTTATTTGTTTACTTTCTTAACATATTTTATAAAAACAAGAACTCTCAGACACAGGAAAAGAAGGAGGACACCAAGATGCGAGGAGATGAGTTGAAAATTTAGAAGGGTGAATTAAGAAAAATTGTAAGGAAAAGAAAAATGTAATTGCAGGATGAAAAGCTGCATTTGATATTTGAAAGAGCCCAAATGATAATATCTGAGAAACAGATCCCTTTACTATTAAAGAATGGTGTTATGCTATATATCATTCATTTATTCGAAGGAATAATTCTGGGCACCTACTGTGCAGAGCAACCTTTGAAGATAAACGCTGAGGATCTCAGTTTGTAAAAAATTCACCAGCAGAGCGGGAGTACAATTAGAAAGACTGTAGGTTGAGTTCTCAAACTGAGGCTGGGCACAGTGCTGCAGGAGCAGAATGAGGGAAGGATTAACTACCCACAGTGTGAGGAAGGTCTTCACACAGGATATAACCTGTAAATCAGGGCTTGCAGAATTTAGCAGATTTGGCCAGACTAAGGAGGGACAGGAGGAATTCCAGGAACAAGAAAGAGTATGGGTGAAGTTCTCAAATCCATGTTAATCTAGACTCGGTAACCCTTAGTACACTGGTTATTAACAGTGTGAGGGATCTATTTAGCTTCTTAAAAAACCTTTGCCTGAGAAATATGCAAATTATGAGCATGCGCACCCACGTGTCAATGTTATGACAATTGCAGCTGTTAAAAAAGGTTATGTGACTACAAAATGGGAGAGTTATTTATAGCCATGGGCTAGCTCTATTTAGCATAGTAAAAAAAAATCACAATTTTTTCAGCTTATATTAAAAGGTTACAGAAATCTCAAATTAGTATCTTTTAAAATAGGGTAAAACAAAGCAGAATACAGTTTCCAATATTTAAATTGCTTTTTCTCTACAGGTCTCAGTGCCTAAACAAAGAGTTAATCGCTCATTGATAGCTCACATGTTGAAAACACAGATGTTCCATTTCTTTAAATAACTTCTCTTCCTATGGAATGGCCATGTCCTGTGAGATGTAAGTTCGTCGGAATATAATATGGAATGCATATGGAAGCAATCACATTCTATTTTGGAACTGCTTGACAAAACTCTGTCACTGCATAAAATACAACCACCCCCCCACATTTTTTTTTATTTATGCAGCATGTATTCAGTTTAACAACACAAAATAACTCTGATATTCTGAGAATTTGGCGACACTGCATTTTCCATTATGTCAGGTGGAAATGAAAAGAGACCAAACATTACTGATAATAACATTAGAAAAGCTTGTCCTCTCGGCTTATGTACAGATGGGAATCATTAATGGTAACAAAATCTTTGTAACAATCATTTTACCTCTAAATATAGCAAACATTGAGCTCCAAAGTCAAATTTAAAAGAGAGAATGTTAATAGATAGGCATATAAATTCTATTTCATCCTTAGAATCTCCAGTTCAAGGATCTGAATGAAATGCTCCAAAGTCAGTATCCTATTTCTCGTGGATAAATGCAACAGGAATAGCACAGGTGTGGTAGAGAGAAAGAACACTGGATGTGGAGTAGGAAGACAGATTCCAGACATCTCATTCTGAGAATGCTTTCAAAAAATAACTTACATTTAATGGGTTTCAGTTTTCTTGAATAAAAAATGGGACTACTAATGAGACTATACCATGCAAAAGAAAAATGGGAATATATATGACACAACTCTTTTTTTTTTTTTTTTTTTTAAGATTTTATTTATTTGACAGGGAGCGGGAGACGGAGATTCCCCGCTGTGCGGGGAGCTTGACCTGGGGCTGGATCCCAGAACAATGGGATCATGACCTGAGCCAAAGGCAGCCACTTAACCGACTGAGCCACCCAGGTGACCCTATGTAACACAATTCTTGTAAACTATAATGTATTGAAAGTCTATCTTTATGAACAATGTGTCTTTGCTATTATATGGGATAAGAATTTATAACAAATTGCTTGTGTGACTTTGACAATTAACAGGCAACTAAAAGTGGCTGAAGAAAAAGTATAAACTGCTTTTCAGTAACTATTTAGCTAACTGCTGCATTTTAAAGAGTGAATAGGGGCACCTGTGTGGCTCAGGCCATTAAGTATCTGCCTTCAGCTCAGGACATGATCCCGGGGTCCTGGGATTGAGCCCCATGTCCAGCTCCCTGCTCAGTGGGGAGCCTGCTTTTCCCTCTCCCTCTCCATCTGCCCCTGAATGCCTGCTCATTTTCTCTCTTTCTCTTTAAAAAAAAAAAAAAAATTGTGTATAGACCTAACTAGATACAGGTTAAACACATTTAACACACATGCCCAAACAGATACACACACAAATGACCACTTATCTTTCTTTTTCTTAAACTATTATTGTCCTACTTCATTCCACTGATGTGATAACTCTGCCACCCAATAGCTATGTGACTCTAGGGCTTCATTCAGCCATTTAGCTCATTGTTGTAAATGATAACACTCGCCAGGCATTATGTCTGTTCCATGTGTTTATTATGTAGGTTCCATATGTTCTGTATAGTTTCCAGATCTCTAAAATAGGGAAGAGACAGTGGCTTATTAAAAGCTGCTAAAACGATAATCTTAAAATTTCTCAGCTCAACAAACAACCTTTTAAAATGTCAAAATGCAGAAAGCTTTTGCACTTACCTTAAAGTCTTTTAAATATTGTCTCTTTTGCTTGCTTCTAAAAATACAAATAGTAAACAATGGAATTTACTACCTTCAGGAAATTATTAAAATTTTCATCTAAAAATGATATAACTGCTCCAACGCAATGAATTAAAAGTCTCTGAAAGTCTAACCACCAATCCAGAAACACAGACTCATAATCATTGCAAATCATGTATGCTATTCATGTGTGAATGAATGGATATAATTGATAGGTCAGAATATGAATGTGAAAATATGGGATGTGATGTGGGCCTGGGAAGGAGAATAGATAAAGCTTTTTTTGGAGGAAGCAAGAGAGAATGTAAAGAACACTGCATAAATTCCCTGAAAACAAAATGATGGCATTTGAGTAACAAAATAAATGACTCATAATTTCAAAATATTGTGTCAATCAGCTTTAAAATTAAACTTAGGTGTAGAATTTTTATTATATTTGATGACTAAGTATTTATACACATTTGTCTGGAGCAAAAAAGAAACACAGTGCTCTTTAATTCATATTTGAAAAACTACATGGTATTTTCTAAAATTCCTGAGAATGGAATGTGTGTTTGTTTGCATGTGTGCTATGTGCTGGGAGAGGATGCTGATGAAGAGAAAAGGGAGATCGGTGTGTTTTTCAAAATGTTAGAGTTGAACAATCTCTTACATATAATATCAGAGCTTCTAAGACTCAGAATAAACTTGTAAGTGTTAACCACTCCTAAAACTGCAAATATTTGGGGTAGTTATAAAACATAGAAGTACCTGCTGTTTTTAAACAAACTAAAATGGGTTTTATGATATCTCATTAGCACTCATTTTTTGTATTTAAGTCATATTGTAAGAAATACTAGTAAAGCTTACTGTTAAGATACTAAATAAAGACAAAGAAAATATAAAATGCTTTGTAGATCACTGGTTTCATAGTAACAATATGCCCACCGTGACAAGGCCATGCTCTAAGGAGGCTGGAGACCTGAGTTCATGTTCTTGCTTTGCCAGCTATGAGCTACATGACTCTCAGCAAATTACATAGTTCTTAAGGTTTAATATTTGTAATATGGTCATATTTCTAATATTCTATTCATAAAGTTATTTGAGAATCTCAAGTTCTAAGATGACGCTCAAACTCTTTCAACATGACAAATTGGAAACAACATATTTTAGCATTCTTATTTAAAATTAGAGCTACATTGTAGAAGTTGTAGAATCTGTAGAATTTTTAACATTTTAACTGTTTTATTTTTTCTGTTTTATTGAGATATAATTGACATACATTGTGTAAGTTTAAGGTATTTGAAATGATTATTTGAAACAAGTATATTACGAAATGATAACAACAAAAGGGTGATTTTACACACCCAACACCTCATATAATTACTTTGTGTGTGTAGTAGGAACATTTTAGATCTATTTTCAGTATTGCATAATTTGTGTTACCATTAAAGGCCATGAAATAATTTCCCCATTTAACTATTTGCAAAAAAGTTATTTTATTAAAATCGAAGAAATATGAAGGATTTACATGTTTTTATAAGTAGGTATTTATCACACTTGGAAATCATTCCAAGGTTTAGAGGGAATTATATTTTATAAGATGGATTTTGAAAAACTTATGTAATGATCACTTTAGTTAAGTTTTGCAGTAGTCATAAAAGATAGTAAAATAGACATTTATCAATATGGCAAGCTAAAAATAAACTTGAGATTGATTTAGAACATTGAAAATGAAATTAGTGAGAACTGAAACTAAAATAAGGTCCTATCTCATCATTAGGACTCAGACTAAACAAAATTAACCTAGTTTCTTACTCCATGAAATATTTGCTCTTGGATTCTAAGACTGTGAACCAACTAAAAAGCTTATTTATCAAGACTAATGGTTTGTTTATTAAGACTCAGTTCAAGATCATTTGCTACTCACAATTCAAAACAATTATGTCATAAACACTGCTCCAACTCAACCATTTCTCTACCTTGCAAGACCTGCCTTAAAATTATCCAGCCCAGTCCCTAAAACCGGTTAAATGCCCTGCCCTAATTTCCTATTCTGAGACATTAATTTTTTTTTAAATTTTATTTATTTATTTATTTGACAGAGAAAGATCACAAATAGGCAGAGTGGCAGGCAGAGAGAGAGGAGGAAGAAGGGTCCCTGCTGAGCAGAGAGCCCGATGAGGGGCTTGATCCCAGGACCCAGAGATCATGACCTGAGCCAAAGGCAGAGGCTTCAACCCACTGAGCCACCCACGTGCCCCATATTCTGAGACATTATTAACTTTAAGTGGTGTACTCCCTTGCTGCTGTAGGTTTAATAAGCATAGCTTTATTTCATAAGCAGATCTTTCTCCTAGATGTTTAGGGACTTTTTACTGACAACAATTTTTGAGACATCTCTTATAGTATCTACAGAGATAAGATATGAATATCTTTTACCTTCTTGAAGATAAACGGTAAAGTGTTCTTCTCAATGGCATACAAATAAAAGTGAACAACTGTTGAAGAAACTAAACAAAATGTCATGCTTTGATCTAGGAATTCTGTGCCTTTCAAAGCAATCCAGCAGATTGTTCTCTAGTTCATGCAAGTTAGATGCAGATACCTAATTGCCTAATTGTGCATCAGTAGGCAATGGCTATCATTAGAACTTCCACCATCCTTCTGGAACTTAAACAAGGAGAAAATCCAAGTAATTATATTATATTCTACAATACTCACACAATACATTTGCTACATTTGGGCCTCCACAGAGAACCTCTTAATGAGATAGATTGGCATTCCTATTGCATTATTTGCCATTTTGCTCTTGAACACTTCTCTGAAATAGAATTTGGCTCCCTACCAAGAATACAAAGAAAAATCTTAAACTATCTTGGCTTCTACATCTAAGAAATTGAAATAGTACTGACAATCTTACTGTGGTTTGGGAAGATTGGAAATAGAATCACAAGGATGATAAGAAAAGAATAAATTGTTCACTTTCTGGATGGGGTTCTCACTTTTGTGGACCAGTGGGTAATGACTGGACAAGGATCCTGGGAATGGACTCTGAAGGAGTGATTGAACCAAATTGAATCTTCTGGCGAGAGAGGCCATGTTCCTTCAAATATGAGTAATGTGGTACCTTCTCACCAGAAGAATGAATCCTGATGACCACCGGGGATAGGTGCGTAGGGGAAGGAGTATCGAAGAGAGGAGGGGGTTTGCTGTTCGGCTGCAGTGTGTGCTAGTTACAACTGTTACACCTAAACCTACAGAATAAGGCTTGCACTGCCTCTTCCTCCTAAAAACTATTTCCTCAGGTTATGTGTCTTCTTTTGTAGGAAATAATGATTAACAGAAAAAGTCAGCACACTGCACTTCCCAAACTTGATGTTAGAAGACTACCTACATGGATTTCTGAGTTTTGTATTGCTAATTCATGGAAAAGCATTTGGCAAATGACTATTATATTCCAGGAATTATTACCGCCCTCAAAGTGATGGTTTTTCATATTCCAATAGAAAAAGTGGATTTCTACAAAGAGGTACTCGTATCAATTTGTTTATTTTGTTTGTCTTTGGGAAGCTTCTACATCCAAAGCCTTGTCCTTATTAAACTAAACTTTATTAAATCAAAGGTCCTGTGCTCTTCCTTTTGTTCTTACAAAGGTTATTGTGTTTCTGTCAGTTTGGGATAAAAGTATCAAATGCTTGGCTTTTTAAAGAGAGATTAGAACTCTTACTTGAGGATTAGTAATTCCACCTCCTTTACCACTCACTCCACTCCAAAGGCCATCCTCCCAGGCTTTGATCACAATGCTAATTCATCATAAACCCATACCTCATAATGATCCATCTGTTTAGATTTCCTCATCAGTAGTTGTTAAAATTAGGCTAGGATTTGTTGGTTGGTTATTTTTATTCACAGCCACATTAATGCAAGCCCTAAAGTAATCAGCTTGTATTATGTGGCCTTTCATGCAGGGTGCACAGATTTGCAGCTTGTTTGGTTTATCTAGGCTCATGCTTGTGAGGCAGCTGTTAGGCATTTAGTTAATAAAATCCTCTTCCTCTGGGGAACTGTGCTTTGTCCATTCACAGGGAGACATATGTAGCCTACACATGTAGGCTACAATTAACATGGGAAGCATTTTAAATCACCCTTCCTTTCTTCCCTCATTCCTACCTTCTTCCCTTCCTCCTTCTTCCCTTCTTCTAAATTTTTTTAAATGAAGCCATCTCTAGAATTTTAGTGTATAACTTCTCTAAAACAAGCCCACTAATTCAATCAAGCGTGACAAAACTCGTCCACTGTTTCTTATTTTAATATTCTCGAAGAGGGTGGGTTAATACTTCCTATTATATTTTTGAGATAAATCATATTGACTTCAAGTGTTAGTAAGCAAATGATCTTTGAATGCACTTAAACTATTCAGTCTTTAGCTCATTTTCTGTTCGGTGCTTCTATTTGACTTGTTTTGGTTTTAGTTGGGAGTGTCTTATCTGTCTTTTTCAAATATTGAAGAAATGAAAATATATGAGATTAAACCTTTTCTCATTTGATTGTGTCCCAGCCAAATGATTGTATCAATGAAAACTCATTCAAATACCTCATTAAAATTCGGTCCCTAGCTGAACAAACTTAATTGGCATAAAGTCAAGATACATAATTATTTAAATTATGAATATTTCTAGAAACAGATTATGATGAAAGGCATCTATTTATGTCACATCATTTCATTGTGTTGGAAGTTACAATAAAAATAAATACTGTGTATTGCTGCTAAAAAGTAGAATATAAAATTATGAATGTATAACATTTTTAAAACAAAAAAGGTCTTATTTAAAATATCTTGGGATGCCTGAGTGGCTCAGTTGGTTGGGCAGTTGCCTTCGACTCAGGTTGTGATCTCAGGGTCCTGGGATTGAGTCCCACATCGGGTTCCTTGCTCAGCGGGGAGCCTGCTTCACCCTCTGTCTCTGCCTGCCTCTCTGCCTGCTTGTGTTCGCTCTCTCTAATAAATAAAAATAAAATATTAAAAAAATAAAAAATAAAAAAATAAAATATCTTAAATGCCCTTTGGTTCATTTGTATTGAAAAATAGCATCATTACTGAAAGATAGAGTCTTACTCTTATAAGGAGTTCAGATCAAATCTAACAATAATGTGAAAAATTACCCCAATGTTTAGCACAGACAGCTTTGGACATTAAAAAACATGTACACCTAATGGTAAAAAAAGAACCACTTCAATAAGAAGTAGTATGTGAGCACAGACCACCAATATGGGGAGAAGTTAAGGGACTTGGTTAGTGTGAATCACCACAACCATATTCAATAGACAAAGTGTGAACATGACTTTAAGAATTAGTAAAAATTCAACAAAAAAGAGGGTTGCATGTTCCTTAACACCCTGCATACTTTTCTGTCATTCTATTTATATGGAATATTTTTCTTACTACCGAGGGACCATGGGTGTTATGCCTTGACAGTGCTGTGGTTATCTGGGAATAAGATAAATAATTTCAGAATCTGAGAGAAAGGGTTTATAGTTCATTAAAATTCAACACACTATAAAACTGCTGACACTGCTTTCCATTTTCCAAAAGGCACCTTGGGTGGATGTTAGTTTTCCTTTTTAAAGATTGGTATTATTGCAGATATTTGTTAGTTTAAGACAATGCAAATAGAGTTGTAAGCATAAACATCTAACTGTGTAACTTTAGAGATGCTATCATGCTTCTTTTTAATGTAGGTATATCTCTTTCATTTTCATCTTTTAATGTTCTTGTTTTAACTAGTATTTTTCTTTTATCAGGTAAAATGAATAAGAGTTTCTCTCTCAATACTGTCTGTATTGATGATTTATATTAGCGATTATAATAAAGCAAACGGTTCATTCAAGAAACCTGAAAATACTCTCTTACTCCCCACCATAAAAGGAAAAATGAAAACAAGAAAAACAAAAGTGGCTTATATCCCTATATACAAACAGCAAGGGGATCAGTTGAATAGAGCTTTAAGAAGGTAGAATATCGGGGCCCCTGGGTGGCTCAGTGGTTGAGCGTCTGCCTACAGCTCAGGTCGTGATCCCAGGTCCAGGGTCCTGGGATTGAGCCCCGCATCGGGCTCCCTGCTCAGCAGGAAGCTTGCTTCTCCGGCTACCATTCCCTCTGCTTGTGTTCCCTCTCTCGCTGTGTTTCTCTCTGTCAAATAAATAAAATCTTTAAAAAAGAAAAAGGTAGAATATCAAGTGTAAGTTGGAAGTCAAGGACTTATTTAGAAAGTGAGCAGAAAGCAAAGATACTGCTCACACCATATACTTTTAATGGAACTCAGAGGAAACAGAGGTCTAGTTGGACAGATTTTGTCCCTAGTGTCTGAGTTTCAGCATGCGCATTAAAAGGCTACTCAGAAATGAAGTTTTCTTGCTGAGACTACCATTGCTATGGCACTCATTACTCTGGCCAATGGCAACTTAAAAGCTAAACTGGTTCCATTAGATTCTAGCTTAAAACTAAGAAGGATAACCAATAAAAACCAAGTATATAGTAGATTTTGTTTAAATAGGTGGATTTTAAACTTCATATGCTAATATCAGAAATGATTCTCCCTTTCTAATTGACCATAACTACTGAAGTATGTTACACTACATCAAGGCTTAATATGTATCAAAAGGTAAAAACTCTGTAGGCTATGTTCTACTTCCTGAAGGAAACAGAACTGGATATTTATAACAAAAAAATATAGAAAGTAAGTATATTTGGAAAGTAATAAGGTTTTCCTGGATAGATGTAATCAACTTAAGTAACAAATATTGTGTACACATTTCTTATAGTTGAATCTATTTTTTATTTTATTTTTTTTGTTAGTTCCTCAAGTAGACCTTCTACATTATTTTTCTGTTGGGTTCATTCTATACGTGGCTGCTTCTAATGCATACTTTTTTTAAAAAGATTTCATTTATCTACCTGAGAGAGAGCGCGAGAGCAAGCGCTGGCATGCCTGAGCAGGGGGAGGAACAGAGGAGGAGGGAAAGGGACAAACAAACTCTGAGCTGATCCCAGGACCCTGAGATCTTGCGTTGAGCTAAAACCAAGAGTTGGATGCTTAAACAACTGAGCCACCCAGGCAACCCTGATGCATATTTTTAATTGTGTATTTATATTTAAAATATGATCTTTACATAAATAATACCTATTATAGAATTCTAGAGAATAAAATAACCATAAAGAACAAAAAGGACATATATTCCTATATGCAAAGTAGCTATTTAAACCACAGATAATATGCTTGTATATGGTCAGTCATATATTCTTTGGCATAAATTTTTCATAGCATTTATACTGTTTTGTAACTTTATTTTTAATTTGAATACTATTAGTCTTTTCAAGTGTAGTAAAACATTCTCTACAAAAGCAATTTCAATTAACACATACTAAATTCCTGTAAAGGTCTACTACAACTTATCTATCTAGCCCCTTATTGCTTGATATTTGGGTATTGGAAGACGCCATTATTGTTGTTGTTGTTACTATTCCAGTTCTTTTATTCAAGAATGCAGCAAGAACAGTGACTTTTTCAGTGGGGTTTGTAATTCTAAAATTGCCTTCCTTGATATTTCAGAAAATTGTAGGTGGTTTTCCTGAATGATATAAGTATTTTTATTCCTCAAACTGGAGAACGTGTGTGAAACACTCATAATTGTCCTTTTGACACTAATATCAATAGTTATAGTCATCAGCATATCTGATAAGAGAAGTGAGATAATAACATAGGGGATTACATGGTCTATGATTTAAAAACAATTATTCATTTCTTCTGACATTTTCCCTCTCTTCCTCTTGTTCCAGTATCATCTTATAATTTTTAAAGTTAAATTGCCAGCTTGAAATGACTTCTTGACAGGGAGATCTTGTGATATTAATCAATGTCTTTATCTTCACGCCTAGCCTTTGCTATTTATTAGCTCAAAGGTTATTTCAAATGCTTGCCCTAGATCCTAACATCTAAGAGGAAATATTCAAATCTTTCCTATTAAATAAAGACAGCTTTAATTTAAAATCTCTTCACTTGCTATCAGACAGTTTCATAATGCATTGAATCATTATCAGGAACATGGTCTTTTCTAATAACATTTGTTTGAATAGTTGTCCTTCATATCTTGTCTTTGATAGTTTTATTGTAAACTTGCCAAGGGATTTAGAGGATGTTGGTGAATAATGTCTGCATTCAGTCTCCATTCATTCATTATTTAGCATTATTATGGCCAGCCATTTATCAGGAATCAAGGTTGGCTCTAGGAGTTCAAAGATGTATTATATGTATTGCCTGGCATTAAAGATGTTGACCTTATTGCTGCACACACGGACATTATAACTATAATGCACTTTGAAAGTGCAAACCTTGTGGCTGGAAGTAAGCTCCAGCAGCTTCTCTTCTATTTACCAGCCCAGTAAGGTGGGACAAATTAATTCACCTACCAGTGGTCAAATATGTAAAATATGGAAATTATGACTGTACATAACCTATGGATTTGATGAGAAGGTGAAATGGCATATGTGTATAAAGAATTTAGCATAAACTCTGGCACACAGTAAATACTTAGCAAGTGTAAATTATTTTCATTACTAACATTGCCTCCATTTATGACAGAATGAAATCTACAGCCTTGTGGAATACTGGACCTTAAGGGTCTTATATCATCAGAAAGAAATTAAAACCCATTTTTTGCTTGTGACCTGTGCAAAAAAAAAAAAAAAAAGACCAGATTTAGATTCCAGACCACAGTTGGTCAATCTCTATTCTATATATTATATAGCAATAAAAATATTGTATTGATTTAGAAGAACATGTAATAGTATACTAAAGTGTCCCTGCATAATAATCTTAAGTATAGAGAAAAATCTGAGAGAAAATGCACCAAAAAGTCAACAATAGCTTATCATCAATGTTATAGATTATATTACATTACAGTGGTTTTCATTTTTTCTTTCCAAATTTTCTAGGCTGAGCATGAATTAATTGGAAAAATAAAAAGCTCAGTTTTTACATATTAGTACCTACTCAAAGTTGTTAGTTGATAAGTGGCCCAGTGTATTTTCAGTATACTTTCATTCAAGATAAAATTAAAATATTCAAAATCAAAATAAAAACTCTATCCCTAACAATTTCATTTCTCTTACTTTGCTTTTATAATTTTAATCTGCATAATGTAAAAAAATGACTCCTCAAAGATGAGTTTGGAAACTTAATATATATGAAATCTGTTAATTTTTAGAATTTCCTTTCCTTTCTACTCTCACTTTGTGTACATGCATAGTTCTTCTGAGAAAGAAAGACATTATTGCCGTGAGAGATGGAGTGGATCCTGGTAAGTGTAAGAATAAGGGAAAATATGAGGGAGCAGGAACAGGTTTTTAGGTAAACATAAAATTTGAGAGTAAGTCATTTTGGTTATCCTATTATAAAATCCCCAAAACAAACAAAGAAACTCCTCAGAAATAGAAATTTTTAAAATTGAAATATCACACTTCCTGAGAAACATAGCCAACTTCAGTATTATTCATTCACAAATATTTATTATAATTCAACTGTAAGCTAGACACGGATATAGTCACTAAAAATAATTGAATTTAATGGGGAAATACTCCCTTTAAATCAAGAATGAGACAAATATCCACCACTTGTAGTCAACATGAACATCCCAACAGGTGCAATAACAATAGTGACAATAACTTTAAAATCCTAAAGGTTTGCAGAAAAAAAAAATACAAGTGTCATTGCTTGCCAGTATACTCTAGAAAACCATGAGAATCCATAAATGATTAAAAATAATGGAAATATTCACCAGTGTAGCTAGATTCATGATTAATATAAAAATAAATTCTATCCCTATATAACAACAAAAAATAAAATTAGAAATTAGAATAAAAATAAAATTAGAAAAGAAATATAGCATCACAATGACAACTTAAATATAAGGTACTATAAATAAAGCTGTAGTAAAAATGGCACAGGATCTTTTTAGAGAAAAAAATACTTGAAAGGCATACAGAAAGACCTAAAAAAATAATGCATAATCTATGCCCTAATTAATAATTCCCCCAAAATTATAATATATATTTAATGCAACTTTGATCTAAATCTCAAAACGTATTTCATGGTAATCAAGAAGATAACGGTGAAATTGAATGGAAGAGAAAAGGACAATGAGTAGCCAAGGCAATTTTGAAGATGAACAAAATGAAAAGACTTTCCCTATCAGAAAACAGGAGTTATTTATAAAGTTACAGTAATTTAGAATATTTGTATTGGTATTAATATAAAATAGCTTAATAGTTGTGGAATAGAATGGGGAACCCAGAAATACACTGTTGATGAGTGCTAAAAAAAAACTATTCAATAATTCATCTAGGAAAGTATTGTTAGCACCCTATATAACACAAACACAATTATAAAATAGCTCTATGTTCCTATATATATTTTTTCCATGGTAAAAAAGTAAAAGAAGGGTGCCTGGGTGGCTCAGTTGGTTAAGCAACTGCCTTCAGCTCAGGTCATAATCCTGGAGTCTGAAGATGGAGTCCCACATCGGGCTCCCTGCTCTGTAGGGAGCCTGTTTCTCCCTCTGACCTCTCCCCTCTCATGCTCTCTCTCTCTCTCTTTCTCAAATAAATAAAATAAAAATAAATCTTTAAAGAAAAAAAGGAAAAGAAATCAGGCTCTGACAAATAATCCTTAGTCAGCATTTTGGCCTATCAGAAAGAATGTATTATTATTAAAAGTTAGATTGCTTTGTTTATTATTGAATTCTAAGATTATAGTATTCTGTGATTCCAGATGCCTTAAATGTTTGATGGCATGGCATTCTTTTAGTAAAGAGCACTCGCAAGTTCTCGACTAGACTGTATAAAAATATAGAAGTGGGATTCACTGAAGATGCTATAATGATCCCTCATTTCTTTTTAAATGTTATGGGGTCAGCTCAGAGTCCTCAGGTCCTATGGTTCCTAGTTCTACTAAAATACTGGTTACCTAAAATAAACAAGGAAAACCTACCTCCCTTTACTCATACAACGCTGGAAGTGGTCATACAACTATTGTTGAGAGGGATTATTCTCTTAGAGATTATGAGACACTCTGCAGAGCCAGATTTGGACCAGAATATTACCTGACTCTAGGGACACTAAGTTTACCATACAACGGATAAAATGACTCTAAGAATCTGCTGGATTTCCTAACATGAATATTATGTGTCTTGCTACCACTGTGGGCTACATGAATGTAGGCATTTTTCAATACTTATTGAACTATACATTTTAGACCCATTTAATCGATCATTTGTAAATTACATCTCAAAGAAAAGTTCTCGAGAATAAAATAAAGTGGTATGGTAGGGAGATTATTTTGTAATTACTTTGTCAAGGAAGTTTGGGAACTATTTTTTCCATAACCTTCTTCCTTTTTGGAAAAGGCACAACACACATGAATATTAGAGTCTGGTAAATGCTGCAGGAATACCTGAGATTAGCTTTGCGGATACAGACTGTTTGATGCTGGCATAAGGAGAGGCAAGGGACAGAACTGAGACCAGAAATTAAACCTTATATTTAGAATCAATTGATTTATGGTGGTGATGCCAAGGCAATTCAGACTGGTACAGAAAAATCTTTTCAACAAATTGTATTAGGAAAATTAGATATCCATATGTAAAACATAAATTCCAACCCATGCTTTATACCATTACACACACACCAAAAAACCTCAAAATTTATCATAGGCCTAAATGTTAGAGGTAAACCATAAAATACATGGAAAAAAATGTATGAGAAAATCTTTAGAGCTTTTGGTTAGGAAAAGACTTTTCAGATATGATACCAGAAGCACAACCCATTACAAAATTACAATTTTGGTTGTCAATATTTTAAAAATTTGTGCTTTAGCAAACCACATTAAGACAATGAAAAGCCAAGCTACAGAAGAGGAGAAAATATACACAAATCATATTTGATAAAGGACATGTGCCCAGAATACATATGGAACTTTTACAACTCAATTATAGAGGACAACCCGAATTTTAAAAATAGGCAAAGGATCTGAATATCAAAAGATATACAAACTGCTAATTAATGAGCACATGAAGAATACTCAACATCATTAGTAATTAGGAAAATGCAAATTAAAACTACAATGAGATATGATTTTTCAGTCAATAGAACAGCTATAATCAAAATGATAGGCAGCAACAAGTGTTGGGGAGATTGTAGAGACACTAGAACTCTCATGCACAGCTGGTAGGAATGTAAAATGATATCGTCACTTTAGAAAATAATTTCACAGCTTAAAAAGTTAAAGATAAACTTATCAGATGACCCAGAAATTCCATTCCTAGGTATCTAGCTAGTAGAAATGAAAAATACATGCCTACAAAAAGATGTATATGCAAAGATACATTATAGTATTGCTTATAATAACCCAAAGCTGATATAATCCTATATTTCCATCAATTGATTAATAGGTTAATATTTTTTTATTTTATCCATACAATGGAATATGATTCAGCAATAATAAGAACATGTTACAAAATGGGCGAACCCCCCAAAATACTATGCTACTGAAAGATGCCAGCTGAATGGATACATATATCGTATAAAACATTTCTGTGAAAACTCTATAGACACAAGGACACAGATTAGTGATTACCTGGGTTGGGAGTGAAAGCAGGGCTTGACAGCAACAGACACGGGAAATATTTTTAGGATGATGGAAATGTTCAAATTATTTTGTGGGGATGTTTGTACAATTCTATAAATATGCTAAACATCACTGGATTGTATACTTAAATGGGCAATTTTATTTTATTTATTTTTTTTATATTTTATTTATTTGACAGGGAGAAAGAGATCACAAGCAGGCAGAGAGGCAGGCAGAGAAAGGGGGAAGCAGGCTCCCTGCTGAGCAGAGAGCCCGATGTGGGGCTCGATCCCAGGACCCTGAGATCTTGACCTGAGCCGAAGGCAGAGGCTTAACCCACTGAGCCACCCAGGCACCCTTAAATGGGCAATTTTAAAGTATGTAAAGTCTACTTTACAAAGCTTCTAAAATATGTGAGTTGATCAAGGCAAATAACATACAGTAAATACCATATTTAGCTGTCTTTGTTAATCTTCCTACATCTATGCCTATGGAAAAAAATGTGAATATGAAATTAGTGAGATCAAGTTTCCGGTACATGATGAAGCACTCTATGATTTGAAACAGGGGTAGATGTTTTTACATTTAAGCAATGGGCAGCATCTCCTTCAGGCTATCTGCCATAGGTATTATATCTTTCTACCCAGCTCTTGATTAAATATTGAATAGCAGTGAGTTTGACGTTATAATCCTTGACAAGTATCTAGAGAGCAGTTATTCTGTGTGGCTGATTAGGTGGGGAGCCATAAGCTTTAACAGTCAATTGAGCTGGAGTCAGGATTACTCTCTTCCTGAGAAAGTTAAGTAGCTTGAAAATACACATGCTGGAACAAAAAGCCACTCCATCTTATTTCTTAACTTTTTGCTTTCTCAAGTAGGTGAACAATTTCTAAAATAGGTAGCCACGTCTAAGTCATATCTGCACCCGAAAATGCCACAGAGTAATAGCAGGATATAAAGCAATTCTACAACCATGCCTGTTCCTTTTCATTGCCATGG
This sequence comes from Procyon lotor, assembly GCA_028646535.1. NCBI lineage: Eukaryota > Metazoa > Chordata > Mammalia > Carnivora > Procyonidae > Procyon > Procyon lotor. The sequence goes on along the minus strand of CM053603.1, from coordinate 66,441,136 downwards.
TGAGGATGCTATTTTTATATTAACTATGACAATAATAATTACTTATGGATTGTTACCTGGGCCTATCTTGAAGTATGTATTGAGACTGTCAATAGAGACAGAAGGTCACAGGGCTAGAGCTGATGCATGGCTTTCTCCAAACCAGGCTTTCCTTAAGAAAACATTGACATTCGGAGCCCAAGGGAGATGGAAGGGAACTTGCTGGATTTGGCAGCAGTGAAATGATTCTTGTGTACCATTTCCCCACATGCTACTGGCATGGGCTTTGCAATACTGATACTTGCCTTGACTTGGGAGCCTCTATATTTGAAGACCAATAAAATATGATTGGAACAATTCCTCATTTCCGAAGAATATTTTATGTTGTTTTTCCTCTTTCCCTCCATACCTTAATCTTCACTAGATCTGTGAACTAAAGTACTAAAAAGGATCATCACAGCTTCTTTTTTTTCTCTATTCCCTAAAGAAATTTATGTGACTTTCTCTAGATTTTACTACTTAACATGTGTGGCTTAATTCATAGTACATTTGAAATCATCTGTGAGTTGGTTTATAACTGTATAATGCGATTAATAATAGTAATTAAAGAAGATATTATTAATACACAGAATTTTTACTCATTTACAAAAAGCCAATGCTTCATAGCTATAACTTCTTTAATATCTCAGGATCACAATTGCAATATCTGTTTTTTTCCCCAAATATGTTTATTTTATTTTTTCGGTGTTACAAGATTTATTGTTCATGCACTACACCCAGTGCTCCATGTAATACATGCCCTCCTCAATACCCACTACCAGGCTCACCCAAACGCCACCCCTCTCCCCTCCAAAACCCCCAGTTTGTTGCTCATAGTCCACAGTCTCTCATGTTTCATCTCCCCCTCTGGTTTCCCCCCATTCACCCCTCCCTTCCTTCTCAAAATGCCCTCCATGTTTTTCTTCACACTCAGCACATAAGTGAGACCATAAGGTAATTGGTTTTCTCAGCTTGACTTATTTCACTCCGCATAATCTCTTCCAGTCCCATCCATGTTGATACAAAAGTTGGATATTCATCCTTTCTAATGGAGGGATAATATTCCATTGTATATATGTACCATATCTTCTTTATCCATTCATCTGTTGAAGGGCATCTTGGTTCTTTCCACAGTTTGGCAATTGTGGCCATTGCTGCTATGAACATTGGGGTACATGTGGCCCTTCTTTGTAATGCATCTGCTTCTTTGGGGTAAATACCCAGTAGTGGGATGTCAGGGTCAAAGGGTAGCTCTATTTTTAATTTCTTCAGGAATCTCCACACTGTTTTCCAAAGTGGCTGCACCAGCTTGCAATCCCACCAACAGTGGAAGAGGGTGCCCCTTTCTCCACACCCTCTCCAACATTTGTTGTTTACTGTGCTATT
>CM053603.1:66408526-66439232 GCA_028646535.1 Procyon lotor | reverse complement strand
TTGAAATTGGGCAATGTGATGCCCCCAACTTGGTTTTTCTTTTTCAGCATTTGCTTAGCAATTCGGGGTCTTTTCTGGTTCCATATAAATTTTAGGATTGTTTGTTCCAGGCTTTTGAAAAAATCCAGTGGAGCAATATCTGTTTTGTATCTACTGGTCCTAACCTACTAATATTTAGCATTGAGACAGAAAACAAAAAATATAACATTTATTTTTTTATTTGGGATAAGGGGGAGAGCCTTTATTAATTTTTGTACATCATTACAAATACTGATGAATGGGTCCTATCTTTATATGAGTCTATCTCATATAAATATTTAAATATCTCATATAAACTTTATAACTCATATTATCTTAATATGTCTCATATTAAGACATATGTCTCATATAATATCTTAAATATCTCATATAAACTTTTAAACTCATATAAATATCTCATATAAACTTTATATGAGTCTATTGATTCTTTATATAGATTAAATCTTGAAAAATTAAAATATTTCCAAATCAACTTAAAAAGTCCTACAAACAGCAAAATGTGAACAGCTTTCACATCTCACTGGCTCTTAGATCATTAAAACTCTTAGCCTCTGTTTCCTCAAATCTAAACCAAGTTAATCTTAATTCTACTTAGATCATAGGATTGCCTGGAATTTTGAATGAGATAATGTATATAAGGTACTTAGCAAAGTTGACTAGTGCATAGTTGGCTTTCAGCTAATTAGTTATTATTATTTACATGGTAATTTTATTATTATTTACATGGTAAATTATTGATTTAAAATTTAAATTAAAATTACCATATTATTTACATGGTAATTCATTGCTAATGGAACTTACTGGGCAGAAAAGTTTTGGAAAACAAAAATTTTGAAAGTTGGTCTTCATATGAAAGAAACCTGAGTATGTTTTTCAGACAAGAAAAAAAAACCCAATATTCAAAATATCCTGTATTTTCCCCGTTAGCTCTAAGAATCAACTACTACTGATTTCGTTGAATCCCATTTTGGAAATCATCTGAAAACATCTATTGTTGATTATATTTCTCTTTTTGGAGAGAATATATTTAGAGGGAAAGTCTATAAAACCTGGAATACTAGGGGTTCTATTTGTGGAAATGTGCTCTATGCTCTGTGTATTTCCTCCAAATAAAAAAAGAAATTAAAATTAATGGATTATCTGAGTTCCAAAGGAATTTATGTTGCTGCTTTTTAAATTACTACTATTTATCATCAACTCTTCATTCTGAGATTTGTAATAAATTAGCTTTTTAAATATCCAGCAGCATGTAAAGATCCTGGCTTTTTACCAGAAGACCCCTTCTTACAATTAAATATAGAAAAAGTACACGTAGTTTTAACTTCTAAGACAAACTCTTTATTGACTACATCATAAAGATATTAAAATATATTAATGATCAAAATTGGAGACAGATTGAGAACACAGCATGAGGGAATCCCAATGAGATAATAAAAGAGTTCAGATTTTGGGATCAAATTGCTCCAGTTAAGGGATAATTAAACAATTTTAGCCTCCAGGAAGGCTGCTTTGGCTGGCAGCTTGACTGTACTAACAGATGAACTTGTTTTGCAAGCAAATGAGTAAACAAATCTGTTAAATATAGTTAATTTGGTTTTTCACACATTGATCCACCATTTTCTTATTTACTGAATTATTCTGACTTCTACCTAAACCTGGAGGACTGACTGCACATATATTAGCTATGGCTTAAATTATGTGAATGAGAATTGAGCAAAAATTGTTTGTACCTTACTGTTCTGTGCTGTTGGACACTATTTGCTCCTAGTTGTATTGTCACTATTAAGTTTGCTCCTTAAAATAACCCCACAATTAATTTACCTGATATTTCTACTAAGTCCCTTTTATAGATGATTTATCCAGTTAAAAGTGGAATTATCTAGTAACAAATTTACAGGAGAAGACAGTGGAGGAGTATGTGTACTCTGATCATGAAAAGTAGACACTGTTGGCATTAGTAATTAGCAAGTTAATATTAGTCCTATGCATGCCTTAAAAGTCTTCATAAGAACATCATGTCAAAAAAACACTGGTCACTTATTTTATATGAGACACTTATATAGCACTTAACAAGCAGCACTAATTGTTGTGTTTTATTAACTAATATACTCCTCAAAATAACCACAGGATTAAGTGCTAACCCCATATGAGGAAATGAAGACATGGACATGAAGTGAAATAATTCACTGAAATAGAGAAAATTTTATAAAGAACTTGAATAAGGAGATGAGAAAGGGAGACAAGGTAGAGATAGAGGTCTAAGGTAATGCCAGAGCTTCAAACATGGGTAACTAAAGGGATGTTGTTTCACTCATATCACCAGATGAGAAAAACCTTTGCTGAAAGAAGAGAGGCAGGAAAGGTGGCATAGAGTTAGAAGACAGAAGATGAATGTGACTTTTGAACACAACTTACAAAAGGCTTGTATGCTTTTTTAAATTGTAGTATAAATAACATACAGTGTTATATCAATTGCAGGTATACAATATAATGATTCAATGATTTTACATATTACTCAGTCTTATCACAATAAGTGTATTCTTCATCCGCTTTATTTCACCCACCCTCTTCCACATCAATTTGTTCTCTGTATTTAAGGGTCTGGGTTTTCTTTCCTTTTTTTAACCACTTGTCCCCTTTTTCTCTTTGTTCATTTGTTTTGTTTCACAAATTCCACATACAAACGAAATCACATGATGTTCATCTTTTTCTGACTTACAAATACACTTCTACTTTTTCCATTCATCTCTTGGTGGACTCAAGTTGCTTCCACATCTTGGTTATTATAAATAATGCTGCAATAAACATAGAAGAACACATATCTTTGTGATTCAGTGTTTCACATTCTTGAGGTAATTCCACCTAGTAGTGGAATCACAGAATCACCTAGTAATTCTATTTTCAATTTTTTGAGGAACTTCCATACATTTTTCCACAGTGGTTGCACCAGATTGCATTTCCACCAACAGTGCACTAGGGTTTTTCTCAACATCCTTACTAACACTTATTACTTCTTATCTTTTTTATTCTAGCAATTCTGACAGGTATAGGATATCTCTTTGTGGTTCTTCTGATCTGCATTTCCCCCATGCTTAGTGATATTGAGTATCTTTTCATGTGTCTTTTGGCCATTTGCATGTCTTCTTTGTAAAAATGTCTGTTCAGGTTCTCTGTTCATTGTCTAATCAGATTATTTTTTTTCGTGTTGAGTTGTGTAAGTTCTTTATATACTTTGGATATTAACCCCTTATTGGATAAATCATTTTCAAATATTTTCTCTCATTCAGTAGGTTGCCTTATTTATTTATTTATTTTTAAGATTTTATCCACTTATTTGACAGGGAGAGAGAGATCCCCGGTAGGCAGAGAGGCAGGCAGAAAGAGAGGGAGAAGCAGGCTCCCTGCTGAGCAGAAAGCCCGATGCAATGCGGGGCTCAATCCCAGGACCCTGAGATCATGACCTGAGCAGAAGGCAGAGGCTTTAACCCACTGAGCCACTGGGCATCCCTGCCTTACTGTTTTGTTAATAGTTTCCTCCACCTTGCAAAAGCCTTTTATTTTGGTGTCATCTCAACAGGGGTTTTTTGCTTTTTCCCTTGCTTGCAAAGACATCTTAAAAAATGTTTTTTCTTTTCACACTGAAAAAATAAACATATTTGGGGGAAAAAACAAAAACAAAAAAAATTGTTTTTTTCAGTCAATGTCAAAGAAATTACTGCCTATGTTTTCTTCTAGGAGTTTTGTGGTTTCAGGTCTCATATTTAGATCTTTAATCTATTTTAAATTTATTTTTGTGTAGGGCATGAGAAAGTGGTTCAGTCTCATTCTTTTCAATGTTACCGTCCTATTCTCCCAGCACCACTTATTAAAGAGCCCGCCTTTCCCCCATCATATATTCTAGCTTTCTTTATCATAGATTAATTCACTATTTAAGTATGGGCTTATTTCTGGGCTCTCTATCCCATTCCATTGATCTATGTGTCTATTTTTTTGTGTGTCAGTACCATAGTATTTTGATTATTGTAACTCTGTAGTATATCTGGGATTATGACACCTCCAGCTTTGTCCTTCCTCAAGATTGCTTTGACTATTCAGGGTCTTGTATGCTTCCATACAAATTTGAGGATCTTTTGTTCTAGTTATGTGAAAAATACTGTTGGTATATTGATAGGAATTGCATATTTTGACCATCATTTAGCTTAATGAGGCTAAAAATGCTCAAGCTTTGTAAAAGTAAAGCTCAGTTGAGTTTTGTTTTGTTTTTTTTTTTTAAGTCAGCACTGGTCTCTGTAGAAAAACTTTTTTGTCAATACTAAATTTCTTCACTATCACTAGCCTACTCTGTGAGGTAATAAATCTAAATTAGTTCATCATGTTACTTTCTCATGGAGTCTATTTTTTCCTTTATAGTACTTATCACAATTTATAATCATATACTCATTTATATGTTCACTGGTTAAGTGTTTCCTCCACTAAATAGTTCTTTATGAAGTCATGTACTTCACCTCATTTTACAGCTATGTATATCCAGTTATTAGCATAGTGTATGGCACAAAATGAATAAATGATCCAGGTTTCTTCTCCTTACTAAAAACTAAGATCATTTTAATCTTAAAAGATTAAAAAACTGAGATAATATTTGGGAGTTGCTATTCACATTACTGTATTAAAATATGAAATAAAAGTCTATAAACTTTCTGGATTTCTTTTTAGAAATCAAAGATTAGGAATAGTAGCAATTAAATAAGCAACGAATTTGACCAATTTAAACATTCCTCTTTCAAGTGGTTAAACTCTATTAACACTTCAATTGTTCAGGTTCTTGGATGTGAAATATTTAAGAATACAAAAGGCTGTAGTATAACATTGTAAAAAGCACAGAAAAAAGCCCTAGTCTAGATCAGGGAGATTTATGTTAAAACTAACAGAAGTTAGCCTCATAGCTGGAGTGGTACCAGAAAGAAAAAGTACTTCTTGAGATGGAAAAAAAAATGTGTGTTCATAAAAGTTCAAATACTTCAATCAAAGTAGAGTACAGCATACACTAATTTTTTTCACAGATGAAAGACCCAAATAAAGTAAGCTTTAAAAAAATCAAAGTACAATAAAGGTCTGTGATCCAGAACATCTTCAATCACAGCCTCTTATTCTGCTCTGTCATCTAATTTCACCATTCTCCACTCCAGTGCCTTTGACCTTCGGAGAACAATAATGCCAATGGCTTTTACAGTTATTTGCCCCATTGTGCCATTGTAATTGAGTTCACCTAAGGACCTATTCGACATCGTATTAATAACTGTTTATTCTAGAGGTATTTTAGTCATACTCTAACAAGGGTTTGTAAAATCTAATCAAGAAACTTAAAAGATGTTTTGTGTTATTGATGATGAAGTATCTTCAACTATATTGAATTTTTCATTATTTGAATAATAAAAATTATTTACATTTATCTTTAAAAATAAAGAGACAAAGGACATTCATTCTTTATTATGCTCTTTTGTCTTGAAATTAAAGGAAAAACTCTCTTTATAGAAGTGGTCCTACAGTTTAATATTAATGAGAAAACAATTACTTTTCCTTCTGATGATGAATGAAATATATAATTTTAATTTTAATTGCTTTATACAGTCTCCAAGTTCTTAGCATCTCAAAATTCTCTGAATATATATTCAATTTAAACAATGAATAGTTTATAGCTTATTTTATGGTTTATATATGGTTTTAAATATATATTTTATAGTTTATTTTATAGTCTCTACAAAATAAGAATATTTTTCAATCTTCAAAGTCTCAAGCCAAAAGACCAAAGTAAAAAAAAATAACATTCTTCAAAAAGATCTGTCTCTCCCTTGCAACAAATGTCCAAACTCTTCCATACGCCACACATACAATTTCCAGAAATATTAACAGAATGTCAAATATCTATGTATAAAAGAAGGTCCAAGTTTTCTTATTTGCTTCAAGTCATATTCAACACAACAAAATCTCAGTGCATGGAGTATTGTGGAAAGTTTCATTTGTTAATTTCATTTTGTTTATACACTTAACTAAAAATTATAATTGTATACCTTAAGTTGAAAAATTCACTCTACCACCTAACTAGGTTTTGACCTTTTATAACCTAACAAGGACTTTCTCCCAACCAGGCTAAGATATGAAAAAATACCAAGAAAGTTTTTGTTTCCTGACATTGGTGAGCCTGGCAGATGAGAATGCCTATACGCAGTCTGTCTAATATCATAGTGTATCAGTCCAAGCATGATTACAACTCCTGTGAAGGTATGAGGGGAGAACGGCAGTAGGCTGGATGTTTCTTGTCAATTATTACTTGCCCTCTTTCTAAACATAAATCACCCTTTGTCAGGCAACAATTCATCATAGATTGCCCCAGATGATAAACAGAAGACATTTTTATCCCCTCTCTACTACTTTACAATAAATTATTATTTACATTTTATCTCTACAATTCGGCCATGTTCTTTCTCTCCAACTGTGTGAGACACCTGCCATGTAAGTCACACTTACTGCTTGTCATCCACTACTGACCCATACTAAGTTCATTTATTCCTCTCTGTGTTTTAGGTGCACTTTGCCCCAAAACCAATACCAACACTCCTGTCTGACATATCTATCTTTCTACCTTTACTCAGTACAGAGTTCATCATCCCTCAAAGCCAAGAGCAAGTTCACTTCTCCTATTTCTTATCCAAATTCAGTCCAGACCAATTATCTTTACTCTAATTTTAGTCATTACTTTGAAATTTAGCACATAATTTTTTAATTGCTTCAAGCCTACTGGCTCATCGTCTAACTGATCTGTGAGGTCCCTGGTCATGACTCATATTTTGTACCTCCTGCAATTTGGTCACTCGCAGTGTTGGATGGCATATTATGGGGGCAGGCTTGTCACTGAATTGATTTTTCCATGCTGGCTGCTGAACAAAAGGTAGAAAGCCACTCAGTAGAGACAAGGGCATGTGAACAGTAACTTGTGCTGCCATTGCCAGGATAAGAAGAGGGCTGAAATCCCCATGTGTGCCTACTGAAGTATCTACGAAGTAACAATTACAACAACCACATTTACAACAAAGATTAGCTTTTGCTGGACTCCTACTTTGTGCCACATTCTGAACCAGGGTTTAATAGACGCATCATTTCATTTAGTCAGAATAACAGCAGTATTAAGCAGGTATCCCTATCTCTACTTTATAGATGAGCAAAAGAAGTCTTAGAATAAGGAAATTTCTAAAGACTTCTTATTATCCAGGTATAAGAATAAGAACTTGAATAAAAACTTATTTTTGTTTGACTTTAAAGCTTTTTACAACAGAATTGTAGGAAGAGCGTAGGGCTTCTAAAAACTACATATTTGTTCATTAAAACATGAACTACTCACCAAAATTACCTATAAATAATTCATTAGTTATACATTATTAGAAAGCAATATTTAATCAAGACCTGTTGAATATTTAGATATTATAAAGTATACAAGGAATTAAAATATGTAACCCATACAATTAAGAAGAATAACAAGATATCAAAAATTACATAAAAATAACAAAATAAAAAAATATTTTAATATTTTAAAATATTATTATTATTATTATTATTATTAGGCATATACTCTGTGATATGCCTAATAACTGGCACCATAATTTTTTGGGGATAATTTTCTATTTTAAAAGTTTTTATTTAAATTCCAGTTAGTTAACACAGCAAATATTAGTTTCAGGTTTTCAATATAGTTATTCAGCACTTCCCTCTAACACACAGTGCTCATCACAAGTGTACTCCTCATCTATTTAACCCATCGATTTAACCCATCCCTCACCCACCTCCCCTCTGGTAACCATTAGTTTGTTCTCTATAGTTGAGTGTATTTCTTGGTTTGCCCCTCTCTCACTCTTTATCCTTTCGCTCATTTGTTTTGTTTCTTACATTACATATGAGTGAAATCAAATGATATTTGTCTTTCTCTGATTGACTTATTTCACTTAGCATAATATTTCAGTTCAAATCATTGCAAATGGCAAGATTTCATTCTTTTTCATGGCTGAGTAGCATTCTAGTGTGTGTGTGTTTGTGTGTATGTGTGTGTGTGTGTGTGTTCATTCATCAGCCAATTCATTAGTCATTCATCAGTCAGTGGACACGGGCTATTTCTATAACTTGGCTATTTGTAGACAATGCTGCTATAAACACTTAACAAAGGACAGTTCAGATAAACTGGGCAGGGAATTCCCAATATATAGATTTGTTCTTAACTAAGAAGATATCATATGAAGAAACATGTTATATAAAAAATTTGTCAACAAAGTAATGATTTGGAAATAGTTTTGAATATTATAAAAATATTATTAGCTCTATAAGAATTTATTTCAAAAAGATACATCACAGAGGATTCATCCAACCACTTTTGAATAATTGGTATTTTATCAATGGCTGAAAGATGAAGAATATTAAATCTAAAGTGTTTGAAATCCATGACTAATAATGACCAATGAGAAACAAAAACAAAGTGTCTTTGAAGGTGTGATTACAGCCAGTGATACCTTTCAAGTATCTACTTTAAATTTTTTCAAGAACAAACTATTAAATAAAATGAGTTGAATACTGTTTTGTTGTTTTTTTCCCTAAGATTTTATTTATTTGAGAGACCAAGAGAGACAGCAGCGGTGAGGGACAGAAAGAGGAGAGAGAGAATCTCAAGCAGAATCTCACTGAGAACAGAGCCTAACCTGGGACTCAATCTCACAATCCTGAGATTAGGAACTGAGTTCCTAATTAAGTTGGAGGGTTAACCAACTGAGCCACCCAGGTGCCCCAAGTACTGTCTTTCTTATATGATGGTTAAAAGAGAAACTTTAGAAAACAAAGTATCTGGGTTCCTAAGCTCTGATTCTTCTTAGCTGTGTCGTCTAGTTTTTATAACTTGTATGTTACTTTTTTGATGAAGCCAATTTTGTAGAAAATTCATTTTTATGGAAAGACCAATACCCTCTCTGGTAAATTATGTAATCTCTTTGGAAATAAAGTCATAGTATATGTATATACTAAGCTGAATCCTATGTCAGCTGTAATGCAATTTCCTGCTTAGCTAAAAAAAGTGAAGTAAATAATGATCTATAAAATGTAATAATTAGGCTGGATGTTTTCTGTGGTCTTTTCTAATACTAATTCCACGACTCTTTAGTTTCCTCTTTATAATATGGCCCACCTTGTTTCACATTTAACTTGAAGCAACTAAAACATTAAATCTACATCTGGAAAGAAAAATAAAATTTAAAAAAATATTGTGTTTATTCTTTCTCTTTCATAGACTTAGGTTCTTTCACAAAGTGACATAACTAGATACCATCAGGTTACATACAATTATCCTTTTTGATTTTGGATAATTCTCCTTTATCAACTTTGTCTTTTTTAAATAAAGAAACTACATACAATATACACATATAATTGTTTCAAGTTCCTTTTTAAAACTGAGCACTAGTAAAGGGCTCTTTAAGATTATGCTTCACATTCTAATTTCTAGTGAGTCATCCTTCTAGCATATAAAATATGACACAAACAGAGTGCAGGGACTCATCCTCTAGCTAATGCATTGTTTAGAGACTTACTAACTTTGGATAAGACACATGGCCATGAGGACACATGAAAACCTAAGCACTGCAGAAGCAACCACATAATTTGTTCCTTGATTTATTACATCTTTGGCAGGCAACGCTCCAAGCTTCCATGCATATATGGGCAATTGGGGCATCCGTGATGAAGTGCTGTTGACAGAAGTATGGCCCGTGGTAACATGATTGCTATAATAAGGAACCATGGTAAGTCAGACAGCTGTATCAATGGTTATTCTCTGCTTTGATATTTCAAAATGTCAACACACCATCACAAACTGTCAGGGGAAAAAAATGTAAAACTGTGGGGAGAGGAAAGAATGCTTCTATCTGCAGTTCTTTAATCAAGTCATTGTTTGAGATGTCCCTAATCACAGGCACATAATACATGCAGTTCTGCTACTTTTCTGAAAAATGAGGATTTCACTAAAAGCTGAATGTCAAGTTCATCAGTCTTATTTTAAAATCATCATTTATTTTGCTTCATGAGATGTTACAATTTAACCTAGCTAGGTCCATAAAGGAATCTTCTTGACAATACCTAAGAATTTATAACTATAATATCACTCTAATAAACACTTATATTTCTAATAAAAAATTATATCAGAGAAACAAGAAAAAGTCTTAACATTATGCTGAATTTAGCTATTTTATATATGAAGACCTAAAAATAAGGGTAGGATTAATTTAGCAGACCCATTTCATTTCTGCTTCTATCTATCCTATCAGGTAAAAAAGTACCTTAAAGAAATAACTGGCTCCTCCTAATTTAACTCATTCTGTTTTTCTAGTTTCTTTATGCTCCAATTTATCAAATATTGAACTTTAAAGTATTAGTGACTTATGCAGTAATAACTTCAAGTAAACAATATATTTACTGATGATTTATAATATATTCAGTATATTTCATCATCCTCGAATTCACGAATTTGCCCACATAATAAAATAGAGTAAATTATAAAAGAAAAATTATGAACAACACATAAGCAATAAATTATATAGGATATAGCTGTTAAGATCACTTTACAGGAGAAATATTTTGCTCTTACATATACATAATATATAAATGCATTCACAGATTAGTATAATGTGCTGTATCAAATATAAATATGTATATTTTTCTCAACCACAGTTGGAAATTTTACTAACTAGTTATACTTTTACTGGCAAAGAAGGAAAGAAGAATGCTACATGAACAGTAATTTAGTTCTGGAGGTTTAATGGAATGGCCAAACTAAGCCTGAAAATACATTGCATTTTGTTGCATATGGAAATACAAGGAAATCATTAAATATTGTTACATTCTATGACAAGAACTATGATTGTACTGAAAATTCAATCAAGTTTCCTTGTCAGCCCAATAATGATAATTTTAACATGTTCATACCAAAAAACCAGTGAACCATGGTATTGCATTCAGCAAACAGAATGAAGCCAAACACTAAGTCTATGATTTAGAAAACACAAAGTATATTTACTATTTCTTTATGTTTTCAGCTCTGTTGTACTTAACTAAAAGGACAGTTTTTTAAAAATGCTATAAAAATTCATATATATAGCACTCTGCTTTTTTATAGTCTTTCACATTAACTTACCCAACAGCATTGCACTTGCTGCTAATGAAAAGAGAGCAGGCTGTACAAATCTTCTTAAGTCTCCTGTGGCAAGAAAACTATTACAGAAATGAATAGAAGGAAGTTTCTGGAGATTTTCTCTTGCCTTTTTGTTTTACCAGAGGCTGTTAGGATCACACTGAGAACTGTCAAAGCTGAATAAACCACTGGCAATTGGGTTTATACCCTTTGGGCAGTCAGGCTTTCAGTGGGGATGATTCGACTTTGTCCAAGCACCAATATATTAGAAACAATGTGAAAACTCCCAGAGACTGGAGCCTGGCTTACAACAGTAGACAAAGAGGCACTTTGCTGCTGGTGGTTTGCAAGGGAGGGCTTGTCGGAGAGAGTTAATTCGAGCAGCCTGAAATTACATCAACCCTGGACATCTAAGTACTGGTAATCTGCAGCTTTGCATGTTGTATTTTCAAAGTTGTTCAGCTGTAGGGTGGGAGAACAATTGGGTTTACAGAATCATTAAGAAATGTGAAATGTTTTAACTCTCATCTCTAACAAGAAAATGTTCATTACGTTTTATGAGGTATGGAGGGGAGCGATGTCTTCCAAGTTCTCTCTCTCTCGGAAATTATTTGAAAGTCAAATTCAGATTACTTAAAATAGAGATATATATGTAAGGTACTTGTGAGGTCAGGACTTTCACCTTCATTTCATAGATATGTATAGATGAATATTTCATGTGAGTAATAGAACTTTCATTTATAGAGAAAATATTACAAATGTACTATCAATATGAAATTTGAAATTCTTGTTTTTTTCAATTTACACATAGACTCTTAGAAAATACACACATTATAGTGTTAAGAATTCTCAAATACTGAACACATAAATTCTCTGACTATATGAATATGTATATATATATATGTATACATATATATATATACACACACTCACACACAGAAAGAAGGAAAGAGAAAGAGAGACAAGGGATTGTTTCTATGTCATGAAGGTACTGGCTGGGACAAGAAAATGGCATCTGACTTAATAGAGTTTATGAATATATTTATATCCTCTACTGTTTTCCAGACTTCAAAAATTTTTATAACCTATAGCGATGTTCATGCATATACAATGCATATTTATGGTGAGATTCATGTTACTTCTATGTTTTCTGCAAAGAGCCAAAATTTTAAGCCTGTTCTCCCCTTTAGTGTGCGAACTTAGTTAACTCAGTTACAAACTGAATTTCAACTTTTCTTTTTAAGATTTTTTTAATTTATGTGACAGAGAAAGAAAGGTCACAAGCAGGCAGAGAGGCAGGCAGAGAGAGAGGGGGAAGTAGGCTCCCCACTGAGCAGAGAGTCCGATGCGGGGCTCGATCCCAGGACCCTGAGATCATGACCTGAGTCGAAGGCAGAGGCTTTAACCCACTGAGCCGCCCAGGCACCCTGAATTTCAACTTCTATGAAACAGAAAAAATAATAACTACTTAGAAGACTGTCAATATTAAATTATTCTGTTCATGGCAAGGACATATGACATGATATAGATAGAACAAATGTTGGTTTTTCTGGACTCAGAATTTTATATGATAGCAAACATTAATCTTCAAAAACATATTTTGTGCTTAAATTAAAATGTGTGTTTGCTCAATGATCTTATGCCTAATCGATGTATCATCTTAATCATACCCTTAACTAGACTCCTTATATGAAACCTATATCATCAATTTGCTAAACTTTGTGAAAATACCTTAGAAGTAAAGATACTTAAATATGTGCATCGAGATATCAAGTTTATGACCTGGCACTGTGTGTTTATTCCAGAAACATAAGTAACTATGCTTCATTTCCTCTTTAAGAAATTCACATTAATAAAAATAAATATATTTTGCATTATGCTGCTCAATTTTAAGACCTCTCTAAAAATTAAGAAATCAGTTCACAGTAATATGAATTTAAGCTGAATCCAGTATTCAGCTCTTAATTTTACTTAATGGAGTGTGTATATTCATATGGCAAATTAGCTGATTTAGCTGACCCCTGCTCAGTTTATGGATCAGTTCACCAAATGTATTCATGTATTTCTCCAAAGTCATATACCGGTGAACCACAAAATTAGGATCTCTTCTTTTGTAGACGCACTGGTTCCTTGATTTTCTGACTTTCTCTTTTAACTTAACCATTTCCATCTTTTCTTTAAAATGAAAGAATTAGAGGCAATAGTGGCCTAAGTTAGTAGTTTAGAAAAACCTTGAACTCAACTCCTTCTGCAAACACACAAATCTATACCTATATAGAGAGTAGTTCCTCCTTAAGAACTAAGGGCTGATTGAGGAGCTTCTGCACAACAAATGACTGAGGGACTATGCAGAGAAAGGCAGGAGGGACAGAGACATGGTAATGATGGGAGACCAACCCCTACACAATAATCTACAGTAGGGAGGGCTATCAATCAGAGCCTGCACACAGACTCATCTGCCCTGGAGCACAGCGAGAAAACAGCAGCAGTTTAAGGGGCAGTTAGACTATAAATTAAGGAAATCCATTTACTAGTCCTAGAGCAAATACCAAACGTGTGGGTAACCAATGGAACTTACTTAGAGGTTGAAGGTCCTGGGAAGTGCCATTTTTATATTCTCGCCTTGATAGTGTGTCCAGTTGCAGGGTCCATTTGCTGTAGGCAGCCTGCTATGGCCACCTCAATGTGCCTTGGGTCCTGGCCTAACTCAGCTCCACTATCCCCCTAAGGTGGCCCTGGCAGGGTATGCCCTGGGGCCTCACCTGTGCTTATCCTAGTTTCAGCCATCCCACCAAAGTAGCCCAGTATGGCACACTCCAGGACCCACTGGCTTGCACCTGACCCAACCATCCTACTGAGACAGCCCTGCAACGATGGTTCATGGAGTGCTCTTGGCACATGTCTGTTCCAGCTTCAATCTGCCATTTTGCCAAGATAAACCTGGTATGGCATATCCTGGCCTATGCTTACTCCAGCCCCAGATTTCCCACCAAGAAGACCCAGGCACACACCCCAGGACTCTCCTAGCTTGTGCCAAATCCAGCTATTCCATCAAGGCAGTCCTGATGTCTCATGCCCAAGAATCCCTGGACTGAGCCCATTACAACTCCAGCCATTCCACCAGGAAATTCACTGAATCACACTCCCAAGGATTTCCCAACCCAAATTCACTTCAGCTCCAGCCAGCCTGCCAAAGCCAGGAACATGCACCCTACATGGGGGATGTTCCTATACAAGTTCACTCTTTCAAGATTGATAGAGGTAGCTCTTCTACCTAATTCACAGAAACAAATACAGAAAATCAAACAAAATGAGAACACAGAGAAATATGTTTCAAGCAAAAGAACAAAATATGAGCCCAGAAAATAAATTAATGAAATAGAGACAAGTAATTTACTTGATAAAGAGTTCAAAGTAATGGTCATAAAGATGCCCAGTGAAATATGGAGAAGAATGAAGGAACATAGTAAGAACTTAGATAAATAATTAGAAAATATATGAAAGAGGGGCGCCTGAGTAGCTCAGTTGGATGAGCGTCTGCCTTCGGCTCAGATTGTGATCCCTGGAGTCCTGGGATCTGGTTCCGCATCAGGCTCCCTGTGGGCAGTAGCCTGCTTTTCTCTCTCCTTCTGCCTGCCACTCCCTCTCCTTATGATCTCTCTCTCTCCCTCTCTGTCAAATAAATAAAATCTTAAAAAAAAAAATATATATATATATATATACATATATATATATATATATATATATATATATATATATGGAGGAACCAATCAGAGCTGAAGAAAAAAATTAACAAAATGAAAAATAAAATATAAAACAAGAATCAAAAGCATATTAAATGATATAGCAAGAACATGTCAGCAACCTGGAAGGCAAGGTAATGAAAAAAAAAAACACCCAATAAGAACAGCAAAAACAGGGACACCTGAGTGGTTCAGTTAGTTAAGCATCTTCCTTTGGCTCAGGTCATGATCACAGAGTCCTGGGACTGAGTTCCATGTGGGCTCCTTGCTCAGTGCAGAGCCTCCTTCTCCTTCTGCCTGCCACTCCTGCTGCTTGTGTGCGCACGCTCTCTCTCTCTGACAAATAAAATAAAATCTTCAAAAAATATTCTAAAAAGAATAGCAAAAATAAACAAATAAATTAATTAAAAGGATAGCTTAAGGGACTTCTGGAACAACATCAAGTATACTAATATTCACATTATAGAACTCCAGGAAGAGAATGAAGGAAAAAGAGATAGAAAAACTTATTTGAAGAAATATCGCTGAGAACTTCTCTTATCTGGGGAAGAAAACAGATATCCAAGTCCATGAAACAAGAATTCCAATTAAGATGAATTCAAAGATGTTCACACCAAGACATGGTATAATTAAAATGGTAAAATTTAAAGAGAGAATCTTAAAGGCAGCAAGAGAAAAAAATAATAGTTGCATAAAAGGGAAACCACATTTGATTATCACCTGGTTTTTCAGCAGAAAATTTGGAGGCAGAAAGGAGAAGTAAGATGTATTTAAAATGCTGAAAGGGAAAATTTATAACCAAGAATACTCTAGATGGCAAGGTTACCATTTAGAATTGTAGAAGGGATGAACAGCTTTTCAGACAAGTAAAACATAAAGGAATTAATCACCAGTAAATGGGCCTTACAAGAAATGTTTAAGGGTCTTTTTTAAGCAGAAAAGTAAAGACTATAACTAGATATAAGAAAACATATTTTAAAAATCTCACTGGTAAAGGCAAATATATTAAAGACAATAGATCAACAACTGAAAAAGCCAGTATAAAGGTTAAAAGACAAAAACAATAAAGCCAACCCTAACTATAATAAGCAATGTAGGGATACACAAAATAAAATTATAAAATCTCATGTCACAAACAAAACATTGAAGAAAGTGAGTACAAATGTAGTGCTTTTAGAATACTTTTCAACTTAAGTGATTATCAGATTAAAAGAAACTGATATATACAATATGTCACATCACATATGTATATATAAGTATACATAGGTATGTATATATATACATATATATGAACCTCATGGTAACTATAAGCCATAAACCTGTAACAGATACATAAAAAATAAAGAAAAAGGAACCCAAACATAACACTAAAGAAAATCATCAAGCCATGAGAGAAGAGACCAAGAGAGGAAGAAAGGATCGGAGAAGAAATACAAAAACAATCAGAAAAAAAGTTAACAAAATGGCAATAAGTATGTGCCTATCAAGAATTACTTTAAATGTCAATGGACTAAATGTTTCAATCAAAAGGCATAGAGTAGATGAAAGGATAAAAAGCATGATTCATTTCTATATGTTGTCCATAAGAGACTCACTTCAAATCTAAAGACACAGAGGCTAAAGATAAGAGATGAAAAAGATATTCCATGAAAATGAAAGCAAAAAGAAAGCTGAACTAGCAATACTCTATGAGACAAAATAGGCTTTGTGTTTTTTTGTTTTGTTTTGGTTTTGGTTTTGTTTTATTTAAATTCAAGTTAATTAACATATAGTGTATTATTAATTTTGGAGTAGAATTTAGTGATGCATTAGTTGCACATAACACTTAAGTGCTCATTACCTTAATGTCCATCACCCAATTACCCCATCCCGCCACCTACCTCCTCTCTAGCAACCTCAGTTTTCTCTCTAGTTAAATGTCTCATGGTTTGTCTCCTTCTCTGTTTTTCTCCTACTTTATTTTTCCTTCCCTTCCCTTATGTCCATCTGTTTTGTTTCTTAAATTCCACATAGAAGTGAAATCATATGGTATTTGTGTTT
The DNA here is from genome assembly GCA_028646535.1 of Procyon lotor. Taxonomy (NCBI): domain Eukaryota; kingdom Metazoa; phylum Chordata; class Mammalia; order Carnivora; family Procyonidae; genus Procyon; species Procyon lotor. Next base: position 66,422,198 of record CM053603.1, on the reverse strand, counting down.
TTCTGTGACTGACCTATTTCACTTAGCATGATACACTCTAATTCTATCCACATCATTGCAAATGAGATTTCATTCTTTTTGATGGCTTAGTAATATTCCATTGTGTGTGTGTGTGTGTGTGTGTGTGTGTGTGTGTGTGTGTGTATCTTTAACCATTTATCGATTGATGAACATCTAGGCTTTTTCCATAGTTTGGCTATTGTGAGCATTGCTGGTATAGACACTGGATGCATGTGAGCCTTAAAATCACTATTATTATATCCTTTGGATAAATACTTAGTAGTGTAACTGATGAGTTATAGGGTAGTTCTATTTTTAACTTTTTGAGGAACTTCCATACTGTTTTCCAGAGTGGCTGTATCAGTCTGCCCTCCAACAGTGTAAAAAGGTTCCCCTTTCTCCACATCCTCACCAACACCTGTTGTTTCCTGACTTGTTAATCAGGAAACAAAATGGACTTTAAAACAAAGACATAAGAAATGACAAGAAAGAGCACTATATAATGACAAAGAGGTCAATCTAACAATCTAAATATTTGTGCACCTTACATAGGAGAAGCTAAATACATAAAGCAAATACTAACAGACATAAAGGGATAAATTGATAGTAATAAGTAAGAATAGTAGTAGACTTTAATACTCACTTAACATCAATGAATAGGTCATAAAGACAGAAAATCAATAAGGAAACATTGACCTTAAATGACACATTGGACCAGATGGACTTAACAGATATCACAGAGCATCTCATCCCATTCTGCATTCCATCCCATCTCACCTGCATCCTGAAATGCAGAATATGTATTCTTTTCAAATGCACATAGAACATTCTTCAGGATAAATCAATCACATGTTAGGGCATAAAACAAGTCTCAATGGATTCAAGACAAATGAAATCACATAAAACATCTTTTCTGACCACAATGGCGTGAAATTAGAAATCAATTATAAGAAAATAACTGGAAAAAATACAAATGCTTGGAGAATAAACATATTAAACAACAAATAGGTCAACAAAGAAAAAAATGAAATCAATAAACACCTTGATACAAATTAAAGTAGAAACACAACTTTTAAAAAATCTATAGGATGCAGCAAAAGCAGTTTTAAGATGGAAGATCTTAGTGAAAGAGGCCTACCTCAAGAAATAAGAAAAATCCAAATAAACAATCTATACACCTCAAGGAACTAAAAAAATAAAAGAACAAACAAAATTCAAAGTTAGTGGAAGGAAGAAATAATAAAGCTCAGAGTGCAAATAAATGAAATAGAAACTAAAAAAATAGAAGACATTGATGAAGACAAATCCTGGTTCTTTGAAAAGATAAACACATTTAATAAATCCCTACCCAGATTCATCAAGAAAAAGAGAGTGCACAATGAATAAAATCAGAAATGAAAAGAAATTATAACAGATACCGCAGAAATACAAATGACTAAAAGAGACTACTACAAACAATTTTATGGCAACAGATTGGAAAACTTAGAAGAAATAAATACATTCCTAGAAAGACATAACTTTCCAAGACTAAATCATAAAGAAATAGAAAATTTTAATAGACTGATTACAAGTAATAAATTTGAACCAGTAAACTCCAAACAAACAAGAGTCCAGGACCAGATGGCTTCACAGGTGAATTCTATCAAATATTTAAAGAAGAGTTAGTACCTATCCCTCTCATATTATTCCAAAAAATTTTGAGTCTAACATCACCTTTATACAAAAACCAAAGACACCACAAAAAAGAAAATTACAGGCAAATATCACCAATGAATATAGATGAAAAATCCTCAACAAAAATATTAGCAAGTTGGATTCATTAACACATTAAAAGGATCATATACCACTAAGTGGAATTTTTTTTTTTAAGATTTTATTTATTTATTTGACAGAGAGAGAGATCACAAGTAGGCAGAGAGGCAGGCAGAGGGAGAGGGGAAGCAGGCTCCCTGCTGAGCAGAGAGCCTGATATGGGGCTCGATCCCAGGACCCTGAGATCATGACCTGAGCCGAAGGCAGAGGCTTTAACCCACAGAGCCACCTAGGCGCCCCCCACTAAGTGGAATTTATCTCAGGGATGCAAGAATGGCTAAACATTTCAAATCGCTCAATGTGATGCATCATATAATAAGAGGAAGGATAAAAACAATATGATCATCTCAACGGATGCAGAAGAAGCATTTGAAAAATTCAACAACCACTTATGAAAAACTTTTAACAAAGTGAGTATAGAGGAAATGTACCTTCATATAATAAAGGCTATATATAACAAACCAACAGCTAACATCAGAACCAATACTGAAAAGCCAAAATATTTTCCTTTAAGATCAGAAGACAAGGATTTCCACTCACACTACTTCTTTTGAAAGCAGTCCTAGCTGCATCAAGAAAAAGAAATAAAAGGTATTCAAATTTCAAAGGAAGAACTAAAACTGTTACTATTTGCAGGTGACATGATACTATATAGAGAAACCCTAAAGACTCAACTAAAAAAAATACTAGAATTAAAAAATTAATTTAGTAAGGTTTCTGGATACAAAATTAACATACGGAAATTGGTTGCATTTCTATACACTACTTATGAGCTGTCAGAAGAGAAATTAAGACAATCCCATTTATTGTTGTATCAAAAAGAATGAAATATCTAGGAATAAATTTAACCAGGGCAATAAAAGACCTGTACACTGAAAACTGTAAGATACTGATTTAAAAAGTTGACAAAAATAAATGAAAAGATATCAGGAACATGCATTGGAAAAATCATTACTGCTAAAATGTTCATACCATCCAAAACAATCTAGAGATTCATTGCAATTTCCATTAAAATACTGATATCATTTTTTACTGAACTAGAACAAAGAATCCTAAAATTTTTATGGAACTAAAAAGACCCTAGATAGTCAAAGCTATCTTGAGAAAGAACAAAGCTGGACATATTATGTTTCCTGATTTCAAACTATACTTCAGATCTATAGTAATCAAAACAGTATGGTACTGGCATGAAAATAGACTCATAGGTCAAGAGAATACAATAGAGAGCCTAGATAAAATATATGCTAGATCGTCAATTAATCTATGACAAAGGAGCAAGAAGAGAAAATAAGTCTCTTCAAAAAATAGCACTGAGAAAACAGACAGATACATGAAAAAGAATGAAGTTAGATCACTATCATATATGATATACAAAAATAAATTAAAAATGGATTCACTTACTTGTGGAGCATAAGGAATAACATGGCGGACATTAGGAGAAGGAAAGGAAGGGTGAATTGGGGGAAATCAGAGGGGGAGATGAAGCATGAGAGACTGTGAACTCTGAGAAACAAACTGAGGGTTTTGAAGGGGAGGAGGGTGAGGGGGGATAGGTGAGCCTGGTGGTGGGTATTAAGGATGGCACGTATTGCATGAAGCACTGGGTGTGGTGCATAAACAATGAATCTTGGGACAATGAAAAAATAAAATAAAAATTTTAAAAATAAATGATAAAAAATATTAAAAATGGATTAAATATTTGAATATAAGATCTGAAGCCATAAAACTCCAAGAAGAAAACATAGGCAGTAATCACTTTAGCATTGGTCTTAGCAATATTTTTTGGACTGATATCTTCAGGCAAGGGCAATAAAAGCTAAAAAAAAAAAAAAAAAGAAAGAAATAGGATCACATCAGACTAAAGATTTTGCACATGAAGGAAACCATCAATAAAACAAAATGGTAACCTACTAAATGGGAGAAGATATTTGCAAATTGCACATCTGATAGGGGGTTAACATTCAAAATATATGAAGAGTTTATACAACTTTTATTAAAAAAACCCAATTTAAAAAATGAGCAGAGGACTTCAGTAGACATGTTTCCAAAGAAGATACACGAATGGCCAACAGGTACATGAAAAGATACTCAAAATCACTAATTATCAGGAAAATGCAAATTAAAACCACAATGAGGTAATATCTCATACCTGTTAAAATGGTTAGTGTGAAAAAGATAAAAAATAAGTATTGGCAAGGATGTGGAGATGAAAGAACACTCATGCACTATTGGTGGAAATATCAACTGATGCAACCGGTATGGAAAACAGTATGGAGACTCCTCAAAAAATTAAAAACAGAATTACCATATGATCCTATAATTCCATTTTTGAATATTTTCCCAAAGAAAATGAAAACAATTTAAAGAGAACTATGTACCCCTATGTCTAATGCAAAATTATTTTTAAAAGTCAAGATATGGAAGCAAACTAAGTGCCTAATGATAGATGAACAGATAAATTAGAGGTGGTATAAATACGGACACAATGAAATATTAGTCATTAAAAAGAGAAATCTTGCAATTTGTGACAACATAGATGGACATAGAGCATATTATGCTAAGTGAAATAAGTCAGAAAAAGACAGATACTATATGAGCTAACTTACATGTTCAAACTAACAACAAAACAAACAAAAATAGAATAGAAACACAAATTTTTGGTTACCAGAGCAGTGACGGATTGGAGGGGTGTGAAATAGGTGAAGGAGGTTAGAAGGTACAAACTTTTAATTAAATAATAGATAAACAGGGGCACCTGGGTGGCTCAGTGGGTTAAAGCCTCTGCCTTCGGCTCAGGTCATGATCTCAGGGTCCTGGGATCGAGCCCCACATCAGGCTCTCTGCTCAGCAGGGAGCCTGCTTCCCCCTCTCTCTCTGCCTGCCTCTCTGCCTACTTGTGATCTCTCTCTCTCTGTCAAATAAATAAATAAAATCTTTTAAAAATAAATAAACAAACAAACAGATGAACATAAGGGAAAAAAGAGAGAGGCAAACCAAAAAACAGATTTTTAACTACAAAGAAAAAGCTAATGGTTATTGGAGCGGGGCGGGAGGGTGGGGTGAGTGGAGGGATGGGTTAAACCAGTGATGGGTATTAAGGAGGGCACTTGTGACGAGGAGCAGCTGTTGTATGTAAGTGAGGAATCACTAAATTGTACATCTGAAACTAACACTACACTGTATGTTAACTAACTGGAATTAAAATAAAAACTGTGATCAAATGGATTGGAGTCAAGTCCTTTTTCCATTATTGTCCAGTGATCTTTGAATTTCCCTGAGTTTCAGTTTCCTCATCCTTAAAATAGATAAGAATAGATACATAGATATAATAATAGATAATATGGATAATAACAGAATATAACTCAGAGAATGATTGTGATGATTAAACAAAATCGTCAAATTAAGCTTCTAATTCAGAGTCTGGCACAAAACAATCAGCCAATAAATGTTGGTTAATGTAAATATAAAGTAATTTTTGAAAAGTAGTATAAAAGTTTTGTTACATGATACTATAATAAAATGTACCTGATTCATATTAATTTGTGTGATGATTTCAAAGAAGTTCTAAAAGCAGGCACATCTACTTACTTTGCATTTCCACAGATAAACTAACCTCAAAGAAAAAAGTTTAGCTATCTAAGTTAGAATGGCTAGGTACATAAAAAATGTTGAGAATCTATGCGCTACCTAGGACTTCTCAAAGGCTTTCCATGGTGCCTTAAACACATTCTCTTCCTCTGCCCTCAGTGAACACATTCAGCAAGCAAAAAAATCAAGATTACAGGTGGCCGACTCCTTTATTTTTTAACTTTATATTCTTTGTTGGGTTACAAACTACCACAATTATCAAATCTGAATACTCTACAATATTATCTCCTCTGCTTTCTGGATTTTCCTCAAGTGTGTCCTTATACCCCTGTCTCCGTCTAATGAAATGTAATAAAACATTGTAAAGGTCATGTGGGAAATGAACATTTCAAGCATATAGCACTTACAAACTAGAGGCTTGGAATATACTCTTTCTTCCTCTCAAAAGTCACATCAAGCTCAATGGATAACTATTTAGTCTGCAAGTGGCAGTAAAACATCTGGAAAAAGTGGAATTAACTGGTTCTTCAAATTCCATTGTGATTTTTCCTGCCATTATCTTCTGACGCTTCTTTCAAGACTATCTTCATTATGATATACTTGAAATCTCCTGAATAAATACAACTTCGATAAGATTAAGTAGTTATTTTCAAGTAAAACTTTTATCAAAAGTTTCACCAAGTGGTTAAAATAAATATATGAAATAGCTTCAGTTATTAGGGAATATTTTCAAACAATACAGCTTTCAGGAAAATGACATTAATTAATAGTTTGGTTCGATATAAATCATGTGTTTTCTTAACATTCAAGGAATACAGAACGTTTTTTTCACTTTCATTTGATTTCACTAAATAATAAGCCCAGGTATTCATTTTTTTAAGTGTTCATGTAACTAAAATGAATATAGGGGATGAGAGGGCAATTTATTTAGGCTTACACAAAAATATCACTGCACTATTCGGATATTAGAGTAAATTAGAAAAGGTGGTTTCTAATTAGAGTAGTACCCACACATATACACACACAATAAATTTACAGGTCATCTACAACAAAATACTGCCAGAGTCTTGTTTTGAAATGAGATCCTTTCCAATCTGTTTTGATAAGCCACATTTATAATATCATCAACAAACAAGAGCTGACTGAAAACATGAAACAAGAACAGAAAGACACAAGGAAACAACAAGATTTTATTGGGTAGTGATTGACTTGTACATGGAATTTATCTCAATAAAGTAATCCATCTCTCTCTCTCCAAATATATATATATATATATTGGTCAAGTAACCACATAGAGTTCAATTTGCTCAAAATTGTAGTTTTTGGCAATTTCTCATAATGGGAATACTTTGTTATTTCATGCAATTCCAAGGATCTAAAGAACAATTAGAATAATTCCTCAACCCAGAGATTTCCAAACTTTCTCATTTGGTGACACTCATAGTGATTTTTACTTGGTAGTCCTGGGCTGAAAGAAGTCTGTGAGTCGTGTTTATTAAGCAGTTATGTTCAAACAATAAATATTTATATTCTAAAAAAATTAGTTGCCAAATGACTAATAAATATGAATGAAAATAAAACATTATTTTTATTTCATTCTTTACCACAATTTCTTAATAAAGAAATGCTCATACCTGTTAAGCATGATATAATTTCTCAAATTTTAGAATAAGACTGAATGCTTTCACTGCCTTTTTCTGTTACTCACTGATTTTGTGTTGTACTTGCTTTTTATCACAACCACCACCAGAAACTAAGCTATACAAAAATATGATGTTGCAAAAAGTAATATATATGATCTAAGCCTGAAACTGTAAATAAATAACGTCAATCAAGTGATTTGTACTGTGTCTGACTGGCTGTGTTGTCCTTGAGAAATTTAAAATATGTGGTGATTTACTGGGAGTTCACTGAAGAGCTTTGGACCACTTACACACATAGTATGGAACCATAACCTTAAATAATTATTTCTTACCATGAAAATTCAAGGTATGTTATTCAACAGAGGCTTTTGTGCTGTGACAAGTAGAGTGTCATGGAAAGCTACGACACGTTCTTTCCTCAAACAAAGGAAAAAGGCTAGATGAAATCCTTCTCCCCATAACACAATATTGTTAGCGTAGTAACACAAACTTGGTGCAACACTATCAGTGACTGGCTTCTTAACCTTTTTCCTGGCTGTTTTCTTAAACTGGCTAAGGGCAGAGGGGGCACAGGTGGAGTGTAGGAGTTAGCAGCTAAAGATCCTGTTTTCTTGAGGGGTATGGGATAGAATATGAAAGGGAGAACAAGGCTAATGAAAAATCCAGGTCACTCCACACTAAGAAATGGGGAGAGGAATGGTGGGTCCTCTCATCTCCAGTATTCTCCCATGCTTATCTTCTAAAATCTGGCCAACAAATATCACCTAAATAGGTGATTCCTTAAGGCTCTGATCTTGCCCAGGAAGCTCCCAGGTAGCTGCTGGATCTAGAATCATCTCATGATTACTTAAGCCAGGGCAAGAAAACACAACTAATTGGTGCCAAACCAAGCAGGAACTTGAACAGGTCTAATTTTGCATCATTCTGGCCATTCTGTTAACTCTCATTTTATGTAATTTATGTAATTTTAATATTTTGGATCCACTCATTAAATTACTGTGCCAGGAAGTTTAACTACATCATATATAGGTATCCATGGCAAGTCAGTTCTGTACCAACACAAGAGTTACACAGATAAATAATTTTCTCTAATCAGAGAAGAGAATATCTTTAATGGTTTCTCATAAGTAATAAGAATGTGAGTTTATTTGTCCAGATTCTTTTTTTAAAAATATTTTATTTATTTATTTGATAGAGAGATCACAAGTAGACAGAGAGGCAGGCAGAGTGAGAAGGGGAAGCAGGCTCCCTGCTGAGCAGAGAGCCCGATGTGGGGCTTGATCCCAGGACCCTATCATGACCTGAGCCAAAGTCAGAGGCTATAACCCACTGAGCCACCCAGGCACCCGGATTTGTCCAGATTCTTAAGACTTATCCTTGTCTCCAGTTCCTTAATGGCACCAAATAGGAGGCATCCAAACTACTGCCTTGGATCAGGGTCAGACCTTGGAGAACTTAGAATGCCTGATGGAACTTTCCAGTCATGCTGGAAGACAGATTTTCACCAGAAGTAGGAAACATACCCTGCTACTTTAAAATATATTTGAACCTGCTTGAAGTAGTTTTAGGAAATATCATTGACTTTTCAATATTCATTTTATAACCAATCATTTTATTGAACTTATAATATTCTTCAGTAGTGCTTTGGATATCAAATTATTGTTAAGTTTGTGTTCCTGTTATCTAATATTTATACCTCTTATTTTCTCTCTTTTCTAACCAAAGTGACTAGAACTTTCAGAATAATTTTAAAAGATATTACTGATAGTGAGCAAATTTAGACGATTCCTGACTTTAATGAAAATCTTTCCAGTACTGTTCTACTAAATATATTGCTGGCTACATTTTCCAATTTAAAAATTGTGCAATACATATTGATATATTTAACATATCTTTCTCATTTACGGCCATATACACAATTTTTGTCAGCATGTCTCCCTCTAAAACAGGTTATTATTCCTCAAAAGTACATTCCACGACATAAAAAAATATGCAATTCAACAGGAAACAAATTATTTTAATAGTGCTTTGTCATTTTCATTAAGATAATAACAGTAGTAACAATAGTGATTTATGACAAGTGGCGTTTCTCAACACTTCTTTATGTATTTATTACTGTTTATTTTTCTAGCCACAAATACTTGAATTAATGGCCTCATACTGACTACTTAAAACCAAAAAGTCAAAACTTGAACCACTGATACTTATTCGAATAATAAGTTAAAAAGAATAATAATAATAAAATTAGGGGCGCCTGGGTGGCTCAGTCGTTAAGCGTCTGCCTTCGGCTCAGGTCATGATCCCAGAGTCCTGGGATCGAGTCCCGCATCAGGCTCCCTGCTCGGAAGGAAGCCTGCTTCTCCCGCTACCATTCCCTCTGCTTGTGTTCCCTCTCTCACTGTTTCTCACTGTCAAATAAAAAAAAAAAATCTTTAAAAAAAAATTAGCACTAATGTTTGTAGTAACGAGAAGTATTAGACAATTTAAGTTTAATATTTTACTTGAATCTGTTGAAATTAAAGCAAATAAGAAAGCGGCCACAGACATCAGGGTGTTGATAACCTCCCAGATGGTAGGCAGACTACAAGACAGAAATGAGACTCAACTCATTTAATTTTGCTACTTGTCAGCTATACTGATAATATGAAGGGTGGCAGAAACTGTTAAAAGGAGGTGATGAAGTATGCCATTTATTTAAATGACAGAGTCCTTTATTAGTGCCTATTTATCATAGATAAATTAGAGTGAATGGTGAGAATAGTTAGCAGACTGCTAGGGCATGAGAAAAATATTACAGCAGCTCTTAGGAGATCAATGGATTTGAAAAATGTGGGTCTTCTAACAATCATTGCTTCACATATACAAAAACATTTAGGACCCACGTGGAATATTTTTCTTTGACCATTTTTTCTCCTATCTCTCCCCCACTGTTTCAAAGAACATACTGGCTTCAGACATCCTTCAGTTTAGCTATTGTCAATAAACATTTTGTTCAACCTTCTTTCAAACTATAGGTAAGAAGGATATAAACCAAGGTGGAATAACATTTCTAAAATAAGTTTATCAAAACACTGAGATAACACGGGGAAGATTGAGCTTGACTTACTAACTTATGAAAGATGAATTGTTCTTCCCTGATCTGAAAGGAAACTGATTTGACAAACTATCCACTACCAGCCAAATATCTCATCAAATTATGAAACCTTCCCATAAAACTAGATTTTATAAAACTATTGCTTTCACAATACATATAAATAGCAACAGATACAAGATAAAAGCTGATTCTATTTAATTTCCTAATATTAATTGAGGTGGGGGGTTCCTATTTTTTTATAAAGTTGTTTCAAATAAAACAATAAATCTTGTAACACTGTAACACTGAAAAAAATAAATAAATAAAATTATAAAAAAAACTTTACCCTAAGAAGTAGTATTGGTTCTGTCCAGTGCTATCGTTCAGGGTTTGTTTTACAAATATGATATCCTTACTTGTTTTTAAATTGTATTATAGTTAGAAAAAAGGATGCTGGCAACTTTAAAAAGGATAAAGTTTGGGTGGAAAGAAAGTAGGAAAGAAAAAATAACTCTCTAGAGTGATCTGATAGTAAACATTTAAAAAGGAGACAATAAGAAGTTCCCCTGAGAAAACTAAATATTTTCCACTATACTTAACTTTTCAATAATTGGGAAAGAGTTCCTGGCCAACAGAGCATCATATTTAAAGTAATGAATATATCAGAGAAACCTGGTCACAATGATGAAACCTTCTGCTTTCTGGTATGTCTGTGCAGTGATAAGAACTGATTGATGACTCTGGTAATTTGAGGAAGTGTTATGCTAAGCATGATCTCTCAAAATAATCATGAAATAAGCCTGCTTTTAGAAAGAGAGATGCACAGCTGCAGGGGCCAATTCCAGACTTTCAGTGAAAGCAAACCTTAAGCAGAAAGAAATCTGTAATATTTTATCCTGTGGTCTATAGTCTTTCCTCAACAAGTGATCCAATTTAAATAACCTTTATTTAAGGTGTATTACCTCTGAATGTTCAGTATGCTTAGCCTTGGTACTCCACAATATCTTCTTGCATTAAGGTTGTCCTTACTGGCAGGTGGCCAAATGTAGCCATTGCTGCCAACTATACTCTTTCCTTAAAATTCTACTCCTGTTTTGCAACTTTGTTCTGGTAGTGACTGTGGATAAGTTTATTGCTTCCTGGTGCCAAAGACACAGCTTCTGTTCCATTACTAAGCTTCATGAACCTTCCTACCTTAAGAATAATAGTGTCCTTGTGGGTTATAGTAACTCTCATCCATGTCTACAAAAAAGGACATTCTTCTGGGAGGAAAAGCTTCCTGCTATAATCCTACTCAATGATCTTAAAGGTAAAATTATGCTTTTTTCTCTATATATTCTCTATATATCCATCTCTATATATTCATATGGCACAACTCTGCCCAGAGGATAGAAATAAGATACTGCTCTAATGGTGTACAGCTTGACTTGGTGGGTTATGGCAGGCTTTGTTCCCAGCCCTTTGCCTCCGAACACAACCGTCTGGCCATCCCTGTTTTCCATGTCATTTCCCCAACCCAGATTTTCCCTCATAGTTTAAGAGCTGGTAATTAATTTTACTCTGCCTTTCTAACATATTGTTTGACTTTTTCCCCTTCAATTCTCCATTCTGTAGCTGACAGGACCACCCATCCTGCTACTGTATTGGAAAATAAAATGTTAATTTTATTAGACATTAATAGATACACTAGCTTTACTCAGTGTACTAATTGACCACAAATTTGGGGGTACAGGTAGCATACAGTACTGGATGAAACAGTTCTATCTGAATAAGCATCCTGATTCTCAAGATCACCCCTGATGTGCCCAAGTGCTACCTCACGTGAGTGCTACTCCACATACTGGCACACATGCAGGTGTGCACGCGTGCGCGCGCGCACACACACACACACACACACACAGAAAGAGAAGGAGGTCAAGGAAGTGCCGTAGTTATGGAGATACTCTCTTTTAATAAAACTGTTACAATTCATTGGAATGGACATGTGTGGGCTTATCTCCCTCCTCCCTGAAAATCCTTGTTTCCTTAGTGATTTTTAAAATTGGTATGACTAAGCCTTGGAGATCATATTCTATCTCTACCTAAGAATACTGGCTTGTGTAAAATCATTTTGTTAGCTGATCATAATAAGACCACCTATATTTTGTAGGTAGGGACACTGGATTATGATAGTGTAGATAAGGTATACGAGATCTGCTATTAGACAAAAGCTAAAACTGTACCACTTTCCAGTTGCATGACTTTGTATAAATTTCATATCTCAAAACCTCAATATTCTCATCTCTAAAATGGGAGTAATAATGTTTCTCTATAGGCTTGCTGTGGGACAAATGAGACAATATTTATATAGTGCCACCTTGCTGGGTACGTGTTATGTAATTAATAAATGGGAGCTCTAATTTTATTGCTATTATCATTATTGTTGCTGACAAGATGTATACTTAATAAAAAATAAAACAATTGCTCTCAGTCAATGAATATGAACATTTTTACCCATAATACAATCCCAGGGTAGAAGTAAATTATGTTGCTGAATTATAAAATAACCAGAAAACCTAGTTTTCCAAATCATTGCAGAAAGTTTCACAATTGAAAAAGAAATTAAAATAAATATTAAGCCAGGATGGGTTGGGGTTTAGCAATCACAAAATCTGCTAAATATAAACCACGTATGTTTATAATATTATTTTTTCTCTTATTAAATTATACACCAGTATTTTTTTTTCATTATAAATAACCCAAGGGAAAAAGCATGGAAGATAAATAAAATAATGTATTTTTATAAGGGGAAAGTACAGGGGTGCCTGGATGGCTCAGTCGTTAAGTGTCTGCCTTCAGCTCAGGTCATGATCCCAGAGTCCTGGGATCGAGCCCCGCATCGGGCTCCCTGCTCTGCAGGGAGAATGTATATAATTATATACATTCTCGCGCTACCATTCCCTCTGCTTGTGTTCCCTCTCCTGCTGTGTTTCTCTCTGTCAGATAAATAAAATCTTAAAAAAAAAAAATAAGGGGAAAGTACAAACCACATCTCCCTTTAAAGCCCTGAGATTTTATGATGCAACATTACAAGGTAAATCCTACTGGGATTGCAGCATAAGATATAGGTTTCTAGTATTTGTTGTTTTATTCCATATAGTTAATAAAGTTACTTTTACTGTGATTTTGCAACCAATAGTTCAGTTATGTAAATGTCTTTGCTCTTATAGTATCTCAACCTATGATATCTAGGTCAGAAATAATTGTTTTAACAACTTGGGGTTTCTTTGTTTTTCATCAGTCAGAAATCTATTTAAATTAAGAAAGCAAAATGAAGCTTAGTGCTTCCAACAGATTTAAAAAATACCTACACTTCTTGGGGCGCCTGGGTGGCTCAGTCGTTAAGCGTCTGCCTTCGGCCCAGGTCAGATCCCAGGGGCCTGGGATCGAGCCCCGCATCGGGCTCTCTGCTCTCCAGGAAGCCTGCTTCTCCCACTACCAGTCCCTCTGCTTGTGTTCCCTCTCTAGCTGTGTTTCTCTCTGTCAAATAAATAAAATCTTTAAAAAAAAAAAAAAA
>CM053603.1:66388253-66408026 GCA_028646535.1 Procyon lotor | reverse complement strand
GGGCGCCTGGGTGGCTCAGTCGTTAAGCGTCTGCCTTCGGCCCAGGTCAGATCCCAGGGGCCTGGGATCGAGCCCCGCATCGGGCTCTCTGCTCTCCAGGAAGCCTGCTTCTCCCACTACCAGTCCCTCTGCTTGTGTTCCCTCTCTAGCTGTGTTTCTCTCTGTCAAATAAATAAAATCTTTAAAAAAAAAAAAAAAATACCTACACTTCAAATGGGACAAAATGCATAGTCAAAAACAAAGAAGCATGCTAAGTGCAGTTAAAGAAATGCACTGCTCATTCAAGGTTGTTTTTTTTAATCTATCAGAAAAAAATGATAACAGAAAATAATTTACAAAGTTATAAAATATCATAGTGTTTCTGATGAAAGGGTCAAAATTTTAATATCTCTCCTTCTCATCCAGCTAAGAATGCAGGCAACCAAAGCATTAATTTCAGCTTGATATTTTTAGAGCACTGGAAACAACCATCTGAGGTTCAATAGGAGTTGAAGTCCTTCGAAGTTCATCAATGAGAAGCAAGGCACTCTGTGACCCAGCCACCTCCTTTGGAGGACAGGGGCTGGCCCTGTGGTGGGCACAGGGAAAGGCGCTTTGAGCCAGTGTGCTTGCCTGAGACAGGGGGATTCCTAGAGGGCAGATCATCTAATTGTTCTAACCCAGAAAAATTAGATAATCAGACTCAAAAAGATGAAATGACTTGCACAGGTTGGGCATAAACTCTGCAAACGGTAGAAGCCTTCTCTGTCTTATTCTGTTGGGTTTTACAGAGTCTAGAGCTATACCTAGCATATAAAAAGTTTTGGTAACTAGTTATTCAATGAATGAATGAACAAGAATTTACTTAAGGGATAACTTTTTTTCTGTCATCAATTTGGCCAATTTCATGTCACAGTTGAAGAACATTGGATTGCACAACATTTTGTCAGTATCTTTTTTTCTTCTCTTTTTGGTTTATAACAGGTATTTTGTCAAAAAATTTTCTAAAAAGAAGACAGTTTACCTATATAACTACTAAGTACAGAATTGGTTCCATTGCAGTGAAACAAATTATGGCAAAACAGGAAAAATTTTCTTCGAACAAGACACAATGGTGAATTAAATGCCTTTATTTGCATCTTAATTATAATATCTTCCATTTGTATAGAACTATAAGATTTCTAAAGTAGGCCATATAAATTATACCTTAACATTGTTTTATTTCAACAATGAGGGTAACTGATTCCCTAATATTTGGAAGTGAACCAGTTGCAGCTTCCAGACAATGGATAATAATTAGAGAAAAAACAATTAGAAATTAGAAAGAGCACCTGAGTGGCTCAGTCAGTTAAGCGTCTGCCTTTGGCTCAGGTCACGGTCCCAGGATCCTGGGATCGATTCCCACATTGGGCTTTCTGTTCAGCAGGGAGCCTGCTTCTCCCTCTGCCTACTGCTCTGCTTGCTTGTGCTCTCTCTCTCTCTCTCTCTCTTTCTCTGTCAAATAAATACATAAGATCTTAAGAAAAAGAGAGAGAATTAGAAATAGGAATTATAAAAGAATAATTAAAAAAACATGCACATTGCCCCTCCCTCTCAAAAAAAAATCCTACTCCCCCACTCAGTGTGGTATGGAAAGTCAAAGCATGTGTAGCAAACATAGTAACTTCTCCTTACACTAAAATACAAGCTAAATACAAATGAAAATAGTGAACAAAAGGAGTGATTCAGGTTACAGTTTCGAAATCTAGGAAGATTATATTTCTGGGGTAAATTGACTTGAATAAGGTGAGGTAAAGAGAACCCACTTCCAAAATTATTAGTGAATAATAAAAGCAATAAAAATTGAAGTTATCTTTTAGCATGCAACCATGTTCATATATTCATAGAACATGGGCTTATAATTATATACATCTGTTTGTTTTTTTTTTTTTACATCTGGGTTTTTAAAAATTTTACATTTTTAAAAAATATTTTACTTATTTATTTGTCAGAAGGAGATTGAGAGAATGAGTGAGCACAAGCAGGGGGAGCAGCAGACAGAGAGAGAGGGAGAAGCAAGCTCCCTGCTGAACAGGGAGCTTGATGCAGGACTCTATCCCAGGACCGTGGGATCATGACCTGAGCTGAAGGCAGATGCTTAACCGACTGAGCCATCCAGGCACCCCTATACATCTGGGTTTTAATTTGTTCATTTACCCAACCATCCACTTGTCTGTCCTTCTGTCCATCTATCCAGCTGTCCATCCATCCATCTATACATCCATCCCCTGACTCATTTAACCATTCATCCAAGCTTTTGTTCATTTAGCTACTAAGTTCTAAGCCTTGTGGATTTAGTGATCCCCATCTTTCTTTACTTCTACAGAGAATTAATTCAACAACTAATTAACCAATTAAGTATTAGATTAAAATTGTGATAAATATCATAGTGTAGAAATGTCAAGAGCTATGACTGCTTATAGCAGCAGTTTATGATCTCTTTTGGGGCTCAGGAAAGGCTTCCTTGGAGACATTAGTTCAAAAGGATACAGATAAAACCATTATTTAGTGGGAGAGCACGCTGGACTGGATGAGGAACAATTTTCAAAGAAGGAGGGACATTTGTAGGATTCTGAAAAGGACCATAGAACCTATGAGAAATTGAAAGAAGAAGAATGTGGCTAAAAGGAAGAGAATAAAAGGAAGACAGGTCACCCCAAAGGAAGAAGAGTTTGGTTGTGGGGAGTTCAAATGGGGAGTTTGGGGCCAGCTTAAAGAGCTGGGCCTTAATCCTAAAAGCAATAGGAAGACACTGAAGAATGTAAAGCGGGGTAAGATATGTGGCTGGGGGTTGGAGTATTGGGTGGCTTGCGTGATGAGCATTAAGAATGGCATGTGAGGGGTGCCTGGGTGGCTCAGTGGGTTAAAGCCTCTGCCTTCGGCTCAGGTCATGATCTCAGGGTCCTGGGATCGAGTCCCACATCGGGCTCTCTGCTCAGCAGGGAGCCTGCTTCCCCCTCTCTCTCTCTGTCTGCATCTCTGCCTACTTGTGATCTCTTTCTCTCTCTGTCAAAAAATAAATAAAAATATTAAAAAAAAAGAATGGCATGTGATGTGATGAGCACTGGATATTATACACAACTAATGAATTACTAAACACTACATCTGAAACAAATGATGTATGTTTACATCATCATATGTATGCTTACAACATCATAATATGTTGACTAATTAAATTTAAATTAAAAAAAAAGATATGGTCATATGAGTGTCCTTGAAAGATCCTTTTCAATGAATCTTGAGAACATATCATGGACAATGTAAAAATAGAAAAGTGTGAGACATCGTTGCTACAAAGAAATGATTATGGATTTGATTAGAATCCTAGTGGGAGACATAAAGAGAAGCAAATAATAGGGATTTCAGAAGCAACATGTGAATCAGGAAGCAGTTTGGTCTGGATTTTAAATACTTGGAGAAAATTTTGTTTGTTACTTCTTTTATAAGAATCTAAAACTTGGAAGTATTGATTTCTTTCAGATAGAATCTAGAAATTCAGCCCCCAGGAGGGAAAACTGACACAATATTCATGCTGGCTGCTGACCAATTTTTTTAGCTAACAAGTTATCAAGATCTCTGTGAAAATGTATTTTTTAAAAAGATTTTATTTATTTGAGAGAGAGAAAGTGAGAGAGAACATGAGAGTAGGGTGAGGGCAGAGGAAGAAGCAGAATCCCTGCTGAGCAGGGAACCCAACAAGGAGCTAGATCTTGGGCCTCTGGGATCATGACCTGAGCCAAAAGCAGACACTTAACCAACTAAGCCACCACCCAGGTGCCCCCCAAGCAGTATCTGTTATTCATTAGTTCTAACTTGGCTTAAAAAAAATCAAAATGGCCACATGGTTCCTTCCCAAGAGATTCCATAGAATTTGTGTGGAAATAATTTAAAATGATCATATGCTTTACAAAACATTAAATCTTGTGAAAATTGGGGTGTGCCACTTATAGCTGTTGTAGCACCCATTTGGCAGAAGTTTATCATCTGCTTGACATGTTATCTTCTATCTTTATGGTGGCATTGGCTCTGTGTATGGTGTGGTATGTTTGGACATAGGGTGAAGGCAGTGTTCAGGGGGAGGGTGAGCAGTACCAATCTAGTTTTTCAGATTATAATCAATGATCTAGCCATAGTAGTATGTGGAAAAATAGTTAAGGAAAGGGAAGGGAAGAAGTTCCTATTGCTTCTTCTACTCATTTCTTCCTCTCCTTACCCAAATTACCCTTATTACCTAAGATTCTGAACACAATTATCACTTATATGAAACTTGCTGGCCTGAATTTACATTCTGAAAATCTAAAGCAGTCAAAACAATTCACTCCTTCTAAAAACATTTTGTTTTATAATTTGCTGCCCTTGGTGGTCAGATAATTTCTCTATACATCTACCTTTAAGGTATAATATAATGAATATGTAAAAGATGTCTTTATGACAGCTTTATGTATTTCTTCTCTTGGTAATTAAAGATATATGCATACCCAAGATTCCAGAAATACACATTAAAAGCAACAAAATATAAATAAAAATGATGATTCTGACAATGATGTTGAATCTCAACGAATAACCTATACTCAATGAATTGCAGGCTAAGTGTCTTGTGCAGTGCTAGGGATATAATAAAGAGTATATAAATGCTAGTCATCATCATCATGTCTGTGTAATTCTTCTAATTCAATTTTGTACAATAATCCAAAACGTGTAAAACAATTCAACTTATAAATCAACTTATAATCTTGAGTAAAGAATGAACCAAATATCATTAGCCAGGAGAAAAAATTAAAATTGGTTAAGTTTAAAGGGTTTTAAATAGGAAATATAATTTTTTATCTCTTTCAGCATCTTCATCAACTAAAACCTGCAGTTGGCATCATTCTATGTCCAACAAAGTGAAAACATTTTCACAAATGAAAAAATATATATACCCCTAGGGCTCTTTATAAATACTTGCTTCAGAGAATTCTTAAGTACTTGCTCCACAGTTGGTCCTTTAAAAAAAGAAAAGGAGAAGAGTCTCCAATTTCAAAGACTTTGAAGCAACAGAATATTCTGTTTTATGTTCAGAGGTAATTTCTATTCTTATAGACTGTATTTGGATACCAGCAATATGAGACCATGAAACATTTTTAGAAGGTACTGAACTGAGGAAAATGCATGTGTTCATGTACTGAGCAGATAAAAATAATGTTAGTACTTAGGTTTATTTCATTCTATCCAGTTACACTTATTTCTTAATAGTTTTCCAGCATAATGAATTCCAAGTTTGGCACTAGAATTGGGAGGTACTATGCCCAGAAGATGAAAAAAATTTGTACTCTGAAAGTGAGCAGTGTTTGAAGTGAAAACATTTTTGAGCAAGGGAGACATGGCTTTTAATCACTTTTAATCACTTAATAGCTGGGATAACTTTAGTGGTTAGTAGACTTGGATCCTAAGTTTCCCTATCCGCAAAATAGGTTTAAGGATAATTTAATTTCAAAGTTGTAGCCAGAAAATAAAATAATATGCATAAAATGCATGCCACATACAAGCACTCACTTATTCAAAAATCAATTACTGAATACCTAATATGTACCAAACCTAACAATGAGGAAACACGTCTGAACAATAAAGATATATTTCCTAGACATATTCTATTAGGGCATACAGAAAGTAACCAGAAAAACCAAACATTTCCAATTTACAGTGTCAGAAATACAGATCGAAAAACACGGTTCAGAATAACTGGCTTGTACTCTTCACAAATAAAGATAAAGGTCGAAGAACTGTTTCACAATAAAACCCTAAAGAACAAGAAAACTACATGCAGTGTATAATCCTAGACTGAACAGAACAGAGGAGAAATGGGTACAGAAGATATTATTGGAATAATTGACAAAATCAAATATGAACTGTAGCTTTGGTAATTTTATATCAATATTAAATTTCCTGATTTTAATAACTGTTCTATGGTAAGAAGACATCCTTGCTCTTAGGAAAATCACACTAAAGTGTACAGGTTTAACGGAACAAAATGTTTCCAACAATCCTCAAAAGACTCAAAAATATGGAAGGAAAAGGGGATGGAGGATGCAAAGGGGAGAGGTAACAATAAAGCAGTGGGGCAAAATGCAAATAATAATAAGTCTCTATAAAGTCTATGTGAGAGCTCATTGTACTATTCTTGAAAATTTTCTGTCAGTCTGAAATTATATAAAAAATATGAAAGCACTTTGATTCAGGAAAGGTAAAGAGTAATTAAACGAGTATTATTCCCTTTTTTCCTTGTTTTGGAACCTGCCTTTCTAGAATGAATTTTGCTAATCTTATTCAGAATTCAGCAGTAGAAATTGAGAGTTACACTCTGTAGGTTCTCCATATCGAGTAGTACAGTTCTACCTCAATGGATTTGATGAATTCAATAATTTTATAGTACAGGACTTCAGGCAGAATTATATTACTGACTTGAATGAGGTGAAAAACAATCCTGAACACCTGGCACAGCTTCTAAAGCTGGTGTTTTATTTGGAAAACAAACTCGATGTGTAGCAAACATAAATAGCATATTGACATTTCATTGCTAAGGAATTGACCTTACCTTCAATTCTCCTAACAAGTGAGAGAAATGAAAAACTTTAGGTAGTTAAGACACATCTGTAGCTTTCAATTTAATTACTCTAGCATTGCTTGGACTGGGCCAAATCTACAATATACAACAAAGCCTTTATTATATTCATTTCCTGATTAATTAATAGTGTCACACATAAAACCTATTCGTATCAACTAGAAGGATTACTTCTCATTTTTTGGAATAAGTGTACATGCACATGCTTGTGAATATTTTAGTTTGTATGTTTGTTGTCGAGCAGAAAACCATGTATATAAATTCAAAAGAACACGTATACACAGATAATGTTTACAGTATGTGAAAAAATAAGGTCAAATAATTTTGAAAAGCACTATACATATATTTTGCAAAGAAAATTTGTACCTTTGACTGTAAAAAGCAGACACTTGTGAAAATATAAAATTTAGAAGTACTGTAATGGTCATTATTTTAAGTTTTTAACTTCGGCATTATTAGTTTCTTTTGACCTATTTCATTCTTGGGCAAGGAAATAATATCTCTATTTTACCCAAACACCTTAAAATTACATAATGTGAAGATAATTCACTTCTCCTAAATTTACTATCTTAAGTGCTTTATCTTATTACCATTTAAGTATTTATTCTAAAAAAATAGGATAAAAAATTTTCAAGCCTAGAACTTCCACTTCCAATTACGTTGAGATTTCTTACAGCAAAGCAATAATCCTGCTAAGAGCAAAAAATATAATGAAATTTTAAGCAGTGGATTTGAAAGCATGCGAGAGCTGCCGAAGTAGCCGCTTTTGAAGCGCCAGATCCTGACGAGAAGGAAAACTTTACTGAGGTAAGCTAGGCTTTCTGTATGATGGCTTTCTTTTTGGAACATTTATTGATTCTTGACATATACCAAGATATGACTAAGCTGGGTGGAGAAGCTGCTAAGCATCCTAAAATACAAAAGAGCTTTTGTTAACCTCACATGTTTGAGGAATCAAGAATTGGAGTTCTGGTACAAAGCATCTAGGACTTGATTGATCGAAATTCCATTGATGAATAAGATTCATAGAAGTGAGAGTGGCACTCAAGACCTGCTGTCTCACTGAGTCTTTATCTGATTAAACTACATAGGAAAAGATAAAATGGATCCAAGCAGAAAGTGTGAGTAAAGCAACCAAATACGATCAAAGAGTAGTGTGGTGTTTTCAGCATTCCCTCAATGTTCAAGAGATCAAAATTGAAGCCCTCCAAAAAGGAGTGGCCCTGGTAAACACTCCAGGCTGTAACTGGGATCCCTGTCGGATATACTATGGGGGTAAACCAGAGGTAGACTGAACTAGGACAAGACTGCAAACTGGTATCAAGTTAGCTCAAAGTCTGACTGGATTTAGGTGATATGGCTCTTTTTGGCCTGCCAAAGGATGGGGTAAATCATCACTAAAATTCTTCACCAACAAGCTTAACAGTGAAATTAAAATTCCTTGGGACATTAAGAAATAAGATGAAAAGAAATAGGCAATAATAAGTCACACAAATAATACAGTCAAGAAATTTTAAAATAACTGTGATTAATATATAAGCAAATAGATGACCAGATAGTGTTCAGAGAAAATAAGAAAAGAATCAAATGGAAATTGTTTTAATTGAAAAATACTACGATTGACATCATAGCATGATAGATGGGACACAGCTGAAGAAAGACCAATGAACTGGATGACAGATCAATACACAACATCTAGACCATAATACAGAGAGCAAAATAGATGGAAAGTACAGAGAAGAGCACATGAAACATTTTATATAATGGGTGAGCCCAAAAACATGTACTACGTTTTTCATATCTGTATTACTTTTAATTCCAAACTTTCCATCAACAGTAGAATGAATAACTACACGTTGGTATGTTCATGTAATGGAAAGCTATTTAGTGCTGATAAATGAACCACTGCTACACTTAAAAACATGGAATCATTCAGACATAATATTATACAATTTTATATAATATTATACAAAAGAAGCCATATATAACAGTACATGCTGCATGATGCCATTTACATAGAATTCAAAAATGAGTAAAATAAATCTATTATTATTACCAGAGAGGGGTTAACTACTGGGGCTGCTAGGGATGCTAATATTCTACTTTTTGACTCCATGGTGGTTATGCAAATGTATTTGCATTGTGAAAACCTATTGAATTGTGATTGATTATGATTTGTGTGATTTTGTGTATGTATGCCAAGCTTCAATTAAAAACTATTCTAAACAATTAAAGCCTAGGTATATTAAAATTAAAATTCTGAGGGAGAAGATGAATCACATTCTCCCAGTTAAGAAACTTTCTGTGGACATTGATCGCTTTTGGCTTTCAAGGAATGTGAAGAATTAATCAAGAGAAAGGACATCAAAAATGAAAAAAAAAAAAAGTAATAGGAGGTGGGGTGGAGGATGTGTGTCTATCTGTAAGACTACTCAGTAAATCTGTATATCCTTAAAGAAATAAGCAGAATGGAGCCTGCTGGAGACCAGGTAAACTGTCCCAGGAATTCTTTCTCCTTTAGCAGTCCGGCAGACTTAGGGATAGTTGATGTAGCCAAAGGCAAGAATCAGAAATACCAGATATTAACAATAACAGTAGTACAGAATTTATACACAAATAACAAATCAAAGTGTTAATAGGACAGTCATCTCAGGGCGCCCGGGTGCCTCAGTGGGTTAAAGCCTCTGCCTTCGGCTCATGTCATGATCTCAGGGTCCTGGGATCGAGCCCCGCATCGGACTCTCTGCTCAGCAGGGAGCCTGCTTCCCCCTCTCTCTCTGCCTGCCTCTCTGCCTACTTGTGATCTATCTCTCTCTGTCAAATAAATAAATAAAATCTTTAAAAAAATAGTACAGTCATCTTGATGAGCAATGAGTAAAACATGGAATTATTAAATCATAATATTGTATACCTGAAACTAATACAACACTATATATTAAGTACACTGGAATTAAAATTTTTTTAAAAAGTATTTTGAATGTTATTTCCAGATAACAAATTATTTTTTTCTCTGTATTTTTTTCGTTTGTTTATTTGCTTTTCACCATTTCTAGACATAAAACGTCCCAGACTTATTTGGAGCCTCTTTCACTATTTTATTCCCTTTGATTAGGATTTCTTGATTCTAGATGCTGAGTTCCTTGACTGCTGTTTCTCACATAGTTATGTACCTATATTTCCTAATCAAGCACCAATCAAAGAGTAAGTACTAAACATATGTGTGGGATCTCTTACTAGTATAATCTAAACACAGGATTTGGGGACACTTGGGCGGGTCAGGCAGTTAAGCATCTGTCTTCAGCTCAGGGCAAGATCCTAGGGTCCTGAGATGGAGCCCCACATCTGGCTCCCTGCTCAGTGGGGAGTCTGCTTTTCCCTCTGCCTGCTGCTCCCCGTTTGTGCTCTGTATCTCTCTCTTTCTCTGACAAATAAATAAAACCTTTTAAAAATTTTTAAAAATAAGCCCAGGACTTAAATTATG
This sequence comes from Procyon lotor, assembly GCA_028646535.1. Lineage (NCBI taxonomy): Eukaryota > Metazoa > Chordata > Mammalia > Carnivora > Procyonidae > Procyon > Procyon lotor. The sequence continues at coordinate 66,397,926 of CM053603.1, read as the reverse complement.
GCTAATATGGTAGTATTTTATTTTATTTTTTAAGGATTTTACTTATTTATTTGACAGAGGGACAGAGATCACAAGTAGGCAGAGAGGCAGGCAGAGAGAGAGGGGGAAGCAGGCTCCCTGCTGAGCAGAGAGCCTGATGTGGGGCTGGATCCCAGCACACTGGGATCAAGACCTAAGCTGAAGGCAGAGTCTTTAACCCACTGAGCCACCCAGGCGCCCTTATTGTAGTATTTTAGATATGGTACATATTTTGCATTTATTTTTCCTAGAGAGAGGGAGAAAATAACCCAGGAACTACACCATCATTAGCAAACATATATTAGGATGTATTTGCCCTGTTGTGATTTAAAATCTTGCTAAATTTTCTCTGAGATTAGAGGTTTTGCCTGTGATCCTGCACATATGTTTATGATCAGCTTTTGCATTTGTCTCCAGACTAGACTGGATGTTAGTAAAAATTTCCATACACCTTTTTATCCGATTACTGTTTTGTGAGTACAAGGCATTCCTACTAATTACGTCTCTGGATGGCTCCCTGGAAATGTAATCAGGAAGAAAATCACAAATTGGCAAATTAACACTTTAAAAAGTCTTCCTGGGGAGTGAGGCAAGATGGCATGTGAAAGCTACCTTAACAAGTTCAGTATTACCACAAATGTTTCCTACACAACTGAGTTCAATTCTTTAAAAAAAAAATAAAACAAATCCTAGAAGAATTTAAAATTTATGAAAAAAAACCATATTTGCTTCATGTTAATATCAAAATCATAACTTTAGGTTTTAAAAGGTTATTTGCTTTGGCTATAGCTTCCAACAACCCAGCTGTCCCAGCTCCTGTAGTTTGTTTGCCAATGGACATGAGGAGATGGAGAACAGTGGAAAATAGTCGTGACTGTCTCTAATACATGCCAATCTTCTTTTACAATTGCCACTTTGACCAAATGATACCTCCTTTGCTTCAAAAATTTTCTGGGCTAGGTCCAAACATTACCAAAAACGGTGTACAAAGAATATTTTGTCACTGTTCCATACAACTGCACCAAACAGAAGAGAGGAAAAAAATTCTATGCTTTCCTACTATGTACAGCTAATTCCGTACATCACTATTAATCATAATCATATAACATATTTACTATTAAATAAAACCTTAGAGGCAATCTTACCTTAGAGATAAGGAACACTGAGGTGTAGAGATTGAGCTTCTTACCCAATACTTGACAGGTAATTAGTAACTAAACCAAACCACAATTTAACTACTCTGGCCAACAATAAGGAGGTTTTCCTGTAATAAACTTTTGGGGTAGCTCTTTCCAAAATGTGTGATTTTAAGGTTTAAAATAGACAGGGAGGTAATAAAACTCTTTCCCCAGTCTAGTAAAACATTTACTTTCTATCATGGAAAGTTCAATAATAATTGTTTCTTAGGCCCCTGAAATGACTACTATTTTTAGATGGTCCACCTTAGCAGATACAATGAGCCAGGGAAGGAAGAAAAATAAAATCTGCAGGAAGATTGAAGATAAAGAGGAGATAAGTAGAGAAATAGAGCACCAGGGTTGAAAAATACATATCGAATTTTGGAACAAAGGAACTTATATTAAAAATACCGGATGAGTATCAATCATATATTTACATGCAAAGTAACTACTGTTGTTATGTGGTTCAAAATATGTTCATAAATTCTTTGATACCCCTCTCTTCAAAAGACACAATGTAATTCCTCTCTTCTTGATTTTGGACTAAACTTAGGGATTCACTTTGAATGAATAAAGTATGTTAGAAATGATGGTGCTTGACTTCCAAGATGAGTCACAAAAGGCATTGTGACTCCCCTTTTTTCTTTTGGATTTCTCACCAGGTTCAGTCAGCTGTGGTACTGTGGGGACAGTAAATCAGCCTTATAGAGAGGCTTCTGCAGCAAGAAAGTGGGCCTTCGGCCAGCAACTGATACTAACTTGGTAGCATGTAGGTCACCTTGGCAATGGATCCACCAGCCCTAGTCAAGCCGTCAGGTAACTGCAGCCTTGGCCAATATTTTGACTGCAATCTCATAAGAAATCTTGAACTATAAAACCAGGCAACTAAATGTGTTCCTGACTCACAGAAACTGCAACATAGTAAATCTGTTTATTGTTTTAAACCATTGTTTTAAATGTTTTTAAACCATTTATTGTTTTAAAACATTAAATTTAGGAGCAATTTGTTAAAATGCAATAGATAACTAATAATGTTGTCATGTTGAAGTGAAAAGTAGCATCACAGAAAACACCATTATTGGAGTGAGCCATATGAAACTGTTGTTTCTGTAGGTCGTACATCAGCCATTCCATGTGGTTCAACCTTCAGGAGTTCTACCAACTTGTTTCTTTCCTGATTTGGAAGGGACTTCAGTCTCTCAAGACACATTGTTCAATGTGTTTGTCATTTTCTAAATTATAATCACATGGCAAAATAGTCAGGACTTTCTGGCATAATGTTCTGATGCAAGAGTTGGAAATCAATTATTTGTGGATTACCTCTTAGTTTAGACATGTAAAAGATAATGATTAGCAAATGATCATTCTCTCTTGCAAAAGGTACTATGGGTTTTAAACTTGGAACAAATATTTGAATAAATGATAAAATATGTTTCAAATATCTTATACAATCCTAAGTACCAAAAGTCATTTTCTTCTGATCCTTAGAGACCCTGGTGGTTCTTAGGGCAACATGTTCTCTTTGCATTAAAACACAACCACAGTCTGTAAGTATGTAATTACCTTTGAGTGCTCTCCTCATTTTAATCCCATTAAGATGCCTCAGCTGATCCACGTAACACAAAATTAGCCTTTTGATAACTTACTATCTTTTTTGACACAACCCTTGCCATTTACTCATTTCTACTGACAGAATATATCAAGCTGTTGAAAATTTATTTCTACTTCTAGTCTCTCTAGAGCTTTCACATATGTGCTTGATTTAATGCAAAGCTTTATGTGTAATCTTTCCAGCATTTCTCACCTATCCTTTTCATTTTCAACTTTAATTGAAGACAAATATTAAATGAGAAGTTATAAAAATTGGTATATTTTACCCTGACTCCAGATACAAAATTCTGCTATTATTTTAAAAAGCTTTTTTCTATTACCTTTCTTAAGAGTTTGTAGGGATGTATCATAAATGAATAACTGTCATGGGGTGTATATTTTCTTTGAAAAAAAAGAATCCATGAGCTAAAACTCTGTGATGACTAATGAAATTCCTCTGTCTTTGGAATCTATTGATAGAGGAACAGTTATTCTCATGATTCTATCTAGTGAAGTTTTGGTCAACAAAAAAATCCAGTGATATTTTTTGCTCAACAAGAAATCCAGGGGCGCCTGGGTGGCTCAGTGGGTTAGAGCCTCTGCGTTCAGTTCAGGTCATGATCTCAGGGTCCTGGGATCGAGCCCCGCATCGGGCTCTCTGCTCAGCAGGGAGCCTGCTTCTCCCTCTCTCTGCCTGCCTCTGCCTACTTGTGACCTCTCTCTCTCTGTCAAATTAATAAATTAAAAAAAAAAAACCTTTAAAAAAAAAAAAAGAAGGTTAAAAAAAAAAAAAAGAAATCCAGTGATTAACTGGAAGCAAGAAGGAAATCTTCACAAATTTAAAATTAGAAATCATGTTCCATTTTGTATATTACCAGAGCAGGAAGCTACCTGACTTCCTAGGAAGAGCTGATAATGTTAACTGTGCCTTTTTCTGGATAATAAGATTAGAATTGATCTTTATTGGGGTGCCTGGGTGGCTCTGTGGGTTAAAGCCTCTGCCTTCAGCTCAGGTCATGATCTCAGGGTCCTGGGATCAAGCCCCACATCAGGCTCTCTGCTCGGCAGGGAGCATGCTTCCCCTTCTATCTCTGCCTGTCTCTTGCCTGCTTGTGATCTCTCTATCTCTGTTAAATAAATAAATAAATAATTAATTAAACAAACAAACAAATAAATAAATACTTTTTTTCTTTAAAGATTTTATTTATTTATTTGATACAGAGAGAGAGATCACAAGTAGGCAGAGAGAGAAGCAGGCAGAGAGAGGGGGAAGCAGGCTCCCTGCTGAGCAGAGAGCCTGAATGTGGGTCTTGATCCCAGGACCCTGAGATCATGACCTGAGCCGAAGGCAGAGGCTTTAACCCACTGAGCCACTCAGGAACCCCAATAAATAAAATCTTTTAAAAAAATAAAAAAAAAAAGAATTGATCTTTATTTTCATTTGTTTATTTCATTTGTTTATTTATATTCCCTAGCATTAACTTTAATAATTAATGCATATTTCTACTCTATTATATAAATAAGCAATTATTAGCGATCATATTTATACTTTAGAATTTATGTACTATAAATGATATCTTAGTGTAAACACAGTAACTCTGTATGGCACAATGATACTAGAAATAATATATAAAGTTATCAATTGACTTAAATGTAGGTATAGAAATATTATTGAGTCTTTTTCTTATTTTATTTTTATAGAGCTCAGCCTATTTCTACATCCTCTAACAGAGAAATGTTATGAGCTGAAATACCTATCGCTACCCACATGGGGAAATTCTGAGCTTCTTAAACCATTGGCAAATAATGTGTACAGCTTGGACTTCCTTTGACAACAGAATGCTACATTAAAGACAACACAAATCTTCTGGCAATAACTCAAATTTAACAGGTTGCTGCAGCAAATCTATCCTTCTAAACAACCAGTGTGTGATCCCACAATAGTATCAACAGTGCACTGTACTGAGAATTAGAATGCTTATATTAAAGCTGCTAATTTGCAGTGGGTTTTATGGAGGTATAATTTTCCATTTAAAATGTAAACTTCTCTGTACAAAAAACCCTTGAATAATTATGGAAATGTAAGTAAATCCTTTGCAAAAAGTAATTATGGTGAGGGAGACTTTCTTTTGCCTTCAGTGTTTTATGAGTGTATTTGGTTCCATAGGCAAGCTAATTAAAATGTTGCAAGACACACTGAAATGCTGGCATTTTAGATGGAAAGCAGTTGTACTCCTGGCAAAGACTGTTTCATGTTTCTAAGGAATTTTGAAATTGTAGTTATAAACTATGCAGTCTAGCAAACTGAAAACAAGAGCCAAAATCATGCCCTCAGCTTTGAGATCTGTAGCCACATGCCACCACAAAGCCATGAATTCTCTAAGTATAAAATGGGACAAAAAACACATTTGTTTTGTTAGAAAACATTTGGAAAAGGGAGAGATAAAAGACTGTACTATTCATACAGTTAAAACAAGAAAAAATAATCTGGAAGTCATATAACTGTTTTAGGTTGATTATTTCCATCATTTAAAGATGATTAGCCAAATGGCTGGCAAATAGTGATTCCACCACAAACAAGAATGCTCTAGCATAAAGGCTAGTAAGATGGAGAACTGTGTTATGGTACAGTCCCAAGAGTAGATACTCTACCTGAGAGCCATAGATGTATAAGGCAGCTACAGAGTGATTATCAGGAGTACTGTACTGCATTTGGAATTTGAAATATCCATCTTTTTTGCTTTGGCCAGTGCTGCTTTGGACAAGATTTATTGAGTTGCTACTTTGTACTGATCACAGGGGTGGAAAGAGGAGTTTCAGTACTAAGAAGTCTAGTATGGTGTCTGTCTACATGGATTTACAGACCAATCCCTTGAGAAGGCAGTTTGGGATGTTACTGAGTTATGAATTCTGGGGCCAGACCACATGGGCTTAAATCTCACTTGCCCACTAATTATCTGTGTGATATTGGACAAACTAACTAACCTGTCCAGTATGCTTATCTGTGGAATAAGAATTATAACAATCCTTCCTCATGTAGTTGCTACGAAAGTTAAATGAGTTAGCCTACGTATAAATGCATAATTCCTGGCAGCCAGTATTGTATAGGTTATTTGCTATTATCTTACCTCCACTCCAACTCATCAGTGCTATAATTATTGCCTGCTTGATAACATAATAGCTAATTTTACAGATGGTAGGTATCTAGTAACAGTCAAAGATCAGAAAAAGTGTCTAGAAAGCATTCGGTATGGGCATCTGAAGCCTTTACTATTTGCTCTGGATGCAAAATATAAGGATACAGTAGGGCCATTATCCAAACAAGTTCATGTTAAATATGACAGAAGGCATACAAATAACATCTGAGAGCTGAAAGAAGGAATTGGAACCATTTTTATGAATTAAAAGAAAGTCAGCAGTTTAAAATTTTATCATCATCCATCATATTATCATTATTTAGTCCTTACTCCTTCTAGATGCCAAGCATTAAATAAACTCTTTAAATGCTTTCCCAATGAACACTGAAAGGAACATTATAACACAAGCATTATTTTTTACATTATTATGATCATTATTTTTACCCATTTTAGAAGTGAAGAGGCTGAAACTCAGATAACTTCAAGTTTTCCCAGGCTATACAGATAGTGATGAAGATATGACAAGAACTCTGGTCTCTCTGAGTCTAAAGTATATGTTATTATACGCTCTTGCAATCCTTATCATATTATGAGCATGTTGCCATATCATTAAATGTTCTACACAAACATGTTTCCTAGATGGCTACAAAGTGTCCTAGTGTATGTCTGTACCATTATTTATTTACCCCGTTCTGTCCTGTCAAATACTTGGGTTGTTTCTAGTCTCTTAGGTATTGTATATTATTTGCAATACAAATCTGCCTATATAAGTTTTTGTATATATATTTGCTTAGTTTCTTAATATAGGTTCCAAGAAGTGGAGTCACAAGGCTAAAGGATGTGAATATTTATAAACCCTTAATATAAATTGTCAAATTGCCCCACCAGCAATGTGATAGCAATTTGCTCTCCCTTCTATAATTTTAGAGCTTGCTGATTTCATTGCATCCTTGCCAATCCTGAATGTTAGCAATATATTTTTTCTAAAAGTTTCTTATCAATGAGTCAGATTTTTAAGTCTCCTATTGATTTAATTTGTATTTTTATTTCCACTGGGTGCTAGGAGAGGAAAGTATCATTTATTGAAAACAAAACACATGGACAATACTTCAACATTCACTCATATCTATCTTAACCTCTCATTCTTCTCTTTGCATTTATCTTTGTTTTTCCTTTCACAGAATCTCCTAAAACTCCAAGTCCCAATGTATTGTCACAATGGGAAATTTTTCCAACATCTTTAGACAAAGTTTGTTCCATTCTCTGACTTATGGGGCACATGCTTTATGCTATCATTTATTCCTTATACTGAAATTACGATATACTTCTCCCTTGTCTCTTCCAGATTATGAGCTACTGAAAACACATGATCTTATGACTTATTAGAATCCCCATGTCCTAACAGTAAAAATTTCTTAAGCAAATTTGATTAGCACTTGCCACAAAAGCACAATGACTCTGGATTTCAATTAAATTTTCATTGTTTCCTTAGATTATGAATTTACTCATCAATCAATAATGTACTTGATTACATGCTATGGGACAGCATGAAAACTGAATAAAGACATGTAGTGAAATTACCTTGTTCTAAAAGAACTTGTTCTGTGAAAAGGTAAGTCAGCCTTGCTGAGTGGTGGGAGTTAAGGACGTAGAAATCATAGCAATGTCTGCTGTCTATCTTGCACTTACTACATACACTTACTGTATGCCAGACTCTTTGCAGAACACTGTGTGTGTGTGTGTGTGTGTGTGTGTGTGTGTGTGTGTGTGTACACACACATATACAGATATACAGTACATAAACATACAATTTCATTTAATTTTTAAACAGTCATCTGACTTACCTGCTACAATTTTCATTTAATAAACAGAACACTGTGACATATACTAGTTAACAGTTTCTCTAATGGTAGAGCCATATTTGAATATTAGTCAGAGTGACTCCATAGATTGTGCCTCTGCCTTCCAATAATATAATGAATTTAAAGAATTTAATGAGAGGGATGCCTGGGTGGCTCAGATGGTTAAGCATCTGCTTTTGGCTCAGGTCATGATCTCTAGGTCCTGAGAATAAACTCCAGGTTCTGGGATCGAGCCCCACATCAGGCTCCCAGCTCAGCAGGGAGTCTACTTCTCCCTATCCCTCTGCCTCTCCCCCTGCTTGTACTCTCTCTGTCTCTCTCTCAAATAAACAATAGCCAAACTGTGGAAGGAGCTGAGATGCCCTTCAAGAAATGAATGGATAAAGAAGATGTGGTTCATATATATACAATGGAATATTACTCAGGCATCAGAAAGGATGGATACCCAACTTTTGGATCCTCATAGACAGAACTGGAGGAGATTATGCTGAGTGAAATAAGTCAAGTACAGAAAGACAATTATCAAATGGTTTCACTTATATGTGGAACATAAGGAATAGCATGGAGGACATTAGGAGAAGAAAAGGAAAAATGAAGGTGGGGGAATTCAGAAGGGGAGATGAACCATGAAAGACTATGGACTCTAGGAAACAAACTGAGGGTTTCAGAGGGAAGTAGGGTGGGGGGATAGTTTAGCCCAGTGATGGGTATTGAGGAAGGCAATGAGCACTGGGAATTACATGCAAACAATGAATTATGGAACACTACATCAAAAACTAATGAAGTACTGTATGGTGACTAACGTACTTTGATTAAAAAATAACTAAATAATAATACAAACAAATAAATAAATCTTTTAAAAATAATTTAATCAGAGTACTGATAGAAAACAGGCAGTCCAAGGATGTTGGTAATGTCCAATTGCTTCTCTTCGTTTTTGAAGAACTATACTCACAAAGTATTGAAATCAAACTAGCAATATTTATTTATTTATTTATTTATTTATTTATTTATTTATTTGACAGAGAGATACAGAGAGAGCATAAGTAGACAGAGCAGCAGGCAGAGGGAGAGAGAGAAGCAGGATCTCCTTTGAGCAGGAAGCATGATGGGGACTCGATCCCAGGACTCATGACCTGAGCCAAAGGCAGCTGATTAACCGACAGAGCCACCCAGGCACCCCCAAACTAGCAATGTTAAATATTCTCATTTCATATGCTTACAGTGTATTACAACCTGTTCTTGTAAAGTTCAGATATTGCAGGAAGAAGAAAAAACAACTTTGTCTTGTTTTAGGTGTCTTCTCAGATGGATACCACACCGGTTAAGATATCTGAAATTATTTGTCAGGGAAACTCTCAGAAAATATCTTTGCTCTGTATCATTTTAATACACTGTAACACCCTTGGCTTTTTATTGATAAAAACAATAACAAAGCCACAAGGGAAATGCCATAACTCATTGAGCCTGACTGATGTGTATGGCTGGATTTCTACATTGCTAAAATGAAACCCGGAATAAGTATGTTTGTTAAGAGCAGATAGGACTTAAGAGGTATGACAAGGCCTTTTAAAAACTAAACCTAGGGAACACAGAGAACTGAGTCTACATCATTCTTTTTCAAGAGGCATATATTACAAAATAAATTCTTTGTCAAGGGGTACATACTGCAAAAGAAATCCTTTTCAAGGAGCATACATTGCAAAATAAAGTTTCTGTTATATAATTGTATAAATTAGTGCAAGAATCCACAGGAGTGTACAAGTAAGAGGGCATGCAATGGAGGTTTTGGCAGTCTGTTTAAGTCTATGTATGTCTAATTATGGTATTAAATACCTAAAATAAAATATTAAAGTTCAAATAACCACAAAGCAAACCAATTACATTA
>CM053603.1:66327295-66379379 GCA_028646535.1 Procyon lotor | reverse complement strand
TGAGATCATGACCTGGGCTGAAGGCAGAGGCTTTAACCCACTGAGCCACCCAGGTGCCCCATTAAACATCTTCTAAAAAAAGACCTGAGTAGAGAGCAACTTTCTTCTTCCTCCCTCTCTCCCTTCCTTTCTTCTCTCATTTGTTCCAAATATTGTGGCTCGAGATACACATAAAATAATCAGTACATGTGCATAATATCAAGCACGGAATTATATTCACTTTCTACAAGAAGGACTCCAGAGAGTCCACCACTCTTCTAGAATCATTAACACAATTTGTTTTTTACTCTTCTGGGAAGAAGGGCCTTGTTTTCAATACTAGACTTTGAAAGGATGCATGACCTATCTCCTCCTTGACATTTCAAGAATTATTGTCCTAAAGTCCCAAACATTTGCAAGCTTGAAATGCATAGCACTTTCTGAACTTTACCAAAATATTGGTTCCATTAACAATCATCAAATGTTTGGTTAATCCTAAAGGGTAACACACTAAATATACCCCACAAATATGTTTTAATACTAAAAACTAAATAAAAACTTTATTTACATTAGCAGTTATGAAACACTGCTCATAAAATTTTCTTCATCCTCTCTTTCTAACCTCCTCCTTCCTTTCCTTGTTCCAATATTCCCTCTTCCTTTCTTCTCTTCTAGAAAACACAATTGCTCCAGAAAGTGCCCCATAATTTGGAACTATAAAAAGGAACAAATTATCATCCTTAAATTATAGTCTATTTAATAGGAGATCAGATCATATCCAAATATTCAAAATAATCAGAATAAGATAAGAATATTTTTGTGACAGCTGCCTGGTGTATATTACTGAGCTGGCTTCACTTGCTCTCTCACTTGCAAGAAAGGACAATGACATATTCTGGTCTTTGGATACATTCAGAGTCCTCCAAGGGTGACCACGCCACTGTGTTACAGTATAGGGTTAAGAACATTCTCTATGAGCTGCTAAACACAGAATTGTTAGAAACAGGGAATTAGCTTCTGTCTAAATTTAAGTAATGGCAATAGATTATATTTATGAAAAATATATATGGTCAAAGTGAAAGTTTCTCAATCAAGAGTGATTGCAGGCTCTGGTCAAAGACAGCTGACTCAACAGCAGTGTTTCACTTTTATACTTCCCCAAACACCATTAGAATGATAGAAGAAATGTAAAATTGAAAATGAATCCATATTAGTATATAAAGTAGAAGACGACTATAATAGGACCATATTTGAGGAATATATGGAAGATATAAAGTAGTACAAAGATACAGATATAAAGAGTGCAAACAAGGAAAAATCCCAAAAAGCCAACAAATAAGCAAACCAAATAAGCAAAACTTGAATAAGGTTAAAAAGAGGGTCACTGCCTAAGATCTATAAAACTGTTTAAATATTGAAAATGGCTTCAGGGGCACCTGGGTGGCTCAGTGGGTTAAAGCCTCTGCCTTCCGCTCAGGTCATAATCTCAGGGTCCTTTGGATCGAGCCCCTGCATCGGGCTCTCTGCTCAGCAGGGAGCCTGCTTCCCCCTCTCTCTCTGTCTGCCTCTCTGCCTATTTGTGATCTCTCTCTCTGTGTCAAATAAATAAATAAAATCTTTAAAAAAAAGAAAAGAAAAGAAAAATGACTTCAAAATACAAAAAGTAAAAACCTCAAATGAAAAACACACTTCCGGGGCACCTGGGTGGCTCAGTGGGTTAAAGCCTCTGCCTTCGGCTCAGGTCATGATCTCAGAGTCCTGGGATCTGGCCCGGCATCAGGCTCTCTGCTCAGCAGGGAGCCTGCTTCCCCCTCTCTCTGCCTGCCTCTCCGCCTACTTGTGATATTTCTCTCTCTCTCTCTCTCTCTCTGTTAAATAAATAAATAAAATATTAAAAAAAAAAAAGAAAAGAAAAAGAAAAACACACTTCCTTAAATGTCTAAAGAACTTACATTCTAAAAATTGTCTTACTTGTTAGACATAGAATATACAAATATTTTATTATTCATTAATGAAGTTAGATATTCTCACTTTGCAAGAATCCCCAAGTATGATGATGATTACTGAGAAACCACAGCAAACTGTATGAAGTTAGTTACTTAAGGCCAAATTAATATATTTTGTCTTACAAAATTTTCTTCTGTAAAGATTTATTTATTTATTTATTTGAGAGAGAGAGAGAGAGAGAGAGAGAGAGAGAGATAACAAGTGGGGGAGGGGCAGAGGGAGAAAATCTTTAAGCAGACTCCCTGCTGAGTGCACAGCCCCGTGTGGGGCTAGATCCCAGGATGCATGAGATCATAACCTGAGCTGAAACCAAGAAGGGGATGCTCAACCAACTGCATCACCCAGGTGCCCCTCTAAATATTGTCATTTGTTGTTGATTGGGAATACTTTAATGTGTTTGATATTTGGGTTACTGCCTCCCAAAAATAACTGAAGAAAAATATATTTTCTAAGTAGAGCTTTGAGATAGCTCCAACAACTCAGGTAGCAAGGTTGGAAGCAAAATCAGTCCATGGATTAATAGGTAGAAAACTTAATTAAGTAGCTGGTTAGCTTTGAAAGTTGAGCCAGACTAAGGCTTTAAGTACATCTTGCTAAATGCAATTCCTGAAGAGACACAAAGTGGGTGAGAAGCTTGGAGGATAAAGCTGGGTGCTGCCTCAGGGACTGTGTGTTTCCACAGGAAAATAAGCCAACTGGACTGCAGGTTTCCAGCAGCAGCATCTAATGAGTTACACAGATCTTTAAGAGTACTGAGTTAAGATCCTCTACTAATAGTTTCGATTAATCAAGAACCTCATTTACATATAAATGTATTTGTAAGCATACATATGTATATAAATAAATGTATATATAGAAATATATGTGTGTGTGTGTGTGTGTGTGTGTGTGTGTGTATACACAAACTGTCCAATTCACTAAATATTTGAGTAAAATCTTTGGCAGTTAAGTCTGTAAAAGCAAGGAGTAAACCCAAGAAGCAGAGCTGAATCAGGAAAGAAAAGAAATCACTGAAAAAAAATGTGTAATTTGTATCTTCAAAGAGTTTCAAGATACTATCACATAACTAAAAATAGAAAGCCTTGTTATTTTAAAAACAAAACCAAAAACCCAGGGTTCTTTGACATTAAAAGCACAGCTGCTAAAATTTTTAAAGGTGAGGGAAAGAAGAAAGAAAACAAAAGAAAAACAAAGTCAACAGAAATAGAGAATTGTCCAAAGGCAAAAGATTAAATCCATGCAAAAGCAAGGAAGGAGATTCTTCCAGAACATAGAACACAGAAGTATTAATATATCCTCAAGCTCCACAATCCTAGACAGTGAATTCTCCAAAGATTAAAAACAACAATCCTATAAACTGCCAGGAAGAAGAAAGATGATATCTACTAAGAAATATGAACCAAACTCATTTATATCAAGAAATAAGGAATGGTAACAAAACAAACAAAAAGACAAAATATAGCACTATGTAAAACATCAGAAAGTTTTGAACCTAAAATATACACCTACCCTCCAGAATATTCAAAACAGAGAACTTTTATATACACAAGTACTTAGAAGACTCATCGCCGATGGAACTTTAAAAAATATGATGATACATGTGTGCAAACTGAAAAATGGGTTGAAGGGAAAATGAAGACATGACATAAAAAAAAATTAGAAGGAACAAATAAAATTGCTGAGAATAGTAATTAATATATTTCTTAATTATAATTCTATGTAAATATTGACAAAACAAATGCATAATGCAATAAAAATAGAAATTCAATAAATGGTTAACAAAAGGAATCCTTTGGAAACAGAGTTCACAAAAAAAAATTTTTTTAAAACCTATAATTAAAGTCTACAAATTAATCTGAAAACTGTTTGAAATAGTTCTTAAAAGGTTTGAGGAATGGCTTAGAGGAAAATAAGAGAATTCCCACTCTTTATATATGTCTTTATTTTTTTTAAAGATTATTTGTTTGCTTGTTTGTTTGTTTGTTTGTTTGTTTATTTGTTTGACAGAGAGGAAGAGAGAGAGAGGGGGAGAGCAAGCACAAGCAGGGGGAGTAGCAGGCAGAGGGAGAAGCAGTCTCCTCACTCAGCAAGGAGCCTGATGTGGAGCTTGATCCCAGGACCTGGGATCATGACCTGAGCCAAAGGCAGCCATTTAACCAACTGAGCCACCCAGGCACCTCTATAAGATGTCTTTATTATTTGATTTGTTTATAATGAGCATGTATCATTGTTTTTAAAAAAATTTAAATATGAGTGGCCACAAGATGCGTCTATCTGCTATTTACCTAAGCAAATAATTTATAGAGTAAGATACTAAAGAATTACTTCCTTGCCAAGTAGAGGATTCAATTTAAAGCAAATAGATTTAGTGTCAAGGATTAAACAAGATGTCCGTGGATCCATTTTATTGCACCACTTTATCAATTTATTATACCATGAATTATCATATAAACAGTGATTATAGCTAATAGATTGCAAACACATTTGTTGCCTTATAACTTTTATTTCCCAATGATCCATAATGCATCATAAAAGGATATGAACCCTTTCATGACATTAACAGCTAAAGTAACTTGAAAGAAAATGTCTAGGCTTATCATAAATTTATTTTTTTTAAGATTTTTATTTATTTATTTTAGAGAGAGAGAGCACGCATGAATGGGGGAAAGGGCAGAGGGAGAAGGAAAGAAATCCTCATGCAGACTCCCAAGTGGGGAACCCAAGTGGGGAACCCAAGGAAAGAAATCCTCAAGCAGACTCCCCAGTAAGTGGGGAACCAGGGTCCTAGTTCTCAATCCCAGGACGCTGAGATAATGACCTGAGCAGAAATCAAGAGTCCAATGCTTAGCTAAATGAGCCACCCAGGCCCCACGCACCTGGGCTTGTCACAACTTGTGAACTGATTATCTCCTTTCTCTCTACCTAGCAATAATGCTGAGGAACTTTGTCTCCACCTTCTTTGGAAGCCCAACTGCTCACTGGAATTCATTTCCAATCCTTTGGTTTATCAACTCTGTACTTGGTGACTCAGGGTTCCATTCCTGTCCATTGATCCAATCAGGCACCCTTGTACTTCCATCTCTCTGCCCAGAAATTTGAGTTGTAAATATTCATCTATGAATGAACACAAACATCACACTTCTTGCTTATTTCCAGCAATAAATGCTTTATTACAGAAACCATCTGGGTCATGGTTCTTGGTCTTTCTCTCATTTTTGTTGCCCCAGTATGTTCTCAGCATTACCTCTGGTAATTGATCTCCATCTCCTGGCTTCCCTATCATGACAGGCTTAAATGCACTCATGCTTTGATGTTTGAAGCACCAGGCCAGGGTTCTACAGAAACATTCCAAGGCTCCATTTTCTGGATGACACTTGAATAATGTGCCCACATTCCTGTCAAAGAGGAATGTTTTTCCACTGGCACAGAGAACAATGGACATTGTAGGAGTATGATTGTCAACCTTTGAGAGCAAATCAAAAAAGGAGAGGTTTGGGGTGCCTGAGTGGCTCAGTGGGTTAAAGCCTCTGCCTTCGACTCAGGTCATGATCTCAGGGTCCTGGGATCCAGCCCCACATTGGGCTCTCGGCTCAACAAGGAGCCTGCTTCCCCCTCTCTCTCTGCCTGGCTCTCTGCCTACTTGTGATCTCTCCCTGTGTGTCAAATAAATAAATAAAATCTTAAAAAAAAAAAAAAAGAGGGGGGAGAGGTTTCTTATATTGTTAAAAGGGACTTTATGAAAGTCATGGGTGAATCAACATAAACGTTAAGATAAACTTATTTATATTTCCAGCATTTGCTACCTTCTGTTATGTAATCTCAAAGACATATGCTATAAGATAGTTCTTTTATTTCTTTTAGACCAGTGTTTCTCAACCAGGAGTAATTTTTCCCTAAGGGGACATGGCAATGCTTGGGAATATTTGGGCTTCACAAATGAGAGATGACACCAGCATTAGTGGGTAGAGGTTAGGGATGCCTCTAACTACTCTGGAGCACATAGAACTGCCCTCCATAGCAAAGAATTGCCCAGTCCAAAATGTCAATAGTGCTAGGCTAAAAAATCTTGACCTAGACTCTTGCTAGTTCCAAGAAGGCAGGAAAATTGTGTTCTTCCTCACAATGCTAAAGAAAAATTTCTAATTATTTTTTCTTTACTGTCATTTCGCTGCCTGTATGAGGTTAGGCATGGCCATCTGAAATTCTTTAGGCAATGAAATATAAGGGAAAGTGAGACCATCTAAGAACTGGCATGTGATTCATCTTCTTCTCATTTTTCCTTCCATATAGACCAAAAGTTTGTCTTCCAACAATTAAGAGGCTTTATCTGCCCAAATCAGGCTGGGAGGAGTAGCTCTGGAGAGTCACCTGAACTTGCAAAGGATTTTAATAAATTCAAAATAGTACTTTGTGTTAAACCCCTGGAGTTTGGGGGTTTTCTGCAGCACAACCTAGCCCATTTCTCTGACATTAATCTTTACATCCCAAGCTCCTAGTTTGCCTTCATGGCTGGAAAACTGAAGGCATTTCATAAATGTTCATTGAATTCACTGAATTCGATTCACAAAACTGTGAATATGTACATACAGAACATGACTATGCAGCCTAATTCTAAAGGAAATCATTTTATTTAAATATTTAACTTTATATTCATTATAATAACCAAGAGGTTTTTTAGATATCTGTGATAAATGTATATATGTATATATACAGGCATTTATATGTACAGACACACATATAGAAATATATGAAACTCTTGCTTAATTGAAAGGACTTAATTAGAAAAATAGTTACCAAATTTGTAAGTTGCAGGAGCTACATTCTAAATGTTATTAGAAAATATTTCAAACATTATAAAGTACAAAGAGTAACATGAAAGTTATCATTGCATTTGCCATTCACATTTAATAGATATTAACATTTTATTATAAATATTGTGGGTATTATTAAGACATGGCTAGATAAAACTGAATTTTATTTTTCTTCTGTCAATTTTTGCTTCAAATATTTTTAGGCTGTACTGTTAAATGCACATCTGTTTGGGATTACATGAAGACATACTGAATTACTCCTTTTTTCCAGAATGAAATAACTAGCTTCATTTTGGGTAATCGTTCTTACTAAGTCAATTTTGTCTTATATTGGTATTGCTACACAAGTGTTCCTTTGGTTAGTAAAACTCTGGCATATTTCTTCCCAGCTCTGCTTTCAACTTTTACTGTGTTATCTTTTAGCTGTATCTCTTGTAAAAAAAAAAAAAAATCAACACCCTATTATGTTGTTTCTAATTCTGTCAATATGTTTCTTATCACTAAAAAGTTAATATGCTTATATTTACTCTGATTTAGATTTACTTCTACATATATTTTTGTTTTATTTCTTCTTTTCTGATTCCCCTTTTGCCAATAATTAGATTTATAGATTTTAATTTATTTATCTCTGCCCCACTCATTTGCAATAAATGAATTTACTATTTTTAATGCTTTTAGAAATTACATTTAATTGCTAATTTGTAAACATGGAACAAAGTCTAAAATTAACGTATTTCTCTTCTCATTTTCATTCTGTTTCCTATTATTTTAACATGCCTTGTTCTTAACACCCTGCCAAAATTAGTGTGTTCTTCTTATTATTTAACCATTTATACTTATTTTGATTTGTTAATGTTTGTCTATGTATGTGAACTGGGTTTCTCCTTACATCTAACTTGTTTCTTAAAAATTCAATTCCTCAGTTCTCTGAGGAAATTCAGACTTTATCTTGTTTTTTTTTTTTTAAATATTTATTTATTTATTTGATTTTTTTTTTTTTTTTTTTTTTTTGAGAGAGAGTGAGAGAGAGCATGAGAGGGAGGAAGGTCAGAGGGAGAAGCAGATTCCCTGCGGAGCTGGGAGCCCGATGTGGGACTTGATCCCGGGACTCTGAGATCATGACCCGAGCTGAAGGCAGTCGCCCAACCAACCAAGCCACCCAGGTGCCCCCTTTATCTTGTTTTTATTTCACATAGTATCAAATGATAGTTAATGGGATATAGAATTTTATAATATTTATATCTCAGTATTCTGAAGATCCTATTTCATTAACTTCTAGTTGACAGTAATTCAAATGTCAGCTAAATTTATTTTTATTTGTGGGTAAACGGTTTTTTTTTCTGGTATCCTTTAAAATATTCTCTTTATTTTAATTTTATGGTGATTTGCAATATCAAATACTCAAAACTATGTGTAATTATTATCTGTAAAGGATGCATGCTTTTTAGACAATTTCAGAAAATCACTGTTTTCTTTTTCCTTACTATCTCTAATTCATTCTATTTCACTTTGGATATTCTATCAATATACAGATTATTCCTTATTCTAAACTCCATTTCTGTTAACTTTCCTTTTATAAATGTCTTGTTTTTACAATTTTGTAACTATTTTTTGGTATTTTTCTGTGTACCCTCCAACACACTAACAACTCTTTCTTCAAAATTGTGACACCTGCCTATTAATTTCTTGATTGAATTTTAATTATCCCTATTATATTCTTTACTTGTAGTCATATTTGATTGGTTTCTAATTTTCTAATTGTTTTCATTTCATCTTCCATTATATACTCTAGTTCTTCTCTATTACTTCATTAATTTTAAAAATTATTCAGAGTTTCTTTAAGAGTGTTCGCTTTTATCCAGCTTTCAAGTGTCAATTCTCCTGCTACTTGTGTTTGCTTTCTCTCCTTCATTGTGGTCTACTCATATTTTTGATCATGTGCTTATCCTGAGTTTGGACTGCCTTGTACTACAGAGTCCTGTATGCACTGGATTGTGGAAGTGTCCATACAAAGGCATTTGACCTTCACTTTTGCAGTGTGGTCAGCTGTTTCACAGAATTTGATGGAGTTTAAAAGTCATTTTTTAAAAGATTTTATTTATTTATTTGACAGAGAGAGAGATATCACAATTAGGCAGATAGGCAGGCAGAGAGAGAGGGGGAAGCAGGCTCCCTGCTTAGCAGAGAGCCTGATGCAGGGCTCCATCCCAGGACCCTGAGATCATGACCTGAGCCGAAGACAGAGGCTTTAACCCACTAAGCCACCCAGGTATCCCTTAAAAGTTATTTTTTGAAACTAAATTCACAATGCACAGGGTATGTAATTTGGACTCTATAGCTGTAGTACACTGTGTAAACACAGATTTAGAAGTGCAATTTCCACCTCCCTTCCCTACTCCACCCAGGCACACATATAGCCTTCATAGATACATAGTTTCTTTGCCATGTCTCAGTTTCATGAGTAGAGTAGTGTTATTTAAACCTCCTTTTTTAAAGGGGCTGTCTTTACAGGATCCTGACTTCATATAACACTTTATTTTCCAGTCTTTTCTCTCCTATACATAGTTGGGTGATAAACCAAGGCCCCAGGGCAGTGCTTTGGGACATGGCATTCCCACCTTGGTTCTGGAATATGAGAATTACTTTAAGCTCAAATATCTATTCATTTAAAATTATTGTTACATCTTCATATATTTTTATTTTTATCAGGAAACATGGGAAAGTTCATTTTAATTCATTCAGATAGGTTCACTCAGTACATCAATTATGTCAAGGACACTTTTAAGGTAAAAAAATATGTCTAACCCTTTTCACATACTAATAGCTAAAATTCTAGCACAAATTCAATAGAGATATTAAATGAAGTTGTGCTTTATTGGTAACAATTATACACATGAAAAATGTGAATATGTAAATATAGAACATAACTATTCAGCTTAATTCTCAAGGAAATCATTTTATTTAAATATTTATCTCTATATTCATGATAACAACCAAGAGGTTTTTTAGATGTCTATGATAAACATTTTTGGTACTAGGAGTCTAAATTTCCCCCACCAAAGTTCTGCTTAACCATTTTTGGATAGTCTAAGTTTATGCTTACATATATGTCCTCTATGCAGGACAAACTACATAATACTCTTCTCCCATATGAAATTTGTGGGAACTTGTGAAGAATAAATATGTGGGGCCCTTTGTTACAAATTATTAAACATTTCAAGATAATAAAAGCAGAGCATTAAGCTGAGTATAGGGTCTCTCGGACCATGGAGCCCTTTGTTACTGCACAAGTCAGAGACTCACAAAGCAGGCTTTGCTTTTATATATACTACTTCTAAGATTCAGTAAACTTAATTCATTTGTTAATATGTTTTATTAATTTTCTATGTCCCAAATACTGCGATAGAAAATGAACAAAAGATAACTTTGGTAATTAAATTAAAGCATATTTTACAACTTTTACTAAAATAAGCAACTCTGTTAATTTTAAAATAAAAATTCATAGAATTTAAAAAATGCAACACAAATGTTTAATTTGTATTCTCTAAGAAGAATCTTTCATTATGGGATACTTAGGAAATTCTGGATTCTATGTAATGAGTCTATGATTTGTCATGCAATGCATGATAGGAAATTCTTTAAGTAGTGTAGAGTTACAGAGCTGTGACTGCAAGTTAAGAACATAACAAAATTGACAGCCAGCATAATGTCTGCTAACAGGAAACCCAGGTGGCAGGGGCAATGCTGGCTGCATAGATTTCAAGGATGTTGGTGGGAGCTCTTTTTCTGTTTTTTTTCTAAAGTTGAACCACATGGGGAACCCAGGATGGAGATAGTTTCTGTGCTCCAGCAGTTTCATCAGCAACAACAGCTGGAACCTAAATATAGATAAGGCTCCAAGCACAGCAGTTAGTATGATTAAAACTCTCAACATGGGAAGCAACCAGAGTTATGCTAAATGTGGATGCTCCAAACCTCAAAGCCTCATGAGGAGTCAGGGTCAGTTAAACTAAATGTCAAAAACTCACAACACAAATATTCTCAGGTATTGTAACATCAGAGACAAAGAAAAGTGACCTCAAAATAGAAACAAGCAATATTATTCCCAGAATACCTCCTCTTGGGTTCTGTGTCAAGCCAGCTAGAGTTTTGAATCCTGGCTCTCCACTTACTAGGTTTATAAGTTTTAGTAAGTTGCTTCAATTCCCTCAGCCTCAGTTTTCTCATATACTTTATGGGAGGATTGAGGGAGATAACACAGGTAAATTTCTCAGTTCAGTGCCAAGTCCATTACAAGTACTCAACATGAGTTGAAGCAGAATGATCTTTTTGAAAATTATATTAGGTAGGTGCCTAATATAATTTTAAAAATGGCTATGGAATGAGGACAGTTTAGCTCTTTTCAAGGATTTCCTCTAACTTAGTGTTTCTCAAACTTGTCTGTATATTAGAATCCCATGGAGGAGTGTCAGATATTACTGACGCCTCTGTCCTTCTTCCTGAGATTGTGATTTAATTAGTCTAGAATATGAACTGGAGTTGGAATATTAAAAACAAAAAAAATCCTCAACTGGTTCTAATGCACACACAACCTGATAACTCTGCTCTAAATTATCCTGTGAAGTGATGAAACTCATGAAATCTTAATTAGCCTGCTTGCGTACTTATGACATGCAGGGGAAGAAAGGGATATTGACTAAAGATCCTGTGTTTTGTTAATAGTACCACACTGGAAGCCAGAACGAATTGAATGCGAATAAGATATTAGTCCCTGGCTAGGTCTGCAATTAAGGCAACTTAATTTTTCTGTACTTTAGTTTTCTATCTGTAAATAAGGCCGCTAAAACTATAGGTCTCAGAGGGTTATTATAAAAACTAGATGAGAAACCCATAAAAAGTTCATAAAGTACACTGACTAGCTCATGATTAAACTTCCAAGAAGGTTAGCTGCCATTATCATCATCATCATCAACATCACCATTTTCTAATTCACAAGCAGTTCACAAACTGTTGACTGCCAATTGCACACTCCCATTTCTGTATTGGTTTATTGACTTTTTTTTTTTTTGGTTTATTGACTTTTAACATTTATTTCATAAAAAAATCCTCTTTGAACTCTGACCTTCTCAACTTGAGGTTGCTCTATAAACTTTCTACTCTTGCCTCCTCAAAACTTCAGAGAAAACTAATAGCTTCTAGAAATAACACACCACTCAGTGATGCTAGTTCAGCTAGTTGTACCTAAAGCAAGTACACCCTGAAGGAAATGAATTTTTTAAAAAATGACACATCGGAAAATTCCCAAGATTAGCAAATAAACATGGACACTCTGATAGCATACTCGGGATCTTATCAGAAGTCTATAGTTCTAGAAAGGAACTAATACTTGTCTTAAGCAAACTCAACAGATTCTCAATCATGTAGCCTATTATCTTTTTTAAGGATGAAAAAAGAATACAAAACAAAAATTGGAGAAGAAAAATTTCAAGGACATTTAAAAATATTTTTTTAACTTACTGTTCAGAAATACCGTCTAGTCTTTCAAATAACATGTAAAATAGTTATCAGAAAAGTGAATATTTTTAGAGACAGGCAAGTATGGCTTGCTTATTTATTTATTTAACCAAGAAAGCCATGAGGACTCATTCTGTGAGGATTAGGGAAGAGTCTAAGGAATGAAGATAAAAATGAGGGTTTTGGAGGAGGCAAATACAGATAAAATAGAAGTATATGGTTCTCTGTACCTTAAAAAATTACGGATTTTAGTCTGCTCTTTCCAAGTGTATCCCACATCACTGAGGCCTTTTCTTATTTTTATCTTCCTTACCCATGCCTTGTCTAAGCATGTATCATGAACCTTTCAATTAATATGGTTCAGTTGAAATACTGATGGTGAAGGAGTAGCAGAAAGAGACTAAAAGATCAGTCAAAAGTGAGAACAGGAGGCAGCAATGTAGCAAATGAGACTGGTCAGAAACAACCCAGACTCATCTATATTTTGTGCCACCAATCAATCTGTGTAGAGACCATAGGCTTTAGACTAAAAGACTAGGACTGAAGGAACATACTCATAATGTTATAATCATGCACACACCACTTTTATATAAACATTTGAAAAACCAGTGGCATAGAACACTAAAAAGGATCACACTGAGAAACTTAATCTGATTTCTCCTTTCAGATTAAAGTTTTACATCAAAATCCATCTTCACTGAGAATAAAATGGAGTCATTTTGATAATGTTTCTTCCCTTTGCACTTTAAGATAAATTACTAAGCTGATTCAGGCTGAGAGCAAGTGAAGAGAAGTTGATCAAATAAAAAGACATTCTAAATATGATTTGAAAGCAAAGAAACACATTTTATTTCAAATACATGATTCAGTGAATTTCAGTAGAAAATAGTTTATCATGGATTCAAACACATTGTAGGTTGAGTCATGTGACTCCTACACTGCTAAAAGGTACAGTTTATTATTGACAAAGGCCCAAAGTAAGAACTTCAAAGAGTATCCTGTAGCTGGTATAGTGCTATAGAATGAGGCCAGTCTAGAAACAAGGACTTCACAGGCAACATGATGACAATAAAATCATATCATTCAATAATCATGCTCAACATGAACAGCCTAAATGTTCCCATGAAATGGCAAAGGGCTGCAGATTGAATAAAAAGACAGGACCCATCCATATGCTGTCTTACAAGAGACTCATTTTGAGCCTAAATATACATCCAGACTGAAAGTAAGGGTATGAAGAACCATTTTTCATGCCAACAGACCTCAAAATAAAGGTAGGGTATCAATTCTCATATCAGATGAATTAGATTTTAAACTAAAGACTGTATAAGAGATACAGAAGGACACTATATCATTCTTAAAGCATCGATCCAACAAGAGGATCTAACAATTGTAAATATCTATGCCCCCAACATGGGAGCAGCCAAATACATAAGCCAACTGTTAACCAAATAAAGAGACATATTGATAATTATACATTAATAGTAGGAGACCTCAAGACTCCACTCTCAGAAATAGATTAACTAAGCAGGAAATCAACCAAGAAACAAGAACTTTGAATGACACACAGGACCAGATGGATGTCATAGATATATACAGAACATTCCACCCTAAAACAAAAAATAATCATTCTTCTTGAGCACACATGGAACTTTTTCCAGAACAGACCACATACTTAGTCACAAATCAGGTCTCAACAGATACAAAAAAAAAAATGAGATTATTCCCTGCATATTCTCAGACCACAATACTTTGAAACTGGAATTCAATCACAAGAAAAAACTTAGAAGAAATTCACACTTGGAAACTAAAGACCATCCTGCTCAAGAATGTTTGTGTCAGGGGCACCTGGGTGGCTCAGTGGGTTATTCGGCTCAAGTCATGATGTCAGGGTCCTGGGATCAAGCCCCACATAGGGCTCCCTGCTCAACAGGGAGCCTGCTTCCCTCTCTCCCTCTGCCTGCCTCTCTGTCTACTTGTGATCTCTCTCTCTCTATCAAATAAATAAATAAAATCTTAAAAAAAAAATAATGTTTGTGTCAACCAGGAAATCAAAGAAGAACTTAAACAATTAATGGAAACCAATGAGAATGAAAACACATAAGTCTAAAACCTCTGAGATACGTAGCCATCTAAGTCTTACTCAAAAAGATAGAAAAATCCTGAATACACAATCTAACTTTACACCTTAAAGAGCTGGAGAAAGAACAAATAAAGCCTAAGAGAAGATAAATACTTAAGATTAGAGCAGAGATCAAATGAATTAGAAACCAAAAATACAGTAGAGCAGATACAAAGAAACTAGAAGCTGATTCTCTGAAAGAATTAATAAGATTGATAAATTACTGGCCAGACTTATCAAAAGAAAAAAGAAAGGACTCAAATTAATTAGATTATGAATGAAAGGGGAGAAATCACAACTAACACCAAGGAAATAGAAACAATTATTAGAAATTATTATCAACAACTATATGACAATAAATTAAGCAAACTGGAAGAAATGGATGCATTCTTAGAAACCTATTAACTACCAAGACTGAAACAGAAAGAAATTGGCAATCTGAATAGACCAATAATCAGTAAAGAAATTGAAGCAGTGATCAAAAACCTCCCAAAAAACTAGAGTTCAGGGCTTGATGGATTCCCTGAGGAATTTTACCAAACATTCAAAGAAGAAATAATACCTATTCTCTTAAAGCTGTTTCAAAAAATAGAAACAGAAGGAAAATGTCCAAACTCATTCTATGATGCCAGCATTACCTTGATCTGAAAATTAGGCAAAGACTCCATCAAAAAGGAGAATTACAGACCAATATCTCTGCTGAATATGGATGCCAAAATTCTCAAACAAGATCCTAGCTAATATCCATCACGACCAGGTAGGATTTATTCCTGGGATGCAAGGGTGGTTCAACATTCACAAATCAATAAATGTCATAGAACACATTAATAAGGGAAGAGACAAGAACCATATTATCCTCTCAATTAATGCAGAAAAAGTGTTTGACAAAATACAGCATCCTTTCCTGATTAAAACTCTTCAGAGTGTAGGGATAGAGGAAACATTCCTCAATTTCATAAAAACCAACTATGAAAAGCCCACCTCAAATATCATTCTCAGTGGGGAAAAGCTGAGAGACTTTCCCTTAAGATCAGTAACATAATGATGCCCACTCTTGCCACTATTGTTCAACATAGTACTAGAAGTCATAGCCTCAGCAAGCAGACAACAAAAAGAAATAAAAGGTATCCAAATTGGCAAAGAAGAAGTCAAACTCTCTTCACAGGTGACATGATACTTTATGTGGAAAACCCAAAAGACTCCACCCCCAAATCACTAGAATTCATATAGCATTTTAGTGAGGTAGCAGGATACAAAATCAAAGCACAGAAATCAGTTGCTTTCCTATACACCAACAGTGTAACTGTAGAAAGAGAAATTAGGTAATTGATTCCATTTACAATAGCACCAAAAACCATAAGATACATTGGAATAAACCTAACCAAACAGGTAAAGGATCTATATTCTAGAAACTACAGAACAGTTATGAAATTTATTGAAGATACAAAAAGATAGAAAAACATTCCATGTTCATGGATCAGAAGAATAAACATTGTGAAAATGTCTATGTTGCCCAGAGCAATCTATACTTTCAACATCGTCCTGATCAAAATACCAATGGCATTTTTCAAAGTGCTGAAACAGATAATACAAAAATTTGTATGGAACCAGAAAAGATGCTGAATCACCAAGGAAGTGTTGAAAAACAAACCTAGAGGCATCACGTTGCATGGTTTCAAGCTATATTACAAAGCTGTGATCACCAAGATAGCCTGGTACTGGCAAGAAACAGACACATAGATCAATGGAACAGAATAGAGAGCCCAGAAATGGACCCTCAACTGTATGGTCAACTAATCTTCAACAAAGTAGGAAAAAATACTCAGTGGAAAAAAGACAATCTCTTCAATAAGTGGTGCTGGGAACATTGGACAGCAATATACAGGAGAATGAAATGGGGCCATTTTCTTACACCATACACAAAGATAAACTCTAAATGGATGAAAGACTTCAATGTGAAACAGGAATCCATCAAAATCCTAGAAGAGAACATAACCTCTTCAACATTGGCCACACCAACTTTTTTCAAGACATGTCTCCAAAGGCAAGGGAAACAAAAATGAAAATGAACTTTTGTCTTTTAAAAAGATAAAAAGCTTCTGCACAGCAAAGGAAACAGTCAATAAAACAAAGAGGCAACCCACAGAATGAGAAAAGATACTTGCAAATGACACTACAGATAAAGGGCTGGTATCTAAGATCTATAAAGAACTTCTCAAACTCAACACCCAAAAAACAAATAACCAAGTCAAAAAAAAGGGCAGAAAACATGAGGAGACACTTTTTCAAAGCAGACATATGAATGGCTAAAAAACGCATGAAAAAATGTTCAACATCATTAGCCATCAGGGAAATTCAAATCAAAATCACATTGAGATACCACCTTACACCAGTTAGAATGGCAAAAATTGATAAGGCAAGAAACAAATGTTGGAGAGGTTGTGGAGAAAGGGAAACCTTCTTTGATTGTTGGTGGGAATGCAAATTGGTACAGCCACCTTGGAAAACAGCATGGAGGTTCCTCAAAAAATTAAAAATAGAGCTACCCCATGACCCTTCAATTGCACTACTGGGTATTTACCCCAAAGATAAAGATGTAGTGAAAAGAAGGGCTACATGCACCCTAATGTTCATAGCAGCAATGTCCACAATAGCCAAACTGTGGAAAGAACCAAGATGCCTTTTAACAGACGAATGGATAAAGATGTGGTTCATAAATACAATGGAATATACTCAGCCATCAGAAAGGATGAATACCCAACTTTTGCATCAACATGGATGGAACTGGAGGGAATTATACAGAGAAAAAAAATCGTTGTATCGTTTCACTTATATGTGGAGCATAAGGAATAGCATGGAGGACATTAGGAGAAGGAAGGGAAAAATGAAGCGGAAATCAGAGGGGGAGATGAACCATGAGAGACTATGGGACTGTGGGAAACAAACTGAGGGTTTTAGAGGGAAGTGGTATGGGGGATAGTTTAGTCCAGTGATAGGTATTAAGGAGGCAAGTATTGCATGGAGCACTGTGTGTTCTACGCAAACAATGAATCATGGAACACCACATCAAAAACTGGTGACTAAAATTAAAAAAAAAAAAAAAAAGAATGATGCCAGTGATATGTTCATTAAGGGACTCAGCATAAAGTTTCAAGCACTGCTTAGAATTGATAACAGAGGTGAATTTCTTAGTTCTAGATGCTTAGATTTAACAGAGATGTGCCCAAATAACTTATAGATACTAACAAATTAAGTAAAATTAGAGTATGAGGGTAACATTCTCAGTGATTAGAAAAAAAAAAGAATCAAGATTAATATTATCAATGCATATTAAATACTTACTATATACTATGGACTAATTTAAGTGCTTTAGATGCATTTAATTTTAATCTTTACCATACCTTCAAAGAGCTAGAGATCATATTACTGCCCCAGTTAAGAAGCTGAGAGTACTACCAGAGAGGTGAAGTAACTTGCAAAAGATCCCATAGTTGGCAAATAGTAGAGTTAAAGTTTGAGCTACATCATCTAATTCTGAAGTTCTTGCTCTCAGTTACTATATTATACCACACACAAGAAGAAAAAGATTGAGCTGAAATTCAGAGACAGAGTTCTTGTCCAAAACATTCAAACTGCATGGTGTAAAGGTCCAAAAAGTAGAGGATGAACAGTGTGATAGTTTGAAGACAGAAGTTGACAGAACTAGGAAAATCTGGGAAGAAAAAGGAATGGAATATTTTTAAAAGACATTGGGTTTGACTGAATTCATGAGTAAACAGCAGAAGGGTATGTTATCTGTTGTTGTGCAGGGTGGGTCACTACCAAAAGAATGCACTTTGAGAGGAAAGGGCCAATTTAAATCACTCTCTGGGATATCATCATAGAAATCAAGGCAGGAAAAAAAAGTACAATGGGAAAAAAGGTACAACACTACCTAAACAACTTGGGATCGAGAAGTAATTAAAAACATAAAAACATAAAAAGCAATTTTCTAGGAAAAATTTATTTAAATAGTCTGACTATATAAGTTACAATAATCTTTTTCACTTCAGTACCAAGCACATGACAAAATGGCTCTAAATTAAAATCTACAGTCATCACCAGGATGTAGGGTCATCAGTCATCCCAGTTGCCCTAGAACTCTTCTTAACACTTAAAAAAAATCATGCATCCCAGGAGACCCCTCTCTCTCCAGGCCACCTGGGATGCTTTTTCCCAGGATAGTGCCAGTTTTAAAACTGAATATCCTTTTCCCATAAAACCCTGTCAGTCCTGGCAAACCAGATGTTTGGTCATCATAGCAGGATAATACAGTATGTTAAAGTCTCATCGTAATGATCATGAATTGGATTTCAAAAGGGGGATTTACATGATTAAAAATGATTAACATAAAGTCATGTCAAAAGAGGAAGAAGTCACCTTGACTACAAAGATTTTAAAAATATATATCATAGATTTAAAACATGCAACAAAACAAATGGATGTTGGAACTATCAAATGATATAAAAGTGGTATCAAGGGATGCTAATTCACACCAGTTTTCTTACTGACATGTTATTTTCAAGAATGCTGCAATTACTACAAATAGTTTAATTCAAGAATTATTCAATAAATATTAAAAATTAAGTAGCATTAAATATGGTTAAAGAAATAGGAAAATTAAATATTGTACATTTTAAAGTTGCCTTTGATACTCTAGGCAAAATAAGTTTATAGGATAATGGAATAAAAATATCAAATATCAGTCCTGAGATGTGTTGGATTTATCCTTTAAGATAATAGTATTTTAAGATTTAGATATCAAATATATTTTTAAAGATTTTATTTATTTATTGGAGAGAGAGAGATTGAGCAGTGGGGAGAGGGAGAAGCAGGCTCTCTGCTGGGCAAGGAGACTGATCTGGGTATGATCCTAAGGGATCATGACCTGAGCCAAAGGCTGATGCTTAACCGATTGAGCCACCCAGGTGCCCGCAGATGTCAAATATTTTTAAGTATACTATCAATAGGAAAATTTATGAAATGGTACCACTTGATCATTTTACATTCTTTTTAGAATATACTGTAGACTTATATACAGTTGTCTATGCAAGAAAATCACTGAACATTGATCAGTCTAATGTTAGCTTACATCTGGGTATCAATGAGCTGTATAGTGCACATAAAATGTTCTGAATGAAGTGTGTTAAATCACTTATATCACTCAGTTTGATCTCTACTAAAAAGCAATCAGGTTTAAGATAACTAGTGGAGTAAGAAGAAATACTAGAAGAATAGACAAAATTTTCCAACCCTGTCCTCACTGGTCCAAACAATGCTATTTAAATTATGAGACACAAAGCTGGACAACCTTGTTTTCAGTGTTCATCTAACAAACCCCCTTTTCTAAAGATGTTTTGAATGTTAAGTAAAATGCTGCATAATACCAAGCATATTACCTTTACAGTCAAAAAGAAAAACATTTTACTCAATATTTAATCCAGTGCATTACAGAGCATGCACAAGAAGAAGTGATTTTTTGAAGACAACATTTTAAAATTGGTTTTAAAACGTTTTTCCTTGTTTTAAAATACTGAGACCCATGAGTATATAACAAACGAATTGTCTTTGATATGTTGCTCTAACAGTAAAAATGTTGCAGAAACAGAGGAGAGAGAAGAGAAGTAGCCAGATCAGCCTAAAGGCTGCATTCCTCCAGACTCCCACCTACTCAAGGAGATTCCTATAAAACAAGCAATGAACCACGGTTATTTCCAACGGGGATTTCTGGAAGGACAAGTGGTTGTGTTTCATTTTAAGATGCAGAATGTAGATGACAAAAGCATGACCACCCTACAGAAAAGTAATGAGAATTCTGGCATCCAGAAATGGTATGGATCCTATAACAAGTTCCAGAAAGTAGAGACATGTAGTTTGCAGATGGCTTGCTGATGAATGATTAGGGACTCAATAAAAGTGAACAGTTCAAATAAAAAGGCATAAGTAAAAGAGAAAAGCAGAAATGGAAAGTGAAGAGTAAAAGCAAAATGTATTTGTTTTTCTAGACCTCGATACCTAGGGTTAAAATGATATATTCTTGAGTGCCTACCATCAAGACAAGGACATTCTGGCAAGAGTCTTATCTCCATCTTGAGCATTTAAAACAACATGCATAAAATTCAATAATGTTCAGGAGTTAGAGAAGAGGATTCAGATAAATAACAGGAGCTAAATCAATTGAGGACCACAGGTAGAAAAGAGCAGATCCATGGGGGAGAAGGGACTCAATTGTTCTCAGTAGAAAACAACAGGGGAGGAAATAGATAATAACCACTTCTCCCCACAACAGAGCATAGTTATTTAACCAAAGAGCTATAGTTTAGAGCACACTGGTAACTGTGGTAGCACAGACATCACCAAGTTTTAGTTCAATGAGCGTAACAATTGGAATACATCTTCTTTACATGAAATGATTCAGAAGGAAAAGCAAAAGCAACATTAACTGACAAGAATATTGACCCATAGAGAAGTTCACAAATCAAAGGGAGAATGGAATAGTGGGGAATACCTGAATGGGAAAGAAAGAAGGAAAAAGCAATAATGATATGAACATCAGGATACATGTCATATGAAACTGAACATTGTCCTGATTTACTGGGCACTAACCAAAAGCAAAGTACTAGACTAGAATATATAAGCAATGACAAGATGAATAATGCAAGTGAAGGAAGACATTTTCTTGATTAAAATTACAAAACATTCAAGGAAGACAAAATGTTTTAGTGAAAGGCCCCCCTCAAATTACCTGTGGAGATTTTATAAATTACTGGCTAAATTCATGATTCCTGGAATCAAATGGCTTCACTTAGACTACTGGCTGTCTCTCATACTATCTGCATGCCCTTGTACTTCTTACCTAATTTTTCTTGGCCTGTTTTTTCATCAGTAAAACAGAGATAATAGTAGCACCTGTTTCACAGTTTTATTGAAGATAATTAAATGGGATAATACATGTAGAACAGTTAGAATAGAGCCTGGAGCAGAATTAACACTGACAAATGTTGGTAGTATTGTTGTTGTTATCATTATTATAACCTACAGATGGAAGTAAATTTTATTCTACACAAGTGGAGCTCTAAACACATTCTTCAATTACTTACTTGACAGCTTAATCAATCCAAATTTGGTGAAACTAGCATTATTTGAAGCTTCAATTCTAATTCTTTGGGTTGTAACCAAAAGAGAAAAAGTCAATATACTGGTATCGAGAACTTCATATTTTGAAAATGAATGATAATCATGAAAGATTTCATACACACTAAAAAAAGAAGTAAACACTCAAGTCCCCATAGTTAAGTACAATTTTTAAAAATGTACACTGCAGTGATGGACATGGTCATTATTGGAATCATCATATCAAAGATACCTATATATGACAAGGTACGATCCTATGGATAAAAACTCTAAATTATAATTGTTTAATTTTGTCTTTCCATTCAGCAATGCCTTAACATTTTTGTGGTGGTCTAGAGAAGTTATGATCTCTAACAATGAAATAAGAACAAAATAATTGTAAAGGGTACCTACAGAAAACATGCAAATGAGTCAGAAATAGGAGAGTAGGAGAATATAGTAACTAAAGTAACTAAAACCCACAAATGATATAAATATGACTAATATAAATACTAAATGGAGGTTTCTAAAAATATTAATAGTTATAGAAATGTTCTATTTGGCTATGATCCATCCAAGCAAAAGAGAGAATAAGTATAAGCAGACTCATTGTTAGGGGCAAAGAGTATGCTATTTCTAGAAAATATTACCTTCCTTTCCCAGGACTGATAGCATCACATCCCAGCTTTAACATCTCCAGTGACTTCAATGAGATCACCTCACACCTATCAGAATGGCTAAATCAACAACATAAGAAACAACAGGTGTTGATGAGGATGTGGACAAAAGGGAACCCTCTGGCACTGTTGGAGAGTACACAAACTAGTAAAGCCACTCTGGAAAACAATATGAAGGTTCCTTAAAAATAGAACTACCCTATGATTCAGCAATTGCACCACTAGGGATTTACCCAAAGAAAGCAAAAATAGGAATTCAAAGGGAAATATGCACCCCAATGTTTATGCAGCATTATCTACAATAGATGAATTATGGAAACAGCCCAAGTGTCTTTCCACTAAGGAATGGATAAACAAGACGTGGTATATATAAACAGTGGAATATTACTCAGCCATCAAAAATAATGAAATTTTGCCATTTGCAATGACATGGATGGAGCTAGAAATTATTATGCTAACTGAAATAAGTCAGAGAAAGACAAATACTATGTGATTTCACTTATATGTGGAATTTAAGAAACAAAATAAATGAGCAAAGGGAAAAAAAAAAGAGGCAAACCAAGAAAAGGCTCTTAACTATAGAGAACAAACTGATGGTTACCAGAGAGGAGAGGTTGCGGGGGGCGGTGATGAAACAGGTGATGAGATGGGGATTAAGGGGCACACTTGTAATGAGCACCAGGTACTGTATGGAAATGTTGAATCACTATATTGTATACTTGAAACTAATATTACAATGTATGCTAACAGGAATTTAAATAAAAACTTAAAAAAATAAATAAAAATTTTTAAAGTAAAAAAAAATCTATAAAACCATAACAACAACAACAATAACAACAACAGCAACAACAGCAACAACAACAAAATCTCCAGTGGCTTCTTAATGAGTACGTGCTAAGTTCAGAATGTCTTAACATGGCATCCAATGTACTTCATCTACCTGTGTCCAGTCTACCACTCCAGTCAAATTTCCTATCATTCTCCTTTAATCCAAAGCGTACTCTAAAGCCTAGTCCATTCAGACTACAGGGGATTCAAGCCCCCATGTGAAAGTATAGGCAGTAAGCTATTTTGACCTGCAAAATGACAATTTCATGTGGCTCAGCTTAACAGACAACATCAAAAAGGACAACCCACAATTTCATGTTAGATTTTCTGAAAATCTAGGAACATTACATCCTAGGATTGTTAGGGAAACTGAATAGGTAATTCAATGATTTTAAAAAATTAGTTTTAATAGAGTGTATTCTTTGAGGAGTTGAGCTTTTGCTGGATGTATTCCAGGTGTTCCTTCAGTACCACTCTCCATCATTTTCCACTCTTTTCTGTGATGAAGAAACCAATCTACACTTGCTATTACATCAAACTGGCTTCCTTGCATTCCAGCTTTTAATTGGGTTTAACCAGTGGGGAATCTTTTCCAGGAGATCAGACATTGGGAGGAGTAGGAGGCTGGGTACTTGATCTCCTGCTCTCTCTTATGGGGTTGCCTGGATCTGGCTGTGCATCTCCACTGATGGTCATTGCTATTCTCAAGGTTTAATGTCTACCTGACTCCCCACTTCTGAGCTCTTCTAAGAGCCCCTTCCTCTCCCTGCCTAGGCCTACAGTGGGATCAACTCCACCATTATCCTCATGATTCCCCTACATGCTGCCCACAGCTTTATAAATGGTCTCTTTATTAAGCCTTGTGTAAATTATCTTAATTTCAATGTGTCATCTGTCTGCTGGAATTCTAATTGTTACAGAGTTAAATCCCTTACAAGCATTATTCACATTTAATTCTTACAATGCTTTGAGGAAGGTTTGATTATAATCTCTAGTTTATAGACAAGGTAACTGAAGCTCACAGAGGCTAATTAACTTGACCAAGATTATATATTGCTTTGTGGATATAGTGTTGGGTTTCAGCAATGACTCCAGAGGCTCTGGTTTTGATGGGTTATAGGACTTTGCTATCCTGATTTAATAAAATGGGGAAAGATAAATTGCAGATAACACACTGCTATGAAGAAATAATGCTGATCACAAATTTTGGGGTGGATTACTATACGTGTAGATTGTCTCCTATGTTTTTTCAAGAATAGTAAGAATTATGGAAATTAGGTCTTAATTAGACTTTAGGAAATTTGTCATTTGAGTTTCTAGATTTTTTGTTTTTATTTTTTTTGTTTTTGTTTTTATTTGTTTTTCTTTTTGAGTTTTTAGATTTTTGTCAACTTAAGGAAACTCCAAGAAGAGAGACTTACTAAATTTGGAGATGGTGACAAGCTGAGACAGAAGACTAACAGAATTTCAAAAATGTTAATGAGCTGGAAAAACTGAAGAGGGCAAATGAAATAAAACTGCATGGCAATAAATATTGCATTGTGCTGTGTTTGTCTTGGTCAACTGTCTTGCTTACTAGAGACAGAAATCCAATCATATAAGCTTAAGCAGAGAAGAGTACTTATCAATTCAGCTAACCATAGATTTTAGAAATGTACATTAAAAAAAATAATGAAGGAGTTTGGGCGCCTGGGTGGCTCAGTTGGTTGAGCAACTGCCTTCAGTTCAGGTCATGATCCTGGAGTTCCAGGGTCGAGTCCCACATCGGGCTCCCAGCTCCATGGGGAGTCTGCTTCTCCCTCTGACCTTCACCACTTTCATGCTTTCTCTCCCTCTCTCTCACTCAAATAAATAAATAAATCTTTAAAAAAAATTAAAAAAAAATAAATAATGAAGGGGTTCAAAAGATGTCATCAGATGAATTCTCCCCTTCTGTAAATTTCTTTTCTGGTTTCTTCTATGTTCACTCTTGAGAAAGTTGTCACTATGAGGGTCAATGTTTTGTCTCTTGGGTTCAGCTCCAGTAGAAGACAAAACCTCTCCTTGGACTATCTCTACAAATGACCCAGAATTATATATCACTGGGCATGAAATAGACAAATGACCCATCACTGGAGTGTCACCAGAAGACTGCAATGCTCTGATTGGCCAGGCATGCATCACATTCCCACCCCAAAGAGAGAAATGGCTCCACACAATGACATGAATCTAAGTTGGAAAAGTGTGGCATCCAGGAAAAAAAAATCAGAAAGATCTTGCAAGAGTGAGTGAGGGTTGTAGTTGTCAAAAACATAATGTAACTGATGATAAAATTAGAAACAATTTGGGACACCCTGGGTGGCTCAGATTGTTTAGTGTCCAACTCTTGATTTTGGCTCAGGTCATGGTTTCAGGGTCATCAGGTCAAGCCCCTCACCAGGCTCCATGCTCATTAGGGAGTCTGCCTGAGATTCTCTCTCTCCCTCTGCCCCCATACCCCCACTCAGTGCTCTTTCTCTCTCTCTAATAAATATATAAATCTTTTAAAAAATTAGAAACAATTTGAAAAATACAAAATAAGGAAGATATTGCTAACCACAATATTATTAATATTAGAAAGGTCTTGGGATTTTTAAATGTGTTTTTGAAGTATAATTGACATACAATATCTTATTAGTTTCAGGTGTACATCATGGTGAGTCAGTATTTTAATATTATGAAATAATCTCCATGGAAAGTCTAGTTACCATCTGTCACCATACAAATTTATTAATTACTGACAGTATTCCTATGCTATACATGTATGTCTCCATGATTTATTTATTTTATAACTGTAAGTTTGTACCTCTTAATCTTCTTCACCTATTCCACCCTTCCCCCAAGACCTGCCCTCTCTGGTAACCAACAATTTCCTGTATCTATGAGTGTGTTTCTGTTTTGTTTTGTTTGTTTGGTTAGATTTCACATATGAAAGTAGTGTCTTTCTCTGTCTTACTTATTTCACTTAGCATAGTAAGCTCTGGGTCCCCCTGTGTTGTCACAAATGGCAACATTTCATCTTCTTCATCCACTCATCCATCAATAGACACTTAGTTTGCTTCCATAACTTGGCTTGGCTATTTTAAATAATGCTGCAACAAATATAGAGGTGTATATATCTCTTCAAATTAGTGTTTTCTTTGGATAAATACCCAGAAGTAGAATTACGGGATCACACGGTAGTTCTAGTTTTTATTTTTTGAGGAACTTCCATACTATTTTCCACAGTGGTTGCACCAATATACACTCCCACTAAAAGCAAAAAAGTTTTCCTTTTCTCTACATCTTTGCCATTTTTTGCATTTTTTAAATTTTGTTAAATAAACTATATACCCAAAGGTGGGGCTTGAACTCATGATTCCAAGATTAAGAGTCACATGCTTCATCAACTGAGCCAGCCAACTGCCCCATATTTCTTCTTTTAATAACAGCCAATCAAACCAGTGTGAGGTGATATCTCATTGTGGTTTTAATTTGACTTTCCCTGATGACTAGGGATGTTGAGCATCTTTTCCTGTTAGTCATCTTTATGTCTTCTTTGGAAAAATGTCTATTCAAGTCATCTGCCCATTTCTCAATCAGGTTGTTTGTTTGTTTGTTTGTTTGTTTGATAAAAGTTGTGTTAGTTCCTCATATATTTTGGATATTAAACTCTTATTGGATATATGATTTGCAAATATCTTCACCCATTCAGTAGGTTACCTTTTGTTTTATTGATTGTTTCCTTCACTGTGTAGCTTTTTAGTTTGATGTAATTTATCTTTGGATTTTTAGATGATGTGAAATTCAATATGAACCAACAGGGTAATGTAGATACTAAAAAATAGGCACAGACTCAATTAATCAATGTACATTGTTCACAGCAATAAAGGCAATATTTATATTCAGCTACACTTATCAGATTACACTTGGAATATCATTTTAGGTGATAAATACCACAATTTATGAGAGATATCGAAGAACTGAGACTTAAGAATCCATCTGGAAGCCATAACCTCTGATGACTTGTTGAAGAAAAAAGGATGTTCAAATGAGATGATGAACATTTCAGTGAGGTTATAATATCTGTCTTCCAATATCAAAAAACTTCTATGTAGAATATACTCATACAAAGTAAATCTGGGAGACAGAATTAAGACCAGGAAATATCAACTTTCATCTGTATTTCAATGCTTTATAAAAGTTAGAAGCATGTTTAAGTAAGAGAAACAGATAAGTCAATAGGCCCTTTCCCCCTCCACCTTTGTTGTTGGTAAGCAGAAGTTTAGTAACAACCTCACATATATTCTACCAAAGGAATTACCAAGTGGGTCAAAACACTGGACTAGAATTGGCCTTAGGTACTTCTAACTTAGGCATTCTGTAAGGAATCACACTGAGAGGACCCAAATTCATCTCATTGTTTAAGATTTATGGGACTTGGAGCAATTCACTTATCTTCTACAAAACTCATTCCTCCAATTGTAAAATGAGGAAAATAGTCCATCACTTTTAGAGCTGCTGTGTTAAATTATTAATACCCACAGAACATTTACATTCGTATATAGCCATGTGTTCAATATTAGCCATTATTACAATATAGTTGATCATGGATACCTAACTTTCTTTGCTATACAGCTGAGTTGCTATACATAGTTATGATAGAGGTTTTTTGTTTTTTGTTTTTAATACTTAGTATTATAGTATTATATGTATGTTAGTCACCAGTTTATCATTAGTTTTTGATGTAGTGTTCCATGATTCATTATTTGCATATAACACCCAGTAAAGATTTATTTATTTATTTGAGAGAGAGTGAGAGAGTGTAGAGGGGAGGGGCATGGAGAAGGAGAGGGAGAATCTTCAAGAAGACTCCATGCTAAGCCTTGAGCTTGACATGGGGCTCAACTTAATGACCTTGAGATCATGACCTAAGCCAAAACCAAGAGCCAGGTCGCTTAACTGACTGAGCCACCCAGCACCCAAGTTTTTTTTTTAAAGAAGATGTTCTTTGTGTTACTAAATACACGATTAGTTAAGGGTCTTAAATTATTGTTCTACAGCAAAAGAGATTATAAGGTGTTCATCTAATCCTTTTGCAATAAACTATTTCCTTGAGCTCCTAGTCATTGAAGTCCATTTCTTTGGCAATGCTACAAAGCCCCAGTAATGTATTTCTCTGCTGAAAAGCCCATTTAAGAGTCATAGTTTGTTCTCCAACATTTCAGTCCTCCAAAAAACCTAAAGTCTAAATCCTTTATTAAAAAAATAATTGACCAGAAGTCAATAAATATATCCTCAAAAGTTACTATGAAGATCCAAGTTAAGAAGATCTAGATCCTTCATATATCCTCATAATAAACATGAGAGCATAAGAACATATAGCTTCACAATAAAAACAAACTCCCATGTCTGAGGCACGAGCTGTTTGATTATCTTTGGAAAATCACAGATTTGTGTCAAAACAAACTATTCAACTACTTTTTTTTAAAATTCCATATTATGTTAGAGGTGTGAGCTGTTCAGTCACCAAATCAAGGCTCCAGCTTAAAATTCTAATTCTTACAACTAAGATGAGTTGTGGTTCTCTAATTTTTGTACTCTATTCACAAGGCTATAGTTTGGAACTGTAAACTGTCTGCAAAAGTTCCAGAGCTGATCAAGGCTCCCAACTGAGCCAAACTGTGGCTAACTTTGCCATACAAGTATCTCCTTGACATCTTTGCCACTCAGAGAATAGAAGCCACTGTCACTCAGTTTAAAAGAAACAAAGCAAAAAGCCTTTGGGGCTAAATATCCAAATTATATGTAGGAGCAGGGAGTATATATGGGAAAACTCTGTAACTTCCTCTTACTTTTGCTGTGAACCAAAAATTGCTCTAAAAATAGTATTTAAAATTTAAAAAATAAAAAGACAAGGACTTCAGCTGAATGTGAGGAATAACAGAAAGAGGATATCAACTAGTCTTTTTGATGATAGAAAGACATGATGAATGTAGAAAGTTCCTTGTAATGGTTTACTATAAATGGGATTGGAAATATGGTTCAGAATGGGGAGCAAGGATTCTTTTTGCTTAGTGTGATTTAATATAGAACACACAGAGAAACACACATGGAATGTTCCCAGTAGAAAAAGATGATTAAAGGAGAAAGGTTCCTGAGACATGAGAAGAGAGGTATAATCCAGAACACCAAACATAATTTAGTCTTCCATAGCATTTGGAACTCTTCCATTGGCAGCTGGGAAGGGAATGCTGCAGGCTCCTAACCCTCTTTCAATTTCTACCCCATTTCTAATTGCTGCCAGCTTATTTAGAGATTCAGAGATAGAGTTATTCATGTACAACTTTTCATTCTACCACCACCCCACAGTATGGGAACTTCTCTGCAGGTTTCATTACCATTTCTAATGCTAAGGTAAGGTGAAATTTAAAAACAATTTTTATGTATAAAATGCCATAATCACTTCTGAAGATTATTTAGAATATCTTGTTTCTGTAGTTTTTCCCTCTCCAGTTTGGTTTACAGAACTTTCCTTCAAACCAAAGAAATTTGGAGACACTGGGACATGACCAAGTTCTCTATAGGTGGCTACTTAGGACAATAGCTGCCCCAAAGAAATGAGACTCAAACCTCTTTGCCATTAATCAGGGGTAGAATTATGATGGAGATCTGAACAAATTTCTCTATCTCTAAGCCCCAGGTGAAGAGGTAGTTACTGTTCATATCAAATGCCTCCAGGGAAGAAAAATAATGAGGGAAGCAATCTGAATGACTGAACATTACTGAACAAGTACTTGTTAGTATAATAATTGTCAGCCTTGGCAGATTCAACTGGGAGGAAAATTGATGATAGTGGCTCAGCACAACTGTTCCAACCAAAATGACAGCGGAGTGGGCAGCAGGGGATCTACTAAGTGGAATAAACAAATGGCCACTAAGAGGAAAAAGTCAAAGGAAAATATTCACTTAGGGTTTCAATTCAAACCACCAATACACATTTTTGCAAACCAGATAAACTTTTCTAGAACTGCTCACTTTTGCTGCAATTTCATTAACCATGTTTTCAAGCCTATTTTTTCCTATCTCTCTCACTATTCCAGAATAGTCAATAGAAATGTTCTCTAAAAGAGACAATGCCTTGACAGCCAATTACAGCCTATGTTCCTATAGAAAGGACATGGTAAATTGACTAAAATTCCTCTAAGTTAGTTCACTGTCATTTAATCAAAATGGACAATACACTGACCATTTTTCCCCAGGTTTGCTATCTGTGATGTCTAGAGAACTACACTGAAGGAAAGCAATGCCCTTCTTTTCTCCCATTGATGTTTTCTGCTTTTGTTTTCTTCAGTCATTTTCATTCACATAAGTGATTACAAATACCTTGAGACTGATTCAGTGAGTTACTTTTAAAACTTATGAACTTCATCGGCTGTTCATTAATTCATTCAAGGCAAATTATACTCCAGCTGCAGTGGGGAGAACTGAGTTACATCTTATCCTCAGCTCTGTATTTTATTTGGAGCATATTGCAAGAGTCAAAGACAGGTTACTTTCCTCTATTGAATTGTATTGGGAGAGGTGATTTATTTTATGGAATAATTTTAAGGTTTTTCATGTAAGAGAAAAGGAAAAGTTGAAACTGGAAAAACTTTAAAATAGATTATACTCCATAAGATCTATTAAGGTAGCTAGGAAATATATGTCCATATTAGATTATATCTACATTGAATAAACAAAGAACAATTACTAAAATTTACATTAATTTTCAGTTAACCAACAGTGAAGAATTTGGAGGATAAACTATCCTGGTAACTGGACTGCAAATTAACAGTTCACCTGATTTCTCTGTGCCAACGGTGAAGGCTCTGCCTTTGACTAAATCCTTAAATAGATTTCAGGCTCATAATTTTTCCATGTAAACTAAGCAATTTTTAATGAGTTCATTTCTCACATTTTATTTAATTCTAAAATTCTATTAATCCATTAAATATTACATTATGTATACATATAAAAATTCTAAAATTCTATTAATCCTCTACATAATGGATTTCAGGTCTTTATGGTACCATATAATTCAATGTCTTACCGGACAAAACAACTATGTTAACCGGAACACTTTTCACCTCAAATGAAAGAAACACGACTCAAAGTAGTTCAATTGAAAAATAAAAAATGGGGAACAGAACTTGATATGAACGAACTCCAACAAGCTGCCTCCCATTATCAACAGCTGCCTGGGACGCAGGCCTCTAGGATTCAAGCCAGGGGAGCTGCTCTCTTGAACTCTACTATTTAAAAGATGGTATGACAAAATGGGCTTGCCCATTCCAACTCTCCCCACTTCTCACATGACCTCAGGACTCTTCACAGAATTGGGTAATGCATGTGCTACAGTTCTAATCTCTAATTGGTCAGGGGGTGTGGGAGGCAGGAAGTTGTTGGTAGTGGTAAAGAATAATTCAGGACTATGTATTGAGAGTTTTGATATTTAAATAATTTAGTGATGCTAAAACAAAAATATAACCTTACTGTATGTTTTCTTTATATTTTAAAATATTTTAAGTTATTTTAAAACATTTATTTTAAAACATTTTTATTACAAATGTACACTATTTCAAGTTTATGATATATTAAATGAGCTTTTGAAATACAGCCTAAAATTTTAGCCTTAATTTATAATTTCCTTTGTATATTTGGTTAAGGCCCTGAAGGCTGCCTGAGAAAGAAATGACCAATGTTTAGGTGGGCCACTACCCACCTTCAGAGCAAGAAGCTTGGTATCTCCCTGTAACGCAAGCCTTTTCCTCTTAACATAATTTTCAGATATATTTATTAGCCAAGAGCATAAGTGAACTCATAGGAGGTTTACTCTAATCACTCTGAAACCTCCTACTAGCTCTGGTTTGAAGAGAAGGAAAGGACATTGGTGTCGCACATTGCTTTGGGGACAACTAAGCCGCTGGGAAATCACTTGCTGACCTGACTCAGGAACTAACCTATCAGAGGTTATGTCCTCCTAATGGTACCATGTAATTCTTGGAGGTGATCTTCCTTGTGTTTATCACTGAGCCTTAAACAACAACAAGGCTTCTCACTTAAGTGACAGGTGTGTGTGCCTCTGTGCATCTAAGAGAAAGGTGGGAAACGTGGAGTAAGAGAGAGAGAGATTGGAAGAGGGAGAGAGAACAACAAGAGACTGTATATAAGTGTGGGGGTGGGATGTGAGAACCAGTGGATTTGGGTTAAATGCTTTCTTAACATCAACATCAACCTTACAGCTGGCTCTGGGAAGGTTTTCTTCTGTGAAATAACGCACAGAAGTAAGATAAGATATGGGTGACTGGTCTACCTTTCTTTTGCAAAGCTTTAAAATGTCCTTTGTCATAGCCTGGGTGGGGGTGAAAGGGCAGGAATCATTTGCCAGAGGTTTCCTCAGGTACATTCATTTGAGGAAAAAGTATGTACAGGGCAGAAAATCTGGGAATGTATTCCTTTAAAC
The DNA here is from genome assembly GCA_028646535.1 of Procyon lotor. NCBI lineage: Eukaryota > Metazoa > Chordata > Mammalia > Carnivora > Procyonidae > Procyon > Procyon lotor. Next base: position 66,346,787 of record CM053603.1, on the reverse strand, counting down.
TCTTAACCAGCTTCTTGCACTGTCTTTGGGTCCTCCAAGGTGTATGTGGACCTCATTTTGAAGAATAGAAGTCAGTTCCAAAGTGCATGGATTATGTCAGTTTTGTTCACTGCCACATCCTTAGGTTAAGCACCAATAACATGTGCTCAACAAATATTTATTGAAAAATTAATGATAGTGACTACATTCAAATTGAATTTCAATCAACTATCAATATATACTCTATTTTCTATAATTAACTAAAGAGAGTAACATTAATGAAAGGAATAGGGTAAATAAGTCTTTTTCTAGAGGGGAAATTAAGCCATTAATTAATTGGTCATAAGTTTTAATTTTATAAATTGTATTTCCTCTTTGGAAAGAGAAAATACATAGTAATATACTGAATGCTCTAAAAAATTCTGAGGAATTTTCTTTTTGAATTTTGTTCATATTTCAAAAACTTACTTAAAGAATCAATTTATCTTAATTCTCATTTAAAACATGTTAACATGTATGGAAAATATCAATCTTTAAGCATGAAGAAATAAAGTTTGGATTATTCAAATTAAAGGCAGATCTATAACATAACATGTTAGATTATTATTAGGTTAGAACTTCTCAATTAGAAAATAAGAAAAATAATCTAATAAAAAAGCCATAAACGAGGGGTGCCTGGGTGGCTCCGTGGGTTAAAAGCCTCTGTCTTCAGCTCAGGTCATGGTGTCAGGGTCCTGGGATAGAGCCCCGCATTGGGCTCTCTGCTCAGCAGGGAGCCTGCTTCCCACTCTCTCTCTGTCTGCCTCTCTGCCTAGCTGTGATCTCTCTTTCTCTGTCAAATAAGTAAATAAATTAAAAAAAAGAAAGAAAAAAAGAAAAGCCATACATGAATTCTTACAAAAACAGTGACTATTAATTAAAGAAGAGAGTTTGAGCTCCAGTTCTAATTGCTTCCTTATTCAATCACAAGATGAATACTTTGGCTTATAAAGTATAAACTATGTTATCAAAAGAAACTGTAAGTTAATAATAAAGTTAATTTCATATCAAACTGAAGCTTTATTGATTTCCTCATTCTCTAAGGACAGTATTAATGCAGCTATACCTTAGGTAATAGGGAAAAGAATAATTTAATCACTTGGTGGTTGTAAAAATCTATTTTTCCAAACTAACTTTGTTTTCTGAAATTTCTTCAAGGGAACAAACAAACCCTGAAAGCATTTCAGCATGAACATAAAGTAAAAAGAAAAGTCATCATTTATTTATCAGCTGAAATGTTAAATAGAAATATAAATATTAACTTAAATATATGCAGAAGGGGAACTCATTTAGAGTTCTGGAGTTAGTAAATCTTAAGACTCAAAGAGGAAACTGTTTGGCTATTCTCTTGCCCTCCTCCTAATACTGTGAGAGATGTGCTGGGAGAAGTACTAAAAGAGAATGAGGACCTTTAAAAGGATGGGATAAACATCCCATCCCCCAGGTAGATAGATGCCTAAAAAGGGCAAAAGCAATCAAACTTACACCAAAACTCAGATGTCCACAGAACGTGTTTGGAAGAGCTTGTCTCTCTACTTGACTCTAAAGTCTGGTGCCTGCCTCTCCAGAAAACTCTGAAGGTGAGAGACAGCTGGATCATTCTGCTCTAGAAGAGCTTATGGCCTGTCATACCATGTTGGTCATATCAAGATGTCATGGTATGACAGGGATAAGTGAGTTTTCCAGTTTTCCCCATGTCCGGTAGGTGTACAATATCATCTAGATTTGAGCCAACTTGGTGGGACTTCAACCCTAGAGGGCTGCTTGTTTGGGCATGGCAAAAAAATAAATAAATAAAATATATCTGTGGAGGAAGGAATGGGTGTGAACATAAATATGTGGGAAGTTGGCACATGTATTGCTCCAATTAGGTGAATACATGAGGACCAGAAATCTCCTGGGGTGGGGGGTAGATGGGAACAGAGGTGTTCCCAAAGGACCTAAAAAACACTGCACAGTTAACATCAGTTAGAAGCTGTTAAAGTAACGGCATAGGCATTAGAAAAATAAAGGGAATATGGAAAGGAAGATTGATCATGTCTGTGTTTTATTCATCACACTGCCTGTTGACTTTATATAAACACCAGAATAAATGCCCGTCATTACTGAAGGTCACCAATACCCATACATTGTACCAGTCATAAAAGACAGTTTGTCCTTTCTCTTCTAATCTCTGCTCATCCCATGTTGATTCTGGAAAAATCAGAAAGGAAGACAGAATGAAAGCACAGCATAGCTCCATCTAAAATTGTCCAAGGTAGATGGAGTGGGGGAATCTTTGAATAATATCTGAGGCTCAAGTTTGAAATTGATCATCTAAGGATTATTTATTCACAAAAGTGAGAATTTTTTAAAAAAGGAAGTTGTAATAATTGAAATTGCCAAGAGAGCTAGTGTATCTTCCAGAGATGTCTTCAGAGAACAAGAAGAGGAAAGCCAACAGAGCAATGTTGAAAGGATTCATGGAAGAAAAAATAAAGTCATTTCCTGTGGCATATTATGTTCAGCCCGTTCAATAAATTGGTTTAGAATTTAAAGCTTTTTCTAGGCACAGAAAAAAAGGGATTGCTTACGAAACAATATATGTAGCTTTGAAAGATCAAAGATAAAGGAAAGGAAAATCAGTGTGTAGCTTCCTTATTGCTATGGGAGCAGGGAAGGGGTAGTGAAAGATGCCAGGTGAGACTGTTCCCTGTATGTACACCAGGGGGCGCGGTAAGACCAGGGTAGCTCTTGCAAGCCCTAGGTAGCCCACCAGAGCGAAAGGGAGTTCAGTTTGGGAGCAATAGCTAAGAAGTTAAGTATTGTGCACTTAGCCATTCACATTTACTTGATGTTCCCTAATTGATCATGATCCGAGGTGAATCTTTTCTAGAAACGGAATAGGCCACACGAAAAAATTGAAACTATTTCTTTGGAAACATAATCTAGGATGCTAAGTAAGTTTCACCTCCACTGGATGCTTCATCAAAATCAATGATGCCTATAATCAGAAGTACCCCATTCCTATTTAGTTTCCCTACTTTCTAACATCCATAAATTCAGCAATGGATTATGGAAGTCTCGATCACACTCAGGCACCTAATGTGACTATAAAGAAACATTCTTTTCCTCAGTGGAATTACTCTTTTAATGTTCTTGCTTTCCAATTTACATCAGTTAGAAGCTGTTAAAGTAACGGCATAGGCATTAGAAAAATAAAGGGAATATGGAAAGGAAGATTGCTCATGTCTGTGTTTTATTCATCACACTGCCTGTTGACTTTATATCACTGGCTTCAGATTTATCCAGTTTCTTTTCTTTTATGACTGGAGATATTAAGGGCAACCTGTCAGCTCTGCAAAATAACATCTGTAGTACTCTGAATCTTCTCCGTATAATCTTTAATAACTGTCTTACGTTCAAGTTGACAGCAAGCAAGTAATAAAATGCCTAATACCGTTTTATAGGTCACATAATACAACAGTTTATTTTAGTTCAACAGGGCAATAACAGGTAACAGATAATGAAGTCGCTATAGATTTGTATAACACAGTTTCTGAGTTGGCAACAGCCTCAGGAAGCCTCAGAAATCTTCTTTTGAGCTATAACAAAACAGAAGTGCGTTTCCCATTTTCTCTCCTTCTAATGATTCATAACACTAAAGTTACCCTCGTAGATGATGCACTTCAATTTTCAAAACTTGATGTACGTTATCATGCAAACAAATGTACTTTTTTAATGGGAAAGGGTAGCTTTCTCTCACAACTTCAAATTATATAAGTGAAAGAAGCAAGTATTTGGAATACAAAAATATGTAAGTCATCTCTGTCCAAAATAGTAACCACTGGCTACTCTTGGCTATTGGAATTAAAATTAATTGACATTAAATAAGATGTAAAATTCAGTAATATTAACAAGATCATATTATTTTACTATAAGTTATCTCCCTTATAGCTATTTTTGTCAGTTTAAAAGCTGTTGCTTTAGAGACTCCTACAGATAGTTGTATTAACTCTAGATATTGTGATGTTAATTTTACCCTTTGTTATACCTAGTAACACCTGCTTTTCATAGGAATACTGTGAAGAGGACTCTGGGTACTATTTTAGTTACAGATCGACACTTTTGGCAATATACAATTTGTGTCTCCTCCTAGACATTAAAATTCAAGATACCATCCTTAGGGTCTATATCCACATGGAGTAACAGCCGAATATTTCCTCCCTCCCTTTTTCCCTTTTCCCCTTTCTCTCTCTCTCTCTCTCAGACCCTCTTTCTCTCCTTCCCTCTTCCCCATACCCCTTGAGCTCTTTTCCTCTTCTTTTTTATGGTATTCTTTGGAAGATCTACACCAGCAGCAAGAGGCACCTGGCTTCCCACAAGTTCAACACCATTCACACATACTCTAATCTGGTTAGTGATTTTAATTTGGTCCTTTTTGGATCCTCTTCCTTATTGCCTCCCACACTTGTACAAGGCCTAATTCCTATAATAAATTCTTATTTCGCATACTTCTAGTTAAACTCTGATCGAACTTTTATACAAAGGATAACTGAATTTCTGCAGCTGATATGTGAGGAAGAATGCTACAAAAGTGTTGGCAAAATGCACAACCTTGAGGAAATAATCTACCTACAAGTAACAGAGAATCTAATAACAGTAGCTTAGATCACAGGGGCATTTAAGATTAATAACAATAAATATGGAAGAAGGTATCTCAGAATTGGATAAGATGCTTCAAGATGTCATTACCTACCCAGGCTATGTCTTTACCCTCTCTTACCCTCAGCTATAATCTTTTGTTTTTATGCTCAGTGTTTCATTGTCCCAAGATTACTGCCATGCCTCCAGAAATTATATCTGTGTTCAACCAGTAAGAAGGCATAAAGGGAAGGATTAGCTACAAATGGCCCTTGTGTTAGAAAATGCAGTATTTTCACAAATCCCTCTCTCTACCACCTGACCTCTCCTTACATCTCACGGATTAGCATGGAGTCAAGTAAGATCACAAGAAAAATAAGATCATAGGGACTGGCTTAGGCTATTATGGATAATTTCTTGGAACTGGCAGAAGGGTCTCCTCACAGCAAAGGATCTCTCTCCACTAGCCAACAAATCAAGATTCTAAGGTTCTAACAGCAGGAAAGTAAATTTTGAAACAATGAATACTTTTTGAGGAAGAGATCAACAGTTTGATTCTTAGAGTTGGGGAAAGACAGAAAAGATATATTCAAGATATGACAAGATACCAAAGAGGCTGGAATGTATAGTACCTATGTGATGTAAAGGTAAAATAAACAATAAAAATGGCTTGCTGGAAATTATGGACTTGACTCTTTAGGTAATTGAAATTATAAGAAGAGTTTGAAACAAAAAAACTACAGAGGTATCTCAGTCCCTTAGAATGGTATCTAGTACAATGTTTTGTTCTTTAAAGAGAAATAAAATACCTCCACGATGATCTTCTCTTCCCATAATTTTCCTGGGGGAGGAGGACAGAAGAAGAAACTCCGAGATTTGGGACCCCTTCTCTAAGTGTGGAGGTAGTAGATATACCACAGTGGGAAATAAACTGGGCCTCCCCTCCATGGCCTTCTTTCCCTCCTTTTTCATGAAATAGCCAGGACCAAGCCAGCAGCCCAAGAAACCCCAAATGAAGGCAGGCACCTTCCTTTACCCTCCCTTGTCCTCTGCTGCTCTTCTGTTGCTGCTCTCTGGTATAGGATGGATTTTAGGGTGTTTGACCTTTCTCCTACACTTAGAGAAAAGAGCAAGCTAGGCCAAATGAGACTTTTGCTGTTCTACCATTCTTCTTGGTTGTTTTCACTCACAAACTGGCTGAGCTCTGTACAATATTCTCACACTGATAATGGTGTTTTTCTAGAATTGGAAATCCATTAACTTCCTTTGTCATTTAATAATTTTCCACAAATGTTTCACTTTGAGCTTTAAATAAAAGCAAGCTTATTTTTAAAATAATTATTATCTAATTACACATCCTTGAAAAAATCAGTGGTTTCATCCATTTAAAGCACAATTTAGGTCCTGGATAAAGAGACAAGTCCACTAGTTTATGGGTGGAACTACCTGAAACTATTTTTTTTTTAGACTAGTAATATATACAGTTGACCCTCGAACAACACAGTTTGAACAGTTTGGGTCAGCTTAAATGCAGATTTTTTTTTAGTAAATACAAAGAGTACTGTAAATGTATTTTCCCTATGATTTTCTTATTAACATTTCCTTTTCTCTAGCTTACTTTATTGTAAGAATACAGTATATAATACATATAACATGTAAAATGTTTGCTAATCAACCATTTTATCTGTAAGGCTTCTGGTCAACAGTTAAGTTTTTGAGGAGTTGAGACTTATATGAGGATTTTCAACATACAGGCGGTGAGGATCAGTGCCCCTAACCCCCACATTGTTCAGGGGTCAACTGCACTGCAAAGAAATAGATGTCTGTGAAGTAACTGCTTTCCAGATATATTATTTCTGAATTTTAAGACGTTATATTTAATAGGTCATTGGATGGCACACACATTGCTAATTTTTTCTGTTATGACTTATAAGAGGGAATTGTGTACTTTGCTCATTACTTCAAATATACACCTAGAAAAATGAAATAGGTTTCTCTAAGACTTTTACCATTCTTGGATACATTATGATGAGAAAACATAAAAGAGTGAACCTATTTTCAAACAGACACACAGCTATTCTAGTCACAGGAAGTCCTACTGTCACTCAGGGGTAAAGGGCATGAGAAAATACTGAATAAAGATGTTGGAGAAATAAACAAAATCTCCAGAGAAAATCAGAGTATTTGCAATGTTGAAATTTTGTTAAGGGTCAGAAGACTCTAGATAAATGGTAGGGCCAAAGCAAGCCTCTCCATTACCAGGTTTACTGGTAAGCTATGAAATTACAGAAAGTACGAAAAAAATCAATGAACAAGATCAGCTTCAGTGATAATATTTGCAACAACTTATAATTTCCACAAGATTTAATCCAATCACTTTTGTTAAGCTCCCTTCTCATGTGTCTAAGAAGACATTTACTATACTGAAACATTTAAGAAATAGTTTTATGAGTAGCGTATTAACTTATATTAAGAAAAAATCCAGCATTTTCCAAAGTCTGCCAAAGTTTAAAACTTCCTATTTGTTCATTTACCAAATCCATAAAAAGCTCTAAACTTTTCACTTTCTGGATGTGTAGTTAAATGCCTAACACACATGCTCCTGCTGTTTTCACTCTGCATTTATAGTTGGGGCAGTCAATAATGGCCTCATCACAGACTCCTTTGAAATAAGTCAAAGACTGTTAATACAATGGCCCGGCAATGTCTTTCTTTAGTAATCCATACTGTTTACCAAGCTGTCAAATTCAGAAAAAATATGATGTAAAATTATTTCTTGAGAAGGATAATAATGTATTCCTGTAACACCCAAGGTAAGTAAATTGTGATATTATTATTTACATTTCCTCATCTTAGGGAAAATGATGAATTTGAGCACTGAGGAAACTGAATCATGGGATTATAAATGAGATTCTTATTCCAAATTAGTATTATAGATAGTAACTGAAACTACCCTGTGGTAGGAATGTCTGAGAAAGGGTAGAGCATCTTAACTGGACATGGAAATTCCTTAACTGACATGCACAAAAGCCATGTGCAACAGACCACTGTGACTATACTCAGCCATTATATACTCCCTGGAAGTTATTCCTGTCTCTTCTAGCAGAATAAAGCATTGTCTCAGGGACACAGTAGAGGATCACTAGAACTCCAGAGCACTAGCTACTTCCTGAAATGAAGAGCTGATACCTAAAGGAGTATTAACACACATTAAATTTTCTTCTATGGATTTGGTTACAGAGTTAAAAAAATTGTAAAACTAATGATTTTCCAATCTATGATATATTGTTACATAAAGTAAGAACAATTAAACAAAAGAAGTAAAGGAATGGAACTTAGAGCTGAAGGAAGAGAGGGAGCAGGGGGAAAGATGGAGAACAAGGAAAGAGGAGATGAAGAGGGAAGAGACGAGGGAGGGACGATCACAACACTCAGACAAGGAGAAAATAAAGAGGAGAGATTAGAGGTGAGAGAAAGCAGAATGGAGGTGAGGAGCTAAGGAAGTGAGGAATAAAAGACAAGGTCTAGATTTGATTCCTAGGGCTCTGGAATACATATTCTTCCCTGAGGCTGAGCTGTTCCATCCTAACGTGAGGTTCGCTGGAAGACTTGAGCCAAGTTAAAAGCCCCTGCTCTCAGTAATAGAGGAGAGAGGCCTGACTAGCTTGCCTCTCATACGGTTTTCAGGCACTTTCCTTCTTTTCAATAGTTCAGATTCTAGCTCCAAGCACCTCCAGTCACCGTTGAACTAGAAAGCTCTATAGTCCCAAAAAAGCAGTTGCCTTCAAGACAGAGACAAGCAGACTCTTAGGCTGAAAGCACCCTTGGAATACACCTGCTGGAAAGAAAGCTAGCCTCTGGTCAAAAGTCAGACCTTCAATCATCTTCAAGTCCTAAATTGTTAATTAAAATCATAATTGGGAGACGATTCCAATAATATTTCCCTTTCAGGTCCCTGTTTTTCATTTTCTAAATTACTTTATGTTAAAATTAGTTTTATGTAAAGAAGAGATTAGCCGGGAGAGAAGGGGAAAAGAGCATCATTTCTGCTGAAGGAGGATGGGGCGAGAAGGGTATAATGCGTGACTGCTCCCCTGTTAATGCTTTATTCCTTGGGGTCAAAGCAGTTTAAATTTCTAGATTTCTAGTTAAATTATCTTAAATGTCTAAATTTCTAGTTAAATTACCTTTCCTGAAATTCAATGATTGTTTTATTTTTTTAATTATTTTTTAAAAGATTTATTTATTTATTTGACAGAGAGAGATCACAAGTAGGCAGAGAGGCAGGCAGAGAGAGAGGGAGAAGCAGGCTCCCTGCTGAGCAGAGAGCACAATGCAGGGGCTCGATCCCAGGACTCTGAGATCATGACCTGAGCCGAAGGCAGAGGCTTTAACCCACTGAGCCACCCAGGTGTCCCTGTTTTATTTTTAAGACGTATATAAAGCCACACTCAACAACCTTTCCTGGGGAGAAAAACATTGGCAAGATATCAGAAAGCCTGGGTCTTAGTCCCATTTCTGGCATGAGTTATAAGACTATGCAAAGAATTCAGGCTTTCTTTTTCTTGTAGAAGGAGAATAATATTCGCTTCCCTGTCTTACGAGTTTGTAGTGGGAATTAAAGGAATGGGGAGGTTGGACAGTAAGGATTAAGAACTCCTTGCCGAATTGAAGAATACATTTGGAAGCTCACTGAATAGGTAAAAGCCTACTATTTTTAGTATCATAAAAAAACTGCAGAAAGAGGTTAGCTGCCAAAACTAGACACTTCTTCAAGGCAATATGCACATTTGTAGCAAGAGAAACATTTCTCTTTTAAAAAGCAACCTTTTACAAACAAGATTGTTTTACACAATTCATGAGTGGTTTTGCATCCTTTAAAAGGGCTGTTTATCCTTGTGCATTGAAAGGAACATTATTAAAAATCTGTTACTTTAATTTTTTTCTCTTTGTACTAAATTGAATGATTCAATGTTCCTTGCACATTTCCAGAGATGTTCAATCTTTATTCCTAAGTATTCTGGTACCTTAAGTAATTCTTGGTAGACACTAGGATATTTTCTGTTGCTGTGTACCTAGAAGATGAAGACATCTAGAGTGAAGTTCCCAAAGGGTTTTACAGAAACAAGTGTCAACAGCTGCTTGATTTGCTTGCCTCTGCCAGCTCATTTGCTCCGAAAAGAAAAGGCAAAGACAAGCTGATCCCACAATGATCAGCTGGAGTGAAGGCATTGATTATATCAATGCAAGAATAATTAGATGCGTAGTTACCATAAACAGCCTTTGAAGTGTTTCAATAGCTGTAATTCCATTCATTGCTATCATCTAGCTCTTGGCAGAGAAGCCAACTCTCCGTTTTTTTTTTAATGGATGTATCTAAGCAAAAAAGCATCTAGCCCGTTGCCTAATCTTAGAAGATTACTAATAAATGGCAATTGAACAAGAACCTCATATATTGATCACTTCTGGCTGCTCTATGAGAAAATCATGTAAGTAAGCTGTTTGCTCCTTTTAAATTTCTGATTCAGACCTCAAATAAGGAATGTCTGGCATTCCTACTGTATTTCCATAGTTTGCTTAATATCCGCAATAAAAGAAAATAATTTTCCTTTTTCTTCAAACTTCTTTGCTCCCATTCCCCACCTAGATCTTATTTAATTACCTGACATATACTTCATTGAGATGGATATGCCTTTGTCTTCCTATCACAGATCAATCTTGCATTTCCCATTGTCACTTTCCCTCCCATGATAATAAGGAAAATAGGCTTCTTTATGTCCGGGGTGCATCCTTCCACTGGTACTAGGACCCCTTTCTTTTCATATCTTTATGTGGGGTACAATCACTCTGTTAGTTCAGTGGTTCTCAAAATGTGACCCTCATTTAATGTTGACCAGCAACATCAGCATCACTTAGAACCTAAATCAGAAACTCTGGAGGGTAATACAGATATCCTCTAAAGTCTGAGAAACCACTGAGTTAGTGCAGTGGCCCTCAACAATAGCTACATATTTGAGCCATGTGAGAAATTTTTTAAAAACATAAATTCTCAGGCTCCACTCCCAGAAATTCCGATTAGCTCTTTTAGGATTGGCCTAACCGTTGATACTTTTTAAGTCTTCCTCAGTGATTCTAACATCACACCAGATTGAAAGTACTGATGCTAGTGGCCCTTTTTTCTCTTCTCTACTGTCAATTTCATTTCTACCACTGAATTACTCCCATCAACGTATATGCACACCCTGATCACTTAACATAAAAAAATTTCCCTTTGAGATTCCTCAAGATTCCCCTCCAGATACTATGTATTTGAAACCATATACCCTCATCACCTCCCTTCCTCATTCCCTACTCAATACACTACAATGTAAATTCTAAACACTCCATTGAAAATGCTCTTATAAAAGCTGCCAATGAATTCCATCTTGCCAAATCCAAATACTCCTGTCTGCTCTCATGCCCCCTTACTTTTCCTAACAAATTTTCTTTCTTGGATTTCATAACCCTCCCTGCCCCTGGACTTTTTCTACAAAATGGTCACTCTTTAGGGAGTGTCCTTCTCTGTCACTGAAAAGCTTGGAGATCCTTACGATGTAATCCTGGGTTCTCTTCTTTCTTGCATACTCTTCCCAAATAAGTTTTGATTCATTCTTTTGAGTATCACTTAAGTAAAACACTCAAATCTATCTTATATTTTTATCAGATTTTTATGTTTTTATCAGATTTTATATTTTTATCAGATTCAAATATCTATTTCCCATTTTCTCTTGAAAGTTTCAACAGACATCTCCCTCTTCCCACACTATAGGTCCGTATTTGTATCTGCTTTTTGTGAAGATTGTATGAGTGTTTTTTCTTCTTTGCTTCATCATTGTATGCTGCACTGATAAATTATAAATTCACCTGTATTAGATTCCATCCTCATCAAGAATTTTGCTTATGTTCTGCTCTTTCCTTGCCTGTTTCCACTACCCTAAAAAGAGCATCTTTGGTATTAGAAGCTGAATAATTTTAAAAACAACCCTAGATGCAACAGAAAGAAAAAAATGAAACTTGCAGTATTAGTAATCAACTGAATACACCATCTATGTGATTTTGTTCAGTTCAGCCATGTCTGAAATAGGCAAGGTTAGTTGCCAGTACAGTATTAACAGAAGATGGATGTCTTTTACCTTAGCAAGGCCTATTGAGAGTATGGTCCCACACCTAAACACAAACCAGATTTCCTGCTTAACACTTTCCTCAATGCAAAGAATCATGTGAACATTTTATGTTTCCTGGCACACATTTGCTATTGTTTTGGTTACCACTGAATAATTCCATCATAGAGTAATTCTTTTCAACAGATGTTTCAACGTACAGACCTAGCTATCTACAACATAATTCCTGCCTTAAGAGCTCTTTCTAACAACAAAAGAAAGGGGATGGGTATCTAATTAAATGCCTTAGTGATAGGTTCCTATTTATTGTCTAAGTGAGGCATCCTTTTTCACAGAAAATGCTAAATCCACTTCTGATACTTGAATCCTGACTGTGGAGCATCTGTATGAAGAGGCTAACAACTGGGAAGTCTGTGATGAAAGAGAGAAATAGTATTTGCCTAAAATAATCATGCATGTTTGTTAAGTTTCAAAACAGAAGACTACCTACCTTAAATATCTCTGAAATTTAGAAACACCATTTTAGCTTCTCTGGATGCCTTTCCATGAATGCTGCTATCATGGGAGAATTTTCTAGGCTCATTACTTGAAAAGTCCAGATGGCTATGAAATGTCCAAAATGTTTAGCAAACTCCTTTTAAAAAAGCCGAACCATAGACCTCTTCCAAAGATATAAATGTTAAGTTATTTTATATTATAGAAAGAATTTCAGGGCGCCTGGGTGGCTCAGTGAGTTAAAGCCTCTGCCTTCGGCTCAGGTTGTGATCCCAGGGTCCTGGGATCGAGCACCACATCAGGCTCTCTGCTCAGTGGGGAGCCTGCTTCCCTCTCTCTCTGCCTGTCTCTCTCGGCTTGTGATCTGTCAAATAAATAGATAAAATCTTAAAAAAAAAAAAAAAAAAGAAAGTAAAAAGAAATAAAAAAAAAAGTTTCCACTTGTTTGGTGTCTGTATTTTTAAGAAAAGTTGACAAATCAAAAGCCTGAATGATTGCATAATTTTGCAATATGACCATGAGTGGTCATCATTTGGTGACCATAAAAGATGATGTTAGTCAGATCAAAAACTGAGAAAACAATCCAACTGCAGTGCTACCATCAAGTGCATAGGTGTCCTTTTTATTGATTGATTGATTTTATTCCTGTTAAAAGATGGATGGATAAGAATATGGTATTGAGAAATTTTGTTTCCAAGTTCACAGATGAGAGAATTTGGCAATACTTTATAAAGAAAATCAGAGAAGGCACAGTGCTTAACAAGACAAGAATTCAGCAACAAAAGCAATAAGGCCTGGTCACCTTGTTGACATTATCTTCAAAACAGAAATCTCTAACAGTGACACGAGACAGTAATCGGTGTCTTTTCAAGCTACTCCTCAGGCACGGCTGTCAGGAATCTGTATCATGAATAGTGGCAGGTAGTAGAAGTAAATGTCATAAATTTGAGGAAGGATTTAGGAAATAATTTTTCTATACAGAATATAGTATTATTTTAAAAATAATATGGACAGATAGGCAAGATGAATACCATAGAGCTGAATATATAGTCGTATACCTTAAAAATTGAAAGTAATCTCGTTTCTAAAAATGTGTATTTTGAAAAAAAATGTGTATTTTGTCAAAAAATCTGTGTAATTACACTATATTCCTTTATTTCAACTGTATCCTTTAAAATTGTTCATGTTTAATTGATGCCTTAACTTTAATAGCTAAAACTCTTATCTTTAGAATAACCAGAACTTAAGTAGAAGATGTGGGAGATAGAAAGGAATCAAATCAGAGGTGCCTGGGTGGCTCAGTGGGTTAAAGCCTCTGTGGCTCTGGTCATGGCCTCAGGGTCATGGGATCAAGCCTGGCAACTGGCTCTCTGCTCAGCGGGGAGCCTGCTTCCCTCTCTCTCTCTGCCTGCCTCTCTGCCTACTTGTGATCTCTGTCAAATAAATAAATAAGATCTTTAAAAAAAAAATAAAGGAATCAAATCAAAATAAAATCACAAGACATGTGAATGAATATCTGGATAAATAGGAATAAACAAACTGGCCATAGTTCTTGGGAGTTACTTGTTACCTAGTTTAGCCAATATTCAACTTGAGTGCCATACTACACACACAGCTGCAATATTTACCATTAAAATGAAATGAGCTGATAAAAGAAAAATACTTACAACAAACCAAAAACTTAAACAGCCTATGGATTTGATTTTATAAACAAGCCTTCAGAGTAAAAGGTGTTACTGAAAAAAAATCATGTCACAATCTAATGAATGAATTATATGACTAATACATTTTAATATGAAACTATCAAGTGCAAATGGACTAACAATGATATTTAATGAAAAAACATTCTTTTTGAAAGTCTTTCCTATATTTTTGAATGTGAGAGTTTAAGAGCTTGGAAACTAGAATGGGAAAAAATTTCTAAAGTGAATTAATGGTAATTACCAATTAGTAGACACAAACACAATATAACAAGTGTCCCCTCACAGTTCTTCAAGTCAGGTAAGAGCTTTTTCATTACTCGGAAGTACCTCCATCCTATTATAATAAGGTGATGTTGCCCTATGGAAGATAATTCCAGTTTCATTGATAGCATAGGGTATCTAAAATTAGATAACTGTATGCCTTTATTTCTGTCATTATATCCTTGGAGAATGTTTTTTGCCCTAATTTTCAAAATTATAGGAAAGAATACTTCTGTTGAGAAAATAAAGACACAGGAATGATGGGTCTTATAAAGACACATGTGTGAAGTGCATAAGGCTAATTCTGATTTTTGTATATGTTTAAAAATAGATCCCTAAAACTGTATGTATACATATTACATCTAAAAGTATCAGAGCAATCATTTTAAATATATGCTCAGGGGAAAAATATCTGAGATGATAGGCTTACCTGGCAGGCAGCCTACCCATAGCTCTGTTAATGAAGACAAAATATTCAGGGATCATTTCAGAAGATGTTTTTGCCATTATACTTTGTCATGTAATTACTTAGGAAGTTATATAATGTTTCTTGTCTCCCTCTTTACACTAATGCATCCTGAAAACTCATTCTGTTTTATCACACAAATTCAAGTGTCATTGACACAGTAGGCCCTAAAAACTCCAAAGCTGTGATGATTTTGTGTCAATGAACTTGGGAGACTTTAATGCATAGACAATTGTCATAGTTATCTATGCAGCTGACACATTTGCTTTAAACTTTCAGGTTAAGAACACTCATTCTAGGGGCGCCTGGGTGGCTCAGTTGTTAAGTGTCTGCCTTCGGCTCAGGTCATGATCCCAGAGTCCTGGGACTGAGCCCCGCATCGGGCTCCCTGCTCGGCAGGAAGCCTGCTTCTCCCACTACCATTCCCTCTGCTTGTGTTCCCTCTCTCACTGTGGTTCTCTCTGTCAAATAAATAAAATCTTTAAAAAAAAAAAAAAAGAACACTCATTCTACTTTTGTGTTTCTAGAGGCCAGTGTCCATGACCAATAAAAAACAAAGAAACTGCTTTCATCCTGTATCTTGACAGAAACTCACAGACTTTAAAGAAAACTCAAATACCTTATGTAATTCAAAGCTATAACAGTTATTTGCCACTCAGGATATTTATCACAGTTGAAAATACCTGCAATAGCCATAGGTTATATATATATCTATATCAATAAGTATATTTTTATATATTCTGTATGTAGATTACACACACACACACACACACACACATATACACACACACATAAAATATTACACATGTTTCTCCAACTAAATTAGAAGTCCTTAATATTCAACAAATATAACTTATATCTCTTTCTGTCTAATATATTACTGAATAAAATATAGTAGATGCTCAAGGATTTTTGTTAAATGCCTAGTATTAACTTAGGGTAGCTTATTAATTTATTTCCACAAAATTCTTCCTAACCTCCTCCTATATTCCATCCACCTGTGGGTCCTAATTTAAGATACTGGGAGTAGTATGCTATAGAACTGGTTTGGGAACATTAATTTAAATCCTTATCTACACATTTAATAGCTCTGTTTCATTGAGCAAGCTACTTAACCTCCATCTCCTACAAAATGTTAATATCTAAATTTTCTAACTCCCGTGTTTATGTGCATAAACATGTTTTTAAAACTTTGAAATAATATGAAAGTTAGTGAATTGTTACAAAAATGGCTAAGGCAGGGATGAACTAACTATTCACCAAGGTAGTTTCTTCTTCCTCCTGAACACATAATGAAGCCTTGGCTCTCCTAGGAGATCAGTGTCCTAGAAGATTGAGTATTTCAGTCACCTCTTCGCCAGAAGTACCCACAGGAAGCCAAGGCCAAGTCCTGACAGCTGCCTGCTTTCACAACCACAATTTATTGGGACATAAATATACCCCCTCATGCATGTATTAGCTATGCCTGCTTTCAAGTTAAAACAGCAGAGCTGAGTAGTTGTGACAAAGACTCTATGAACAAAAAAAACCTAACATAATTACTATCTGACCCTTTATAAAAGAAAGATGCTCTTCCATACTTTAGCAAAAATATAAACTATTGCTCTGTGGATCCCTTGAAATTGTTGATTTGCTATCATATCATATAGTATTACTATAGCTAACACACAGATGTTACATTCTCCTAAAATTACTGTCTGCTTCTCCCCCCTAATAGTGTCAAAGGTAGTAGGTTTATGGGTATGGGGTTTTTTTGTTTGTTTCCTTTCATATTTTTATTCTAACAACCAAAATAAATATTTGGGACTATATACAGTGTTAGAAATTTTCTGGTTGGAAGAGGTTAATCAGCACAGTGGTAATTGTGAGATATTCTTTGAACACGGCAAATTATTCCTAAAAGTCACATCTTGTCTTTCAAGTAAAAAAGTAAAATTAAACAATATACTAAACAATATACTATTTTCTCACGATGGCCACAAATACTACTAATTGTCTGCCATATCCATTGCCTCTGAGCTTTTTTTTTTTTTTTTTTGCTAAACACATGGATGCCCAAAAGGAAAAAAAAATAAATAAAATAACCAATCTTCCCTAGCTGTGTTATGTGACTAAGTTCTGGCCAAGGGAATTAAGTGAAAATGAGGTATATAAATTCCAGGAATAAAAGGAAGATATGGTCTTCTTTGACTCTGTCCTCTCTGGTGAAATGTAAAATGGTGGCTGAAGCAAGGGAGTTTTTCTTGGACCTTGAGTTAGAAATTCATTATTGAGGATGAGCTTCAAAAAGAAAGAGCCTAAATTCCTGATGATTTTCGAGCCATTACACTACCCTAAGACTGCTTACTTTTACATAAGACAGAAATAAACATCAACTTTTAAAGTGATTTTTTATTTGGAGCCTTGTCACTTGAGGTCAGTTATAATCCTATTTGATAGAATAGATAAGCAAGTTTAAAAATAGTGATTTATTCATAATCAGAAAAAGGAAATAGAACAGTGAGAAAGTTTAAAAACAACAAAAACCAAACAGCAGCATATAGGGGAGATTATCCAAAAGACCATGTAAGATGGATATTTTTGAACTATATTAAAGACTCTTGTCTCCGGGCGCCTGGGTGGCCCAGTCGGTTAAGTGTCTGCCTTCAGCTCAGGTCATGATCCCAGGCTCCTGGGATTGAGCCCCACATCAGGCTTCCTGCTTCCCGGGAAGCCTGCTTCTCCCTCTTTCCCACTCTTCTCTCACTGTGTCTCTCTCTGTCAAATAAATAAATAAAATCTTTAAAAATACACACAAAAAAGACTTGTCTCTATTTCCTTTTATCAATATTCCTGCTGGTCTGCTAGTAACACCTATTTGGGTGGGAAAGATTTAGGGTTGTTACAACAGGAATGCAAAGAGAAAGAACATTAATAGTCAGCTTCTGGAACCCAAAAATAAGATCCCGTAGGTAGCATTAAAGCAGAGCTTTGTCTAGAACAAGAGGATTTTACCAATTTAACTTAATATATCAGAACCACGCAGAGAAGGGTGGGCAGAAATCATAGATTTCCTCCCATGAAATTAGAGCTAACGCTTCTTCTCATGATGCTAGGCCACAAGGCATGTAAGCATTGGCACAAAATATACATGCTGTAAAAAAAGAAAACCCACAGTCTGCCCTTCCTGGTCCTAGACCTTGTAAGAAGATAAAATATGGGAAAACACATAAGGGGCTCTGAATCATCTCCTTCCCTTCTTGTTCTTCCTAGGTGACATGATTGGGAGCATTTCACTAAATGTGAAGGGGCCTGGTGATCCCCTTCCTTTGTTTCAGCATTGGGCTACTCTCAGGTCCAGATTCAGCATGGCAGTCCCCAACATGACATGAGAGCAAAGTTGTACATGGATGAATCTGTCCTATGCTCAGCAATTGTTGTGTGAAAGACTTAAAAATGCTTTGGAGTCTGAGTATGGACTAATGATACGAGCGCTAGTGGAGGGCAGCACAGAGCAGTGACCAGAATGTGTAAGAACCTTAGGTGAAGGTTCTGTCTGGGACCATAGGCATCACTAATGAACACCAATGCTCCACAAGAAAAAAAAAAAAAAAACAAAAAAAAAAAAAAACAAACACACACACACACAAAACAACTACAGCAAAAATCAAAATGAAACATTAGCAATAAAAGGAAAAAAACAGACAACATTGCAGCAAGATCAAAAAAGTGACCAGTGAAAAATGAGATTCATCCTTCCCTATTTCAGCTAAGTTGCCTTGTCCATATACCCAGATACCATCAAGAGAAGAGAGGAGATCAGAGAGAATCAGCATTATATTTAAAAGGACTGAGTTTATCTTAAAGAATTTTCTAAAATTATCTAATTAAAGATTGTAAACGGTAAAATTCACATTGTATTATTTTTTCCCTTAACTGATGGGTAGGGATCATAAAGAAGATTAGAATAAGTAAAAGAACCAATAAGGTTGTATATTTTCTTTATACATCTAAGTGTTGTATAAATTAATCAGCTAGATATCTATATTTACAATATTCAAAGAGAAGGCATATGACACACTACTTTTTTTTAATGGTACCAAAGAGCTTCAGAAGAGAATATTTTCTTAAAAGAGTGAAATAAAATAATTGATGTGTCTGTAATTCTTTTTTTTCTTTTTTTAAAGATTTTACTTATTTGACAGAGAGAGAGAACAAGCAGAGGGAGTGGCAGCAGAGGGAGAGGAAGAAGCAGGCTCCCTGTGAGCAGGGATCCTGATGTGGGACTTGATCCTAGGACCCTTGGTATCCTGACCTGACCCAAAGATGCTTAGCCAGCTGAGCCACCCAGGTGGTAGCTTAACCATCTAAGCCACCCAGGTACCCTATCTGTTATTATTTCTGAGACATGCAAAAGAGTAAAACAGCTGTAACAACATGAAACACTGGAATGTGGCTAAATCAATTATTAGAAACTGCTTTCAGGTAACATCAGAGAAAAATCTATCAATTTTTTCCAAGTTCAGGTTATTCATTGTTTCCTTTTCTTTTTATAAACATCTGTTAAGATGTTATGTTGGGTGATCCACCAATGCATTGAATAGACTCTATTCTCCTCAAGTAGTCTTTCTTCAGTTTCTACTATTGTTATTGTTATTACTGTTGTTTTATTGATCTTACATGGCTCCAGTAGATTTATTCACCCATTTATCACCAGAAAAATAGCTCCCTCTCCTATACTCTCCACATTATATTACAACTCTTATTCATATTTGCTAGGTAAATTT
>CM053603.1:66305213-66326795 GCA_028646535.1 Procyon lotor | reverse complement strand
CATATTTGCTAGGTAAATTTATCTGCAAATATACAGGCATACCTCATTTTATTGTATTTTGCTTTATTGCACTTTGTTGCACGTTTTATAAATTGAAGGTTCAAGATTTCTAAGCAGGAAATAACTGCAGATGTGATGGAAATAGCAAGAAAACTAGAATTAGGAGTGGAGCCCAAAGATGGGGCTGAATTGCTGTAATCTCATGATAAATCTTGAACAGATGAGAACTTGCTTCTTATGGATGAGCAAAGAAAGTGATTCCTTGAGATGGAATCTACCCCTGGGGACGATGCCATGAAGATTATTGAAATGACAACAAAAAATTTAAAATATTACATGAATAGAATTGATAAAGCAGTGGCAGGGTTTGAAAGGATTGACTCTGACTTTGAAAAAAAGTTCTACTGTGGTTAAAATGCTATGAAACAGCATCACGTGCTACAGAGAAATGGATTGTTCATGAAATGAAGGTCAACTGATGTGGCAAACTGCGTTTTTGCCTTACTTTAAGAAATCACCACAGCTACTCCAACCTTTAGCAACCTACACCCTGATCAGCCAGCAGCCATCAACACTGAGGCAAGACCCTCCACCAGCAAGATTACAACTCGGCAAAAGTTCAGATGACTGTTACCGTTGTTTTAACAGCAAGGTATTTTTTAAATAATGTGTATATATTAGATCTAATGCTATTGCACCCTTAATAGACTACAATATAGTATAAACATGATTTCTACATGTACTGGGAAAGCAAAAAATTCATTTGACTCACTTTATTGTGATATTTGCTTTATTGCAGGACTCGGGAACTGATCTTACAGGATCTCCGAGGTATGTTGGTTTCTGACAGTGTTCTGTGATAGCCATTAATTTTTATCTTTCTAGTCAAAATCCATCCTTTATTGCCTATTTGGTAATAACGTTGATGGACCCTATAAATAGTTCTCATTTGTCAACTGGCATGATGTTCAGCTTTGTCAGCAGAGGGTGCTAAAGGGACACTGGAGGGCGAAAGTGTTTCTTCCTACAGTTTCTGCAACATCTGGCTTCCCCAGGAAGCATGACTTCTGCAGGTTTGTTGCTAGCAGCTTCCGGTGGCTAGAATCGTACAGTAGTTCCCTGGTGGCAGCTTCCCTTAGGATTTCCCCTGGTAGATCACGATACCAGGGAACTTTTTGCTATACAGTGAGGCATGGGAGCCCCTTCTCCAGTGAGGTTTACATCTCAGCCCTGGGAAATGGGATCTTTCAGTTCCTAATGATTCAGCCAAAAGGGCGATCATAACTAGTATGTCTTCCATTACCTCAATCCCTGTTGTAACCAATAGTTCTCTGGCTCAAGTTACTGTGGGGTTTTCTGCCCTGGGAGGGGTCCCAAACAATAGCACTGCAAAGATGGGATTCAGGGAGTGGTTTGATTATAGCCTTAGGCTTGAGTACAGTGCTGAGATTTTTGCTAATCGCAGCAAATGGGGATTCTAGGAATCTATGGCCTGCAATAAGATCATAATTAATCAAACTATCACCTATGATGGACTGTGATAAAGAGCCAACTAAAGCAAGTATCTTGAGAGCCCAAGTGGCTGCTGCACTTGACCATTAATGACAGTAATGATGACTACAAGGACTATGGCATAGGATAGATTTTTCTAAGTACACTTAAACACTTACCGAGAAAAAAATGAGAAGCCCTCCACTTAAGTCATTGTCTGAAGACCAGAGAGCTTCCAGGAGAATGATGAAAGAATATTGTATTTATTATAGCAACAAGGCTGGTATTGCTGAAAATCAAACACAATATTTAATTGTACAAGTTGCTGAATAACAGCAACAGTTGCAAATCCACAATTCATTGCCTTCTCTATGATAATGGACCTGGACCTTGTGAACATTTCTCTTTTGCCAGTGGGCACAGTGTTGAGCTTTGTCAGTGGAGTGTACTAAAGGAAGCTGGAAAAGGAATGAGTTTCTCTTCTGGGGTCTGGTTTGTTCCCTGAGGCAGTTTCCTGAAGGATGTCTGATTTCTGCAATTTCTGGCTCTAACCACACCCACAGCCTTTGTAAGTCCTGCTCCAGGCATTCAGGTGGGGCTTACTGTGGACTCCTCTCAGGTGGCACATGGCAGAGTACCACTGGCATGACATCACCTTGTAGATGGCTTCCACTGGCATCCCCATGAGCAGCTCTACAGGTTCAGAAAACTCTGTGGTCCAGTTATGGCTACATTCTCTCCAATAAAGTCTAGATCTTAGTATGGTGTGTAGGGGGCTTCCTCCAGATCATGTCCTGTTCATTGTACTATTTAAGCCCTAAAATTAGTGGCCCTATTCCTGTATTTGTTATTACTATATTATTTACACATCTGTTTATTCATTGCCAGTCTTCAGTTATAGCTAATAATGCTTGAGATCCAGACTTCTGTGTGTGTTCATCTTCTGAATTCTGACTGACAGACCTCTTAAAAGTTGACTATTTTAGCTGAAGAAAAAAAAAGTACTAAACTAAGATCTGATTTAATCATAGTCTCCAAGGAATCATTCATTTCTAGTTTTTTTTTTTTATCATTTACAAGTCATGTGTTACTAAAATTATCTAAAGTGAATTAGATGTAATGAAATAATTATTTTGAATGTTACTTAAGTAAAGTTAAAATTAGTAAATCTGCCAAAACTCAGCATTACAAAAAAGCTTTTATAAGAAGAATGTGCAAGATTCTATTTTGTCCTATTTTTTTTTATTTTGTTTTATTTATTTATGGAAATATTGAATATATGCAGTTTAATGAAGACAAAATCTTATAAAGGTCTGTTAAAATTAAGAGCACATGTTTTATATATGTAATTCTAATAGAAAGATTAAACAAACATATCAAACAGGATATAATTGAAACATAATTTTAGCTTTATCTACCAATATTCTTTTAAACTTCAAGGCAGCACATTTTTCTCTCTCTTCTTGTTTTAAGATTTTATTTATTTATTTGACAGAGAGAGAGATAGCAAGAGAGGGAACATAAGCAGGGGGAGTGGGAGAGGGAGAAGCAGGCCTCCCGCTGAGCAGGGAGCCCGATGTGGGGCTCAATCCCAGGACCCTGGTATCATGACCTGAGCTGAAGGCAGAGGCTTAACGACTGAGCCACCCAGGCCCCCCACATTTTTCTCTTAATACAGGATGAGATTATAGAATCTAATAGTTCCCTGGCTAGTAGGCTGATGTCTTTAAAATGGAAAAAAAAAATCACTCATTAATTATAAACACAGTATCAATTGAGAATTCTCCAAGAATTAAAGCTTTACTCACAACATCTTATGTGAAGGGAAATAGGGCTCTCCATTCCATTTAACAAAAAGATGAGAGTCACATTATTACTCCAGTGACTATTCAAAAAGCCATTCTCACATACTCTTCATCTGCTTTTTCTGTTTTTGTTCATTCTGTTAAATTCTTATTTCTTTTCCCTGGTTTAAGATTATCACATAAGAGGTGCAAGAGTAATGAAACTATATAGAGTATGATAACTTCATATTTTGGTCTCACATATCACTTTTATAAGTGCATCGTCTGTTGCATCTTGGTGCATTGGTTGAAATGTCAAATTTAATATTATATATATATAATATATATATACACACACACACATGCATACATGCATAGTTATAACATATGTATTTACTATTTTATTTAATAAAATTTATGGTTCTGGTACCATGAGTTGATTTGAAAAAAATCCAAGTTATTTCAAGTTTCATACTAAACGATGTTTTCATAATAGGAGAAAAAGTTAGGAAAGTTTTCTCAATTCTTTTTTACTTATTTTTTCTTCTGAAAAATCACTTTCACTTTTGACACATTTGTTGTTTTATCAAGTGCCTAACTTGGCAAGCGCTCAAAGCCTTCTCAAGCAATCATGCTAAAACTGAACTTAAAACTTGGGGCTTGGATAATGTTTCATCAAATTATATCTTAATAGTTCCTTTGTATAATTTCTATTTCTAAATTCAAAACCATTTTGACTTTTACATGCTTCTTTTCTATCTTCCTGTATAAATGAATATTTAGAACAGATGAACAATGTATTTTAATTTCACATAAGCAACTATAATGCTAACATAAATTATTTATACCAACTCCATGCTTGCTCATGAATGAGAGAGGAATAAAGAAAATGTGTATTTTTTTAATAGATTTAAGTCTCCATGTTTTTGCTGTTTTTTTTTTCTCTCAATTAGACTGAAGTTCACTGTTAATTAAATAAAATCTATTCTCCAGGGAGAAAACTACAAGAACTACTCTATAAGTCACCTCATCTTATTTATTAATAGTTAATACACAATAAATTCTAAGGATATAAGGAACATTGCAAAATTCTGTTAGTTATAAACATCCTTATTCTTAGGCCAAAAAAAGTGAAAAAAAAAAAACCCAACTGATCATACATTTTTAAAGAAATGTGTTACAGGCATTGTTATGTAGAAGCCAGACATTAGAAACTTAACAGAGAAAATCTGCAGGGACACAAAAGTATGAATTAAAGTACATAATACAACTCTTTGCTCGTTGATTGCAGCCTGAATAGAAAAGCATGAAATCAAAGCACTTCATTATTTGATTATTTCTCTAAATATCATTTTATCCAATACTGAGTGCAGGTTTTTTTTTCAAAGATTTAAAACAGAAGGAAAAAATCAGGAAAGAAATAGTAAACATCTTAAATTTTAGTAATTTATAACTTATTTTTATATACTTAATCTTAAGGTTTGTCTTCACTTATTTCTATAATTAAGAATATGTTAATACAACTGAATATAATTAGTGCATTACACGATTTCATTCATTCTCCCATTCATTCACTATTCATCTATGATTTTTCGAAGGCCCATTTTCATTTAAGGGTCAGGGCTTAAGAAAATGATCTTAGAATCCAAGAATTCAAAGTACTTACATTTTAGTGAGAATGCCTAATATGCTTGGAAATTCACAAAGAAAGGGACAGACTTTGTTAGGAAGGGAAGGAGAAAGGATAGATACCAATGAATGAGGTTACTTTTGAGCTGTCTTTTTTTTTTTTAAGATTTTATTTATTTATTTGTCAGAGAGAGCCAGAACACAAGTAGGGGGAGCGGCAGGCAGAGGGAGAAGCAGGCTCCCCAACTGAGCAAGCAAGGAGCCAGACGTGGGGCTCCATCCCAGGACCCTGAGACCATGATCTAAGCTGAAGGCAGTGGTTTAACTGACTGAGCCACCCAGGCATCCCTTGAACTAAGTCTTAAAGAACAAGTGGGATTCCAATAGATAATGA
Source organism: Procyon lotor (assembly GCA_028646535.1). Lineage (NCBI taxonomy): Eukaryota > Metazoa > Chordata > Mammalia > Carnivora > Procyonidae > Procyon > Procyon lotor. The sequence continues at coordinate 66,321,497 of CM053603.1, read as the reverse complement.
AGAAATAATAGAAGAAATGTCTGAGGTCCTGGATATGCCGTATTGGAATACAACAAGAGCATATGTGAGTTATGTAGGAAATGAAGCTGAAAAAATAGGAAGGACATGGCATCAAAGGACATGTATAATTTGCCAAGGATTTTGGACTTTAATCACTAATCTGATATATTAAGGATCATTTTAATGATTTCTCACTACCAGAAAAGAGTCAAATGTACTATAAAATTGCACAACACATTACAATAACATATCTACTATTACTGCCACAACAATGCCACATAAGAGGTAAACAAACACTTCAGTGGCATAAAACAATCATTTTTTGTTCACTTGTTTTAGGGTTCGTTCAGGGTTTGGCAACATTGCTAGTTATGGCAATGTTAATGCATAAGCTCATATCATGTGTCTGCCTGGGTCACGCCTCTTAACATTTTATTGCCTGAAGCATGGCATGTAGTTGAGTCCAGTGTCTAGGGGCAGACAAGTCATAGCTTCCCTGCCCCTAAAGTAGGAGGTCAGTGTGAAGTATGGATTTGGGAGAAGTGACTCATTGGAGCCACATGCTATATAATCCATCACACATAACAAAGAAGTAGAAAAATTCCCAGTTAACAAAGTCATTAAATTGTGCCTAAAAAATTTACTTAGTTTTAAGACTGATTGTACTATTCTTTATAAAAATGAAATAGTCTTCTTTTAAAAAGAGCAAACCACCTACCACCTAAAACTCAGAAAGTATAGTCTTTTAATACACATAAATCAACCTAGACATTAATCTACAAATAGATATAAATTAAGGGGTATACAATTGTTAGATGCATAGTTATGATTTAATAAAAATGTAATTTGATTAGAATATGTCAAATTTATTTTACTTAATTTTACCAAAAGTAAAGGAAATCAAAGTGAAATAAATACAATTTTTGAACTTCATATAAGTATTTTTTCCACAAAGGATATTATTAAAAGGTTCATTTATGAATAAAAACATTTAGAAAAACCCTAACAGGTTGAGAAGCTTTGTAATTTTAAAAATAAATTCTCATCCACCATATCAATTGAGAACCCATTATGAAGAAAAAATGAGAACATTACCGAGCATTCAACTATGTCCTCCTACCTACCTTTTTCCCTAACTTCCACTTTTATTACTCACATTATTCATCTTATTTTTATTTCTTTAAGGCTAACAACATTCAGATTATGTTCTATAATTCCCATAGCTGTTTGTTTAGGCTTAGTTCTATATTAATATGGCTTCTAAGCAAATTTTGCATTAAAGTATAATAAATACACAGATAGTACACATATACTTGATAAATTTTTATAAACTAGGAAAATTCATACAATCATACCCAGATTAAGAAATAGAGCATTACTATCATTACAGATAGTGCCTAAACATTTGCTTTCTTCCATTTACTATCCATACCTATTCCAGGGAAACCAGTACCTCGATACCTAAACTGATTATCAGTTAAATCCTTTTGGTTTTTAATAAAGGAATAGACTGGCTTTTATTTTCAACATTTTTTAAATAAAAGGCTTATTGCTATTGAATTTCTTAAGTTCTTTCACATTTTAAAATGTGTCTATTTCATGTTTCCTTTACACATGAATTCATTGTTCTAATGTCCTCTGGCATTAAGTATTCTATTGATCATTTTCCCTTTGAAATGAACTATCACATTCACCTTCTGGTTGTATTTCAATGACAAGTAGTATTTTCTCAAAAAAATCTCTCTTTGAGTTCTTGAATATTTGAGAATGTATGCATCTGGGCTTTATACTTTATACTTGAGTGGTAACTTGGGCTGGGTATTTTGTTCTTAAATTTTTTTTTTCTTCCACCCTGAAATGTTAAGGCATTGTACTATTATTATCTCTTTTCTTTAATCTTACTTAATAGAAATATAAACATATATTAGAAGATTCTCCAAGAAAAAAGGGTCCTGAAGAGAGTGTTAGTGGGAGCCTAAGATACATGAGGAGGCATGAACATAAAAATAAATTGGTTAGGACATAAAAAAAGGAAAGCAAAATGTTATTAGGAGCTGAAAGAAATTGACAGAAAAGTTTGACAAAACTATCACCCACAGTATTATACAAAATAGGAAATATTCCTAATGAACTCAAATCTAGCTAAGCAGTTTTCTGGCCAGAATACTGAAAGATATTCTAGTGAGCTTCTTTCTACTGTGATAAAATGTGAAATGAGAGAACTAGGATTTTCTTATGTCTCCACTCTTATCCTCCAGTAAAGAAAGTACAGTATTATGAGTCCACATATGAAAATTATGCCATGTTATCCCTGAGTAGAAGGGGATGTGTGCTTGAAGAAGTAAAATAGGAAGCAGGTACACTTGAATTAATTTGTATAGTTTCCCCCTTGTGAAAAGAAAGAACTAGGAACTTCTATGTACTAGGAACTTTAATTTCATCCAGATACCCCACCAAGCCAGAGCTTTGATAGAGTACCGTAGACTTAATTATGACCTTGACAGGAAGAACAATAATAGCCTTTGCCCCCAATAACATAGAGACAGTGGAGCTGCCCTTCTTTAGAAGATCATGTAAGCTTGGACAAGGAGCATGTGAATGTTGACCAATGGTCATGGAAAACGAAAGGACTTTTCCCAGAATATCCTAAACTTCTAGCTACACTGAGGCTAGGGTGATATCCTGAGTGTATATGTGTGGGTGATAGTGATTTTGGGAGGGGAAAGATTCACCAGACACAACTGAAACAGGATTCCTCCTAGCTAGGCAGAGGGTGGAGTTCATGGAATATTGAATATGTTATAAACAATAAAATATGATATTATTTTCAGCCTTGCATCATAAACAAAAATGTTTACCACAACTTCCAGAAAACACAGGTATGAGAGAAAGTGATGATTTACTTTGACTCAATTGTTCTGGGAGGAGAAAGACCAGGTCAAATACTTTAAGGAAGTACAAGAACTATAAATACATAGATTGTCATATAAGGTACAGAGAGTGGCTTTCCAAATACTTTATCAACTCAGGGCTTAAGAGGAGAAATCATTTGAAAGATTTGCCTCCAATTCATTGAAGGAAACCATGCTAAATGTATGTGAGTAATTGGACACTGATTTAAGTGTTGGGTGTTTAACCACCTTCCAAAAGTCCCTCTAAGATTGGTCATCTTGCCAATACCAAATACAGGGTTTCAAGCCTTCTGTTTTTAATCAGACAGTCCTCATTTGAACTTGCCATGTAGTCATGGGTGCAAATGACACGAAGAATCTATTCACGAGAGGGAAAATGTCAAATGTTGAGTAAGCACACAAAAAATTGTCCAGTTTCTTTAGTCATTAAAGAAATACGTGCTAAATAAATACCATATTTTTTGACTGCCACATAAGAAAGATAAAAATAACAGGATCACATACAGTGTTAGTGACAGAGTGGAACAATAGGAGGATACTGATAATTCAGTTAGGCAAAAACTCCTGGAAGAAAATTTGGCATTATTTATCAAAAGTTTTAATACTTGCATACAATTTAAGCCAACAATTTCCATTTAAATACTTCACATTAAAGGCATAATTAGAGCTGTGCACAAGTTATTTATGGATGTTGATCACAGTGCTATTTGAAATAGGAAACAATAGAAAGAAAAGAGGAAAAAAAAATCTGCTTGTTTAAAATTGGGGGATGGCCTAAATAAAATACAGTATTCCTAAACAGTAGAATGCCAAGCAGACAAAAAAAATTCATGCTACTGTATAGGGTGACATGAGAAAATGTCTATGATAATTTTTAAGTGAAAAAGCAAACAGCAAATGAGTATGCACAGTGTTATACCATTGTTATCATGGCATGTGTGCACGCAAAACACATTATGAACATCCTCTTTGCAAGTAGAGTAGACAGCTTAAGGAAAGTACTGAAGGTTTGGAATAGACAAATGATCCATGAGAAAGGAAGCAAACTAGTATGAATGATGAATGGATAAAACAAATACATGAATATGAGTAATGTAAAGAATTTCTTGGGGTGGCTGGTTAGCTTAGTAGGTTAAGCATCCAGTGTTTGGCTTTGGCTCAGGTCATGATCTCAGGGTTGTGAGATCAAGCCCCACATTCTCCATGCCCAGCATGGACTTTGCTTAAGATTCTTTCTCTCCTCCTTCTGCCCCTCCCTGCTCATGTTCTCTCTCTAATAGATAAATAAAATCTTTTTTAAAATTCTTGATGTACTTAAAAAATATAAGGTGCAATTAATGATCAGGATGTTGTAGAGACAGCAGTCAACCAGAACAAGCAATATTATTTTGCTTGTCTCAAAGTCTTGATATAGAGAAACTGAGAATGGGGATGACTGAATTATCCAGAGAGATTGGAATTTATAGGAAAAGTGTGATTGGATAGCAAATGCTTAAGAGGACTGACAAAATAATTTAAGTGATAAACCTAATAAGGTGCAAATGGAAATAATCCCTCATGTGTTTGTACAAAATAAATGTTAAAGTAGACAGTAATCCTGGGCTTTATGGAGATAATGGACTTGCAGGGAGCCTTTAACCATAGGAGGGGTACCAATAGGTAAATGGAGTGTAAGGAAACCCAACACAAGCAAAGGTAGTCTGACTGGGGTCTGTGGAAAGGCCAGAAGCCCAGGGATTACAATGATAATAAGTGGAAATAAGAACTATATACTATAAGGATATATATTAAATATTATAAGAATAAACAAATTAGGGTCTAGTATAATTCTTAAAGTGCTAGGTCAAAAAATAAGAGGTTCTGGTAAATGCTCTTGATCAAAAAATTACAATATCAAACAGTTTTTAAGATATTTGCAGAAACGGTAAGACTTTGAGGGTTGTGCTAGAGATTTTAGGAATAAAATGTGAAATGTTAAATGTAAAGTCAAGCAAGATTTTATTGTATACAAGTACTCCAGGTTTTACAATGCACTGTATGGGGATTATCCAAAAAGCTTTTAGGGATTCCTGGTTGGCTCAGGTGGGTGAGTGTCCTATTCTTGATTTCCACTCAGGTCATGATGTCAGGGTTGTGAGATCGAGCCCCTCATTGGGCTCTGAGCTCAATGTGTAGCCTGTTTAAGATTCTCTCTTCCTCTGCTTCTCCCTGCTGTGTGAGTGCTTTCTCTCTCTCTCTCTTTTTCGCTCTTTCTCTCTCTAACAAATAAACAAACGAAAGTACTAAAACAAAAAAAAAAAGTTTTTAATACTATGGTTTCTGAGATACATTAGCTTGAAGTAACAGAAATTAGGGAAAATGAGATATTGTTGAATCCCAATGCTCATAAAGAATAAGGTTCTATTTGGACTAAAATTTTTATAAAAATCAATAATCTTTTCCAGTAGTATTCAAAATGCATTTTGGAGTTAAAAAGCACCAAAATTCACCATTAAGTAAAGAATAAAGATGCTTAACTTACAGCAAAGTTCAAAACAATGAGATATATAAAAGACATCTCTCTATCTATCTGGACTTCCTTTCAGTGTGCATATAAGATGCTGGTAAAAAAGCAAAACAAAGGGTCGTCAGTTCACTGAGCAGATACTCTGTGCTAGTCTGTGTGCCAAGTGTCCTCAAAGAGGTGAAATACCGTCTCTATTGTCATACTTACAATAAACAGCAGATACTGAGTTTAAACATTAATCCAAATCCCTGAAACATAGCATATTATTACTTCCACACTGAACCATTTCCCTATAAGTTCTATTTATACTGTGCTAAGACTGGCAACACCAGAATAGAAACAGATATATTTAATTTTGCCATCTATAGCTTCTTAAGAAAAAAATAGGGAAATGTAAGTTTTGCAAAGTATCAGTTCAGCTACAAACCACATTGTTTTTGCCAGACTCTCTGGCAAAAATAATACCAAGTCAGCAGTGTTCTTGGTCCCATAAATTGTGGACCTAAAAGAAGATGAAATCAATTATCAAAAAATGTACACTTCTTGGAAATGTTCGAATGAATCCAAGGACAGATTTTAAATCATCTGGTGACTACAGACTTCATTTTACAAATGAGTAAGCTAAAGCCCAGAGAAGCAAAATGATTCACTCAAGATAACAGAGTGAGGTAGTAGACAAATTGGGTTTCTAAAAAGATCAAGTTCTACAAGATCTAGTATCCTGCTACCATTGTACCACATCAGGGCTGTTGTGGGTTTTTGTTTGTTTGTTTGTTTGTTTGTTTGTTTGTTTGTTTTCTCATAGAGGAAAAGTTAAAAAGTACATCAATGGAAAGGTATAGTCTTGATATGAAAGAAAAGCACCAACCATGGTAAGTTCTCCTTTAGAACTCAAAATGCCCCAGGATTGATAGAGTTGAATTGTCTGTGTTTTTCCCCAGGGGAATGAATACCTTTTATTCCTGTGTCCTCAAGGGCTGGTAGTACTTATAAAACTAGCCAATATTTACTGAAGCACTTGATATTTGCCAGACACTGTGCTAAGCACTTCACATGCATGATTCCATTTCATTCTTCCAGTTACCATATATTATAGACTTATTTTTATTTTTATTCCTATTTGAAAGGTAAGAAAATAGAAGCAAGGAGTCCAAGGTTGGTCAGATAGTAAAAGTTGGAATCTGAATCCCTGAAGTTTGAGCCAGGAGTCCCTGTACTTTACCTAAACCAATTTATGCTAAACCATTCCCTATCTCCCACATTACTAAACATCTCTGGTACAATATTTTTACTCATATTTACCCTAAAGATACAAATGTCATGATCTGAAGGAGCATGTGCACCTGAATGTTTATAGCAGCAATGTCCACAATAGCCAAACTATGAAAAGAACCTAGACATCCATCAACAGATGAATGGATAAAGAAGATGTGGTATATATGTATATACAATGGAATACTATGCAGCCATCAAGAGAAATGAAATCTGGCCATTTGCAACAACATGGATGGAACTGGAGGGTATTATGCTAAGCGAAGTAAGTCAGTCAGAGAAAGACAAGTATCACATGATCTCTCTGATATGAAGAATTTGAGAGGTAAGGCGGGAGTTTGGGGGGGTGGGGGAGAGAAATGAAACAGGAAGGGATGGGGAGGGAGACAAACCATAAGAGACTCCTAGACTCATGAAATGAACTAAGGGTGGCTGGGAGGCAGGGGGGTAGGGATAGGGTGGCTGGGTTGTGGACATTGGGGAGGGTATGTGCTATGTAAGTGCTGTGAAATGTGTGAGCCTGACGATTCACAGACATGTACCCTGGGGCAAATAATACATTATATGTTAATAAAAATTAACAAAACAAACAAACAAAAACATAGTTTAAAACTGCAGGAGCCTGGCTTTTGAATGCTGAGAACTCCCTAAGAAAGTTAGCAACATCTTTGGAGTCATTGGCCAAACAAGGTACAGGCAGAGATGAGAAAAATGTACAATGACAGCAGGAAAACTGGGATAGAAAGAAAAGGAAAAGAAGAAAGAACTTAACTCATCTTTAAATTGTGAGGGTATTTTGATTGATCTTCAAGTCCTCAATAGCCAAGAGATTAAGAAAAATCACGGCCTTTCTATGTTTCCTCAGAGCACTCTGACATATTTCTGTGGTTTTGTGATAGAACTGAACACTTGCACTGGAGACATTTGCCAAAAGATCTATTTGTCTCTCCTGATAAACTCTGAGTTTCTTGAGGACAAGAGCCATATCTAAATTATCATTATCTCACCCATGTCTACCATTTTACCTGGGATGGTAAATGTTCAGTAAGTGTTTAGAAAAAAGTAAGACTAGGGGCGCCTGGGTGGCTCAGTGGGTTAAAGCCTCTGCCTTCGGCTCAGGTCCTGATCTTGGGGTCCTGGGATCGAGCCCCGCATCGGGCTCTCTGCTCAGCAGGGAGCCCCTCCCACTCTCTCTGCCTGCCTCTCTGCTTACTTGTGAATAAAATCTTAAAAAAGGAAACAGTAAGAATGAAATCATATGGATACAAAGCAAATATCTGTCCCGCATTCTACCCAACACTCCCAGTCTACTCAGGGTTGCCCCAGAGGCAATATTGATGATAAAGTGATTTTGATAAGCTTGTCTTCTCAGTCTCTTTGTTTTTCAAACTGAGTCTAACAACAAGATCCCAGGGTGTCAAGACATCTCTTCAATAATTTATTCTTAAATGGCTTATTTGCATGTTGATGCTCCACAAAATTTAAACTGAACTTTAGTGCCCACATTTGGGTTGGTGCTTGTGATCACACTGGTACCATGCGAAGGTCAAGCAACATCATTAGTGAAATAAAAATCTTACGATTTTTGCCACCAAACCAGGAAAATTAAGTCCTCATATGACTCACATTAGAATGGCAAACCATGCCTCTGCACAGTCATGTGGGGAAATTTCACACTGAAAGGGATGATCCCATCTTAAGAAAACACTAACATCCATCCTATGAAATTAACATGATTAACTTGAATTGTTGGGCTTTAAAATTTTCTTTGAAATCAATAGGTAAACCAGTTTTGACTTATTGCATAAAAACCAGCAGCATCAGAAATGTATTCTTTGTTTATAATTAACATATACCATATATTTTGTGTAATATATAGGACATATATACACACGCATTATATATAATATATAAAATTACATTAGAAAACTAATGTGCCTACCTCAAGGAGGGAAAGAGATCTGTGAGAGCCTTTCCATTTTTTCCTTTAAAAGGTGTCCATATATTTTCAAGTTGAAACAAACTGGTCTAGCTCTTACGGAAAATGCATTTCTGCCAACGCGATTGCCATCACTTCTATGATGGACTCCAGCAGATGCATCTGAGGAAATCTTCTCCGTTCCTACATATGGCATCCTCTGCAGAGGGCCATCACTCCTAGCTTTCCTGTGCACTAAAATTCACTGAGTGTGCCCCCTGCTATCAAAGACTGTTGGAGAAAAGGTGATGTTTTATTACTTGTTCACTATAATCTACTTTGTTGATTCTTGTCATTGCCCTGCTTTAGAGGATGAATAATGACATTCTTCTGCAGGTAGCATTATGATGCCTGAACTCATTTTTTTTTAACAGTGATTTCTCCTTTTTCACTGACTGTAAATGTTTCATTCAATACTTTACAGCCCCCTGGGTTTGGCAGGCAGTTCCTGTTGGGACGTGTACTTTTTGATGATGTTTCTGTTTCTTCATCGTTTAGAGTTATGAGATTCTATTGCATTCTACATAAAAACAACATAAGATGTGGCATAAAAATGACCCCAAAGCTGTTAGTCTCTTCCCACCCGCCCTAGAAAGAAAAATTGTTCCAATCAAAAGCAGTAGAAAATAAAGCATTGTTATGAGAGATAAATTGCACCATCTAGCAAGTATGAATCATATTCTGTGCCACAAGGCACACTGCCTGAAAGTATATTGTCTGGGGGAAAAAAAGAAGAAAAAAACGGACTATGAACTTGAGTGAATTAACTAAAGGAGATTTTCTCTAGGGCAGCCAGTGGCTGCCGGTGTAACTGAAAGTAGCATGAAGAATGGCCACTGTTTTATTCAAGTCTGTTGCTACTTGCCATATCTTTACACTGACCCTGTATTATGAGAGAATCAAGGGGGTTCAGAGGATTAAAGTGCTGACATATTTGAAACTGCACTCTGTTTCAACAATAAAAAGAAATCTTTGCACAAGGAGATTTGGAAACTAGAATACTTATTCCCTTTCACAGTCTATTCTGAGACACAGCTCCCTTCCTTCCCACCTTCATTTACACAGGGAAGGGCTGTGGGAGAAAGGCAGAAAGAACTAGGGTCTTCTGCATATCAGAATCATGAGGTGGTATCATCAGAATCCAGCTTTTCTGTATGTGCATTCAACTGCCCAAAAGTGCATTTTAACACACCTAGGACAATTAAACTTAGTGATTATTACATAATCTTTTTTTTTTCTTCAGAGCCTAGTTTAGTAGGTATTTCAGGTAAAAAAAAAAAAAAAATAAAAAAAAAATAAAAAAAAAAGCTCACAGATAAAACTGTGAGCTTATCTAACTGAATAGTATCCATCTGCTATAATTGTGTTACTTTAAGTAATCACAATATTTCTGTGTTACTTTAAATAATCATAAATAATTTTTATTAAAAAAAAATAAGGGTCACTATCACATGCTTAGTCATTCCTTACAGAATACACCATCCCTGGAATTCTCTGGAGATTAGAAACCTTCAGATGTCAGTCTGAGAAAGTCTAATTCAATAGGACTAAAGTGAAGCCTAGGTATTTGCAGGTACAAAATAAGCTCCCAGGAGAGTTTTCACCAGCTACCTGAATGAGAGCCACTGATATAAACATCAGGTTATAAGGAAGTGGCCATTAAAAATAATCAAGTTTTCCAAATAACATACCTAAGCACTTAACACATTAGTTATTCCACACAAAACTTGTATGAGGTGGGGACACTTATTGCTCCCATTTGACAGATGAAGAAACTGAGATATGGACATCCTATTAGTGACCTTCATCCCAGGACCAGGTGCAAGGACTAAAAACTTGTATTTTTTTTAAAGATTTCTATTTATATATTTGAGAGAGAAAGAAATTGAGAAGAAGAGAGAGAGAGGGAAAGTGTGTGTGTGTGGAGGAAGGGCAGAGGGAGAGAATCATCAAGTAGACTCTCCACTGAGTGCAGGGCTCGATCCCAGGACCCATGAGATCATCACTTGAGCTGAAACCAAGAGTCAGACCCTTAACCGACTAAATCACCCAGGCATCCCCCCAACACTGTGTTTTTCAGAACCTGAACGCACAACATATTGGGACCCTCTACTTTAAATGTCCATGAGTATTCAGAAAGTGTTTGCTATCTTTTCTCCTGATATCACTTTGGTTCCTGAGTGTCTGCTCTGAGGCCCCTGATAGTCAGGTGAGTCTCTCACCAGTCCCTACGTACTTGGTTCACTACCAGCTCCTGTAAGGCCATCTCTGAACCTGAGCCCAATTACCTGGAGGCCTGACCTCTGGTCTGGCACTAGGTTGGACCTAACCCTTGCAAATGGAACTATCTTCCAGTCTCCTCAAATTACCTCACATGACCCACATGGATCTATAATTCACTCACTTACATGATGCTAAGAAGTCTGACCAGTTTGGATCGAGATCATTCAGACTCTGGGTTATGATGATCCCTTATATTGGTGATTTGGACATTCGTTCTTCACAGAACAGGTCATCTAACTCATCTTCCACTTACCCCAGCCCTGGCTGGTTGCTGCTCTCTGCAAAATTTCCCTGAGAGGAGCTCCCAGCAGGCCTCACAGATACAGCCATCTTATCTAATTATGCAAAAAATGTGCAATTACAGTTTTTAAAAGGCAGTTTCTACTTTTGACAGAAAATTATGTTAAATTTTCCAGATTCTGAGAGTAGAGATTGTAAATGAACTAATAAGTAGAAAAAGCATGAGAAGAAAGCAGAGGTTTTACAAGGAAATGAATTTTAGAAACTGCCAATTTTTTAAAAAATCTGTAATTTTTAAAAATAAAATGGGGTCAGGTAATTATAAAAGATTTTAGGGGCGCCTATGGGGCTCAGTCATTAAGCATCTTCCTCCGACTCAGGTCGTGGTCCCATTGTCCTGCTCAATGAGAAGCCTGCTTCTCCCTCTCCCACTCCCCTTGCTTGTGTTCCCTTTCTCGCTCTCTGTCAAAAAATAAATAAAATCTTTAAAAAAAAAGATTTTATATGTAAATTGGAACCTAAATTAGGACATAACACGAAATGATGACTTTAAGGACTAAAAATTCCATAAATTTAAATTATAAATACAACATATACCTAGTACAAAAAATATACATTAAAAATATGAAGTTTACCAATAGCTAATTGCAAACAGTTGGTATAATTTCTTACGATGTCTTTTGTGCATGTGCTATATGATGCCAACTAAGTGAATGTGTATTATTTTATATACATATGTAGTTTAATGTTAAGAATGTTACTTATGTAGATATTTTTATACAGAATAAATAATATTTATGTTTGCTTACATACACAAACTTGATAGAATAGAGGATTCTTTCTTTTTACCTTGCTCTATATTCAGTAGCAATTTCCCTTTCATTTTAATTCATACCTTTGGTCAGAACAGCTGTCCAATGTGTGGTTTTCTCCCAAGAGGTGATTTTCAGCAGTAACTATAAGGGAGGTTTCTTTTGCATGGTCTGTCAAGGCATAAAAATTCCTTAAGAGGGAAGGAGCATGGGTGTGAAATGAAGCTATAGCTTGACAGGGACAGAGATAGGAAAATTCGAATGACTGGATACATTTTTGATTCCCATCACCATGAAATGATTGCTAAATGAGTGCATTCTGTATGAGCCAAGACTTCTGTACTGGAGCAAACTGGAGTTCACATTCAAGCTTTGCAACTCATTATCAGAGTAGCCTTAGGGAGGTTACCCTCCTGAGCTTAGTTCTCTCATCTGTGAAATGGATACAATTTATAATCACTTCACAGAGTTGTTATAAAGTCTAAATAGGATTAATCTGAAAAGCATTAAATGATGACGCTTGTGCTGGGTAGAGCCTTGCATACATGAGAGCTATTACTTGTCCCCATCCTTACTACAACTGCTTCATTGGCATATGCCTGTCAGGGAAGGAAACTATACTTGACTTCTGCTGCTTGCAGCTACAGATAACCAAAATCAATCTTTCTGGATGGCAGGCCATTTGGGAAGGAGGCCCAAGCCCACACATTCATTCATTCATTCATTCACTCAGTCATTCATTTAGTCACTTACACCCATTCACCCAATAATGATTTACTGGTCTACTAGTATGTGCCACGTATTACAAAAGTACAAACATATAAGAATAAATATAAGACGCTGTCCCGTATATAACATGTAATATAAGCCCCTAACACACCATAGATATAATTACAGAAGTACGTATACAGTAAAGCTTGAACTTTTAAGGAATGCATTAAAGCATCTTCCTCGATGGTAGAGAGAAAGCATCTTAGAGAAAATGATTTTTGAACCAAATTTTGGAAATGAATAGGTATTTTCCAGAGAGATGGGGCTATAGGTGAAATTAATAGGGTTTTTCCCAGTGAAGGAAGTGAAGGTGAAGGCAATATGAAACATCATCAAGGTAAATACAGGTACAGAAAGGGGCTTGAGTTACTGATGAGATTACAGCAGGAGATACGGCTGTGAAGAAGGGCTGGATTTGCCCCAGAATCTTGTACGTGAGGACAAGAAACGTGAAACGGATTCTATAGATGATTCTGAAAAGCAGTGTGACGTCTTTGGGGTTGTTTGGGAAAAGCCACTCTGGTATCATGTTTAAAGGCAGATTAAAATGGGATAAATTCTGGGTTATATTCTTTGTAAGAATTCAGCCTGAAACGGATGAACATTCAAACTAAGGCAGCAACATATTGGGGCTCCACAAGGGCTTTTTGTAAACTCAGGAAACTGGCTTATATACTCTGAAGGTGAAAAGGAGTCTGTAAACAGCTCTATGGACTCGGGAATAATTTAAGAAGAGATGAGGAATATCTACAACGTAGAAATCTGTCCTGACTGTGAACTTGGTACATCTAAATTTACTAAATATGTATGAGAGCTTCAATTTAGTAAGCTCAAACAGACGCAAATAAAGTGTAATCAGGCCGAGGGCTCCTGGCTTGGACCCTGCAGAAGAGGGCCCCACTGCAGGGATTGTCAAACTCCCTGGGAATGCACGGATGATGCAATCACCAAGAGTCATTGTGTTCAGAACTGTGAAAAAGCCACACTGAAGTGATTTAAAACTCTTGGCTTAGACACTACTTGGTTCTTTTCCTTATTTAGCATGTTGGCGTTTTGTTCAACTACTGCTAAATCCCTATATATTTCCTTGCAGTGACTCAGTGAATTGAACACGTGGCTTTGTTGTTAAGACTTATATTGTGTTGGTGGATGGCAAGCTTAAATCCCTAAGAAGTAGAAGGAAACAGATCAAGCTTCTATTTATTTTTCTTTCATTTCTCCTGACAGTTTTCCAAATGTTTTTGCTTAAGACTTTCGTGAGAATCTGAACAGTGAAATGTGGAGTTAACTTACTGTTCTGTTGGTTTTAGAGACACAGGCTATGTTTCCAGGATAGAAAATACACTACTGACTAGTGAAAAGCACGAGAGATGCTACATTCAGTCCTAATGCTGCTTTGTCTAATTCCATCAAATGCACCTTAGTAATATTATTAAAAGTAGAAAAGTTGGCTGCAGTAATACAGCTACGTTAGCTTTTACCCTAATCTCAAAGGCTTACAACCAAATTCGCATAACTTAAATACTGATAAGGAATAGTTAAGATGCTACAGCTAAGAGCTAATAAATACACTGCAAATTAACATGTAGATGCAACCAAAGTGGCAGTTTCCTGAATTCAGAAATGGTTAAGGCTACAGTTCAAGGGGGTATTATTCATTACTCCTATATCTGATTAGCATTAGCTGCAAAATTAAGTTTCTCTTTCCTGAATAAATTATAAATAGAATAATTTCTGAAGTTTGTACTCTGGGAAATTAAAATAACTAATGGGTAACCATAAGAAATCTTTCAGTAATTAACAATTTTAGACCAATCATTTACCTCTAGCCATCAGGAAAATGAAGAAATTATGCACAAAAATATTAGAGAGCATATAATTTTTACAGAACATTAAAAAGAAGGATAATAGTGGGCAATAAGTTTACTAAAAATGCTAGTGATTATTTCTCATCGATAAGCAAAATTACATTTATTAAAGCTATCAATTTTTATAAATTATTTGTTAATATGCTTGATTATTATATAAGTATTATTTAAGCATTAGGACTTTGCACAATCACTTTGAGATCTAGCTTTGTTTTTATAAATGAGGACTGGATATATACAGATGTAATTTAAAACAAACCTAGGTATCATAGGGAGAAAACTATGCACAGGGGATTGAGAGATATGAGTTTGATTCTCAGGGAAGGGTGAAAGCTTTGAAGTGTTGAGAAATGGGCTGTTAAGAAATATAGTTCCAGGGGCGCCTGAGTGGCTCAGTTGGTTAAGCCACTGCCTTGGGCTCAGGTCATGATCTTAGAGTCCCAGGATCGAGTCCCGCATCAGGTTCCCAGCTCCACGGGGAGTCTGCCTCTCTCTCTGACCTTCTCCCCTTTCATGCTCTCTCTCATTCATTCTCTCTCTCTCTCTTTAAAAAAAAAAAAAAGAAATATAGTTCCATTTTTGGTTAAGCCTCTGTTTCACTCAGGAGCTGAGTTGTGACTTTTTCCATTGGGGAAACATTATAGAAGCAATTATCTAATTGCTTTAGAACAATGCTGATGTTCTTTTAGTGAATCCAGATATGAACAAATGATAGTGTGATATACTACATATATGTGTGCAGTGGAAGTGAACATGCCCAAGAAATATGGACTTTTATCTTGTTCTTCAGTTAGCTGTGTGGCCTTGGTCACCTGCATTAATCTCTTTGTTTCAGGTATGAAGATAAGGAAGTAGATTAAACCTAAAATGACAAATCATTTTCACATCCAGTGCAAATAATGGTGGGTTGGAAAAAGCTGCTTGGTGCTCTGTGTTGAAATCAATTGTGAGCTTGTGTCACAGCTCTGCAGGTAAGAATGGAGTGAGGAGTAAGGACTTGGCATGTCAAGTGCTGCTTACTTGCTACTTATGAATTGGTTTATCCCTGGGTAATTTCTAGTTCTAAATCTCTGTGACTCTATAATTTAACATCAAGATAATAGGTAATGCTGAAACATGCAGGGGAAGCAGGCAATCATTTGACAAGCTTTAGGAAAGGTCCCAACACTTAAAAATATCACCTTCAACCGCACTGCCTTATAGAGTGTTTAAATTTCTGTATTTGTTCATCTTTTTGGTTAAGGCTGTAAAGGCAGCTATTATCAGTTTAAATTATTACTAATCATTAACACCGTAGTTCAAATTAACTGATCAATATAGCTAACTTATGAAGATAGTAGACCTTAGAAAAAATGGGGTCTATAATAAATATGTCAGTATAAGTAAAAAAGAGAAAATGTCTTATGTATGTGACAAAGTTGTCATTAAGATTAGTATTAAACTGGGGCGCCTGGGTGGCTCAGTCGTTAAGCGTCTGCCTTCGGCCCAGGTCAGATCCCAGGGTCCTGGGATCGAGCCCCGCATCGGGCTCTCTGCTCTGCAGGAAGCCTGCTTCTCCCGCTGCCAGTCCCTCTGCTTGTGTTCCCTCTCTCGCTGTGTTTCTCTCTGTCAAATAAATAAAATCTTTAAAAAAAAAAAAAAA
>CM053603.1:66272370-66305113 GCA_028646535.1 Procyon lotor | reverse complement strand
CACTAGGAAGTAAATAACAACAACAAAAAACAATTTGGATCTTCTTTGAGAATGAATATATCAATAGAGATAATTTACCCAGGTTAAATTACATGGTTCTACTTTGCTAATCTAGATCAAAAAACTAAATGGGAATACTAGAGTCCACTTATTAGATCTAGAATTACCAATCCCAGCTATGGCAATGGTTAATGGTTTTCATTTACCCTTAAAATAGTCAAATTGAAAATAGCGATAAATCAGATTATATAAATGTTATAATTATTAACAGAATTACAAATGGATTAAGAAATATTTAATAAGAGAAATAAAACATAAGTCATATTCTTAAGGAACATTTAATATTACATGTTTATAGTAATTTTTTTTTTTAGATTTTATGTATTTATTTGACAGAGAGAGATCACAAGTAGGCAGAGAGAGAGGAGGAAGCAGGGTCCCCTGCCGAGCAGAGAGCCCGATGTGAGGTTCGATCCCAGGACCGTGAGATCATGACCTGAGCTTAAGGCTGAGGCTTTAATCTACTGAGCCACCCAGGCACCCCACATGTTTATAGTAATTAGATGAAAATATAAAACTATCTAAATTTCAAATCACCACTACATGCTAAGTGAAATTAATAATTTCTGTCTGCTGTATATTTCTCTTTATAAAAAATTATCTAGAGATAAGGATTTATATAATGATAAATATTTAAATTAGCAGAAATATAAATAATAAGTCATATATACATTTGAATATATACAATATGAGTAGTGACATATGATAAACAAGCTGTGTATGTATCTACATGTAGGTGGATATACATTTTACATATATATGCATATAGGTACGCAGGCTTTTTTATAGGCATACGGTTTTAAGAAATTTCATTTAGTTACCTATTTAAAGTGACAAACTGAACTAATCACTTTGTCAATTTCAAACTTTCTTTAAAAGCTTTCAGAAGAGATAAGCTGAGAAGGGTTTGAAAAATACGCTTAGTAGAAATGAATGTTCTGATTGATTACTGAGGTCTGCCGCAGGCATAGCTCTACCCTTTGATATTCATTTCATGTATGTGATATTCCTATTCTGTGTACTAACATTGGGAATAACTGTAACTTAAAAAAAACTTTAATCTTTTAAATTATATTTTAATGATCAGACCTAGGATAAGTGAAAATGATTAGGTGAGAAAGTGACAAAATATTAGGGGGTAAAACAAAACAAACAAAACCCCTCCAGTATCTAAAGAAATGCAAACTTCAATAATAACCATTAGAATAGTTACATAAGATTGTTCAGTAATAAAAAAAATCACAAAAGCTATAAATTTCTAGAATCAGGTTCTAGAGCTAGACTATGGTGATTATGACACAGTACTTGAGAGATTAAGAAATAAAGTCCATAAATTGTTATGTAATGAGCTTTTCTAGAAACAGAATCTATTATTTTTATAACACTAGGAATGATAGACCTGAAATTGTTTGACTTTATGTTATTTTTGAACTTGAAGCCCATTCAGCAGCTATGGTGATTAGGTGATCAAGAATATATTGCTAAAGGTTATTTTAAAATATATCAAGGTAGGTGTTGTTTATTTTACACTAAAATTTTAATTTTCATTTTTTACTCACAGTGAACATGTAACAATTAGAATTTTTTCATATAAAACTATTTTAGTATTTTTAACTTTTTGAGGAACCTCCATACTGTGTTTCACAGTGGCTGCACCAGTTTGCAATCCCACCAATGGTGCAAGAGAAATTTGCTTTCTAGTATCCTAGAAACAACTGTTGTTTTCTGTGTTGTTGATTTTAGACAATCTGACAGGTGTGAGGTGATAGCTCATTGTAGTTTTGATTTGCATTTCCCTGATGATGAGTGATGTTGAGCATCTTTTCATGGGTCTGTTGGACCTCTGTATGTCTTCTTTGGAAAAATGTCTATTTATGTATTCTGACCATTTTTTCTTTAGATTATTCATTTTTGGGTTGTTGAGTTTCATAACTTCTTTATATATTTTGGATACTAACCCTTTATTGGCTACCCTATGATCCAGCAATTGCACTACTACCTAAAGAATACAAAAACACTAACTCAAAATGATACATGCACCCTGATGTTACTGCAGCATTATTTACAACAATCCAATTATGGAAATAGCCCAAATGTCCACTGGCTGATGAATGGATAAAAAAGAGATGGCATATATACACAAGGGAATGCTATTCCACCATAAAAAAGAATGAAATCTTGACATTTGCAGTGACATGGATGGAGCTAGAGAGCATTATGCTAAGTGAAATGAGTCAAAGAAAGACAAATACCATATGGTTTTGTTCATATGTGGAATTTAGGAAATGAAACAAATGAGCAAGGGGGGGAGGAGAGAGAGAGGCAAACCAAGAAACAGACTTTTAACCATAAGAATGAAGTGATGGTTACCAGAAGGGAGGTGGGTGGAGGGAATAGATGCCATAGGTGATGGGGATCAATGAGGGTACTCGCTGTGATGAGCACCAGCTGATGCATGGAAGTGTTGAATCACTACATTGTATACCTGAAACTAATATAACACTATATGTTTATTGGAATTTAAATAAAAACAAAAACAAAAAAACCATTGTGATAGGATTGTCTGAAGATATTAATTGAATCACGATACTGTTTTCCATGATCTAAAGATCATGGAGCCTCTGACTATAAACCAAAAAATCATAGTATGTGCCTTTTAATGAGAAAACTTTCAGAAATAACACCATTCAAATTTTGCCTTAATAAATTACAGCATGAATGGAAATAACAGAAGCACCTTCTTTTCCATCAAGTATATCTGATTTCTCTTCTCACGATAGCAATTACAATGGATTTATAATGCTTTTAGAGTTTAAAGTGACAATATCTTGACAGATTGTCCTTCCCCACTGAATTACACTCAAAAGTGCAATATCAGTTCTCCATAAATATCTGTGCAAAACAGCTATACTAGTCTTTCTACATATGAAGGACAATTCGTATTTCTCCCCCTCACTTACTGTGACAAAGAACGTTTTATCTAGCTATTAAATTTTCTTATGTTGATATTATATGAAGCAAGGAGATAATTTTGAGGAAATAGAGATAAGGTGTTTTGATTCATGCCTTAGCTAATTGGATACTATCCAGCTAAAGTTTCCTTTTGAAAATGGACCCTTTGGGGCGCCTGGGTGGCTCACTCGTTAAGCGTCTGCCTTCGGCCCAGGTCAGATCCCAGGGGCCTGGGATCGAGCCCCGCATCGGGTTCTCTGCTCTGCAGGAAGCCTGCTTCTCCCGCTACCATTCCCTCTGCTTGTGTTCCCTCTCTCGCTGTGTTTCTGTCAAATAAATAAAATCTTTAAAAAAAAAAAAAAAGAAAATGGACCCTTGATAACATAAATTAAGGCATAACTTATCCATATCTACCCACCTACCTCCTCATCCATCTGCTTATCCATCCATCATTCAACATGTATTGTGACCCTGGTATACACAATATTTCACTTTGTGTTTCCCTAGAAGTACATCCTGAGATAAAGACTTAAGTGCAACTAGTTTATTTAGGAGATGATTCCAGGAAACACTAGGAGACTGGGGAAGAGAAAGAGCAAATGAAAGGAAGACAACAGATGGTACATTGATGAACATATCATCATTGCGAGAAAATTGGGCTCAATCCTGCTAGTGGCCATTGGAAGATAGCATATAGAACATACCTGAGAGTCCTCCCAGCCAAAGTGTAAGAAAACTAAGTATTTTCCAACCAAGTCCCACTAATTGTTGATGGAGGGCTTATCCTGGGAGTGTTAACTCTCTGGCATTTCTAGGCTGTCTACGGTGTATTCTCCGATGGCCAAAGAAATCCATCAGGCAAACCATTGCAGGTACTGAAAGCAAGAAGTCATTGGTAAAAAGTGAAAACCTAGTGAACTTGTTCAGGGCATTGACAATTTTTACAACAGCCAGGGAGAATGCTAGACATGGCAGAGATAAAAAGGAAGCATGGATTCTGCCTTGTATGGAGTTTCCAGTAGAACTGGTAAACCTTGGAAATCAATGATTTTAGTACAATAAGAAAGTTAGCAAAAAAAAAAAAAATAATGAAGGTTATGCACACACACACACACAAAAGAAGCATAGGTGTCATTGTCATCACATTTCCTAAAAAATAATTCTGATATCTAAGCCCAAATTATTTTGTATGATATGGTTGCTGCCTCTTATCTTTAATTCTTTTTTAAATGGAAAGAGAATAGTCATTCCCAACATATTTCAAATGATGAGACAATAATGCTACATGGCAGCCACCAGTAACAATGACAAGGAGAATTGGTTACATGTTGCCAATAACATCAAAGAAAGTTAAAGAGATTTTTCCAGGACCAAATCCCTTAAGCTTCCAGAATTTTGGGTGCTTAACAAACTTTGTTGCAAAGCCCAAAGTGCAATAGTAGGTTTGTAATAGTATAATTAGTAAAAGTAAATAGTAGGTTAGTAAATTAGTAATTAGTGAAAGTGTAATAGTAGGTTTCCTAATGTAAGGAAAGATAGGCACAGCCTTAGTCATATGACCTCTGAAACACTAGGGTGCTTTCAGTAATTATCGGAGAAGACCTCTAGAGGTAGGGTTACAATCTCATAAGGCAAAAGGCTTTAGCTTTTTCAAAACAAAATGATCTTTGCAGCATATGATCTTGATAGTACTGTAAAGTGAACGGATACCTATTTTAAAAGCTGCAGCCCTGACCACTTCCAGATTAAAAGTGGGAGGTTAACAATGGCCTGTTTGGGGCCTATGTGTCAAGCATTGGGCACTGTCACCATTTATACAAGAGTATGATTTCAGCCATGCCAGGATAAAATTACAATCTTAATGAATCAGTGAATTTTTATAATGAACAGATATTCAGAGTGAGAGAGCTGGGAGAATCAGTCTCTCAAATCTCAAAGTTTCTTCTATATTATCTCCTAAATCTATTACATACAGGTTTCTGAAATATCTATATTTAGGATTTAATATCAAATAATACTTTTTGTTGAGGTCATAATTACTACAACTCACAGAGTGATGTCTTTAGCAATTAACACATACCACCTTCCTTTTCAACAAATCAGAAAGTTTGGTCCTCAGGAACCACTCAGATTTACTTTGTTCATTTGTCTACATGTATGAATGTACTTCATAACTAGTCCAATAAGAAATTTAAGGCCTTTTGAAACACATACACAATTAAATTTAATAGATGTGGATGAAGAACAGACAAAAAAGAAAAATGTATCTAAGAGAAGATATTGGAAAATATAGAGTTAAATTACACAAAATTTTCTAGAAATAAGGTAAAATTTGGAACATAAGACTTCTAACAAAAAGTGCAAAAACTGAGCCATAACAAACAGGTGATTCAAAGTGATCACCAGATAAAGCCAAATAAATTGCCAACATAATCTAAAGCACGGAAGTGCTAAAATTAGAAACACATTTCTTCCATGGGGCCTAGCAATATAGTGACAGTGCTCTTAAAATACATATTTTCTATAAAGAGAATAATAGGTTTTATAAGGCCATTTCTAGTAGCCTCTTCATAGAAACCATATAAATGCTAAAGCGAATAATAATAACATGAATTGAATTATTACTATGCTCCATACATGTTAAGGCATTTATCCATCATAACCACCTTATGTAGTAGGCAAAATTATTAACCTTTTTCAACACATCAGGGAAGTGGCTTAGGCCAGTTACATACATTGTCCAAGATCAATTATCTGTCAGCAGCATAAACAGGGTTCCAAACTGATGACCCTAAAATCAGGCTCTAAGAATCTAGGCCTTATGAATTCCCACTGGTTAGGCCCAATGTCAAGATATCTCAGCGTTTAAAAATAGAAAAGTCCAGCACTACAGAGCTTATGGAATTATCTTAAATCATTACAAGCAGAAGCACACTTTTGATATTATGAAATGTGCACTCTAAAGATTAAACAGGAACTTAGTAAACTGCTCATAAGCCGTCCTTTGAGCAGTACAACTTCTTACTGTTCCCTCTTAAGAAAAACAGGATGCAGAATGGGTTCCTAGTAATGGAGTTAATTTGCTATGTGGGAGTGTTAGCTATGAGCCAACTTCATTATGGGGGATGGTTATACAAATATTGATTTTGAAATTAAGAAAATGCTTATCTCTCCGGCTTCAGAAGGAAGAGATCAGGCAGAGGCATCTTATCCAGCCAAAATTGGTATTACACAATTAATTAACAGGTTAAATAGGAAAGGCGTCTGAAATCACATGAATCTATCCCATTAGATTTTTTTTTTTTTTTTACAAATACTTGATATTTTCTCAATTAAAGAATAGGCTTGGGGCACCTGGGTGGCTCAGTGGGTTAAAGCCTCTGCCTTTGGCTCAGGTCATGATCTCAGAGTCCTGGGATCAAGCCCCACATCCGGTTCTCTGCTCAGCAGGGAGCCTGCTTCCCCCCCCCCCTGCCTGCCTCTTGGCCTGCTTGTGATATCTCTCTCTCTCTCTCTCTCTCTGTCAAATAAATAAGTATATAAAATCTAAAAAAAAAAAAAAAAGGGCTCAAATCGAATATTTTAGGTATTTACTTTTATGCAACCTTTATGGCCATAAGCCTCTAATTGATCAACATTGTTGTTAATATTACCACTGCCTATTATTAATGAATAAAAGTATGTATAGGAGAGAATGAATTTCTGTTATTGCCAGTACAAGAAGAAATTAAGAAAAAATATACACCTTGCTAACTTGCAGCACCTAGCTGTCAAAGGTAGCACTCTCTTTAATCTAATATGAGGATAATAGTCACTCTGAGGTTGAGGGCTTTTTGTTTTTTTTTTTTAAAGAATTTCATGAGGCACAATTTCCCATCATCTGAACCAGGTACTCTACTGCCCTCTCATGGATATTATATATGTAGCACGAAGAATAAATACATCACCTTAAGAAGCACCAACAAAATGAAATTTGTTTAAATAAAGCCTGTGGTAACAGTACTACCATAAAATTTAAATAACAGCATTATTTTCTTCATGAAGAATATTAGACACAGATACTTTCTACCATTGTTAAGTAAAATAAATGTAGTACACCTTATTTATGGTATTTGGAACTTCGACATTA
Source organism: Procyon lotor (assembly GCA_028646535.1). NCBI lineage: Eukaryota > Metazoa > Chordata > Mammalia > Carnivora > Procyonidae > Procyon > Procyon lotor. The sequence goes on along the minus strand of CM053603.1, from coordinate 66,297,972 downwards.
GTAATGGCCCTTTTACTTCTAAAATCCTGTGATTCTAAAGTATGTTATTATTTTCCTGAGTTTGAGAATCACAGATAACTGGCAGAGAGCGATTGACTTTAAGTTGTTAATCCTTCCAAATGATTAAGTGTTTTGCCATAATTGATAAAGTCCTTCACGAAGCAAGGACTAAGAAATCTTAGGAAATTTCAATACAAGTAAAAATATAAGCATGGTAGACTCACGAAACGAACTGAGGGTGGCCGGGGGGTGGGGGAGAGGGTAGGGATAGGGTGGCTGGGCTGTGGACATTGGGGAGGGTATGTGCTGTTAAGTGCTGTGAAATGTGTAAGCCTGAAGATTCACAGACATGTACCCTGGGGCAAATAATACATTATATGTTAATAAAAATTAATTAAAAAAAAATATAAGCATGGTGCTCAGAGTAAGAGATTGTGGTTATGAGGTTGGAAGGAGAGAGTGAACACAAGATTGCTGTAGACACTTGTATAGGTTGTAGACTATACATCGCCAAAGAGTGTTACACACATAATTTTTTTTTAAATGATAGCACACATTTAAATTATGCCAGTGGGAATTCAAGTACCTTGAATTAAGGAATTAAACTTGTTTTTCCAATGAAATCACTGGGAGACTAAAGAAACAATTATTGGAACTGGTGTGTAAGTGCAGCCCATACACTGTAAAGACAAGCAGAGAGCAGACAGGCATAGTATCTCTAAAACATAATATTTTTGACGTGATTTAGCACATCCTCAGCTAACAAAAGCAATTCCAGGTTTAGAATTTCATAGGCCTTAGGAACACAATAGAAATATATTTTAACACTAATTTTTGGTTCATTCCAAACATAGAGATAGGAGCATTCCACTTGTGCTTTCTAGTATAACTTTTTTACTTAAAAGTTCTGAGAAATAGTTACAAATATTACAACATTATCAACCAAACCGAAAATGCTTTTAGTTGTTTAACAAGTAATATGATCCAAGATGCAGGAAACTGTCACCTATTTGCATTGTTTCTTCAGTGATTATCTAATTCTAAAAAGACAGACCTTTAATTATCATGTATACCAAAGAATCAGGTCTAGATTAACTGTTCTAGGCAAGCTACTGAGCCCACCAATGAGATTTCAGTGTGGGGCTGCCAAGAATGCCACCTGTCAGATGAACTTTGCCACTGGCTCTGCCTTCAGAAGGGATTTACTTGGAATTTAATATATGATAAATACCTAGTCAGCAACTCAGCATGGATTAAGGATATAAGTCAACATCTTCATTGCTGTAAAATTAAGTCAAAAGAAATATTAAACAAACATAAAAAGAAGGCATTGATCTATGTCAGATTTTAACAAATGCACTCTTAACTCTTATTTCCTTGGCATATGAACTGGAATTCACTCTAGAGTAATTCACTCCCATTTTAATCTGAAAACTTGTTTCATTTAGAAATTATTATTATTATTATTATTATTATTATTATTATTATTAAGTAGGCTCCATGTCCAGCGCAGAACCCAACATGGGACTCAAACTTACAATCGTGAGATCAAGACCTGAACCAAGACCAAGAGTCAGATGTTAAGCCACTAAACCACCCAGGTGCCCCTGATTAAGGAAATTATTTTGACGGGGGAGTATGTTTATATATGTGCATACTCAAATGATTTTTATTAATAATTCTTATGATTTTTATTGTTCTTTGTTTCTTTAAATGGTTTGGCTTTCACAGTACTCCCCTCAACTGGTACATTTTTAGAGTCGTTGCTCACCTTTGAGCCACTGTCTCTCCAGTAGCTTCCGATCATTTGCCCTGCTTCCAGGCACTTCTGACGGCCCCTTCTGAGAGCCCCGCCAGTCACCAAACACGAAACAAACAGTCACCAAACAGGTCTGGATTCTGGGGCCTCTCAGGGAGTGCAGATTGAAAAATGGGCTCTATCATCAATCCTGTGGATTTGCCGTCACAGAATCGGTTAGGATCTCTTTTGATACATTGTTTTGGAAGTTGTCTGATGAGCCTTTATTAGTGAATATTTATTCAGCATCTACTACATACCAGGCACTGGTGCCAATTGAAAAAAAAAAAAGTAAAAGGATTTTGTGTACTTGGGAAAGGCACAGTGCTTGAATCTGTTAGGGCTGTGGTAACAAATTACCATAGACTGTGTGGCTTAACAACAGTTAAGCCACTGGCTTAACCTCCAGTTCTGGAGGCTGGAAGTCCAAGATCAAAGTATTAGAGGTTTGGTTTCTCTTGCAACAGCTCCCTTTGGCTTACAGATGGCCACTTTCTTGCCATGTCCTCACATGGCCTTTTCTGTGTTTGCCACATCCCTGGTATCTCTTCTTTTTACAAAGGCACCCGTCATGTTAGATTAGTGCCCTACCCCTAATGACCTTATTTAACCTTAATCACTTCTTTGAAGGCCTGATCTCAAATACAGTCACACTGAAGGCTAGGGCTTCAACATATGAATTTGGTGGAGGGCACAGCATTGCACATAAATGTTGCAGCTTTAAAATAAGGCCACCTAAGTTTGAATTCCATCTCTACTTTTTACGATCTATGTGGTATTGCACAAGTCATTTAAGAGAAAACTAAGCTGTCTTAACTTCTTCATCTATATTTTTAAAACAATGACATAATCCAGGTCATATACTACTGTTTATCTCACTTAAAACATGTAACAACCCTATGAGGTAGTTCCTTAAAAAGGAAGTTTAAAATTGCTTCCTTATTCACTTGCTATATTCCTAGGACATTATGTTTGACTTGAAACAAACAGGTTCTTAAAAAAAATTGCTACAAAATGCATACAATATTAGAAGCAGTGATTTCTAAAAGTAGAAAGGAGTTTTGAGACTATCCATTTTTCTGTCTGTAAATTAAATGAATCACCAAGCTTATGCTTTCTTTCTGACTGGGCCATATTCAATATCTGGAAGCCCACCAAAAATAACACATAGAAATGCAAGGTTGTTTTATATCAAAATCATTTTCACTTAAAGAGACCCTGATTAAGCCCTGGTTGTCACCACTGGGAAGTATCTGTTTCTTTAAGACAGCATGTTTTCATTTTATCAACTTCTTCATTAACCTCAACCTCTAAGCACAGGAAATTCAACCTCCTTCTTTTACCTTCTCCTGAACACTCACTGTCTCAGTGATCTGTAAATAATTGACCAGGCAAGCACTGAAGCACAAAGGCAAATAGATCAATACTCTCCTGAAAGCGCTTACAGCATGGAAAGAAATCCTGCTTCCCTTCATTTCCTACCACAGAGGACCTCATACTTGAATTAATTCACAGTCTGCAGCCCCCAGATTTAATTCAGCATGCATAATCAACAACAATTGCTGAAGTCTTTGATTAAACTTTTAAATTGCCTCCTAATATGATGTAAATGGAAAAAGATATTGATTAAAGAATCTTAAAATGGTAACCTGTTCAAGTGAGAAAGGAAAAGGCTCTGAATTGGTGAGCCTGTGTGACAGGATGAACAGTGTGAACAATGCACTAAGGATTTCCAATGCACCGATGCAAAACAAGCAGTAAAAATACCCACTGGTTGTCATGTTCATAAACTTAAAAAAAACTTAGAGATAGTTGTTGAATGGTGTGGTCTTTATAATGAAAAGTGATATAGAAAACCTACATAAATATAATCCCTAAAGACGAAAAAATGATTTGATATTTACCCTAGGAATTTCGTGGTTTGTTTTTTTGTTTTTTGTTTGTTTGTTTTTTTACTATAATAGATTCTGAATTTTAGAGTAACTTGGTTATACAAGTCATTTCCCAATAGTATTTTCTCAAATAAATGCATAACAATTTTATCAAGTGGACCCTCTTCCTGTATGAATAATTTTTCCATTCACTACAAATCACACTAATCACACTATAAATATTATTGAGCATACAATATATGTCAAGGTCCTTTCTACTTATTGAAGACAGAGCTAAACAAAACTGGCAAAACCCTGCCTTCATGGAGCTTAGTTTCAAGTGGGGAAGAGAGAAAATAAATAAAATTTTAAAACACGTTAAATGGCTGGTTGAATGATGATAATTTCCATAAAGAGAAGGAGAAAAGCAAGTATTTCTATCTACATATATATGTACGAGTCATGATTTGGATGTGGAAATTTCCATGAAAGGTCTACTGAGATGAAGACATTTCAGTACAGAGATAAATTGGTAATAAAATGAGTCAAGCAATTTTCTAAATAAAAATGCTTTAAACAAAGGCAGCAGCAAATGTAAAAGCTCTGGGGTGAAATCAAATCTTAGTTTGCATCAAAGAGCTAGTAGGCTGATATGGCTGGATACAATAAACAAAGGGGAAAGGAGCAAAAAAATGAGGAAAGAAAAGTAATAGGGGGTTATATAGGACTGAAATGTTACGAGGATTTTGTTTTCAGTTCAAATGCAATGCAATGACACAGGAGCATTTTAAGCAGAGAAGAAACATAATCTGACTTCTGTTTTGACAGGAACACTTTGGCTGATGTATTGAGGATAGATTGAGTTATTAGAAAAGGATGGGATAAGATGGGATAGGATGGGGTGAAATGAGACAGGATAGGATACAGGACAAGGTATAATAGAACAGAACAGAATACTAACTTGTCAAAAAGGTGAGAAGAGGAGCTCTTAAAGGGGAAGATCAGGAGCTCAGTTTTATACTAGCCACATTTGAGAAATTTATTTATTTATTACATATGTACACAGGCCTTAAGTAGCAATTAGTTACATGGGTCTCATAAGACTATATGACATCAGGGAAGAGATGTAGGCCAGAAATACCAGTTCTATTGGTAATTCCCAATTCCACTGGGAATCAGCAATGTTTAGAGAGTACTTAAACTATGATATTGGATGAAATCACTAAGGAAATAAAATAAAGAAGACTTTCAAAGACTAAGCCCTGGGACACTCCAACATTTAGAGGTCAAGGAGGTGAGGAACCAGTAAAGAGAAAGTATGGAAAGGAAGTAGGAGAAAAACCAGTAGGTTAGAGACCCTTTAAGTAAAGACAATCGTGTTATTGAAACACGACAGTGAGCTCTTTCTAATGACACTTAAAATAATGACTGAGAGTTGATCTTGGGATTTATCAGCATGAAATCACTGGTGACCTGGAATAGAACAGTTTGAGTAAATAGGTAAAAGGAGCAGGGCCTGTTTGGAGTAGATTCAGGAAGAAATTGGAGACAACTATAATAAATGACTCTCTCAAGGCATTTTCTAGGAAAGGAAAGAAATAAGAGGGGTTGGGAAAAAGAAAGGAGAGTAATTTCAGATGAAAGAATAGGATGTTTGACGAGTGATGGGAAATACCCAGCAGAGAATGAAAAATTGATGTGTCAGGAGAGAATAGGGAGAGCTGCTGCAGGACTGACCTAACTAGAAAAGAGGACAGGATCTTGGCCATTGCCAAGAAATGGGTGGTCATCCAGAGTGAGGAGTGAAGGTACACTATGTAGAAGCATAGATGGAGGGAGGTAAGAAGGTGCCACAGGGGGCGTCCCTGGAAGCTCTTTGCGAAATGCTTCTATTTCCATAGTTAAATAGGAAGCAAATTTATCAGCCAAGGATAAAGATGAGGAGAAGGCTATAAAGGTTTGAGGAGTAAGAAGAAGGATGAAATGAGCCATATAGTGGATTAGGAGAAAATAACCGGGGAAGTGACGTGCAATTACTCAGCAGCCTTAGAGGCCACCAGAAGTCAGTACTCATGGAATCAAGGGAGCATGAATGTGTGTGTAGGTTGCTGTGTATGTGTGTGTTCACTTGCATGGGTGCAGAACTGAAGTAGAAAGAGAGTTGCATGATTTAACCAGAATTGATATTTTGTCCACCAAATAAGAAAGGGGGAAAGAAGCTTAGGGTATATGTGAGGGAGTGATTATAATGGTAAAATGTGTAATTTAAGCTAAGTAAGGAGAGGACTAAGAAGATAAAGATAAATTTCAGTGAAAAGATGGTGAGACCAATACAATGGATTGTTTAACACATACTTATTTCAACATGTCCCTCAGTATATTGTATAACTAGTGTTCCATTATATACATTTTGTAAAACACTCCTGGAGATGAAGTGTATTAGAAGTGTTACCGAATAGTAATTATAATTAATGGTCTTTAATTTATTACTATTGCTGGAATTTATTGCCTAATGATTCGATGCCTAGGAAATATGAATACCTTAGAAACTTAATAATTTACTCATGTCTTTAATAGTAACTTATCAAAAAGTCACTAAAAGTATATTTATGATAAATTAGTAATAATTTCTTCCTGTTCTGAAATTCCAGAAAATGAACCTGTGTAAAATTTTAAAGATATCTCAACATTTAAGGAAGAGATTAACTAATCAAGTTATTCACTGAAAACTCTGTTAACTTAAGAAAATATAATACAATAGATTCAGACTATATAAATACTCTGAAGTTGCCTTAAACCATTCCTTTTTAAAATGAAAGTATTGGATTAGAAAATCTCTATAGCCCTTCCAAAAACTAAAATTCTAGATCTTTATGAAATCTCTTAAATGTTTTACTAGCTAGAAGAATAGTTAATTTATCTCTTTTAATAAAACAGCAGTTATTTTTATATTATTGTCCTTAAATACCCTCAAATATTCCCTTTCTATCCTTTCCTGGCAGAGATAACAAAGGATTTGGATTCTTAAATAAAATATTTTTAGACTTCGAGAAATACTTCTTATCTTCAAGATCCTTTCTTCTTCATCCCCAAAATAAAATCTGCTTAATACCCTACTCAATAGCATGAAGACTCTAAGGTTAAAAAAGCAATTCAGCCAGACTATGGAACAGAACACTGAACATGAACTCTTTATGTGGGATGTGTTTGAGGAGAGGGGGAGAGAGAGGGAAACAGGAGGAGAGAAAAAAAAGGGTTTATAGAGAAACAATCAAAAAACTCTTTTATTTTATACTATAGTAGAGCACAGTGCATGGCCACAATAATTAATAAAAATGACTGAGAAATTTTATACAGATCACATTTCTGGTTTGAGGCAAGATCAAAAACAAACACAAAACAAAACAAAGCACACATTCAACACATACCTCTTGCTAAGTACAACTATAAACCCTGGACAAAATACATAAAGCAACCACCAGATAACTGAAAGTTAGAAAAAAGAAGGATGACTTGAAAGAAACTTCAGAACTCAAGAAATGATCCTTCCAACCCTCACCACCCTACAGTAACACAGTAGAAATAGCACGGTTCCCTTCTCCATGGACAGCACAGTTATAGAGGAAAGGAGAAGTCTGGTAGTTCATCCTCAACATAAACTAAGTAAATGACAGCAGAGAGCAGCATGTCTTCCTCTCCTATCTATAGAGCAAAGGGAGAATTGTGCAAGATAATATTGCTGATGAAAGGAATTTTTTAAGCTATGTATGAACTTCTGAGCAGATCCATAAGTGGTTCACATAAAAAAGATGAAAAGCATGTTCAGTAACCTACAGAAGGGCAGGAAAGGGGAAAGACAGAAAGAAAAATAAGAAAGAACAAACAGAAAAACATAATCAAATGACAGATGTAATGATATCAGTAATGTTATTAAATATAAATGGCTTAAACCAACCAATAAAGATATAGTATGAACAGATTAAAAAGCAACTCAACTAGATAAAATCTAAAAGAAATATCCTTTAAATATAATAATATAGATAGGTTAAAAAGATAATGGATAAAGAAAATGTGATTTATGCTCACACACACATATACAATGGAGTACTATTTAGCCATAGAAAAAGAAGGAAATCCTGTCATATATAACAACACAAATGCACCCTGAGGTCATCCTCTAAATGAAATAATTCAGACAGGGAAAGACAAGTATTGTACGAGCTCACTTAAATGTGAAATCTAAAAACACCAAACTCACAGAGTAGAATGGTAGTTATTGGGGGATAGGGGATGGGAAAAATGGACAGATATTGGTAAAAGCATTTAAAATTCCAGTCATAAGATGAATAAGTTCTGAGGATCTAATGCACAGCATGATGACTATAGTGAGCAATACATACTTGTCAGCTGCTACGAGGATAAAACTTCAGTGTTCTTACTACACCCACAAAAGATGGGTAATTATTTGAGGTGTTTGAGATCTTAACCAATCTTACTGTGGCAGTTATTTTGCAATATATACATCAAATCATCATGTACTCCTCAAATTTACATAATATTATATGTCAATCATATCTCAGTAAAGCTGGACAAAGAAAAAAAAAGTAAAGGCATAGGAAAAGAAGTTACATATAAGCACTGATCAAAGAAAGCTAGCTCTATTACTATTAGACAAAGAATTCAGAACAAATAAAATCACAAAGGTCAAATCACCAGGGAAATATAACAATGCTAAAGTATATGCATCCAATAAAACAGCTTTAAAATATATGAAGCAAAAATGAGAGGATAAATGTTGTTAGGGCTCCAAAACCTTTCCTTTGGTAATCATTAAAACTATGAGATAGAAAATAAGCAGTTTAGAAAAGATCTCAATACCACCATAAACCCACAAAATCTAACAATTAAAGAACACTCCACCGAACAATAGCAGAATACACATTTTCTTCAAGTGCGCATGCAACATTCATCAAGAAAGCACACATATTCATTCATGAAACCAACCTCAACAAACTGAGAATAAATAAAAATCATATAAAGTATATTACCCGTTCATAAGGGAATCATATTAAAAATCTTAAACAGAATGAAAACAAGAAAATCTCTAAACATTTGGGTAGTCAATCTTCTAAGTCCCAATCAACATCATACTGCAACTCTTAGGCAGTGCAATAAAGCAAGAAAAACAAACAAAAGGAATGTAGATTCAATAAACAGAAATAAAACTTATCTATTTGCAGATGACCTAATTAGCTATATAGAAAATTTTAAGTTATATACAACAAAACTGCTATAACTACTAAGAGTTCATCACACACACACCCATCAATCTTTCTATATATAAACAATGAACAATTGAAAACAGAAATTTTACATGCAATTTAATTCTAAAAATTATCAAACAAATATAAATCTAATAAAACATATCCAGAATTTGTGTGCTAAAACAGCAAAGGCCTAAATAAATGAAGAAACAGGGGCACCTGGGTGGCTCAGTCGTTAAGCGTCTGCCTTCGGCTCAGGTCATGATCCCAGGGGTCTGGGATCGAGCCCCGCATCGGGCTCTCTGCTCAGCGGAGAGCCTGCTTCCCCCCACCCCCTCCGCCTGCCTCTTTGCCTACTTGTGATCTCTCTCTCTCTCTCTGTCAAATAAATAAATAAAATCTTAAAAAAAAAAAAAAAAAAAAAGAAACACACCATGTTCATCCAATGGAAGACACAGCATAGTAAAGATGTCAATCTCTCCAAATTTATCTACAGGTTTAATGCATTCTTACTAAAATCCCAGCAAGATTTTTGCAGGTATAGATAAGCCGAGTCTACCATTTAAAGGAACAGGAGCTAAGAAGCTTTAATCATTAAAATAGTTGTGAAAAAGAAGAAAATTTCAGTACCACATTACACAATACTAACTCTTACTATAGAGCCACAGTAATTTGGACATTGGAACTGGCAAGAGTATACAGATAGATCAATAGAACCAGAGAGTCCAGAAGTAGACCCAAACAAGCACATCAATTGATTTTTGATAAAGGTGCAAAAACAATTAAATAAGAATGGTTAGCTTCTCAACAAATAATTTTGGGATAGTTGGACATCCATGGGCAAAAGAATAATAACAATAACCTCAACCTAAACCCAAAACTTTATACAAAAATTAACTGAAAATGGATCAAAATTATTAATGTAATGTAAAATATAGCATACAAAATTAATAAAAGAAAAAAATAGGAGAAAGTCCTTGTGACCTAGGGTAGGCCAAGAGATCTTAGACATGGCACTAAAAGCACAATCCATAAAAAAGAAAGAAGCAATAACCCGGACATCATCAGAATTAAAAACTTTTCCTCAGTGAAGCACATTGTTAAGATAGTGTAAAGGTAAATCACAAATTGTGAGAAAGTACTTCCAAATGACGTATCCCATAAAGGATCTGTTTTCAGGTACTCTCTAAAGAACTCTCTAAAATCAATAATAAAGGAAAATAGCTAATTAATAAATGAGTAAACAGACATTTGGCCAAAGAGAATATATGAAGACTGAGCAGACAAAAAGATGTTGAATATCATTTGTTATTTGGGAAATGCAAATGAAAGCACAATGAAATACTATTAGAATTGAAAAAATATAAAATAAAAATTAAAAAAATACTAACAGCTTAAATCAAGTGTTGATGAGAACGTGAAGACACCATTTCTCATGTGTTGCTAGCTGGAATGTATAATGGTATAGCTACTCTGGAAATTGATGTGGCAGTTAAACATATATTAACAGACAATTCAGCAACTGCACTCCTGGCTTATTTATCTTATAGAAACAAAAACTACATACACACAACAACCTGTACAAAGACTTTCACAGCAGCTTTATTTGTAATAGCTGAATATCTTTCAGCTGCTAAATGAATAAACTGCTGTACAGCTATACAATGGAAATCTACTCAACAATAAAAAGAAATGAGTGAAACACATAACTTGCATGGCTATCACACTCATGTTGTATGGGAAAAAAGACATTTGAAAAGGTTATATATACTGTATATGACATTTATAGGACATTCTCAAAATGACAAAATTATAGTAATGGAGAACAGATCAGTGGATGGTGAAAGAGAATTAGGGATTAGTGTTACAGGTTCACTGGGAACTTCTTTGTAGTGATAAAATAATTCTGTATCTTGCTCATAATTGTGGTTATATGAATCTATCCATGCAATAAACTTTCACAGAACTATACAAAGCAAAATGAAGAAAAGGAAAACATGTAAAAATGGATTCAATCCAAATAAATCTACTTTAACCGTATTATAGCGATGCCAATTTCCTGGTTTAATACTCTGTAGATGTTATCATCTCTGTAGATGTAGGGAAAGTTGGGTAAAAGGTGCAGAAAAATTGTATTATTTTTGCAAGATCTTATATGTCTTAAACTGCTTAAAAACAAAAAATTAACATGCATATGGGAGAATAAAACCAGGGTGATAAATTTATAGAAACTCTAAGCTAATATGCAATCCTAGGATGTTATTCTTTCTAAAATTACTTTCTTGAAGGCCAAAAGGAGAGGAGTGTGCTAGGTTTTGTTAGTTACATTTTTATCAGAGGACAAATGGGACAAAGTCCTATTTCCTTAATCATTTATATTTTGAGGTTTACAGTAAATAAGGTTATACTAGTTTGGTTTATATTAAGTAAAGCTTACTGAAGCGTATATAATTGCTGAATGTAAACAAATTGTACAACAAGGCCACCAGGATTCAAGTTCTGAGCAATTTACAATATAATAAATACAGCAATTAAAAGACGAGCCCTAGGGGCACCTGGGTGGCTCAGTCGTTAAGCGGCTGCCTTCGGCCCAGGTCAGATCCCAGGGGCCTGGGATCGAGCCCCGCATCGGGCTCTCTGCTCGGCAGGAAGCCTGCTTCTCCTGCTACCATTCCCTCTGCTTGTGTTCCCTCTCTCGCTGTGTTTCTCTCTGTCAAATAAATAAAATCTTTAAAAATATATATATATTTAAAAAAAAGACGAGCCCTAATGCCAAATATTTAAAGAGCAACATAATTTATTATTTATTTATAAGAGAGGTTTATTGGACTTCTAAAGAAATTTTAAAACACCTCAGAAGAAAATTAAAAACTTCCTTGAATGCTTTATATAGAAATATAAAGAGTCACCTGTTCTTTGTGGGGTAGTATAATTAACGGACCCAAAGCAAGGTTTCTTTATTTTAAAAACCCACTGGCAAGACTAGTTCTCAAAGAATATATTTCTTTCTCTTGAAATCATCTAATAGAACAAAAAGATCCCCCAAAAAGAATAACCTAATACCTAAAAATATACATTTTTAAGTATATGAATTAGTTCCTCATCCACTTTGTTCTAAATCTTGATTTTTTACATCTTAGGCAAAAACAAAGCAGGAATCCTAGGTACTTTTTTTCAGTTTTCTGAACTTCCTGAGATAAAGACCAATTCTTAATTATTTGAACCAATGGAAGAAAGCACTGTCATGTAAAGTACAAAATACTTGTAACTCAGCCTGATGAATCTGAGAATTCCAGGGCCTCTCTCATAAGAGTAACAATAGTTTCCTGGTCTGCTATTCACTTTCTGGAGACAAGAATCAGATTAAGAACTGAAAGCACTGCCCCTGGGGGAACAGGAGGAGGGCGGCATTTCAAGGAAAGAAAAGCTACCTCTGTTGAACACGCATTTTGCCCCAACAATTATTTTGTGCTATCTCAGTGAAATTATAGGGCCTAAATTGTTACTCACTTCTCAGTTTTATAGTTGAAACTAAGGCATAGAAATAGTAAATGCCGTAGGATGCCTGGTTAGCACCGGCAGTTAAGCCCCCAATTCTTGGTTTTGGCTCAGGTTGTGATCTCAGGGTCATGAGATTGAGCCCCATGACTAGCCCTGCACTCAGCACAGTCTGCTTAGGATTTTCTCTCCCTCTCCACCCACTCTCCCTCTCTCGAATAAATAAATCTTAAAAAAAAAAAAAAGAAGAAGAAGAAGAGGAAAAAGAAAAGAAAAAGAAATAGTAAATACCTTGACCAAGGACATACAATTAGCCAAGCCAATTCCAGATCTCTTTATCCCCAAAGCTGGTACTCCCTGCCTTGTGGTATATTATTGCCTCTTAAACATGTATAGATCAAAAGACATTGAGTGACTGCATTTCAACATTTATCCACAAAACTCTTGGTTAAATGACAGTCAATTTTACAGATAGCTAAAAAGCATCATCAGGATGACAGCTTATTTAGAGTAACTGAAACATGAGAATACTATATTCCCAGACACAAAAAGACTTAGGTCTTGAAGGAAACTTGAAAACACCCAAGCCTACCCTAGGAGATGGCTCTATTTTTGTTAAAAAGTTTAGCTCACAGTAATATTGGGGTTCTTTTTTGGTTTTGGGGGGTCATTTGTATGTTTAGTTTTCATACTATGTTTTTTCAATATAGTTTTACTCGTTTAGTAATTTTTTAACTAAACAAAATTATGTTTTGTTTTTTATTAATTTTGTTTTGTTTTTACTAGTTTTTTTTATTATGAGTTTATATGTTTTATGAATTTTATTCTTTGGGTTTCATTTTAAATTTAACTGTTTTTTTCCTTTGTTTGTTTTTCTCTCCAAAGCCATTTTCCTTACAATTTAAAAATGGCCATATTTAAATTGGTGGTGGAAAACCAAATCAAACCACAAAATGTGGTAATTATGATGAAATTACGAACAAAATACACCTATAAATTAGTTGTGTGTGTCTACTTACATGCAGATTTTTTATAAATACAGTACAGTACTGTAAATGTATTTTCTCTTCCCTATGATTTTCTTCACATTTTCTTTTTTCTAGCTTACTTTATTATAATACAATATACAATACATATACCATACAAAATATATGTTAACTATGTTATCGGTAAGGCTTCCTGTCAACAGTAGGCTATTAGTGCTTAAGTTTTGGGGGGAGTCAAAATTTATATGTGAATTTTTACCTGTGCAGGGAGTCCATGTTCCTAACCGACATGTTGTTCAGGAGTCAACTGTACATACAAACACTTATTTGTTTAAATTCTTATTTATGACATTTGCTTGATTCTGTAGCTATTCTTTCCACCCTTCTCTACTCTGTTCTCCAATCTCATTTGGCAGGCCATCTGCCTGGCCAGCCATCTCAGTGGGTGTCCTTACTTCCTGGCAGCCTTCAGCCAATGGGGAGCCCCGGCAGAAGATGGGAGCAGGAAAGATGAATGAGGTCAATGGGGTCAAGAGCATTTAGTGTTTTATTTCCCAGTTCTCTCCCTGGGGTCCCCTGGGTCCAACTGTGCAACAGGCACGAGTCTCAGGACAGCTTTCTCCATAGGATTTTTCCCTCCCCTGGATTCCTAAAAGCTCTCTGCCCTCAACTCTGTCACGAGTGGTGCCGGTGATCACTCACTATTAAATGTTTGCTCATTCTTATCAGATTTCCCTTCTCACTGTCTGTCAGTTTGGGTATGTTACCTGCTTTCTCTGGGGCTATGAATGATGACAGTGATAATAAAATTTATATGGAGAGGGAGAAATTCATTTAATATAGCATGTGTTTTACACATTAAGGTTGAAACAAAGACAAATAAAATGTAGAGTGAAAGACATTTTCATACCCCAAACCTCTATGATCCTCAGAAAGAGCAACTATAACTATTCCCTATGTACACACCAGATCTATTTCTATCCATTTACATACACATACTGGCAGATGATTCGTTCTTTTTGCTGTGCTTAGATCATATGATGTGTATTCTTCTGTGACTTTTCTTTAAATATTTCCCTAATGATAGACATTTATATTTATTAAACTTTTATATTGTTACCCACAATGATGCAAAGGATATCCATATATATAATTAATAAGTTACTTTCTCAAAAAATTCTTATTTAACATCATGCTTTTCTTCATTAAACAATTTCACTTAAGGTCATGATTATACACATGTGTATACATATTATATATATGAAATAGTAACTATTATTAGAGAATTTTCTTTGAATATTCCAACTATGCCATACCTTCTTTAAATGAATATTACATTTTATTATTTATATGTATATTTTCCCTATTCTTCACAACCACCATGGAATACAGCTATCATTTTGTGATCCAATGTTGAAACTACAGAGGCTAAGAAATTAAAAATTCCAAACCTTCAGAGCTTGCAATCAGAACTTTATTTGAATGCAAGGCCCCCGTCTTTAAACCCACGCTCTTTGAAATACACCATACTCCCTCACCTTACTAGATAAGATTCTTTACTTATGAAGGAAACTCAGTGTCTAGTAGGGAAGTTGGTCAGGCAGAATACTTTTTCTGAAATATAACTTTAAGCTTCTTTGCTGGCTATGTCCTCTTACTCCATGTAGCATCCCCAGATTTATGTCTAAAGCAAGGAATAGGACAAAAAGAATAAATAAATGCAATTTATGGGTTTTGAGTTTCAAAAACTAGCCTTGGTTAGGTGGGGATAGGGTGTCAGGAGAGAAAAATTCAGACATAAAGAGCACATTTATAAGAATAAAGACTCAGGGGTGCCTGGATGGCTCAGTGGGTTAAGCCTCTGCCTTCGGCCCAGGTCATGATCTCAGGGTCCTGGGATCGAGCCCCACATCAGGCTCTCTGCTCAGCAGTGAGCCTGCTTCCTCCTCTCTCTCCACCTGCCTCTCTGCCTACTTGGGATCTCTCTCTCTGTGAAATAAATAAATAAAATCTTAAAAAAAAAAAAAAAAAAAAGAATAAAGACTCAGTCACTCTGCGCTTAGACCTGGTACTAATAATGATCCAGACTGTTAGAGAGCCTAAAAGTGGGGTTTAGAGGCTAGTGGTTCCCCAATAAGAAGTACTGTGTGTTAGTCACTGACCATACTGGCTACTAGATCCAAATCAATAGAAAAGCTAGAGAGAGATAAACCTCCAGGTAGTTGAGACATGAGAGAGAAGAGAACATTTTTCCCCAATAAATCAATAAAACCATCCCAGCTGGGGCAAACAATAGAGAGATTTGCCATGGATGTTAGAGCAAAAGAAATCCAGTGCTAGAAACATGTTCCTGAAGAGTTCGGCTATTCAGTGAAGGGAGGATGGAACAGTGACCTGTAAAACAGATGACCATGACATGCACACAAGACTGAAACAAAGCAAACTGTGGACTGAAATGGACACAGTGAAGAAAGGTGCTTATGGAGCCCTGTGAGCATTCAAGGGAAGCACTAATTAGCCTGAGGGAGAATCATCTGGTTTACTAAAAAAGGAGGAAAGATTCAATTTTATTTATAGGATTTGATCTAACATTTCTAAAATGTTTCTTTTAAATAGAACAAACAGTAATATTTGAGAAACAGCTCCAGTTAAAATTATTTTATTTACTATTACTTAAGCATGCTAAAAGTATAAGCAGTCCATAGGAGTTCTCTATTAATATGAAAAACTGTTATAAACCAAAAGGCTATAACAATGGGTTAGACAAAATAAATTTTTTTCTATGTCTTTCCTGCTATCTTAAAGCTTCAGACTGAAATAAATCACACTGAGTACCTAAAATAAAATTTACATTGTCTCCATACTACATTATACTATACTGACACTATAATTTGCTTTTTTATGATGTAGATTTTATTGTCTCTCTCTACTTGCCAAATTATAAACTCCATGAAGGCAAAGATCTTTGTCTGGCAAATAAGAGTTTCTCTATAATATCTGTTGAATGAATGAATAAGCAGATGACATAAAATATTTTATGACTACATTTAGATCATGCTGATGCTGACATTCTGGTTTTCCTGACACTTGAAACCTAAAAACTTGTGCTAACGCTGAAAAAAATCTTCACAGAATAATTTAGATGAATAAAACACTAGACTGCAAAGCACACCAAAATAATACATCTTAATGATAATGTCATAAAATAAACTCAGAGAATCTGTAAGCCAGTATATCTAGAATTTCTTACAATTTGTGAGGCACCACATTATGTGAATATTTTTACTTTTCTGGGCTTTTTTGTTTATTTTTAGGAGACTACTTTGTTTTTTACTATTAAGAGGAGATAAAACAGGAAAACAATAGAGAGTGCTTTTCAAACAAGACATTTTGGGTAACCAAAAGCTACATGCTAACTCGTTTATGGTTAGTGAATTAAAATTAGGGAGTACATATTCCTTTATTTTTTAATTTATTTATGTGTCAGAGAGAGAGCGAGAGAGCACAAGCAGGCAGTGTGGCAAGCAGAGGCAAAGGAAGAAGCGCAGGTTCCCTGATGAGCAAGAAGCCTGATGCGGGACTCGATCCCTTGACCCTGAGATCATGACCTGAGCCGAAGGCAGCCAATTAACTGACTGAGCCACCCAGGCATCCCAGGTAGTAAATATTCTTATCGCTATTTTGTGAAGGCTTGTAATTATAAAGGGATTAAACAACTTAGAACAAATATAACAATGTAGTCAAAGTGTTAGAATCAAAGTTTAAAGAACTTTTAAAATAAATAGTTGCTCTTGCCTACTCATATCTACTTCCTTCCCTTCTGGTAAGAGAACCTCAGTTTTCTTTGCAAAACCACCAGCCCCTACTCCATCACTGTGCTGGATTGATTTCACTTCTAAGAGTGGGCATGTGACCCAAAGCTGGCTTATAGAGAAGGACATATACTTTCTGGCCAAGGGGACTGACTATAACCCAACCGGGTTAGTGAAAGTCATCCTGAAACTTTTGCTGTAATAACTAGGAAAGGGATATATTCTTTTGCTGAACTTAGTGTTGGGAAAATGGAAGGCTTGAGTTGCTGGTAAGGAGGATGTTATCAATACAGAGGAAAACTAACCTGAGAAATGGAGATTGGTAATCTCCATTTTTTATGGTAATGTTTATGGTAATACTGCATGCTTTCTATCTATCAACTCTCATTCTAAAAACCTCACGTCTATTAATACAACACTCAAAAAAAGATGCCATTATTATACATGTTACACAGCCAAGAAAATTGGAGTTGAAAGATCTTAGGTAATGTGTGCAGTATCATACCTAGTAAATAGCGGAACCTGGACATACTGACAAGAGAGGCTGTGCTCTTAAACAGTGCTGTGCAGAAAATCACACGCACCCCATTCTTTCCGCCTTCAACTTTTCATTAAATGAGTTAATATACTCCCCTTTTAAGTCAGTTTTTTTTCAGACATTTGCAATTAAAAGTTCTGAATAATGACAGCACTGTAATTAATGAGAACAGTAACAAGTATGCTGAGCTAACAAATAGTCTACTATATAATTTGGTGCCCCAAACAAAAAAATTAACATAAGATTGGCAGTATGTATAATATTAGCAAACTAATATTTACACTACAGTAAACAAACTAGTTAGTCATGTACTATTTTTAAGAATTTATTTATTTATTTATTTATTTAGAGAACATATGAGCAGGGGGAGGGGCCAAGGGAGAGGGTAGGAGAGGATCTCAAGTAGACTCTGTGCCAAGCATGGAGCCCAATATGGGGCTCAATCTCACGACCCTTAAATAATGACCAGAGCCAAAATCAAGAGTCAGTCACTTAAACTGACTGAGCCACCCAGGCACCCCTAATAGTCAAGTACTATTAATAAGAATCCTGGATGGAATTTTTGAAGAAGTCAGAGTGTGACAGACCCTGATATTCATATTATTCCTTTAGGGGGGAATAATGTGAAAGTAAAACTAAGGCTACCTACTAGTAGGGTTCTCCTTTACGATAAAAAAAAGTATCCTCCTAAGTGCTAAATATTAAAGCCTATACTTATAAAAGAACAATAGGCAATATAGTATTTCCATGTTCAAAAAATTAAATTTCTTAGCAAAAGTTCAAATTCTTTTAGAATCCAAACAGTCAAATCCTGACTACAAGGTATATAAAACTGAGGCTATAATCCAATGAGGTTTTTAGTTGTTGTTGATTTTAAAATACAGAACACTTCGTGAATTTGCATGTCATCCTTGCGTAGGGGCCATGCTAATCCTCTCTGAGTGGTTCCAGTTTTAGTATATGTGCTGCCTTCTGCCAAAGCAAGTACTATTATCTAATGTTTTAAGAGGCATATTTAAAATCTGTTACAGACCAAGAATGAAATCTTGCCATTTGCAACAACATGGATAGAGGCAGAAGGTTTATTAACACTAAGCCAGGTAAGTCAGTCAGAGAAAGACAAATACCATATGACTTCACTCATGTGTGTGATGTAAGAAACAAAACAAAGGAAAAAAGAGGAAATAAACAGACTCTTAACTGCAGAGAACAAACTGATGGTTACCAGAGGGGAACTGTGTGGGGGATGGGTGAAAGAAATGAAAGAGATTAAAAGTACATTTATATTGATGAACAGTGAGTAATGTATAGAAGCTTTAAATCATTATATGGTAATTACAACACTGTATGTTAACTATATTCGAATTAAAGTTTTAAAAAATTCCATTATAGGCCAAAATGCCTTTTTTGAGTTTATATAGATTATGTGATTTTTCCCACATAAAGTTCTGGAAAAGAAGATTTTATTCTTAGTCAGTGCAAGAGCTTAGCTAGTGTTTATTATCCTTTAAATTTCTATAATTCCTCATAAGAGCTTTAAAATTGTAATTTTTCAGGTACCTCCTTTCAGGAAATATTTCCTCCACTGTGAGACAGAGTCGACTCTAGACATACTACTCACCATATCCCTAGCTTTACATCTGCCATAGAATTCCATGATAAATGAGGCTTTTTACTGGAAACGAGGAAAAAGGGACTCTCTTTTACAGAGCTTGAAATTGAGAAAATGGAAGCCTGGAGCTTCTGGCAATAGGGGTTTCAACAAAAAAGAAGTTTGACTGGACAGATGGGGATTGAAAAACAGTGTTCTGAAGCTGACATTGAGTAAATATTGCATTTCTCTGATAATTGCTTTATGACTGTTTAATATAAAAATGTAGTTTGAATATATTTTATTCTTATTATTCAATACCACTTTAGTTTAAGAGCTTCATGAATAGAATTCCAATTGTATAAAATTTGTATTAACAATCTTAATATAAAACGTATATTTTAAGGAAACTCAACTGAGTTAGAATTTGCACTTTATAAATTTGTCTTCAGTCATGCATGATGGAGCTATCAAATTCAATTAGTACAAATTTGCCAAAGCTAAAAGAGCAGAGTCCAGAAACAGTGAAAAGTTTTTCATTTAAATGGATTCTATGTAAATAAAAGGTATTATTTCTGGTCTGTCATACAATACTTTTAAAGATTTTATTTTATTTATTTGACAGAGAGAGACACAGCAAGAGAGGGAACACAAGCAGGGGGAGTGGGAGAAGGAGAAGCAGGCATCCTGTGGAGTAGGGAGCCCGATGTGGGGCTCAATCCCAGGTCCCTGGGATCATGACCTGAGCCAAAGGCAGACACTTAAGGACTGAGCCACCCAGGCACCCCTGTCATACCACACCTTTAAACACTTAACTGTTTTGGTTAAATAACAGAACCATTTACTCAACACCACCTAGCTCCCTCTATTATAGACCTTATCATCTATTATTTCTTGGAAAAACCTCAAAACTGCTGAAGGGGATGACCACAATTAAATATTTTTTTTTTATTTTTTTAAGATTTTATTCATTTATTTATTTGTCAGAGGGAGAGAGAGAGCAAAAACAAGCAGGGAGAGAAGCAGGCTTCCCACTGAGCATGGAGCCCAATGCAGGACTCGATCCCAGGACCCTAGGATCATGACCACAGCTGAAGGTAGATGCTTAACTCACTGAGGCACCCAGGTATCCCTAAACATAACTTTTTAAAAATTCTCTTTGGTGTCAGCTATGTGGCTACACACCAAGGATCTATGTATATGAGTCAACAATTAAAACTAAGTTTAGCTTCAGAAACAAACCAAAAGAAAGAGCTGCTTTTGAAAATTAAATGCATAATGTTTACTAAGCTAAGCTGAAGCATGGACTCCAGATGGTTTTGCAAAGTAAAATCTACATGATGGTAGTTATACATGGCTTATCTAATGCATCTGTCTGACCTTTATTTAGGCCAGCAGTACTATTTGTCTCTCTTTGAAATTATGAAATCAATGGGAAATGATCATAAAACTTTAGGAATTTATGGCTACTTTCCAAACTCTCTTTTCTAAAAACCATGAAATTGCTTCTTAAAGAAAAATAAACAAAAGCTACAATTCAAGAGAGTAATCACATGAACTCCAGAGAGTCCCACCTTGCTATTCACCTTCCATTCTTTGGCTCTCTTATGAATACACAAATTTCTGCTTCATATTGCTTTGGGGGATGCAAAGAATTGTGAAATAAAAGTAAAAGGAGTCCCACATCGGATTCTTTTACTCAAAGTGTGGTCCCAGAACTAGTAGCAATAGCATTATCTGGGAGCTGGTTAGAAATGTTGAATCTCAGACCCTGTCCCTGACTGTCTGAGTCAGAATCTGCATTTAAAATCCCCAGTTGATTTGTACGCAGGTCATAATATGAGGAGGTCTGTGAACTATTTTTATAAGGACACCATAAGTCCTAAAAGTCTTTGTCTATATACTTCCAATCTTGACTTTTCTGCCAACGGATTATAGGTTTCATAAGGACTAACGATAATTATATCTAACACTTATTTTATTGTATGCTTGACTAAATACATTACATAAGTTACTTTATTTCATCCTAGGATTATTCCTTCTGAGATAAGGCAGTGAGTCTCACACTTGAGCCTGCATCCAGAAGCATGTGAAGGGCTCTTTAAGACACAGATCGCTCAGCAAGCCACGAAAGTTTCTGAATCAATAAATTTGGGGTAGGCCTCCAAGAACTAACTGGATTTCACCAAGTACTCAAGTAATGCTAATTGGGACCACTAATATAAAAGCCCCAAATATAAGTATCTCTCAATTCCACTAGGTGGGTTCACATCTCAAATGCAGGCTAATTGTCCAAAAAAGATTTGTCTAATCCTAGAGGGTCTCTCTGGGGCCCCCCTCCTTCTCACAGTTGCCACAGATCATTTTGTCTCTTCTCAAGCCACCTGCAAAAGACAATGCTCTTTCCCATTCTCTTCTCCTCCTGACTTTCCCTAAGTCTGAAATGTTTTGGCTTTGATGTTAGTGCTAACAGAGTGATGGGTAATTTTTGTGTGTAAAAAGCATTCCAGAAATTTCACAAACCCTCAGAGTTTATTCCCTTGGCTTTTACTTCAGGTTTTAATGTGGAATTAAGTTCCTATTAAATTCTTGGGGCTTTTATGTTCAAATAACTCAGATGTACTTCAAAGGAATAACTAACTAAAATTTACATCTTTGTAAGAAAAAGAGATTGTTGAAATACTTCCACCTATATTATTCATTTGCTTCTGTCAAGAATCTCATTAAATAGATAAGGTAAATAAAATAATGCTACAAAAAATTAAGAAAAACTAAAAACAAATTAGCAACTGAAGAATAAGTCTCCGTTTAGGAAGATCCTCCTTTCAGAATAACCATATTTCCATTTTTTCTACATGTTCAAACAGGGCCATAGTTTCAGAATTATGCAGTAATTGTTATATGTGTGTGCACTATACACACCTTAGTTTTATTGTTTTATTTACATAAACATTTCTCAGTTGGAAAGAGTTGTATTTACATTAGATTTTACCTAAGGGAATCAAGTGTTAGATACTTGGAATAGCATCCTCAGAAACATAAAAGTAGACAAAAAAGTTTTTTGGGGGTTTTTTTAGATCAATAATTAGTAGTGAAAATTCATGCTTACTTTTCTTCTCCCTAGGTTCTGAAAAGGAATTCCTTACCTAGAAGGCATACCCATTGCTTTGAGTATTAAGTAGGAGATAAATAATTTTAATTTCTTCCTTCAGGCAACTAACCCAATTAGTCTGCTAACACATTAAACTGAAGAAGAATATAGACAGTGGTTAAAATATGACTTAACAAGCCTCCTGTGAAGTGATGTATTAGTTTTTAAAATATATTTACATTCAAAAAAGAGAATTTAGAACAAAATTTAAATATAACTACTGGAGGTTTTAACTTAATCTGAGCTATACTCATGTAAAAATATAGACCTACCCAATCATGTATAAAGCATGTGTGGGGTGGGTCCCTCAGGAGATGTAACTGAACACTGAGCCTCCTGGGAAGGCTTATCTCACAGGGGACTAAAAATCAACCATTTGGGGAGCATTGAAAAGAAAGAGTGATTCCTAATTTATATCTATTTAGATACAACCAACATAATTCAATTATAGTTATTTTTAGCACTTTCATCTTGTAACTTTTACTAAATTTAAAAATGATTACCCACCACTATTATGGTAAGTTATGAAGAGTTCTCTTTAGCATTTCTTGTAAGGCAAGTCTAGTGGTGATGGACTCCCTCAGCTTTTGTCTTTATCTTCCCTTCACTTTTGAAGGACAAGCTTGTCAGGTATAGCAGCTTGGTTGGCAGGTTTTTTTTTTTTCCTCTGAGTACTTTGACTATACATCTCACGCCCTTCTGGCCTTCAAGGATTCTGCTGAAATATCCACTAATATTTTATGGGAGCTTCCTTGTACACAAGTGACTTTTCTCTGGCTGCTTTCAAAATTCTCTCTTTCACTTTTGACAATTTGATTATAATGTGTCTCCATGTGGGTCTCTTTGGATTCATCCACCACATAATCTAGGAATTCCACTTCTGAATATATAACCAAAGGAAATGAAATCAGTATCCCAAAGAGATACGTATACTCCTATGTTCATTGCAGTATTATTCATGATAGCCAAGATATGGAAACAACCTCAGTTTCTATAGACAGAGGAACAAATAAAGAAAATGTGGTGTCTGTGTATGCGTTTGGGTTACATATACAATGGAATATTATACACGTGAATATAAATATAGAATGGAATATTATTCAGCATTAAAACACAAGGAAGTCCTGCTATTTGAGACAACATGGATGAAACTGGAGGATGCTATGTTAAATGAAATAACTCAGACAGCCACATACAGTTAGCCTTTGAATAACATAAGGCTTAGGAGCACTAACCCCCTGTGCAATCAAAAATCTATGTATAAATTTGACTTTTCCAAAACTTAACAACTAATAACCTACTGTTGGCTGGAAGCCTTGCTGATAATATAAACTATTGGTTAACACATGCTTTATATGTTATATTTATTATATATAGTATTCTCATAATAAAGTAAGCTAGAGAAAGGGAAATGTTATTAGGAAAATCATAAGGAAGAGAAAATATATTCATAGTACTGTAGTGTAAAAAAAATCCACATATAAGTAGACCTGTATGGTTTAAAACCATGTTGTTCAAGAGTCAACTATACCACAGATCTCTGAAGAGAGAATTAAGATAGTAGAGGAGCAATGGTACTCTAGGCTTGCCTCATCCCCTGAACACAATTACATAAACATCAAATCATGTGGACACCCAAGAAATCAATCTGAGAACTGAGAGAGCATAACTGCACAACTAGAGATAGAAAAAAATACCATACGAGAGACGTAGAAGAGTTACAAATTATTATCTAAATGTGCTAATCATAGTAGCTCTCTCTGTGTATTGATTCAAATGTTCCTATTTGGATAATTTAGTCACTTTCAATTTTAATACTATCTTTCAGTTTAAACTCTATTTCCTCTGTTCCTGTCCAAGAAGGTTTTGATATTAGAGCAAGTCTCACATGAACAAATTTAGAGTAAGGGTAATCTCTGGTACCACGATGATGGTTTTTGAAAATCTGCTGGTTGATGTCAACTGGGGTACTGCTGGTCCGGTACCCATCTAAGGGTATTCTACCATGTACACTGCTAAAGTCCTGTTATTTTAACCAAAACTTATTTCATTTCTATCTAGATGAGGAACAAGAATATCTGTCTGGTTAACCTGACTTTATATTGATTCATGTTAATGCTACAAACTATTTTGAGTCTCTGCTACATCATCAAACCAAAACCAAGTCTAGGCTGTGGGCATTCCTTGCCTCTTCCCATGCCAGATGCCATAGCAACTTAGTTATGTATGACTTCACCATGTGGAGACATAGGGAAATATCAGAGTTTCTCCTCCCATCAGAAGAGAACAAAGCAAAGCCCTACTGTGCAACCTAAGCCCTTTTTTTCTTGTCTCTTTACTTGGTGCACATTTGCCAAAGTAGAACTATTCTAGAATGAGTTCTAAATGATGTATGAGCCAAGTTTCTTTAAGCCTTTATGTTTCTATAAGGATTCCTAATGTATATTACCTCTCTGGGACTTCTTGTTTCACTTCCAGTTTTCCCCGATACCTACCCCCCTTCTTTAATTTTAATACTTCTCTGAATCACATATGATAAACAAATATCTGCTACCATTCATGATAATAAATAATTTGGAAATATTTTAGATCACTTTATTTATCAAATTTTAAAATCCTTCAACTGTTGGATTACTAAGGCCACATCTCCAAAGAAAACAAAGAGCACTCCTCTTCCAGTGATGTTAAAAGAAATAAGTTATTTGTTTGTTTGTTTTTTGAGTATGCTGTTTGGTTTATACAATTTTATTTTAATTCTCAGAGAAATTATGTTATATTGTATGATATTTGGTGGTAGGCTTCTGTATTATGATAATAAAGGCAGTCATTAAATAGTATATCAAGGAAAAGACATTTGTAAACATCATGAAATAAATCAATCAACCTTATTATGTGATGGCAAATGACAATATCATTGACAGTTTGGTAAAGAAATCATTTCAGGCTCAGATATATTGAATGTAGGGATTTTCAATTTGATTTTTAAAATTTCTGCCTCAGAAATACAATATAATTAAAATGGGTCCTGATGCTTATAATAGTGAGAATACTGTAGATTATTAAGATGTTTCTAGAACTAAAGAAATTTTTTTT
>CM053603.1:66253853-66271870 GCA_028646535.1 Procyon lotor | reverse complement strand
AACTTCCAAACTCATTTTATGAGGCCAGCATCACCTTGATCCCAAAACCAGACAAAGACCCTATCCAAAAGGAGAATTATAGACCAATATCCTTGATGAACACAGATGTAAAAATTCTCACCAAAATACTAGCCAATAGGATCCAACAGTACATTAAAAGGATCATCCATCATGATCAAGTGGGATTTATTCCTGGGATGCAAGGTTGGTTCAACATCCGCAAATCAATCAATGTGATTCAATACATTAATAAAAGAAAGAACAAGAACCATATGATACTCTCAATAGATGCTGAAAAAGCATTTGACAAAGTATAGCATCCCTTCCTGATCAAAACTCTTCACAGCATAGGCATAGAGGGCACATTTCTCAACATCATCAAGGCCATCTATGAAAAACTAAAGAAATTTCTTAAGGAAATTCTATTTAAGAAGGAAAAATATTTTATGAAAGTAGGAAAAAAAGCCTGATAGCAGAAATTATGAACATTGTAACACTTTCATTAGTCATATTAGCAAACAGGATCCTCAAATAGCTGAGTAAATAAAATGTGTCTGACAGGATTATAATAAATTAATATTTATTAAGTGCCTATAAGATGTGTTAGGTTGTTCTGACATTATTCTTCTTTATTATCTTAAAATCTGACCTCTTGACTAAAAGACTAAAACATTTCCACTACTCATAAAATTGTGATTTTTCAGTACCTGCACTTAAAAAATGATTTTTGAAATTAGTAACTAAGTATAATTCTAAACCTCTTATTGTCTTAATAAAAAATGATGGTAGCAGGGTTCCACATTTGTTGAAATAAAATAAAAGCAATATAGTTTGTTAGTAAGGTTTTTTAATTTGGGTTTCTTTTACATTTAATAATGGATGAATGAAACATAAGGAAAGGTACCAGTATTCAAAGAGCATTCACTTAGCCCAGGGTAGAAATCAATTTATAAGCCTTGAATTTTGGACAGGAGATGAAATGAAAACAAAAAAAAAAAACCTAAGACCTCTTATTTCAGTAAATCTCTCACACACAAGAAAATTCTGGAGATAGGGACTCTAGCACATATATGGCTGGTTAAGGTAAAAACTAAAAGAGACATGACAGAACACTTGCCATCAACAAATACTGATAATTATACAATAAATATTTTTTAGGTAAAAATGTAAATGTATTTTTAAGAGAAAAAAAGACCACTATATGAAGACAACATTCTCAACAAGTGAAGATATAAAAAGAAAAAAAATCATACAAAATATTGCTGAAGGAAGTAGTTTGGGATAAAGTATCTATACTTGGACACTCTTTTATGATTAAGTTGTAAAATTTCATGGTCATTGTGCCAAACAAAAGAGCAAGACCAGATGCAAACTGTGGTGTACATAACCCCCCTGCCCCTGCACAGATGGATTTTCTGTTCCTCAAATTACCTGCAGTGTTCAGGACCCACACAACCAGAGCTAGATTTACATAGAGAGAGCCATTTGGTTTCATGACTTGTAGACCTATGAGAGTCCCTGAAACACTGCTGAAAATATAACAAGAAAACACTTTGATTAGTCTCTTGGGTTTGCAATTCATCTTTCCCCAGCACATGTTAAAATAAAAACAGATGGTCACTAAAATGCCTCTATAGCAGAGCTTTTGCTATTGAATGAAGTAGGCAAATTAGGCCATGACCATCTCATTTCTCTTTCTCTTCCATTCCCTCTTATTGATTTTCTATTTCTTCTAACTAAATGTTACTGGAGAATCCCAATTAAAGGAGCTTGGATTGTACACCCAGGGAATTTGAATATTTAAGGAAAACAGGGAGAAACATTGTCTTAACCTTCCAAACTCTGGCTTGGCTTTTCCCACTTTACTGAAATAATTTCTCAAAGATGCCTGCCATTTTACAATTTTCAGATCTCCAATATAGGTTGCCTTACTCGACCTCTCTGAATAAAGCCTTCAGGACCCACTGGTTAACTACATTCTTTTTCTAAAATTCTCTCTGCCTTTAACTTCTTCTTTTTTTTTTTTTTTTTTAAAGATTTTATTTATTTATTTGACAGAGAGAGAGAGATCACAAGTAGGCAGAGGCAGGCAGAGAGAGGGGGAAGCAGGCTCCCCACTGAGCAGAGAGCCCACTGCTGGGCTCAATCCCAGGACCCGGAGATCATGACCTGGGCTGAAGGCAGAGGCCTCAATCCACTGAGTCACCCTCAGTGCCCCTGACAGAGGGGTGCCCCTCTCTGCCTTTGACTTCTGAATCATGGAGTAATCCTAGTTGTTCTCCAGGCTTGAGAGGTGATATAACATCATGAATATGAGCATAGACTCTGGAGCCAGCTTGCCAGGGTTTGGGGTCTGACTCCATCTCTCTCTAGCTAAGAGACCTTGGGCAAATTATGCTCTTTGTCTCAGTTTACTGATCTCCATAATGGATGCAAATGAACTATAGTAACTTACAAAAACATGATTGAATAATATACATTTAATTACATACCTAGCACAAAGTAAATTCACAATGAATATTACTCATTATTTATATTTCTGACACCTTCATTATCTTCCTAGGATATCCTTTCATTTCCTCCTATACAACAAGAATTAAATTGTAAGGTTGTTTTTCCTCTTCTTCTTTCTTTTGGCTATTTTATAATTCCCTCAGGTATAGTTCTTCTATCAGTGAGATAAAACTCCATTTAGTAACACAAACTGAATAAGTACCTAGGTCAAATTATCATTTTTGTTATCTACCCTCCAATCAGCTCTTCCTCTGTTCAGTCTTAACATCTAACCACACTGCCCTAAACTAATGTAAACAGCGGTCACATAGCATACAAACAGGGTTCTAATCTAGAACCTTGCTAATTCTTCATTCAAGCTGTATTCACTATTTTATTTTTCCTAGTAGTTATATATATATTGCACCAATTTTCTTTGTTAAAAGATTCTAATCTTTAGAATTGGGAAATATAAATTATTTGTCAGAATTACTACTGCATACACGTTTGTTTAATATGTTAATGAAGTTAATATTCTTATATTAATTCTGATTTAATTTCTTTCCTTTTGAAACCATGCTTATTGTACCTTTAAGTCATTGATTAGTTCATACAACCCTCTATACTTGTATACTTTTATTTAGCCATCGAAATAAAATCTTAAAAGAAAATCATATGTTTTTCCATCACTTATTCTCTCTGAAGTAAAATCCTGAATTTAAATTTTCATTCATTTTTTTTTCTCTCCTCTAAAGATTGGCATATCTTGAGTAGTAAATATGTCTTGCTCCTATCTTTGATTTCAACATTGTACCTGATACAAGTGGTTGGAAATGGGCATGCCTATATAATCTGTCTTTTGTCTTTCTACCTGTGTGCATAGTGTCAACCTCAATCTGGATAGTCTTGACACCCATTTAAATTCAAGAAGAATCTAACTCCTTATAAAATGCTGGTAAACAGAACTGTCTTTACTGAAGATTCCACAGGTGAGACGTAAGAGAGAATTACAGCACACATTACAAAGTTAACAAATTAAAATTTCAGACTAGATAAGTTTTTCCCTTCTCCCCTGTCCCTGACCCCAAGAAGACATTCACTTTCCAACCTGTTTGGCTCCTAGTCCCTGGACTCATCTGCTCTTCACTTATATGCAATTAGGTTCGGCAGGTAGGTTATATCCCATCTCTAACTGCAAACCAACACAACTAAATCCATCACAATGTTCATCAAACACTGAGCTGTACCTTTAAAGCTATTTCAAATTAATCTTAGAGGTATTCTGAAGTTTTGTTGGAAATCGAAATTATAGTAATTTTTTTCCTACCACTGTGGTTTTCCATATTTGTGTTTAGAGTCAGGGTTTTACCTCATTCTCATCACATTTTTGTTATATCTTCCAGAAATTCCTATTTTACTCTTCACTGTGAAGTGCTGCTATAGATTTATTTACTTTTGTTCTCAAATTTCTTGTGTCACATCACTGCAATTTTGGAAATAAGAAGAGGAAATAGATGTTATCTAGGTTGTTATTTTTGAAAATTACTTTCTTACCTCTTATTCAAAGACTTAAAATTAATAATTTGAAAGTCTATTTAATGAATCAATCTGAAGTGCCAACATAAAAGCATACGCACATACACCTATGCTCATACTACTGTTTAGTGTTTCTGAGAAACAAGCACAAAATGATGAAGCATGCCATGCCTGGTGTGAAGCGGTAGAAACTTCCCAAGGCCAATTTAAATATGGTTGGCTACATGCAAACTAACCTGCTTAGGAAAGGGAAATTCATACATGAAAGCATCCCATTTCCATTATAGAAAAATAATGAAAACTAAGTGTACTTTCAAAAATAGAAAAGTGAAAGTGAATATTTTCCTAAGACTAGAAAATAGAAACACTAGAACTGGAAGATATTACTGTGGAAGTAGTTAGTGACTGAAAGGGTCAAAAGGTGAGGAAACAAAAGAGAGTTTGACCTGTGCTAAACAGATTTGAAGTTCAGATGCACAAAAGAATTATTCTGGACCCTCAGTTTATGCTACTGCTGCTAGAAGCTCCCAATTCTTCAAACCTCCCCAAACAGACACATACATATACAAATAGAAAATTACCAGTAGAAAATTCTAACATCCCAAATAAATTCTATTCTTAAGCTAATGGCACACATTTAACTCATTCTATTTTTTTTTTTTTAAGGCTTCTCTTAGTGACCAGTTCACTTCATTTTTCAGGAATAACAATAATCATGAATAACTAGAGTACACTTCTTTTTGGGCACAGTTGCTTACTGGGGTGGTCTCCAGACAGTGGTCATGCTGGATTATCAGTCTCAGATTATAAAACATCACTATTATCCCAGTAAAGAGGGGTTTTCTTAGAGATATAGACTGGATAGGAAATCTCTGTGTTGACAAAGATGCTGCTATTCAATGAAATTAATGTTAAGTACAGGTGCAGCAAGTAGCTAGTGGCTACAATTCCACCTGTTTGAAATGATCAATATGTTTTCCTTTTTTTGGAGAAAAAATAAATTCAATAACCAAAGCCAAAAGCCTACTCAAAATTTGAACATGGTAAAACTAGCATTTGTCATTTTCTCCCAAATTTTTATCCTTCAGTGATAAAAAAGAAACTTGGATCACTCAAACAAGAAAAAAATGTCTTATTACATAATGTTGGGCAATTTAATATCAGCATTTTTTCATTGTCTTCTCTAGGCTGAACCTTCTAAAGGATATGGTCAAGAAGAGAGAAGCTTGAGAAAAAGCAACATTCCTTATTGCCATGTCACATTATGTCACATACTCATATAGATATTATTAAGAAACAGTTATCATTACTTAATAAAATGATTCCAAAAGGCATCACTACTGATCCATAAATGTACTAGTAAGTTCTAACTGGTCTATGGACATTCTAAAAAAGCAAAAATAGTCCTTGGAAATCAAAAGGTAAAATGAATTTTTATACAAATGAGGAATATATTGTAAAATCAAGGCCTGAGGTAACAAAAAGTTCTATGAAGCTATTTTGAATTTTTATTAACTACCAGTGTTGCAAGAGAAGGTACCTCTTATAAACTGAAAATCCACTGACACTTTAAACCTCATCTGGGACAATCAAGAGAAAGAGAAAAGAGAATATATCAGTGAGAGCTCAAAAGGAAAATTTTATTTAGCTTTTCTGTTAAATAAAGGAAAATTTAATGCTAAGAGGATAGATAAGGGTGACAATATTCTAGATTTATGTGCTACAAAACAATGAGCACTGAAAAACTCTAGAATACTATTAGATAAAACTGAATTATTTGATAGCAGTTTCAATCCAATAAAAATGGAAAACCAGGCTTAATAAAATAACTCAAATATGACAAAGGTATTATGAATAAAATAAAATTGTCACAATAGGTCAACTTCTTACTCAGTCCTTTAACAAGCTTTCGAAACAGCTTAACCATGGTTAGGGAGCTCATGAAACTGCATTAAATTAGTTGGTCACAGAAACTTTAAATAATCTGAAAATTTTACCCTTTCTTATGTGTATTCCAAATGCTCTTATGAATCAAAAGAGCATGTTTATGCTAATCTTCAAATTTCAGTTTTTAGATAAAAGTATACTTTTATCTTAGTATAGTTATATAATCTTGTTACACTTCATTTTAATACTCAACTTTATACTTCTTCAAATCTTATAAAATCCCTATATACGCAATAAAAGCCTCACTAGGGTTTTTCCATTATAGAATACATCACGTAATTAGAATACAAAATGACAAATGTGAGCAAAATTTCAATATTTAGCCAGAAATCACAACTCCATTATTAATTTCTTTAGGGTAATTTAAAAATATGCATTCACAAAAGATGGTAATATAAAAATACTATTATATAATCGTTCATGTAATACTGTATATCCAATATTGCTTACTCATATTTATTTGCATACGTGATAGGATTGTGACAATTTAGATGAAATCATCTTTGCAGGATTCTTGGCAATTTTTATTTTAGTTTTGTACTAAAACTTTTGTATTTATGAGTAGCTCAGATGGGAAAACATTATTTTATCATCAAAAAACAATAGTTATTTGCCGAATTAGTTTCTAAGTAAATACAAAATTAACGATGTTTTCCAAAGAGAAAATTAGTAGGCCATGTAGTTTGTACTGGAATGTCTTTAAAGTTTTCATCAGAGGGTGAGGCATGGAACCTTTGGAATATGATAAAGTCTACACAGCTAAGCAACTTTTAACTACAGGATATCCTTTTGCCACTTCTGTGTCTTCTCATTTTAAAAAATTTGCAACAAAAAAATGTATTTCTGGAATAACAGTGATTAATTGTAAAAGACCTATTTACCTGACTCCATTCTCTAAAAAACATTTTCAGCAGTTGGATTTGGTAAAGAGAATTTAAGGAAACATCAGATTTGTTGTAATAATATAAGTTAAGCAGTTTAAAAAAGAACATAACTCAACAACATAAGAATACATCCAAATATATGACATAAATTTGTGATGCTAGAATTTAAGTTTACCAGGGAACTTTGTATGTTGCTGATAATGAAGACATAGGCAACTTTATGGATAGAGTTATTTGGCAAACATCTTAGTCCTTTTGATTCTTAGCTGTCTTATTTATAAAATAGAATAGTATATGTCTGCAAAGTTGTTGACTGGGATTTAATAGATGATATATATAAGATACCTGGAACAATAAATATTAGCTCATTTTTTGTTGTCTTTGTATTTTTTTATGACAACGCTAATATTCAGGCATCAAATATACAATACAGATGGAGGAAAGTATTAAATTTTGCTACTTTTGCACAATGAAGCATATTATGCATATTACTTATTAGGATACAACAAGCATTGGTGGTGTCTTAGTTAAATTTCCACGAACTATATGCAGATGACTTTGTGGGTGCATGGTGAATGAGGGATCTATATCTGTGAGGCAGAAAGAAAGCAGGACTGGAGCAGGGGTGAGGTGAGGCTCTGATAGCACTGCCACAGTAGCATCTGCAAATCTGAAGCTGAAATGGCCTCTTAAAGCTATCTATCCACTTTTAAGGCAAAGAGCTGGGATTTTTGCAGCCTGCCCCCAAGGGAACAAGTACAGCAAAGGTAGCTCCCTTTGGCTGAGGTCATGCTTCAACTCAGCAGTAGGGACATTGGAGACTCAGGACAGCGTGAACCCAAGGGTGGAGCACACGTATTCCATATAATGACTTCTATAAAGAGTTCAGGACTGTCAGAATTAAAGTTAAGTCTTACCTATGGGAACAGTGGTCCATTAATTAATTAGTACACATAATACATTTTCTCACATAATACATTTTCTCAGTGATCTTCAGATGATCATTTTCTCTAATAAGTGAAATGACATGAGAAATGCCTTATTTTGCTCAGAAATACAGAAACCAACTTTAGATATGGTGATAGTCTATCTTGTTTACTCCTGTTCTTTGTAGTGTGTGTTAGGATATGCTTTTAGGCATGTAATTATACAGTGCTCTCCATTAAAGACAGAAAAGATAGTATGTTTTCCTCCATTTAGACAATCCCAAATTAATAATAATAATTAGCTCCATGTCTATTATTTACTTTATTTTCATCCTTAAAAATAAATCAATTAGATACAAGGTTGGATGAATTCAGGTAAACATCTCTACTGTCATATTGCTTTCTTGAACTACTATATTTAATTATTGACCATTTGAAATCTAGATTGAAGTGAAGATTTTCTTAAATGGAAGCAGTTAACAGCAGTCCATTTTGCAAGTACGCATATTCAAGAAGAAGAATAAAACAATTTCCATATCTTTCTCTAAATAAAAATGATAATGTTCTCAACTAAGAATTTATAGGATCCTTTATTCTTAGGAATTCCATTTTTAGCTTGGTTTCTCTGTGGTAAAGAAATTGCCATTAATAGATATATAAGGCTTGGAATTGGGCTTCTTTCTTATTCTGAACAGGTCTAAAAAGAGCACACTTTTAGAGTGGGAAGATGGAGGAATACACATAAGAAATACTATGTTTCTATATCAATGTAAGGTACTAACTCAGGTATGAGGTTGATGGCCCATAGTTAGATACATTTGCAGATAAAGGTGAGCACTCCTCTGAAGTATCATTCCAGGCCAAACTAATATGACCCAAACCAAGTGTTCTTATTAATTTGTGGTTGTTTTTAATAACTTACTAGAAAAATCCTTGGGAAAAAAATAATATAATACAAAATGTAGCAATAAGTCTTGTTAAGCACCATATTGATCAATGCGTTGTTGAAAATATGATAGGTTTTTTTAAGGTTCTATTAAAATGATTTTTCTCTTTGCGTAAGGAAAGGCACACTTTCTGCAGAATATTCATTCTAAAGAGGCAGTAGACTTCAGAAGTACAGCTAAGTAAATGAGTAAGACCTGAGTTTGATTGCTAGTTTGACCATTTAATAGTTGTGTGACCATCAACACACTATTTAATCGATGTTATCGTCAATTTCCACATTTATAAGAAGATAATGACAACATCTCTGTGGCTTTAAAGGCAAATTAAATAAGAAAATGCATGTAAAGACATTACCACAATACTAGCCCATAATAAATGCACTGATCAAATGATTTAAAAAAAAATCAATTTGAGGGAACTCATTCCTGTTACTAGCATTTGAAAACCTTTGACCATTCTAAATTTTGTCTGGAACTGGCTCTGATTTGAGTTTCTAAGCCAGGCATGACTTTTGTCCTGGTTTCTTTCTATGATATCATTTATTATTCCTCCAAAAGAGGTTTGTCAGTATAAACATAGGTGAAGGAAAACACCAAAGCTGGCACCATTACTTTCAACAATACAAACTTAAAGAAAAACAACCTGAAATTGAATCACACTGTGTTTAAGAAGATTTTACCTAAATGTCAAAATAAAGTTAAGAAGTTCAGAATAGAGGCTGTAGAATATATATTTTTAAACATGACTTAAGAAACACATTTTGTCTTACTAGGTCATTTTATGCCGATAGAATTTAGTAATTCTCAATTATTTTCTGATGACTATTTTTGGCTTTTTACATGTCTTTGACTAATAACATCCAAGATTAACTATTTGCCATACAACAGAAAGAGAAATATGGAGCCCTTCTATTAGAATATTTTAGCTTAGCCATACTAAAAAGCACAAAGCAAGGCAGAAATAATTTCCATCTTAAAAAATGTACTATTTTCTACTCATTATTTGGTAGCCCTGAAGCAAACTACAAATTTGCATGTAAAAATCTCCTTGATGCCAAGCCATGAGAACAGATAAAAATTAAGTCTCATTTTTAAATGCCATTAAAATTTTGACAAAATATATCTTATCAAACATGAAGCATCTAACCAGAATACAATATTGCAACATTTTGTTTGCTACTGATTCAGCTTTCCAAAGAAATCCACTCCTCCCTTCCCTCACCTCTCCATGCTTTTTCTAATAAAGTTGTCTTTGTTTCCAGTGCGTATTTTTTGTGCTATTTTTAAAATCCGTTTACTCCAAAACTTAACATATTTCAAAAAGTATTCCAAAATGATTAAACAAATCATGAATTTTCACTAACAAATTTAAACAATCTGTAAGTACTGACGGATCATACTTTATGTTAAAATATCTAGTTCATAGATATGTATTTTTCTCAATTTAACTGCAATCTCACTAACCTACTCAAGCCTCTCACATACAAAAACCACTCTAAATACTGTTTTATATAAGATTTAAAAGGATGCCCATTTCCAAAAAACATTAAAGGTGAACATCAAGGAACTCTAACATCAACTTATTCAAATTATAGCAAATATCTTGAAGGGTCGTGATCACCATCCTAATAAAATTAAATATATACAACAAACAAAATTTCCCCTTTTCATCCAAAATGCTGTGGGAGAGTATTTAATTTAATGTACTGTGCTGATAAAGCTTTTATTTAATGTTCTGTCCTGATTTTAAAAATCAATTAGTCTATTCTTTTATATTTACATCTGCAGGTACACAAACAACTTAAGTTGATGATGTACAATTGAGTATATTTTTAGAAAGACTTACTTACCATTGTCATTTTTCAGCATCCCATTGCTCAGTTGTTTTAATCTCTTTTGATGTGATTTGCCATTGTAGTGGATTTGTGCTTGAGCTGCCGAATTCAGCTGAATGTTACAAACATTGCACAAAGTGAAATTGGTATGTTTCTTTTCTCTTTCCAGTTTTTCTTCAAAATCATCAGGTAAAAATTCAGCCTCACTTTCTCCATCATGTGCACATGTGAAATCTAGAGATGAAAGGAAATTAAGAACAGGTTGATCAAGACTCCTGGATTCTTTCATAGTATTGAATTGGGTAGCAAATAAGCATTGTTCTAGATAATAAGAATTCAAAATATCCACTTCCTCCCTTTTTAGTACATCACTTTTATACCATCTAAAAGTAGATAGCTTCTTTAATGGAATACGAATGAGAAATAATTCACTTCGGTTTTTCTACATCAAATAGTGGGTTAAAGGCCTGTCAAGGTCTAGCATGCATTATTTCTTTCAATCATCTGACAATAAAATAGTCACTATAGATTTTCCTGTCTCATAGTCGAAGAAACAAGGTTTAGGGTAGTTAAATAACTTGCCTAAGGTCACACAGCAAATAAATGGTACAGTGGGATAAGCAGCTTTATTAATCTCTAAATCCCAAATTCATCATCTTGTTCTCTAACATATATTAATGTATCAGATATTTCCCTTTTGATTCAACTAAATAACTTTCTCTTGTTTTTCTATTCCTTGCTCATTAAGTTACTTATATCTGTATGGATACATCCTACAAATACAAAAATGCTGAAACTTTTTCAGTACCTAAAATTTTGTATTTTATACCTGGAACACAAAAGAGATTCTGAATACCTAAGATACCTTCACAATTAGGGTGCAAAAAGTATAACTTAGCTATGGATTACAATAGAATATATTATTTTGGGATAAATACATGATTTGTATACTCAAATCTAAGAAAAGGGCCACTGACAATTCTAGTACCTCTGGCTTTAACATGGTAATAATTAACAACTGCAATACATATTTGACTATTCATTTAGAAATTTCTTAAAACAATGACTCCTTTCTAGAATTTTTCTGTGGTTTCACTACATGGGAATCTGTACAACTCTTATGGTCCAGAATTTGATTTCTCCATTCCAATTTTCCAGATTTCTCAAGGATTTATTTTTATCATCATTGAAAATATTGGCAGAGGAAAGCAACAATTATTTTAACATGCATTTATTAATTGCCTACCGTGTGGCAGGCAATCTCATAGGTGCTGGAGATAAACTGATAAGCAAGACGAGGATGGTTCTTACCATTATTCAGCTTACTGGCAATGATAAGAAGATCATTAGAAAATGGACTTGGGCATCATATGAATGAGATAAAAAATGCCAAATAATTTTTTTTTTTAAGATTTTATTTATTTGACAGAGAGAAACACAGCGAGAGAGGGAACACAAGCAGAGGGAATGGTAGCGGGAGAAGCAGGCTTCCTGCCGAGCAGGGAGCCCGATGCGGGGCTCGATCCCAGGACCCTGAGATCATGACCTGAGCTGAAGGCAGACGCTTAACGACTGAGCCACCCAGGCGTCCCAAAAATGCCAAATAATTTTAACAATCAAAATTTACCTACAAAAATCAAGCCAAACACCTAGTACTTAAATCTGTTAAAGAATACTGAAGTATCTAATTTCCAAAAGAAGTATCTAATCCATGCTTTTGGGGGACCAATTTATTTAAAATATGTTAACCTCTCTTTAAGAAGGAAATTTCATCTTCCTTAGTCAGATAGCCCCTATTACAAAATATTAAACATATAACTTAAGTGGTCATATTGAAAAGAAAATATATTTTGTGGGGGCACCTGGGTGGTTCAGTCATTAAGCGTCTGCCTTCGGCTCAGGTCATGATCCCAGGGTCCTGGGATAGAGCCCTGCCTCGGGCTCCCTGCTCGCGGGAAGCCTGCTTCTCCCGCTACCATTCCCTCTGCTTGTGTTCCCTCTCTCGCTGTGTTTCTCTGTCAAGTAAATAAAATCTTTAAAAAAAAATAAAGAAAGAAAATATATTTTGTGAAATGATTACATAATTTTAGTTAAAGCTAAATGTATACTAAACATATTCACTTTTCTTATTTTATGTAAAAAAAAAAAAAGCAATTTAAGTATCTGCTCCAGGTTGTATTCAGAATGTTTCAAAACTTCCCTTTTCTAGAGCTGATTTATATTTTTAAAGTCTTTTATCTCAAATATCAAATATGAGTAGTGAAAAAGATTAAACGATGGTGCATTTAATCACTGTGACATTGTATAGCCAATAAAATAGATCAGAAAAAATTATAACATAGGAAATTCATTCTATATAATTAAACAAAAACAAGATGTAAATTTACAAATGTTTACAACTATATAAAACACAAAATAGACTTAGAAAAAAATGATAGTAATTGACACTGAATGGTGAGATTACACTTGGCTTTTTATCTGTCTTTTCCTCATTTTCAGAACTTTATATGATAAACACTACATTTATTATTTTAAAAATCAATATATTTGAAAGAAATAAGCCAAAAAAGAGAACCTATATCTACTGAATAAATGGTATGTTTGTCAAAACTAAGCCTACAGATAGTCCCTGTACATGAGCTCTTGTGACACATCATTTTTAATAAATATATGCCTATTTTGGGAAGGAAATATTTTCTTCCTTGATTCACACATCCACCTTGACCTATAAAATAATAATGTCTGCCAACAATTTAGTAGGAGAAAATACTGGAAAAGAAATGTTCAACCAAGGCTATGAAATTTATTTGCTTACACATGAGGGGTTCCCTGATCACTAAATAAAGTGAAGACTAGGTCCCCAAAGTCAACAATTAATTTTGCACCAGGAGGAGGAGAGGCAAGGAAAACAACTCTTACAGGAACTAGAAAGTAAGGTACACTAACCATGTGGTGTGAACATTAGAAAAAAGGAAATCTTGAATAAATCCTTGTGACTGAGGTGTGACATTGCAAAACATTTATAGAATTTGCAAGAAAACAGCAATGTTTCAAATGGCACTCTCTAAAGTAGGAAGTGATATGCATAACTAATTTTGTACTCTTAATATAGTAAAACAATCATTTAACTTCTGGAAGGGAAATTTTGTTCATCTGAGTTTCACTGAGAAAAAAATTCAGTGGTCCTACATAGGTTTTAGGTAATCAGCATAGAACCCAAACTATTTTATTGCTTAATTCATTTTTTTCCCCACCTAACTTCTATCCCTCAGAACTACTGTAGACACTATGAAAGTCTATGGCTTTACAAAATAATGTGGATCTAGACTGTATCATGTAATAGGTATAAGGATTAGAATTATTCTAGGGATAATTACTGTAGGAATTAGGTATTTGCTTGTGTGTAGGTGTGTGGGTGTGTGTGTTTAAATTTTGTAGACGAAAGTTTAAATTAATCCTGTAATCATAGAATAAAAGGTAGAGTACGTAAGAGAACTCATCTTTGGTAAGCTATATTAAGTTTGAGCCCCATGTTGGGTGTAGAGATTACTTAAATAAAAATAAAACTTTTTTAAAAAAATTACATTTTCTTCTCTTCTCAGTTCCCGAATGTGAACTTAAAGTGTAAAGGCTCACATACATGACTGGAAGGCCCAGAATTTTCCAGCTGCCCTGCATATGACTGGGAAGGTAAATGCAATTCAGACAGGAAAGAGTGGGAAATCCAATACGGACCATGGTTCCAAGCCATTTTCTCGAATTCAGTTTGCCTGAAACCCATTACCAACAACCCATTAATGAAAAATGTAACATATCTCAACTGAGGCCTTCTGTCTCTTTATGTTAAACTCCAATCAGGACGAAGAATAAGCTGTTCATACACACACACACACACACACACACACACACACGTTATCTCCATATATCTCCATATAATCAAGAATTCAGAAACCATTTTTGGTATTTCAACCCTACCAAAACAATCAACAACCATTAATATAAAATTAGAAGCATTTACAGAAATGTATATTATTTGACGAACAAACCTAATTTAATTGAATGGAAACTTTCTCTACAGATAATTTTAGTGTTTTATTTCAAAGTTAACAAGCCAAGTTCCATTGTTTTGCTAATGGTTGCCCTTGTTCTTGGATCTACTACCTTATCAAAAAGATAAGCCTTTAAAATCTTCAAGAATCTTAAAGTGCTACAATATTTTGAAGTAACAGTAGATAACATCTGCCAACAGGCAATAAACCATACATTAAAAGGGGTTTTACAAATGACCTATAAAATCATAAAGTAGTAAATGGCATAAACTAACGTAAATGATTATCATTTTTTCAATGGGTTCTCCCACCATAGAATTTTTTTTAAATGAAATAGATAGGGACTTATAAGTATAGAACATATTTATCACAAACTAATTTCCATAAATAGTGGCATAACAAAATAGCAAACACTAAAAATACCTCTAGAAACCTTGGTATGACCGTGTATATAGCAGTCATTTGTCAAAAGACGAAAATAAATATTTGATCTATAGATATGAAAAATGAATAGTTCAAGTGGATAACAGCTAGCTACTAAAAAAACAGAACTCATAAGTTTAATTGATAAGCAAATTTAATTCCTTGAGTTTTGACAGTACTTATACAAGGACAAGAGATGATAAATTTCATCTATTTCTTTCAAAATCAACTTCTTTGAGAAAATAAAAGCAAACATCTAAATTCTGTTCAAATGTAAGACCAAGTTTGTTCTAAAAATTTATCTTTCTGAAAACAGGAATCTACTGATATTAAGTTCCTCACAGAGTCTATTATATTATAAAGAACTTTCTCAACTGCTTCATTATACAAAATGTACTTTTGGGGGAGGATATGGAATTCTAGACCATTTCATTTAAAGATAAATTGTACTTTGTACAATCTGTACAAATCCTTATAGAGTTTATAATTCATTCTTGTATAACTTTACTTGACTGGCTCAATAAAAAAGAAGGTAAAAAATATAATAAAGATATAATCATAATTTGTGAGAATATAATCTCATAACTACAACTGTAAGATGTCATTCTGAAGACACCTTTCAAAGGTCATGTTAAAAATCAGAGAAAAGTTGTGAACATCTTGAATAAATATTAATAGAGCAAAATACTTAGAAAAATAGTACTATACTACTGTTACATGATTGGATACTAGTTACTTGGAATAAAATTTCCAGAGACAATATTGTGAAGGGAGTTTAAAATGACTCATTTATTTTGAAATAATGTAAAAAAATTAAAACAATCATTAGTTATCTGAAAGATGATTTTAGCAATGACAAATATTGGTCAATGTTTCAATGAAGTTGTTTCTTGAAATTAGAATCATAAATGACATATAACAAGCCAATATTTTATTTTTTTTTAAGATATATTTATTTTGTGGGAGAGAGAGGGAGCATGAGTGGAGGAAGGGGCAAAAGGAGACAATCTTTCAAGCAGACCCCTTGCTGAGTGAGGAGCCAGAGCCAATAATGTGCTCTGTCCCACAACCTATGGAGATCATGACCTGAGCTGAAACCAAGAGTTGGAAACTTTACTGTCTGAGCCACCCAGATGCCCCCAATAAGCAAATATTTTAAAATCTAGCCGTCATTCTTGAAATTTATGGAAAAAAGTTAACCATTCTTTTCTCTTCTTGGTAGAAAAAATGAGGGATTGAGTTTAATCCAACATTTCCCTAAATTAGGATTTATATGGCATAAGTTATATCTACATCTATATAGACACACATAGATACTCCAGATATGCTGCAGGAAATCATGTGAACTATTTCAGCAGTCAATTTTCCTGTGTTTGCAAAACTAATGTAGAAAAAAAATCATATTTTACTGTAATGGTCAAATATTAAATATATCAATTATATGCATAATACATTATTTACATTGATAGCATTTCACCTTTGAGAAAATTATAGATCACAACATTCTTGTACATTTCAATTTTAAAGCTATAAATAGTGTGTAATTATGTAATTACTTTAAAGTACCAACATAAGAACAATTTTGCATTGATCTCATTCCCCACTAGAGTGCAGTATGAATTTAACATTAAAAATACAGTATCTGGAGATTCCCATAACACTGGACATAAAAATAGCATTACTGTAATTTTGTAAATATATAACACATACACACATATTCATATATACAATATTCAGCTTTTGTGGCATGCATATATATAGTACATCTAACTAATTCCATGTTAATTCACCAAAATTTCACTACAAAAGATCAGACATTAAAAATAAATTGTAGGAATGTCATAGAAAAGCAGAAGCTCTAAATCAATGTAATCATCATGTTACTATAAGTTTTCTATTAATGAGTAGCAACTGTTTCATATAGTTTTCTGTTTTAAATATCACTGTGGAACTTTAAAAATTAGGACATTTTAATTAGTATTATCTTACTTTTATGATAGGAAAATGATATTATAGAAGATTACATGAGACAAGTCAAGGTTAATGGATTATTATTTCAATTACAGTCTTTATTTCATCATGGCATTAAACCAAATTTGTCAGTCTCAATAAGATTATAGTTTTCGCAAGGTGGAGAGAGCTTACTAAATATTCAAGGAGTCACATACAAAATTCAACTGGGAATGTCAGGATGATATACAGAATGCAACTTTTAAATATATATTTTTTTCCCTTTCTTAGGCAGTGGGCTTTTAGAACTGTAAACTCAGAATTGAATATCTAGTGTAAGGACTCAGAGAAAGAAAATCCTACCTTACTCTTCAAGTGACTCATCATGAAATCATAGCTAGAATGTCTTTGAGACCAAGTAAGACCTCATAGTTTAATCTCAAAAATAAAAACAAAGTCAAGTCTTATCTCTTTAATAAAAGGCATTCTATTAAAACCAATATTCAGTAGACAAATCTTAAATTTCAATGTAATTAATATCATCTCTTAAAGTTTCAAAATCCTATGGGAAAAAACTTCATAATGACAATATATTTTTAAAGGCTTTTTTATTTATTTATTTTTTAAAAAAATTTTATTAACATATAATGTATTATTTGCCCCAGGGTACATGTCTATGAATCGTCAGGCTTACACATTTCACAGCACTTACCATAGCACGTACCTTCCCCAATGTCCATAACCCAGCCACCCTATCCCTACCCCCCCACCTCCCAGCCACCCTTGGTTTGTTTCGTGAGTTTAGGAGTCTCTTATGGTTTGTCTCCTTTCCCATCCCATCAACATCACTTGGAATCAGAGAAATACAAATCAAAACCACAGTGAGATACCACCTCACACCAGTCAAAATGATAAAATTAGCAAGTTAAGAAACAACAGATGTTGGCGAGGATGTGGAGAAAGGGGAACCTTCCTACACTGTTGGTGGGAATGCAAGCTGGTGTGGTCACTCTGGAAAACAGTATAG
>CM053603.1:66219132-66253353 GCA_028646535.1 Procyon lotor | reverse complement strand
AAAACAGTATAGAGGTTCCTCAAAAAGTTGAAAATAGAGCTACCCTATGACCCAGCAATTGCACTTACTGGGTATTTACCCTAAAGATACAAATGTAGTGATCCAAAGGGGCACGTGCACCTGAATGTTTATAGCAGCATTGTCCACAATAGCCAAACTATGGAAAGAACCTAGATGTCCATCAACAGGTGAATGGATAAAGAAGAGGTGGTATATATATATATATATACATATATATGTATATATATATATATATATATATATATATATATATATATATATATATATACACACACAATGGAATACTATGTAGCCATCAAGAGAAATGAAATCTTGCCATTTGCAACAACATGGATGGAACTGGAGGGTACTATGCTAAGTGAAATAAGTCAGTCAGAGAGAGCCAATTATCACATGATCTCTCTGATATAAAGAATCTGAGAGGCAGGGTGGGAGATGGGGGAGTGAGGGAGAGAAATAAAAAAATAAATAAAAGAAAATGACAATATATTTTTATAAATAAGGCATAGATATTTTCCCATATTCTGGCCTTTTAAAATTATTTTTAATACATATATTTTTTAATTTTACGAATCTCTTTTGAAATCAGTCATAACTTCAGGGCCTCTGAGGCAAAATAAGACCCTCTGGATTTAAGCTATCCAGTATCTCTGCCATGCTACCAGGGCATTGAGGCCTGATTAAGAGCCATTTCCTCAGTTTTCATGCTATATTTTTTATGATGCCATTTTAAATATTAACCCTGTTCCCTTGAAAATGCACCAAATATCTTCACGCTTTCATCTGTATCCTACTTTGCATCTAAAACAGCTTATATAAA
The DNA here is from genome assembly GCA_028646535.1 of Procyon lotor. Taxonomy (NCBI): domain Eukaryota; kingdom Metazoa; phylum Chordata; class Mammalia; order Carnivora; family Procyonidae; genus Procyon; species Procyon lotor. The sequence goes on along the minus strand of CM053603.1, from coordinate 66,252,512 downwards.
ACTTAAGAGGGTTTGCCCCAGAAAAACATCTGAAGATCTAAATTAGAGAGAAATTGCTTTGGCTTATATCTGGTGAAAAGTTCTATGAAGGAAGGAACCAGGAACCCAGAAGATCAGTGAAAAGTGATTTGACAAACATATTTAAGCAACTCCTCTGTATGTAGCACCCTTTTAGGCACTTGAAGATATCAGCACTTCCAAAAAAGCAAAGATCGTAGTCCTCTGTGGAGCTTGAGAAGAGAGTGAAAATATAGGTTATATTGACTTTAGTACGACTTGATGATGGGTTACATGTCAAGAAAGAGTAAAACTGGCATTTATTGCTATTAAGATTAAGCTTTGCTAATTCAGCAGTTGGATGCTTGAGTTATTCATTTATTTCAAGAAATAGCATTGCCTTCATCTTACTCATAATACTTAAAGTCTCAGGATTATTTTTTCTTTTTTTCATGGACTTTATCTTCTTAAGACACATTTTAATATTTGTGTGGTTTCAGTTGTTGTCTATTTCTAGTTTTTTTTATAATATGACTTTCTCATGATATTATGCATGCAGTTTTATCATAACCATCCTTATGAATGACATAATTACTCTTAGTTCACTATTTCCTTTCACACACCCCAGTCCTGGTATCAAAGGATTAGAGAAGATAGTACTGATAATTCAGAATATCTTCAACTGTATAAAAATATTTTTTCATATCAAGAGGACAGGCTCTAAGATAGTCTACATCATAGTAGTCAGACATCTGCATAGTCCACTCCCTTGGAGTGTAGGCAGAACCCATAACTTGCTTCCACCGTAGAATATGGTAGAGGTGATGGGATGTATGTAATTATCCAAATATGATTATGGTACAAGAGATGAGATTGTAATGCCCAGCAGGTTAAGAGAGACTTTCTTTCCCTTGTTAGCTTTGAAAAAGCAAGCTGTCAAGTTACAAGCTTCCCTATGGATAGGTCCACGTGGCAAGGAGCTTACGGGAGTCTCTGACCAACAGCCAGGAAGAAACTGAGACCATCATAACCAGCTGAATGGTACCAACAAAATGAGTGAGGAAGTGGTTTCTTTCCTAGTCAAACATTAGTTTAGACCAAAGCCCTGGTTTAAATCTTGGTAAACAAGTTCTAGAAACCTAAAGGAATTAAAAGGTCTGCCACCACTTCCTTTAATCAGCTTTCTTATTCAGTATTTCATGTAGCCATTAGCCCTGCGCCCTCGGATGATGTGTTTTGTTTAGAGCTGTTTTGCTCCAAAACTCGTAAGCCCACACAAAGTAATTGCTATGTCACTGAGTAATTAGATTCTGAGTAAGAGTATTTTAACTAGCCAATCAAAGAACTTTTATGTTTAGCCTTGCTCTTTTTGTTCATCAGCTGCAAGCTGACAGAGGATCCAGAGAACCCAGCCAAACAGTATCTGGATTTTTGATGCTCAGAAGCTATGAGATTATAAATTTGTGCTATTTTTAAGTCTCTCAGTTCAATACAATAATGTTACAAAACAATAGAGGACTAATATATCAACCAACTCTTCTATATTCTATCAGTAAAATTAGGAATTAACCCAAATTTCCAAGGAAATGTATTTGTTTGTTAAGAAAAAGTCCTCAACAACTTACCACCACAGCTTTTTCAAAAAGGTTTAAGTAATTTCTTCCTTAAATACTTCCATTTACCACATATCTGCTGTCTCTGAACTCCACACACATAGAGCATATTCAAGTAAAACAAATGGAAAAATAATTTCCCTCATGAAGACCTAAATCACCTGATGTATACCCACAGCAGACATCATTAATTAACTATGACACTCTTCCCTTCTGAGCCTGGATTTTGTTTCACACACTCAACACATCAATGTAGGGATCCACAAACTGTTCAGATTTGCCAAATAAGATGAAACTATATTTGCTATACAAAATACATTGACTAATATATCACTATCAAATTTAACTTAGAAATTGATTTAAAAACAAGACAAAATTTTTAAAATTTTAATAAATAAGACAAAACTATGTAGTAGTCATTTTTCATATTTAACATTTTTTCCCCTATCAGGATAATAGGCTTGAAGATCATTAAGTTTACGGAGCTCAAAAATTCTAGACCCAGTAAAAATAATCCAAGTTTTAAGTGACTTTGTTAAATTATAGCAAATATTATAAATAAAAAGTTATGCAGGGTGGTAAATTTAAGATAGAACATAACTAATATATATAGAGAGTGGGTTTTTGTATGTAAAAGACTTCAGTAAAGATTTCATTATACTCATGTTCTCAAATGAATTATATTCAGATTTAAGCTCCAAATAGAGACATGATAGATGTGAATATAGGTCTAAGAAGAGATGTGAAAGACCATGAAATGTTAGACAGTGAATTCATAAATTTAAATTATAACAAATTAGGTTTCTTAGACCCAAAAAAAGATTAAGAAGAACCTTAATAATGGTCTTAAAATGTATAAAGGAATATTATTAAATTGAAGGTGGTTTTCATTTCTCTTAATGAAAGAATAATACTACATGACTTTAAAATACAGCATGAATAATTTAGGCTACATTCAGTACTACCATTGACAAAGTTCTTCAGCTGGGTGTTTTTCTTTTCTTTTTGTTTTTATTAGACTTTTATCCATCTAAGGTAGTTAAAATTAAATCCTTTTAAGATAATAAGATGGAGTCTGTTCTTTTCAAATGCTCTCATCTTTAGAGAATGAAAAATTTTACTAACAAAAGTTCTTCAAGAAAAGAAGTTTCTTATAAAAGTATATTTATATCTCCCCATTAATACATATTTCTTCATTAAAAAATTATTAGTAGGCAGGGCACCCAGATGGCTCAATCAGTTAAGCATTTGCCTTTGACTCAGATCATGATCCAGAGGTCCTGGAATCAAATCCTTCAACTGGCTCCCCACTCAGCAAGGATCTGCTTCTCCCTCTCCCTCTGACCGTCTCCCAGCTCTTGCTCTCTCCTTCTCTCTTTATATACTAAATAAATACATAAAATCTTAAAAAAATATTAGTAGGCAAATAAATTATAATTCCCCCTTTGAATGTAGCTTGTTAATTGAAAAGGAATTTAGCAAAATATTGGGTATCAGAGCAATTAGTGATTTTTTTCACTTTGAGCTTGAGTTTTTTCTTTAATTCAATTTTCAACAACATACATATTTCATGTTTTTATTATTTTACTCTAATAATCCAGAAAAAAGTTAATTAAAAAGAGAAAGTTCTAATATTTATTTATGTTAAGATTTATTTAAGAGAAATAAAGAAAAAGAAAGAAAACAAGTTCTGAATAGGAATTCATCGTATAAAGAGCAAGGCTTATCAAAGTGTACTTATCCTAACATTTTCAGGTATGTGGTCTCTAGAAAATCCTTCACGCCTCTGGCTCTGTTTCCCCATTTGTAAAATGAAAGAGGTGAACAAATGATCTGTTTCCATCTAATGCTACAAAATGTAGCCCAGTTTGAGAAAGTGATATTTTACACTCATACTCATGTTTCCATTATTGACCTCACTGCAACATTGTGTTTTGCCTTTAGAATAAATGTTTTAATCTGGTATTTGTTTGGACTTCAAGAGTTGATAAATGATTTTCACACATGTTTTTCAATTAATTTTCCTCTGTGAGAGATCTCAAATCTTGAGCAATGTATGTTGTATATTAATTAATTAATAAAACTACTGCTTTTAGTTAATTAATTGTTAAGACTACTACTTTTGCTTTTGCACAGCAAAAGAAACCATCAATGAAACAAAAAGACAACCTACTGAATGGGGGAAGATATGTGCAAATCATATATCCAATAAGGAGTTAATATCCAAATAAAATAAGGACCTCATTCAACTTAGCAACAAAAACAATCTGATTAAAAAACGAGCACAAGACTGGAATAGACATTTTTCCAAAAACATACAGATGGCCAACAGACACATGAAAATATGTTCAATGTTACTCATCATCAGGAAAATGCAAATCAAAACTACTAGGAGATATCACCTCATACCTGCTAAAATTGCTAAAATCAGAAAGAAAAGAAACACATGTTGGTGAAGGTGTGGCAGAAAAGGAACCCTCACGCACTGCTGGTGGGAATGTTTTGGTATAGCCACTCCTGAAAACAGTATGGAGTTTCCTCAAAAAACTAAAAAAAAAGGAAATACCATATGATCCAATAATTCCACTACTGGGTACTTACTGGAAAAAAAGAAAATACTAACTAAAAAAAGATATATGCACCCCTATGTTTATTGGAACATTATTCACAATAGCCAAAACATGGAAGCAACCTAAGCATTTACAATAAATGAATGGGTAAGGAAAATGTAGTAATATATATACACAATGGAATTATTTTTATGTATTAATACTACATGGCCATAAAAGATAAGATTGTGCCATTTGGGATAACCTGGATGGACCTAAAGTTATTATGCTAAGTGAAGTAGGTCAGATTGACAAAGCCTAATACCATATGATTTCACTTATATGTAAAACAAAGGAACAAAAAATTGAAAACAAACAAAAAGCAGAATCAGACCTATAGATACAGGGAACAAACTGGTGATTGCCAGAGTGGGAGAAGGAAGGGAGGGATAGACAAAATTGGTGAAGGGAAGTCGGAGATATAGGCTTCCACTTATGGAATGAATAATCATGGAAATAAAAGGCACAGCATAAGGAATATAGTCAGTGATATTTTTAAAAGATTATATGGTGACAGACGGTCGCTACACGTGGGATGAGCATAGCATGATGTATAAACTTGTCAAGTCACTATGTTGTACACCAGAAGATAATGTAAGGTCATGTGTGTCATGTGTGTCAATTATACTCTATTTTTTTAATTTCAAAAAGAAAAAAAGACTATTGCTTTTGATTGATACCTCTAAGAATTAAACTACTCGTGCAAAATCTTGATGGCTCAAGAGTCAAGAATGGGCAAGTGGATCAGATTGCCAAGAAATCCCTTAACACTCAAGGTTTTATAGATTTGCCACACCATATATCTCTAATTTTTAAATTTATGGTAGTGCTATGTGGCTATTAAATAGAAAAAACAAGTCCTTTTTTACATCCTCTTTTGTGTTATATTTAAATTAAAATGTTTTAAACAAGGATGACTTTCCCTTCAGAAATGCTGAAAGTAGCAGACATTTGTTGTACATTGAATATTATTTACTATCAACTTCATTTCATTACAAATATAATTTACCAAACAAGAGAATGATCTAATTTATCTGATCCAAAGTGCCAGGGATGAAAATAGAAAAGGTCATGGAAACTTTAAATTGTAAATTTGTGGGAATAAAGGTACAGAGGAACGATGGACTAGGAAAGAAATAGAACACTAAGAGAATGTTTTAGCGAAATGAAACACCATAATAGATAAATGTTTAGACATGGCATTCTCAGTCTCATATTCATTTCTAACTCAATGATGCTTATCAGTAAAACAACTTTTATTGCAGTCTTAGTGCAAGCTAGACTATAATTCTGTGTGCAAAAAGCATACATAAGTGACATTTTTTCCTCAAAATAATTCACAAATATTTAAATATGTTGGAAACCATTCAGCACTCATGACCTTTTTTCTTTCTTTCATTCCTTTTTTTAAGTGTTCTTGTCCCATCTGGAAAAACACCCTGGTAAGGGAGATGTTAGTTATTTTGTGTCTGAAATCTGTCCAGAAAAAAAAAAGGATTTGTCACTGATTATTTTCTCAATCTAATGATGTGTCAACCTAAGAACTCTCTTAAGTTAACTCTCTAATCAAAGACAGGACAATGGTGGAAAGCTGACATGATAGAATATATTTGTAATAAATTCCTGCTAACTTATTTTAATACAACTCTTAATAATAATACTTTGCTAAACTGGAAATAGGCCTAAATTAAGACATCCCTGGACAAAAGATCACATTTTAACTATTTCAAAATTCAACTTAGTTTCACACTTCAATTGCTTAATTAAGCAAGTTTACTCAATACACATTTCAGTTAAAAAGTGAGACTTCTTCAAGAACTTGAAAGTAAAAAAAGTATCTAAAGAATTAACCTTTGAAATAGGTACATTATGGGTCATAAAAGAGATCTGCAAAGTTACCATGAAAAAAAAAAAAAATGCTCCCATGCCAGCACCAATTCAGAGGAAATTTAAAATAAGGTGAACAAAGGCATCCAGGTTTATGAAGAAATATTCATTTCAAGGGATTGTCAACCAAGAAAGCATGTGACAGAGTCAGAGAGGCAAGGGTCATGTGGATCTAGTAACGCACTCTCCAGAAGAGACCATGCCTGAAGAAAAGAACGAGCTTTAGCTGTGACCATATCTGTTGTGAGAGTTGTCGCAGGCTTCTATGTCCTGATACCATAAAACTCTTAGTTCCTTTCATTCTATCTGTCCTGATAATGTGAACAACAACTCTTTGACTTTGATCTGTCTTTCCTTTTATGTATCCAGAGGAGATGTGTATAAGGGGAGAATGAGCTGATCATATGAACCTGATATGTTTTTGATCCCATGAGGTCCATTCCTTCTTAAATCCTGGTGTCTTATTTCATTTCATGCTCCGGCTGGAGGGACTATACCTCAGTGTTAAAAAAAAGCCACATTTAAAACATGTTCAGAGTAATTGGCACCAGTACCGTATTTGAAATGCAATCACAATTAAATCATATTTTACAACACTAGTGAAAATGTCAGGGCTTTTTAAGCATTTGTTAAAAAAAAAAACTACTAATTTAGAAACACTTTTCTTCTAGATGCTGTGCATTGATGAAACACTTTCTAAATATTAGTGCATTTAATTTTCAAAACACTGTCAATGAGGGTCATACTGTATCCTATAATTAACCCAAATTTACAGATGAGAAAACGGATACACAGCCACTAAGTAGCAGAGCTGGAATTTGAGCTCAGGGTCTGGTTCTGGAGCTAGTGCCTAATGACGTCTTCAATCTAGATTATAACAAATAAGGAAACTGTATAATCTAAAATCCCCTCACATATGAAAAGGCAAATTCTTTGTGCAAATTGTTAACAGAGTATCTGCCTATTTTTTGCTGAAAGCTATTCATTTCTTGGTTCAGTACCTTTTTTCTAGGAGCAACTTTTAACTGGCATCTTGTAGTCTGAATACACTGCAGTCATTTATTTAATTGAGACCTATTAAAATAAGATGGCTAAGCACTAATCAACAACATATGTTTTTCACTTAACTGGTAATACATATTTATCTCTCATGCTCCTGCTAACTAATGAGGCACTCTGCATGGTTTAAAAGTGTTTAGGACCATAATCAATTTACAAAAATCAAGTCTTAAAATACGAAATCAACTTCGAAAAGAGTGACTCCTTTCTTTCTCTTACTCTTTCTATACATACGCACATGAGTATACTTTTTAAATATGACATAAATGTTTGATTCATTTTGTAGGAAGAATGAAGTATTAAAATCAGAAGGAAATAATTTCCTCTCATGAGGAATATTTAGGTATTTACATATTCTAAGTAACATTTTATTTCGCAGACCTGTGCCAATTCAGTCTTCAAACTTCTGTTTAAAGGGAAAATTAATAATTAAGGAGAGATTTGAATCAGAAGAGGGAAACCCAAAAAGGAAGGGAGAGAGGAAAGGAGGGGGTTGGGATGATACTGGGTAAATTTGGATGAGTTTGTAGATCTGAACAAATTGGTTCATATTATTTTAAAAAAGATGTTGCAGGAACACAAATTTTTATTCTTCTCACCACCAGAAACTACATTTTTAAATTTGTCTTGCATCTTTCTCTTCAGGGGAGGACAATAAGTCAAATTTAAGTAACTCAAAACTGTTTTGCTTGGCATCTACAAAAGCAGCCATTAACAGATAGACAGGGGACCTAAGAAGAAGATTCTATATTGCCTAGTATCCTGGTGAAAGTGTTCCATTGTTCATTAAGCAAACACTACCTTCCAAATGATAATAGGATATCTTAGAAAGTGAGCTCTACTTACAGAGCTAAGTATATGCTAACTATCATATGCCATCTGTTATTCTTTACTAAATCTAACACACTTTTGCCCTGATGTGCTTGCACTGTTTGGAAAACGAACACTTACCCATTATATTCAACAATAAAAATAGCCCAGTGGGTGTAATGAAGTAGTAAAAACAGTATTCTTGGCAAGTGTTGCCATCACAGTTTGAGATTTTATATTGTTGCTGGGGAGAAATTTCTAAAACAATTACTTGTGGGCAAATATATTAATAATATTCAAATACAGTCAAACTTGAGAACCAAATCTACAAGACGGGAAATTTGAAGTTTAGACTGACATTCTGTCCATGTTTTGGCATATCCCCTGGGCTTGGATTCCAAAGCATGTATTAACTTTATTCTGGCTTGTGCCCTCTTTGATGATAGTTGCATTTAAGAAGTACAGTAAGTAAATTTTTTTGAGGATAGTTTTTTACAAATTTATTTTTTAATTCTTACATTTATAATCTTGCTTTCATTTCAAATTAGTGAAAAGTTCTTTTTTGAAATGACTAGAGGTGATTTCTCCAAATACATGTGTTAAGATTTTGCTGTGGTCACTGAGCATAATGTCTAGCAGCTACAAGTTCATAAAGCAATTGTTTGTGGGTTTTAAATGATCAAGATTATATAAACAGTAACCCAAAAATATGGAACAAGTTTGCAAGAACTATCTGAAGTGACTTGGTATTGAGGTAAAATTAAATATTGACACGTATAAAACTGATGTCTATGAATTACCTCATGCTTCTCTAGCATTCCTTCATAAAATTGCAATCCTTTAAACCCATCCATCCATTAGAAATAATAAGTAATAGGACATAGATAGGGGGCTTTTTTTTCTCTATATAGATAGCTTTCTATTCTTGTAATTTTGGGTAGATTCAGCTATATTAAAATAACAAGAACATGTCCTATTATTTTATAATGACTACTTACAAAGGATATTCTATGAAATTCTATAATCTACAAAAAGTGTTTAAAAATAGCAAAAATTCATATTCAGGCAAGTTTTTTTTTTTCAGATTACATGATTCATTATTCATCTAAAAGAAACATGCCCAAATCGAGGGCGCCTGGGTGACACCGTCAGTTAAGTGTCTGACTCTTGATTTTGGCTCAAGTCATGACATCAAGGTCCTTGGATCCAGCTCCATGAGGACTCAACAGACTCTGGGCTCAGCAAGGAGTCTGCCTGAGATTCACTCTCTCTCCCTCTCCCAATGCCCTTCCTCCCCCCACTCTCTCTAAAAATAAATAAATCTTAAAAAAAGAAATAGTAGTAGTGAATCTATTTAAAACCAAAGCTTAAGTTTTTCCACCATGACTCTACAGTTTATATTTCCATCTATCTGGAGAGAGTTTAGTATCAGTTAAGGCAAGACTGTTTATATCATTCCACATATACAAGAAATTATTAGTTGATATAAATTTTAATTCTTAGAAAATTAATAATACTTTCTTGTGGATATTTCATCTCAACCACTTTGAGGAACTCCTTTATTTACTTAATGGCTTCTTCCAACATTTCCCCTCCAGGAAGAATTAATTTTTTCATCACTCTGCTCACTTAGAAGTTCATTCATAAGACTAACATAACCCTTTCACAAGGAGCCTTTATTAATTAGAAAGGGCTTTCTCCCTCCAATAGATTATAAACTTATTTAAGACAGTAATTTGAGCTTAGCCATTTTTATGTATTTTTCTATTAGAAAGTATTACAATCATATCAGTTTTTTTTTTCATATCAGTTTTGAAATAGAGAAAAACATTAAAATCTTAATCAATTATTCTAACACTGCTTTTCCTAAAATTCATATATAAGATGTTGACAGTTATTACATGAAAAATAGGAGATCTAAAGACAAATTGGTTTAGAAAATCTGGGTTAAATAAAGTTAAGGACATTTATTTTCTGCTTGAGAGACATCTTAGAAACTTTAGAGTCTTATTGTAACTTTACAAATGAAGAACACAGCATGCGGGACTTTCCTAATTTACTTGGCCACCAAATCTTTCTATCACAAAGCTTTTGGACCAGTGCTCCATGGAACTTTGTGAATGAGTGCAATATTCCATATTTAGGCACTTGTAATTTTTTTACTTTTATAAATATGTCTATAGTAAAAAATGCAATATCAATGTAAATGGACATTTACATTGTTTTGGATATATTCTAGATAATTTCCTTAAATTACAGTCATAAAGCTGTTAAGTACTGCTTCGAAAACTAAGAACAACTTAGATTTTCATCTATTTTATATCTATTTTATATATATATAGATATCTATAGATATACAGGTATCTATATAGATATCTATATAGATATAATAGATATATTTATATCTATTTTATATATATATATATTATATATCTATTTTATATCTATTGTTAGATAGCTTCTAAAGTGATTATACCCATTTTTATACTTCAGTGAAGAAGATGTGAGAATGTCAGTTTCATCGAACTCTTTTTAGCATTAGGTATTATATTTTTGCTTAATTTTGTGAATGAAATAAATGACAAGTGGCATCACATAGCTATGAATATTTTTATTTTATTAGGAGGTAGGACAAATCTATGTTTTTATTAGAATTTCTCCTTTGTGTAAAATTTCATTAATTTTAACACCTATGAAACTTTGTGTAACCACTGCTATAATCAGCATATAAAACACTCTCACACCCCAAAAACTCTTTTGAGTTACCCTTGTGTAGTCACACTCTTATTACTCATGGCAACTACTGATCTGTTCTTTGTCACTACTTCTGTCTTTTCAAGAATGTAATATTAAAGGAATAAAAAGGTGTACATATACTTCTTTGGTGAAGTGTTTGTTCAAGTCTGTTGGCTGGAATTTCCAGAATATATGTACATATAATGTAAAATATGTCATCTCTATTTATAGCCTAATAACAAAATGTTAAACTCAATTTAACTAGATATAATCCATTGGTCAAAAATCTTACAGATTTGAGGTCAACCCTAAGTGGAAGACTGGATAGGTAGAATAGTGAATTATGTAAGAAGGATGTCAAATAACAGGCACCTTAGACATCATTCAATATATTTTGTTTCTAACATGAAAATAAAGTGCACTATAGTAGAGGATGGGGGGCTGGGCAGCACCAAGGACAAGCTGTGCTAACTTTCGACAATTGTTCAGTTGTAATTACCAACACTCACAATATTTTCATCTCTTTTAAATCTTTTCAACAATAGTTTCATAAACTGAATTCTTTTTATCATATTCACAAAAGGGTTATATGAAAGAAATTTAGAGGTTAAATGTAAAAATAAGCACACATTATATACTTACTCATTCTGGAAACAAGACTTTTGTTGGCAGGTCCAGCTTCAAGGGCATCTAACCCGTGTGAGGTTAACCTTTTAACCTTGCATGAGGCCTCACACTCAGGAGGACTGTGTTTCTGGAGTTTAATATTTTGTGGTCATCATCTTGACATTCTTAATTATGTCTTTGAATTTGTGTTTGGCACATAAAATCTATTAGGAAAATGAATCATATGTCAGAGAGGTGGGTGCTTGGGACTTTGACTTACATGCCACCACTGTGCCTCCTCAGGACCAGTCCTGAGCTGTCTACACTCCACTCTGCGGTGCCCAGGCCCTGCCTTCCCCTCCTTGACCCCATAGTGTAGCCGCCATCACCCTCTGCCTAGAGTAGCAATTTTGTGTTGTCAGAGAAAGGGATGTATTTTTTCCTCACTCTTGATGGAGGCCAGGGTCAGAGTTGGGCATATCTTGGGTGAGGGAATATGGGTGGCCATCCCTACTCTGGGCCTCTAGTGCCATAGCACATTCAGCGATCCCTCATCCAAGCACCCAGGAAGGATTATAAACCTTTGGGTGTTGCCCTCTGTCATGGTTTGGGGTGGCGACCTTATGAAAAGTGGAGACCCCTTCCCTGCCCTGAGCTAGGTTATAGTATGCAGGTTTCTGAGGGAATAAGAGATTTTAGCAAATAAAAACACTATGACAGCAAGGCAGGGATAAATAGCGGGAGCACAGAGGATTCTCACCCCATTTTAATGCTCATTCATCTTACATTGCAGCCATATAAAGTCTACATATATGCAAAGGATTTCCCTCCACTTAGGCTGCTGACCCCTCACCTTGGTGGACAGAGCTTCCTGATCAGCCCCACCGTCAGTGCCCCACCTCAGAAAGGCAGTTTCTTCTTACTTCCTTCTGAGGGTAGTTACTCAATGGAAGCAGAGTTTTCTCTCCAACAGTCAAAACAAAATATTTAAATACAGACAGCCTTAGTAAATAAGAGTATCAACTTAACAATATGCCATTCTCCTGGAGGAACTTTTACAAGTAGAGTGTGCTCCACATGCTTCACCAGACAGGAGGCATGAAAGAAAGAGGACATTTTTTTTTTAACCACAAGGAGGAGAAAAGTTTACCCCACTTAACATCTATACATAAGAGAATTAAAAGTGTCACCTTCCAGAAAACTGGAAAAGATGACTCCTCTCTACCATCCCCATCAAATTCATACACATGAAAATTGTTTTATGATTTTTAGATAGAACACCAAAGGTACAATCTATGAAAGAATTGATAAACAGGCCTTCATTAAAATTAAAAACTGCTGCTTTGTGAAAGACCATGTCAGGAAATTGAAAAGACAAGCCACAGACTAGAAGAAATTATTTGCAAGAGATACTTATGACAAATAACTGTTATCTAAACTATACAAAAACAAAAAATCCTTTTCTAAAGAAGTCTGCGTACTTATACTGATAAGTATCAGTAGTCTCACTGTTTACATGCAATCTTTCAATTATTGCTTAAATAAATTAATGTAATAAAAGAGCTAATATATATAAATTTACATATATCCACCCACATACGTATGGATATATGTACATATATGTGTATGTACATGTGTGTGTGTGCATGTACAAAGAACTCTTAAAACTCAACAGTAAGAACCCAAAGAATCTGATTTAAAAATGGGCCAAAGGCCTTAAAAGACATCTCACCAAAGAAGATACATAAACGACAAGCATATGCAAAGAAGCTGCAGTCATATGTCATCAGGAAAATGCAAATTAAAACAACAATGCAACCTCTCTATGTACCTATTAGAATGGCCAGGATCCAGACCACTGAAAACACTAAATGTTGGTGAGGATGTGGAACAACAGGGACTCTCATACATTGCTGGTGGGAATGCAAATTGGTACAGCAACTTTGACAGCTTTTTATAAAACTAGATATACTTTTTTTTTAATTTTCATTAACATATAATGTATTATTTGCCCCAGGGTACATGTCTGTGAGTCGTCAGGCTTACACATTTCACAGCACTTACCGTAGCACATACCCTCCCCAATGTCCACAACCCAGCCACCCTATCCCTACTCCCCTGCCTCCTAGCCACCCTTGGTTCTTTTCGTGAGTAAAACTAGATATACTCTTGCCATTTGATCCAGCAATCAGCTACCCAAAGGAAAACTTATATTCACACAAAAATCTGCACATGGATATTTATGGCAGCTCTATTCAAAATTGCCCAAACTTGACACAACCAAGGTATCTTTTAGTAGATAGATAATTAAGTAGATTAAGATGCACCCAGAAAATAGAATATTAGTTACTGCTAAAAAAAAAAAAAATGAGCTCTTGAGCCATGAAAATACATGGAGGAACCTTCAATGCATATCACTAAGTGAAAGAATCCAATCTGAGAAAGCTACATATTATATGATTCCAACTATATGACATTCTGGAAAGAGGCACAGTTATGGAGAAAGGAAAAATATCAGTGGTTACCAGGAGTTGGATGGGGAGTGAAGGGATAACTAGACAGAGCACAGAAGATTTGGGGGGCACCTAAAATACTCCGTATAATACTATCATGATGGATACATGTCATTATACATTTGTTCAAATCCACAGAACGTACAAAACTAAGAATGAACAATAATGTAAACTAGGGACATTGGTGATCATGAGGTATCATTGTAAGTTCACTGATTATAGCCAATGTACCACTTTGTTAGGGGATGCTGATAATATTGGGGGGGGGGAGTGCATGTGTGGGGGCAAGGAGTATATGGATAATCTCTGTACCTTCACCTCAATTTCGTTATAAACTTAAACTCGATCTAAAAAATAAAATCTTTTAAAAAATACTATGAAGACTGAGAAACCATGAAAGATAGGGACAAGTTTTATTTTAGGACACTTAATGTCACTTTTTTCCTGCTTTTTTAACAAGAGACCTGTGTTTTCATTTTGCACTGGGTCCACATATCAAATGCAGACAGAACTGTTTGTTGAGATGTATTTTGCAAGTATTTTCTGCCAGTCTATAGTATGCCTTTTCATTCTCTTAACATGGTCTTTTGCAGAGCAGACGAAGTTTTGATGAAGTAGAATTTATCAATTTATTCTTTAATGGACTCTGTTTCTGGCGACATGTTTTAAAACACTTATATTGATCCAGTTCATAGAGATGTTGCATAATTTCTACTAAAAGTTTTATAATTTTACATTTTACATTTAGAGATTTATGATCCAAACATTATGAGCAATTTAAGGTTTTTAATCTATATTATTTCTTTTTAAAAAGATTTTACTCATTTATTTGAGAGAGTGAAAGAGAGCAGGGTAGGGGGTCAGTGGGAAAAGGACAAGCAGATGCCACACTAAGCATGGAGTGCTACCTGGGGTCTTGATCTCAGGACCCTGAGATCATGACCTCAACCAAAACCAAGAGTTGGAAGCTCAATCACCTGAGCCACCAGGTGCCCCTAATCTATATTATTTATTCTTGAGACTCTCTCTCTTCTTTTTCTGGGACTATATTTCCACCATTAGAACTTTTTTCAGTGAACTATGTATCTCCATCTTGTTTTCTCTGCATTTTTACAATTTTGTTTTGTACCAGTACTTTATTACAGATGTTTCTACTAAGTTGTATGACAATTAAAACAAAAACAAAAACAAAACCTCCTTTCAGCTTTGACCAAATGTTTGGTGAATCCATCTATTGAGCTCTTAAAGATTATGTATTTCAGCTACAGAATTTGAGTTTGACTTGGTTTTATAGATCGCAGCCCTTTGGCGAAATTCCGCAATGTATCATTTATTTTTTCAACACACTGACTTCAGTAATATTTTATTCCTCCAATATCCAAATGATCTGTGTTCTATGGCCCTACCTTTTCTCTTGGTTTTTGGTAATTTTTCTTGATATACTTGAAAAATTTTGTTAAATGGTTGGAAATGCATATAAAAATATATAGGTGCTCCAAAAGATGGATGTCTCCCTCAAAGATCACTTCTCCTCTGGTCTTCAACTAGAATTGAGGCAGATCCTCTTGACTCAATCAGAAAACTGGATCATGGTCCAGACTTAGGGCATAAGTCTTTAAGAGCTTCAGATGAAAGTGGGGTGTCTACCCCAAGTTTCCCTCCAGACTATGAATTCCCATGTTTGTGTCCCAGTTCTGTGGCCAGAAGTACTCCTTAGAATTTCAGCCTCTGCACCTTCATTCTGTTCTGTTTCTGGGACTCATGACTCCCCACAGTTCAGGAATAGATTCAGGTCTTGATGAATAAAAGCTGCTTAAAATATCTATCTCACTTGTTTTTGATTTCCTCTTCTCTGCAACCTTGCCTCCAGAGATCCTGCCTTGCTTTATTGTGTTCAAATTTCAGACAG
Organism: Procyon lotor; assembly: GCA_028646535.1. NCBI lineage: Eukaryota > Metazoa > Chordata > Mammalia > Carnivora > Procyonidae > Procyon > Procyon lotor. The sequence continues at coordinate 66,236,773 of CM053603.1, read as the reverse complement.
CCTTCTGTTGTGATTTTATGTTGCTTTCACAGTCGTGCTTAAAAGGAAGATTGGCTTGATACAAACTACTCTGTCCTAGTCAGAAAATGATACCTACTTCTATATTTTACCCTATATGTTTATGTGGTGCTACTCAACAAGTGTGTATTCATGAAATACTTATATACAATTTATAAAGGAAAGTAAAATGTTTTAATAATCCAAATTAAAATGCTGGGGACAAGACACAGAAATTGTACATAGAATCCTAAAGATATGAGATTTTTTAAGCAAAGATACGCAAAAGAGAACAAGAATGAACAAAGAACTCCTAATATCTGGATTTGACAAGTTCACCTAGTAAATTTAAAAAGTAAGATTAAGTGTAAAGATAAGAGACTTTTACTGATTTCACATTTAGAAGCAAGAGGACAACAATACTTCCAATTTACAATGTCGAGGCAAACACCAATATTTGCGCCAAAGACATATTAAGCTTAATTTGTGAAAGGACATTCAGAGAGAGATAGCTTTAGGATAATTAATGATCTCGTACTAAGCATATTGTGAAACAGAGTTCTAAGTCTTTTATACATAGGAGATAATTGATGAGTCCTTGTTTGTGTAAATAAGCCTTCAGAGAAGAGATATGGAAAGTGAGAGAGCAGTTAGGTTTTTGTCGTATTATTGAATTGCAAGTGTTTGTAAAACAAGGGAATTTAAAAAAAGTTTCAACAAAAGCATTTCTTTGCCTTGGCATGCTTAAAGTCTCCTTTTAGACTTTTTATATTGCTCTTCTCTCCTGTAATTCATGCTAACACAAAAGTAAAACAAATGACCACATACTTGTATTACTATTGTTAAAATATATACATGTCAGACAAGCCTGGTAATAAAGAACATGTTTAATATAAAAGCAAACAATTCAACAAATAACCTTTCCTCAGTCTTCATTTATAAGAATGTACTCCATCATTAACTTCCTTTTCTCAAGTTAGATTTTACCATTTATTTTAAATAGAAAATGGTGGTTTCTAAATTTCCTGCATTGTCCTTATGCTACATATTAATTGAAGGAAAAACAGAATAGAAACTTCCCTGTTGCTACACATTTCAATAAATCTATCTTTTTTAACATCTGCAAAAATATAAATTTATACCATCTACTGCTCTTCAACACATCTCATGATTATTGATCATTAAATGTACCACTCCTCATTGACTCAATCTCACATGTCTTGCTTCTCTCCAATTTCTGAAAATCCTAGAATTTCTTAATTCTGAGATTTGAAAAAAAAAAATAACAAAACTACACACACAAAAAAAATCACAATCCCACAATCCCATCTCCATATTCCTTTTTGTCATTTTATGGTCTAAAGTGCTTTCCCTTTGCTTTTCTATCCCTTTGTTTCACCAAGCTGTAATTGTCTCCCCAATGTAGATTACATTTTACATCTCAGATCAGGGAAATGTGTGGAAAGAAATGCACAAGTTATAAATAACACAATTTGAATGTTTTATTCAATGCATACTTAAATAGGCAGCATCATTAACAACAATGATTGACAATAGGCTGAATGCAAGAGCTATCCAAAAAGGGAGTGTTTGTCCCTGAAAAATAATAAGATGCTAGGCCATGGAAATATTCAAAGTTTAAAGTTTCATTTGGCAGGTTCTGTATAGTCAAGGAATTAGACTTGCTGACTTCAGATTTGGCATTATTATAAAAGTGCATAATGTACACTGAAGAAGGGAAAAAAGAAGGGAACAAGCACATGCACATTCTGACTACTGGAGAGAAGCTATACTCATCTGAGGAGACATGTCTCATTGTTATCCTCATTGTTCAGATGGGAACACTGAATCAAAAACTCTAAGTAAATTTCCTAAAATAAAAAAAAAATCCTTTTAAAGCCAGAGTTTTGACTTAAATGAGATATGGCTAACTCTAAGGCCAAAAATTGAAGAGAATTAATATATAGTTAACTAAAGATATGCATATATGTGATATATAGGCAGAATTTATAAATTATACTTTAAATAGAAAAAAAGATAAAATGTGGAGTTTTATGGAAACTGAAATAAAAGCAAAAGCTATTAATATTTAACATTATGGACATTTGTTTATATGGTAGAAATTCTTTTAAAAGATTTTACCTGCCCTGATGCATTTAAGCATCAAAGAAACCCTACAGAGTACATACTAGTATTTTTCTGATTTTATAGGTAAAGACTGTGTAGAAAGAAGTCACAGAAAGCTCCACCCAGATCATACAATTAGAATATGTAAAAGTTAGGGGGCGCCTGCATGGCTCAGGCTGTTAAGCATCTGCCTTCGGCTCAGGTCATGATCCCAGGATACTGGGATCAAGTCCTGTATTGGGTTTCCGGCTTAGTCGGGAGTCTGCTTCTCCCTCTACCCCCACCCCTGCTCCTGTTTTCTCTCTCTCAAATAAATAAATAAATAAAATCTTAAAAAAAAAATCTTTTCCAGTGGGAACTGGCAACTCCAGAATCTGTGCCCTGATCATTATACCACACAGTCCTAAGAGAATTTACATTCGTAAGTTTGATTAGGAAATGAAGGGAAATAGGTGAATTCATTTTTTATTCGGCTTCAATCCTGGCAATACGATAGTGTCAACTAAGATGTTTATAATAAAAATTTTGCTTCATTCTCACTTCAACTCTTGAAATTTAACTAATATCCAAACACTTTTTTTCTACTCTTCTAGCCATAAAAAGTTTTCACTTGTATATGAAAAAGGAATGCACAGAAGTGGTCGTCCTGATAAAAGAAATATAAAAGCAGGGGCGCCTGGGTGGCCTGTGTTAAGCGTCTGCCTTGTCTCAGGTCCCAGGGTCCTGGGATCCATCCCTGCTTCCGGCTCCCTGCTCAGGAGGCAGCCTGCTTCTTCTCCCTCTGCTGCTTCCCCTGCTTGTACTCTCTTTCACTCTCTCTCTCTCAATAAAGGAATAAAATCTTTTTAAAAATTAAATATAAAATCATTTTAATTTTATAATTTTGGCTACAGAATTATTTTTGCAGTTTTCCTTTGAACCTAAGTATAAAGAAAATCAGTTACTCAGTTACTACATAGGGGAAAAAAAAAACAAAACAAACCAAACAGCAACAACAAAAAAGTGGGTTAGATGAATTGAGATATAAAATGAGTCTTCACAGGCGTGGCTGGGAGGTTCAATCCGTTAAACATTGGACTCGATTTCAGCTCAGGTCCCAAACTCAGGGTCACTAGTTCAAGCTCCCATTAGGACGCCATACCCGCATATCAGGCTCAGCACTCAGCATGGAATTGGCTTGAGGTTCTCACTCTCCCTCTCCTTCTGCCCTTTACCCACTCCTTGTGATCTCTCTCTTAAAGTAATAAAGTAAAATAAAATAAGCCTTTACAAAATTTATTTAAATATTCTCTTGGTGACTTTTTTATCAAAAGTCTTTCTTCCTTATTGGAAACCAGTAAGCTGGGGACTGATCCAGCAAACTTCAGATTGATTATTTACTTTCTCTCCAAGTTTTATTTTTTTTAAATCTATAGAATAATAGTTAACTACAGACACTTTACTGGTGTGATGGAATGATTAACTCAATTACAATGCAGCCTGTAAGAAAGTTGATGGCAGAGCCTACCAATAAACTCTACTGAAGGCATTTTTCCCAGATTCTTCTACTGATCTGGTAAAAGATCTTTGGAAAAAGTTGGTAGCACATCTTCTGGGGGAAGAGTTCAGATTCAGCCAGGTCTCCTTCATCTTAGAGGCAAGAAAAAGGACTTTTCAAAGAAATGGTAGCATAATCTCCTGAGGCCACCCAGGAGGGTGTGTCCGGATTAGGTAAGAAACAACAAAGGCTCTAGGTCCTTGAAATTGCTTCTTGTGCCTGACAGCTTTCTGATAGGCCTTACTGGGTGGCGGATGAGTAATGGTCAGCAGTTTCCAAAATTTACAAGCAAAACCAAGGAGACAGCAGAGTTGAATCACAGTTCTTAAAGCTGGAAAGGCTCCTAGAGAATCATGTGATGAACTCGAAATGAGATCCTGGGGAATCTTTGTTGCCAGTTTTGTAATGTTTGTTGCCAGTTTATAGTTCCACTTACAGATTCCAAGGTGATCCCCACTTTATGAGACTATAAATGTTAAGTGTCTCAGTCTTTGATATGGCCACCTGGAATCACTGACAATGGTATTAGAGTGGAGAAGCAGAGGCCATAAAAGCATCCTGCTTCTCAGATCCATTCAGTCAGTTCATAATATTTACGCAAGGCACAATGTGAACAAAACACTCTGCTATATATATCTTGGGATAGTTACAAGAAGAGCAGATATGACACATTCTCTTGAAAAGTTTACAGTTACAAAGCAGAAACTTCCCATAGACATGTCACAAATGCTCCCATTCCTGTTTAGTCTATTTATAAATACAAATGAAATAAACTGTTAAAATAAACTTACTGGTGGAAGCTAGTTAAAGAGACTGGCAAGCACAATAGGAATTGATTCAACTGTAGAGTAGTACACCAACACTTCAAAGGTATTCATATTTAGTAAAACTACTGTATATATTTCATTATTAATGCCTCTAAATTCCTCTATTCTACATCTAGTTTATGTTATTTATATTAGCATATTTTTATAATAAAGTTGGTTCAAGGAGGAAAAATATAAACATGAACTATAAGGAAACCATGTTTTCTTTCTGTACACTAGCACCTTTTTCCCCAAAATTATTCATTAGAAGTAGTCCTGAAATAATTTTATTCCTTTACATTTATTTTTGAAAACTCTAGCAAAATATTAATTTACTGCTGCCCTACCACAGTGATTTATTTTTATTATTTTTATTTTTAAAAATTTTTAGAGAGTCCAAGTGGGGAAAGGTAGAGGGAACAGGAGAGAGAGAATCTCAAGCAGGCTCTATGCTCAGTGCAGAGCCCAATGTGCAGCCGGATCCCACAACCCTGAAATCATGACCTAACCTGAAATCAAGAGTCAAACACTTAACTGATTGGGCCAACCAGGTGCACCCAATCCTGCCTTTTTTTTTTTTTTTTTTTGAGAGAGACACTACCACCATGATTTGTGTGTTACTTGTGATTTAATCTTTAATAGAACAATCATTTCTTCCTCTTTTTTGTCTTTCACTTAACCAAGCAACAGTACAGACCCACACATAAAAGTCAACTAAGGGAAGATATGGACATTATGAGGCAATTGTATATTCAGCCTTACCACTGAGAGTGTATGGACATAAATATTCACTTTGGAAAACCAACTGTTTACCATAGCAATGGGACCTATGTAATATCTGATCTTAATTTCTAGATACCTTAAACACTCCTTTACCCGTAATTATATTCATTTTTATTCAATTTAAAGTATCATATTCTGGATCATATTTCCCTAAGTACCAAGATGTTTTGAAAGAGAGAAATCTATAGAAAACTAAAGAGCTAGTTCCAAACTATTTGTATCAGCTAAAACCTGGGAAAAGATGGAACTTTTGGAAGTAAAGGAACAAGTCACAGAGTGGTAACTGCTTGCTGTGCTTAACACTCACTGAGACCTGCATTAATAATCAATAAGTTGTAGCTCCAAATGTTAACTATATGCCATTCTTTTACATTGATTAATATCTTAAGTAGCTAATGTTGCAAAAGGAACAAATTTCTTCTATTTCAGAAAGCATAAAAAAATAATGAAATTTGTGCAACAGTCCTATACTTGTATCTCTAAAGGAACAGAGGCATCTGCAAGTGAACAGAGGAATAGTAAAGTCTAATTATACTTAATGTTAATGAGTATAAGGGCTTATTCAGTTAAAATGTATTTAGTGATCAAAGAACTCATAATGCTGAAAAAGAAGAAAATGTGTGTATGCTAAAATACCATAACAAATCAGAGATGATTTAGTTTAAGAAAAACTATTCTTAATCTCAAGAAGCCTACAACCCATTGGAATGAAATGGATATGGGTAAATATAAAATCAATATAAATAATGTGTCTGGCATATTTTTATTATGCATATTTTTAAGATATTAACTCTTGTCAATACGGAAAAGCTTACTAAGAGATAATTAGGTTTTCCCCTCTCCTCCTTTTCCCCTTCCACATCATCTTCCTCTGCCCAGTTCATACTTTACACTCTAGCCATAAGGAACAAGAACTTTTTACCTCATACTCCACAACTATGCACTTGAAAGCAGACTAATATGCCCAGGGCCAAGGGCAGGCTGCCCCAAGATGGACCACTTTGGCATGAATATTATTTTGAATTAAAAGTAAGTAAAACCCAGCAGATGCAGGAACAGCTCTCTTCCTGGTCCTCAAGAGACTAAATTTACATTGGAAAGGAGAGCTTTTACCAGAATGAGAATCCTTAAGAGGCAAGGCAGGGGGTTTGTGGGGGATGGTGGGGGAGAGAAATGAAACAGGAGGGGATGGGGAGGGAGACAAACCATAAGAGACACCTAATCTCACGAAACAAACTGAGGTTTGCTGGAGGTAGGGATGGGATGGCTGGGTTGTAGACATTGGGAAAGTATGTGCTATGGTAAGTGCTGTGCAATGTGTAAGCTTGACGATTCAGACATGTACCCTGGGGAAAATAATACATTACATGTTACTAAAAAAAAAAGAGACTCCCCTTTACCTAAGAAACTTAACTGCAAAATAGAGCAACCTTTATTTTTCAAAACATCTCCTTTCACTTTCCTGCTAATGACCTTCCTCCCCGTATCCTCAGACTGACTCCACTCCTTAGCGCATATAAGCTTCATATAAGCTCATTGTCTTTGGAATCTTATCTCTGTACGGATTCCCTGTATATGTTATTAAATTTGACTTTCTGTTTATCTGTCTCATGTGTATTTCATTCTAAGTCCAGCTAGAAGGACTTTTGAAGGGCAGAAGAAGGTTTTCCTCCCCAACAACCCAAAGGCAATGCACTGAATTATAAATTTACTAAATATCAATTTCATCATATGAACAATTCAGTAAAATTATAAAACTTACTATGTATCTATAAACATATGTTCATATTGATATGTACTGAATTCATTAGTATTAAAAGGATGATATTCCTTAAAATAAGTTTTGGTAATAGACAAGTTTGCCAAATTGATTCTTAGGTGAATTCGCTTTTTGATAAATTGTTCTTTTTTGACAATTGATGTTAATCAAATGGACTTAGATCCTAAAATTTATCCCTCCCTGTATTGGTTTCCCCAACTTTCTCCATCTGACTAATTTCTATACATCTTTTAATAGGTGGCTTATGTCTCACTGCTTTCCCAGGAAATCATTTGAGTCTTCCATAACTCCTCACATGGGTGCCCTGTATACATCCAGCTAAAGAACTGATTTCAGTAGAAAGTGTTTTCAGAGATGTCAATCCCAGCAGATTATAAATTCCTTAAAAGAAATGGCTGTATCTTACTCATTGTTATAACTCAAGCACATACCAGATGCTCATTAAGCATTTGGTGAATAAATCCATATTGTACAATGTTCACAATGACTGGAAAGCCAAATGAATGTATCTTTAAAAGATTTTATTTATTTATTTGTTTGTTTGTTTGTTTGTTTATTTATTTGAGAGCGAGCACAAGCAGGGAGGAGGGGCAGAGGGAGAGGGAAAAACAGACTCCCTGCTGAGCAGGGAGCCCATTGTGGAGCTCTATCCCAGGACCCTGAGATCTTGGCCTGAACTGAAAGTAAATGATTAACTGACTAAAACATTCAGGTGCCCCCAAAAAATGTCTTGAATGTGTAAATATCAATAGCCACTCATCTCACCCTAGTCTCCCAACTCTTCAGGTAATCCGGCTATCTGGACTTTCTGGCAGTCAGTGGATCATATAACTTCACCCTAGAGATGGCAGTTCATTCATGTCACAATGGGTAGCTGGCTCAAACAAAGACAATCTGATTCTCTCATGTTAGCATTTGGAATCTAGATTCAGAGAGTAGACTTAGAGTTTCATTTAGGTGGTTGAACTAGAAGGAGTAACTTTGTATGTTCTTCCTGTATTTGATACAAGAAATCAAATCAATAGAGAAAAGAGAATACTGCTTGAGGAAGAAAGCAAATATCAGGAGAAAGGGCAGGAAAACAAACAGTAATGGAAGACAGTGGTGCAGAGAGAGAGAGTGGGCAAGAAGTTTTGCACTGGTTCCTGAGTGTCGTGTATTTCTTGGGCCCACTTTTATAGGAACATGATTGAATTTCTTGTACTAGAGTCTATAAGATCACTCTATACACTTCCAGCAAATTTCTTCATCTCCTGTTTCCTTTCTAAATCTAGTTGGACTGTTTTTAATTCAACCAAATGAGTCCTGACTCTGGTAACACATACCTAAGCAATGCTGCACTCATAATACTCCAATTTTCTCTAGCCTGAAAATATTCTTTTAGATATCAGGTGATTATTGGTGTACAAGTGGTAATTCTGTAAGATACTGTGGCAATAGAGAACAAGTATTTTAGCAGCAATGCAACATGTATCTTTCTCCTCCCAAAACTTGTATTTTCAATTGCAATTACAAAAAAGACCTGACAGTCTCTTATTCAGTTATTCCCAGTGGACTGCAAAACACAAAGGAAGAAAATGACAAAGTGGGTAGAAGACAATGGACCATCAAATATAGCATCATCCCATGTGCTCACCACAGCTTAGTCTTCACTCTAACCATCTATCAATACCTGCTCTGCAAAAGAACAAAAACAACAAAACTCTGCTTCTATCTTTTCACGCCATCTTGCTACATTTCTATATGCATATGTCTTCCTGTAATGATTTTAAATCAAGAAGATTGAAGAAAAAAGAAATTGATTAGCCCAGATTAAGTGGCTCTGATCCACCTGTTTTATAAGGTAATAAACTGTTGACCTTTTGGAAACACATTAGTGATGTTTCACTTAAGAGAGTCTCTTTTCTTGGATCTAATAAGTCTCTAAAATGTCAGGCTTTATTCTCACATCATTAAGCAAATCAGCCTTAATATGCTTCTCTTTCAAGTGACTATTTTAAATAAGTCGAAAAGGCCATTTCTAATGTCAATATAAAGATTATTTTGATGAGAAAATGTGAAGGCAAATGAAAGTACATCTTAGGGTTAAGTAATGTATAATGTTGTTTTCTTTTTATAATTAGAAAAGTAAAATTAGAGCAAAGCTAAAAGTATACCTATAGTTAGTATAAAACTATCTAAACTAAAAGCATTCACTTGTTCTCTTATTTATAGCCTTTCTGAGAAGAAATCACTAAGTAATACTTAATTGTAAGATACTGGGCTAAGATGCACATCCAAATTAATTGCATTAACTAAAATGAAAAGAACAAAATGTGTTAATTTGGAACCAGTGAAAGACTGCTTAAACATAATGATTAGAGTGCATTTATTTGGAGGTAGTAAGATGCTAACTAAAATCTTTTTTAGCTTCTGATGAATAAAACAGGTTAATTTGTGGAAGTTTATAAATCACATTCTTTTCACATTCTGTTCAAATCACAGAACTTTCAGAAAGTTCCTTTCACATGGAACGGACATTTCTCAAGGAATAGATATAATTACAGGAAACTAGTCAGATAACATAATAATTGGTAAATTATAATAATGTCACAGGTTAGCTTGGTAATCTGAGACAGGAGTTGAAAAATATTTTCCAGGGGTGCCTAAGTGCCTCAGTCTGTTAAGAGTCTGACTTGGTTTTAGCCCAGGTCAGGATCTCATGTGCTGGGCATGAAGCCTGCTTTAGAATCTCTCTCCCTCTTCCTCTGCCAGAGCCTCCCTGCCCTATCTCCTGACTCTCTCTCTAAAAAATAAAAAAAAAGAAAAATATTTTCCATAAAAGGCTAGATAGTATATATTTTAGGCTTTGTGGGCCACATACATTTTCTGTTTCATATTCTTCTCTCCCATTTTTGTTTCTATTTGTTTTTTTGTATTTATAACCTTTAAAAAATGTTAAAAACCATGCTTAGCTCGTTAGCAGTAAAAACAAACAAACAAACAAACAAACAACAAAAAAAAAACAAGCCACAGACCATATTTACCCCAGGGGGCTTTGTTACTCTAAAACAAATGGTGATTGAGTTGTCATGTAACCAGATACAAATTTCCTCGGAAGTAGAGTACCTCCTATGTGTATCTCACATTCACATTGGCTCCTAATTTTAAAAATGTTAATTTATGGTTTATCACCAACAAAGCACTGGGTAGGCACTGTAGATATCATGGTAATTCAGTCTTAGATACAGTATTCAAAATTGGTATGACAAATTCATTTTACTATACCCATTAAATTGTAACAACACAAAGTAGAGAGTGATAGACGTCATAAGGAAGCCTCAGGTGATTGATGTTGGACACATATTGTTCATTAGGTCACTATAACTCCAAAAAGTTTCAGAGGACAAATTTTCCATGGAGCAGATCCTGGTACTTATTAAGAAACACAGTCTCATCGGCACACCAGAGATGAGATTAACAAGTAAAATCATAAGAGACTGATTAAAGTCCCAAATGTTAAATGTTTATATCTTTGTGGCCTGTGTATTCTCCTATTCTCAGGAAGTTTATATAAGCCAATTTATGAAGAAAAGATTGCTTGTTTATTATGGAATTAGAGGAACTAGTTTCTTGAGTCAGACTTTTCAATTATTAAGAACCAATCCATCAAACATGGGTAAAAACTGGACAGTTCTGTGAGTCAGAGCAACTTACTCTTGGACAGTGCTAAGGATTGCTGCCAGTTCTGCTCCTATGATGTCGGGATTTTCTGTGTTCCAAGCAAAATATATTCCTTCTAACTGATGCCTTTTTCTCCCTAAATCCCCTCTGACTCAGTTATCTCCTCTAGACCTTAAAGTTTAGATAATTTCCTCTAAAACAGATTAGATATTTAAGCAGAATCTGACATCAAATAGAGTCACTCTCATTCTTGTTGTCAAAATAATTTTTCTCATATTGGAGAACATATTTTTGTTTATCAAATTTCATGATTTGATAAAATTTTTAATAAAAACTTGATAGTTTCATGAATATAAATATTCCACTTATAATGTACATTGGAGACTTTTATGGCTGTCTTGCTCACAACACTGTCTTCACAATAACTTGCTATGGAAATCCAAGAGAAGGAAAGCCCCTTTCATTTTAAGTCATAGAAGGGACAGAAGACATTTCTTCATGGCATTGATACTGGATCTAGGTCTTTAAAGATAAGCAATACTGTTCAGGGATACCTAGGAGTGAAGAAGTAAGGGTTTTAATTAGAGGAAATTTTCAGCATTCACCCTGATGTGAAAACAGAAAGTAAATATGTGGAGAATAAATAATATCTCATTTTGGTTTACATCAAGTTCATAAAAGGGATGAGTGTGCAGTATGAGTTGGGAAAGCAGATTGGAAAGTATCATAAAAGTAAACACTGCTTATAGTTCATCAACCCATTTCTTCTTCCTTTAAAGCAACAGGTGGATGACACTCCCCAGTGACTCTTGCAGTTAGATGTGGCCTTGTGACTAAGATGTAGTCAACTCCAGCTGTGGCCCATAAAAGCCTCCTATGCCTGATTCTTCAACTCTCTTTTGGTTTCTGTGGCCATTTGGACGTCAGATATTGAAGATGGGTGAGCTACAAAATCACTGCTGGGAAGAAAAGTACCTACCAAGTAGAAGCATCTGTCTTAGATTTTCATTAATAAGAACAAAACTCCTATTGTGTTAAACCACTTAGATTTTGCTATGTATCTGCCGAAAAAGCTAGTATTACCTTAATAACCTAAAAGTAATAAAATAAAAACTTTAAAGGACAATGCATTTGAAAGAGCAAGAGAGACCAATTAGAAAGCTGTTGTAAAGGTAGCTGGGTGACATGGTCTGTTAAGTGTCCCACTTTTGATTTTGGCTCAGGTTATGATCTCAAGGTCCTGAGATTGAGTTCCACTTTAGGCTTCATGCTGGGTGTTGAGACTGCTTGGGATTCTCTCTCTCCCTCTGCCCCTGCCCCTACTCTATCTCGCTTTTAATCCATTTTTTATAAGATTTTATTTATTATTTATTTGACAGAGAGGAGAGAGATCACAAGCAGGCAGAGAGGCAGACAGAGAGAGAGGGAGAAGCAGGCTCCCCGCTGAACAGAGAGCCCGATGCGGGGCTCGACCCCAGGACCCTGAGATTATGACCTGAGCAAAAGGCAGAGGCTTTTACCCACTGAGCCACCCAGGCACCTCTCTCTCGCTCTTAAAAAAAAAAAAAAAAAAAGCTGTTGTAATATTCTCTAAGAGAGTATACCCCACTCTCTGCTATTTAGAGTAGAGATTATGAAATCAGAGAGGTAGAGAAAATCTGTCAAATACTGTACAGGTAACATCATTAGATCAAGGATCATACACATAAAAACTAACTTTAATAACCTCTTCAGTTCTCTGCCACATTTAGGTTACTCTCTGCTCCTTCTTTCCAATGCTACCATTCTCCCCAATACACACCGTTTACATTTTCCATTACATTATACACCATACAATCCTATGTGTTATGAAGTTTTCAAATGGTTTTAACACAAAAAGTACACAAATAAGTAAACTTCTGTTACGAGTTGCATTATGTCCCACAAAAACCCATTAGTTGAAGTCCTAACTCCCAGCCAGTACCACAGAATGTGACCTTATTGAGAATCAGGTTACTGCAGAGGCGATTAGTCAAGATGATGTCATCCTGAAATAGAGCAGTCCGCTATATTTATGCAGCTAGGATCTGTTTCAATGAGGCATGACAAGGCTAACAAATCAGGAGATTACTGTTACAAAGGGAGAAGTTTTTTCTCACAGTTCCCTAGAAACAAGAAACATTCATACCATGTAGAACCACACAGAGAAGCACTGGATCAGGCAAGAGACAGAAAGAGTGAAAAAGCATGGATGAATTCTTTCTTGTGGTTTTCATGGGAAGGAATGGGTAAAACAGGCTGAGCAGGTTTGGAATTGGCTAGTTTGAATATTTCGGTTAGCTCCAGGGTGTACAGGGCTGCCCCTAGTTGTCTGATAACTGCTGCTGGGATGATTAGGGCAGAGGAATATTGTCTCCCGGAATATAAAAACCAGATAGAGAAAGTGGCTCAGAGCTTGGGCTCTGGATTGGATGGTCTGCATATCAAAGGTGTGCCTGAATGCAAATTATTTACTATCTCTAGAAATTAGCTAGCCCTTTGAGGGGCAGTCTCTAGGACTGGCAATGCCCCAACATGTCAAACCATCACAAAATACAGAAAAAAGAAACCATGATTAAGACAGACAATGATTTAATATGAACGGTGTCCTTATAAAGGGGGAAAATTTTTTTTAAAGATTTTATTTATTTATTTGACAGAGAGAGATCACAAGTAGGCAGAGAGGCAGGCAGAGAGAGAGGAGGAAGCAGGCTCCCTGCTGAGCAGAGAGCACCATGTGGGGCTCGATCCCAGGACCCTGAGATCATGACCTGAGCTAAAGGCAGAGACTTTAACCCACTGAGCCACCCAGGCACCCTAAAGAGGGAAATTTTGGACAAAGACACATACACACAGGAAGACACAGTCTGAAGATGAAGGCAGAGATTTGGGCAATGCTTCTACAAGACAAGGAATGCCAGAAGTTGCCAACAAAACACCAGAAACTAAGTAACGGGCATGGAACAGATTCTCCCTCAGTGTCCTCAGAAGGACTCCTGATGACACCCTGATCTCAGACTTCCAGCCTCTAGAAAGATGAAATAATAACTTTTTGTTTTGGACCACCCATGTTATGGTACTTTTGTTACCACAGTCCTAGCCAACAAGGACAACCCTCAATGTCTTCACACTATAGTATCATTCAGCAAACATTGTTTTTTTTACTCCTCCCCGCTGCGAAGCAGGCACTGTGTAAGGTGTTGTAGGAGAAACAAGTGGTCATGGAGTCCCTGCCTTCATAGAGTTTATCACCTCAAAGGGGAGAGGAAGGATACAGGACCAAATTTTTGTTCTGAGGAACTTCCACTAAAAATTCAAAAACTTTAAAAACTCTTTTAAGATTGGTCGTATCCCAAGAGCCAGCACAATTAGGAGGTCCCTAAATCACATGACTACTTTTTAAGGTCTGGAATAGCAAACTCTGACTTCTGGAAAAGAAACTCCTATTTCTGAGCCTCATGTTCCTCAACTACCATCATAAGGAGGCTGATGTCACCATTTCAAGAGAGTCAGAGAAATTGGACGAGGGTGCTCTGAAGTCTAGATTACACCTGTACACTTTAGACATAGTATTCTAGCCTCTTACCAGCATTTTTTCCTATGATTGTTTTCTGAAGTATTGGTTCTAGTAAATTTGTTTAAAAACACTGTGGGGACATTTTGGTGACAACTGATACATTTTTTATAAACTACTTCATTTTTTAAAGTTTTTCTTTTAATTCCAGTTACTTACTATACAGTGTTATATTAGTTTTAGGCATACAATATAGTGATTCAACAGTTCTGTACATCACCCAGTGCTCATCAGGACAAGTGCACTCCCTAATCCTCATCACTGATGCAATCCATCCCCCTTACCTACCTCCTCTCCGGTAACCATCAGGTTGTTCTCTATAGTTAAGAGTCTATTTCTTCGTTTGTCTTCTCCTCTTATTTTTCTCCCTTTGCTTGTTTGTTTTCTTAAATTCCAAATAGGAGTGAAATCATATGGCATTTGTCTTTTTCTGACTGACTGACTTTGTTTCGCTTAATACTCTAGAGCTCCATCCATGTTGTTGCAAATGGCAAGATTTCATCCTTTTTTGTGACTGAATAATATTTCATTGTGTATATATACTACATCTTTATCCATTCATCAGTCAATTGGTAATTGGGCTGCTTCAATTTCTTGGTTATTGTAAATAATGATGGTATAAATATAGGTGTGCATGTATCCCTTTTAAATAATGTTCTAGTATTCTCTGGGCAAATACCCAGTAGTGTCAACCATCTAATTTTAAATTATATATATGTTAGAAATGCTTTTGGATCTTTACTGCTTAAGAGTACTTAAGGCGACTGCTTAAATCACAGTCATATGTTTTATTTAATTATTGAATAATTGTAATGAGACTTGAATGATTGGTCTCTTCTGCTTCTGTGATTACTGGAGCTGACGATTCTAAATCCTAAGAAAATGTAACAAAGGAAATCCCATGTATGGTGAAATATGTGAAGTTATCCATTCACAGGCTGGTTGCCTAGCATGGTGTACAACATAGTGGGGTATGAAATCAAAGGATCCCTGGTCTTGACCTGGCCATATTCTATCCATGTGGCTTTGAGAAAACTCAGATAATGCTCTAGATAGTTAAACCCAGGGCCAAGAAATGCTGTGATATTGCAATGAGGTAATGGTGTCTAACAGTGCCTAGAACTGTGCCTGATTCACAGCAAATTCTCAACCAAGCATGGAAATCTTCAAAGAGTAAAATCCTTACTCAAAAGAAGTGAATTCAAAATGTTTCACAACTAGGGCAGGCAGGATTTTTTCTCTGTATATTAACCACGCTGGATAAATTAAATTATTTAACTGTGACCTTCAGGGCTATAAAAATTAAATTCTTAGAACAATACAAAACCCTTCTCATACACATGTGCATGCACAAAGTAGAGGAATGGCTTTCATTTCAGGCTCACTGTGGGTACAACTATAACTCAAAGAAACTTAAACAGAAGAATGACCCTTCTTTGGACTACTGTTTACATGGCAGTTAAGGAAATTAGCAGTGACCCAATGCAGCTGCTAAGTGATCTTGGCCTTGGTCTAACTGCATCAGTTAAGAAGCAGCTGGGGGAAACTCTACCTCCAGAGTTCAAAAAAGATGGAAATAGCATCCAGATGACAAGGAATTTCAGATAAACTTACATAAGCTAATTTTTCCCATTTTATACAGACATAAAGTTTCATTCATTGAAAAACAGTATTTGTTAATTGACTACTTCTTGCTAGCCACTGTACTAGGCACTGAGATAAAGTATTAAATAAAACACACATGGTCACTGTCCTAAAAACACTGAAGATGCTACAGTTTACCATATAACCATTAGCCAAGCTATTTGAAAATGCCTTGTGTTACCCAGAGACCTGTTTTTTCGTTCCTTTTTATACATTCTTTTTTGCTGTGGAACGCTTAACAATTTTCCACTGCAAACCATGAGTGATTATCATTGGCTCCAGAGAGACACAATGTTAACATTACATTAAAGTACATGAAGGTAATAGATAGAAATAGAGTCATATTAGTGCTGCTTTGGTGCTATGAAACCAGGCATCCCATAATTCTTCTTACCTGTGAAGAAAACAAGCATTAGATAAACATAAAAAAGGGATAATTAGCTTGCCTTTCTGGCTGAACTGGAATTTTGTTATATGAGAATAAATGTTTGAAATACAATTACTAGTCCAAAATTTCTACTAACCAGCTAACAAATATTTATAGAGCCTTGATTTTGAATACAAACAACAACAACAAAAAGTCAGTTTGTGAAAGTTAATGTTTGGTTATATTTACACCACAAAATCATGACTTAATTCAGGGAGTAATTTAATCCCATCAATATAAAGAAAGATGTGTCTATCAGTCTCTGTACATGATGTGTATATACATGAATATATATTCATTCAATTATTATATTCATATAGAATTATTTGTAGAAGTTTTCAGAGATGGAAGAAAATGGAGCACGAATAAAGGACTGCAAAAAGCTCCATGAAGAAGAGGAAGAGGCTGACATTTTACAACAATTTTTTCTTTAAAATTAGCATGCCTATTTTGGAGTAAGAAAATAAAAAATTGTATAAGGAAGACAATCTGCATATAGTTTGGTTTATGTCCTATTACTCATGCATGGATTCAATATTACATTAGTTTCAACAAAATTCCATATTTTGAGTGTTTAATTTTCTATAAATATTCCACG
Source organism: Procyon lotor (assembly GCA_028646535.1). NCBI lineage: Eukaryota > Metazoa > Chordata > Mammalia > Carnivora > Procyonidae > Procyon > Procyon lotor. The sequence continues at coordinate 66,219,819 of CM053603.1, read as the reverse complement.
ATTGATTTTATTTTTCTTTAATTTGATTTATTGTTTTCAGTGTTACAAGATCTATTGTTTTGCACCACACCCAGTGCTCCATGCAATACGTGCCCCCCTCAATACCCACCACCAGGCTTGCCCAACCCCTACCCCCCTCCCCTCCAAAACCGTCAGTTTGTTGCTCATAGTCCAATCTCTCATGGTTCATCTCCCCCTCTGGTTTCCCCCCATTCACCCCTCCCTTCCTTCTCATAATGCCCTCTATGTTTTTCTTTATGCTCAGCATGTAAGTGAGACCATAAGGTAATTGGTTCTTTCTGCTTGACTTATTTCACTCCGCATAATCTCTTCCAGTCCCGTCCATGTTGATACAAAAGTTGGATATTCGTCCTTTCTAAAGGAGGCATAATATTCCATTGTGTATAAGTACCATATCTTCTTTATCCATTCATCTGTTGAAGGGCATCTTGGTTCTTTCCACAGTTTGGCAATTGTGGTTATTGCTGCTATGAACATTGGGGTACATGTGGCCCTTCTTTGTAATGCATCTGGTTCCACGATTGATTTTAAAACTCCTGGACTATTAGGGATTTAGGTTATTTCAAATGTACATAATACACTAATGTTATTTCCCAAAAATTGAGTATTAGAAGAAATATAAGCTGAAGGATTGAAACATTTTTGCCAAACTGCTTTCCAATAGTG
>CM053603.1:66161366-66218632 GCA_028646535.1 Procyon lotor | reverse complement strand
GGGGCAGGGCAAGGCATTGGTCTTCACAAATGAAATTGATTTCTAGAGGGCACTGACCCCACACACTCCCTAATTCCTCACCTTATTTCTCATACTTATCCTCTTGTCGACTCTCTCTCATGGCTTTGATCTGGCCTATTCTATGTTTGCAGGCTTCCTATTCAGCTTTACCTGGAATCCTCTATTGTCTGAATAATCAGTCCATCCCAGACTTCCAGACTGCTTCCCAATTATAGACAAGATTTATTCTTTGTGTTCTAGTTAGATACTTACAGACATTTGAGTTATGCCTGCTTCGGGTTTTGAGCTTATTATTTCTAAGTCTATAGTTCTTTGGCCTTTAATGAATTCACCTAGCTTCATGGCTTGGGAAATGATGCAACCTCCTACATCTTTTTTTTTTTCCTAGAAAGGAAGGGAAGAAAGCTTTCATGTCGTTTTAATTTAGTTGAGGTTGAAATGAAAAACACTTAAGAACATTTTTTTTTTTTGCCTAGGAAAAAAGCTACACAGTGGTTAATACATGTTCTACAAGCAATGTCCATAATTGGCAATACCAAGCACAATGTACTCCTCCATTGATAACTCTTACATATTCTGAATATGTTACTTTTTTGTGTGTTTTAGCACAGTGATATTTATATAAAAAAACTTATTTAAACAAGAGGGACAAATGTTGTAAATATTCACATCCTAAGGAGTCTGGGTGGCTCAGTGGGTTAAAGCCTCTGCCTTCGGCTCAGGTCATGATCTCAAGGTTCTAGGATCAAGCCCCGCATCGGGCTCTCTGCTCAGCAAGGAGCCTGCTTCCCCCTCTCTCTCTGTCTGCCTCTCTGCCTACTTGTGCTCTCTCTCTCTGTCAAATAAATAAATAAAATCTTAAAAAAAAATTCACATCCTAAGAAGTAGAATATTGTGTGTAGATTACACTAAAGGAAAAGTTTAAGTTTACGATGGAAACCATAACAATTTGCTCTATAGTTAAGAGATTTTCTCAGTTATCAAACACTGCTAGGAATTCAATGGTGGAAAAATAATCTATTCAACAATGGTTATGCAACTGAACATCCACAGGTAAGAAAATGAACACTAACATATTCTATTCTTTGCATTTTATATGAACACTAACTGAAAATTAATCATAGACTTAAGTGTGATATGTAAAAATATAAAACTGTGAGAAGGAAAGAGAACATCATTGTGACCACGAGTGTTTACATAAGACATCAAATGCATGTTCCATGAGAAGAAAAAGTGATGAACTGGACTTTGTCAGTATTAGGCACTTTTTATAACAGCTCTATAAAAGACACTATTAGGAAAAGGGAAAAGCAAGCCATAAACTACAAGAAATATTTGCAAATCATATCCAGGTAAAGGACTTGTATCCAAAATATATAATGAATACTAAAAACTCAACAATAAGAAAACAGACAACTCCAATTAAAGAAAATGTGCAAATGATCTGAACAGACACTTCACCAAAGATGTTAAATTAATGACAAATAAGCATATGAAAAGTTGCTCATTATCATCAGTTATTAGGAAAATGCAAATTAGACCACAATGAGATACAACTGCACACTTCTTAGAATAGTTAAAAACAAACAAGCAAAAACAAACATTATGAAAGGATGGTAAAACGCCAGAACAACAGGACTTCTCATTCATTACTGATAAGAATACAAAATGTACAACCACTTTCAAAAGCAAAGATACACGTACATTTACCATATGACCTAGCAATCCTACTCCTATTTATTCATGTAACAACAGGGATGAATCTTAAATGAATTTTAGCAACTGAAAGAAGCCCAGCCTACAGGGTGTTACATGCTATCATTTATATGACATTTTTAAAAAGGCAAAATTATAGTGAAAACACATCAGTAGTTGCCTACAGTTGGGAGAGTGTTGTTGACAACAAAATGGCAACACAAAGGAATTGTCAGGATGATGGAAATGTTCTATATGCTGTTGTGGTGGTAGATACATGATTACATTATTTGTCAAACCCCACAGAATTATACACTACAAAGAATGAGCATATACATTTCTTTTTTACTAAAGTATAGTTGACATATGGTGTTACATTCATTTCAGGTATACAACATATTGATTGAACAATGTTATACATTACCTAATGCTCACCACAATAAGTGCAGTTACCATCTGTCATCATACAAAGTTATTATAATATCACTGACTATATATTCCCTATGCTGTACTTTTCATCACCATGACTTACCTGTTTTATAACTGGAAAGTTTATACCTCTTAAGCTTTTTCACCTATTTCTCCCATGCCCCTCTTTCCTTCTGGCAAGTAACAGTTTATTTTCTGTATTTAAGAGTCTATTCCTGATCAATAGATGGCAGGGGACCCCAGGATAGGATGTATATAGTTACAAATGAATCTAACTGTATTATAAATGTTTAATCTAACCTCACTGAAGAGGTTAGAGGAAAAGGAGCAGCTCTAAGTAATTCTGGGAAATGATGTTTTGACTGAATACTTTAAAGTTAATCATAAAATGACATATAAAACACAGTATGGGTTAGTAATTCTGACACTACTTTTTATGTAGTTTAGGGCTCAACAAATAAGTATATATAAATTGTAGCTAATGGGAGTCATGTTTTACACTAACAGAAAAAGAAGTTATAAGTAAGCAAAGGGGGAAGGCTAGAATGAACTCTGTGGTGCTAAATTAGACTCAGATCTATAAGTACAAAATCATGTTAGTTTAATGGATGAATAGGGATGTTATACATGCATGTATGCTTTAGTATACTTAAATACATTTTCTAGGCCAGGAAATTGAGGTCAGTCCATGGAGCAGGATGAAAATCAAAGACACTACAAGCACACCCAGCACCCAGATCTTGGTTTCCAAGTATTCTCCAATGAAAGGTTCTGGGGTTCTTATTTGGTGAGATTAGGCTGCTATAAACACAGTACGTATATAATATATAACCTATAACATAGATTGGGTGGCTTATAAACAACAGAAAGTTTTGTTTGCTTGTTTGTTTGTTTGTTTTTCTCACAGTTCTGGAGGTAGAAATCTGAAATCAGTGTGCCAACATGGTCAGAATCTGCAGCCACTTTGCGGTTGTAGACCAACAACTTTTCATTATATCCTCAGAAGGCAGAAAGACAGCAAGCCAGCTCTCTGGCCTTTTTACTATGAGGGCATCAATTTCACTCCTGAGGACTCCACTCCTGTCACCTAATTATCTCCCCAAAGTTCCACCTCTGAATACCATTATTACATTGGGAATTAGATTTCAGCATTTGAACTTTGGAGGGGCACAAACATTTCAACCCATAGCAGACCTTTAGAGAAATCACTGGTTCTAGGGCTGATACAGGGCAAACACAGGATAGCACGGGATATTTTTTAGTGTCAGAAAATGAGGAAAAGCTTAAAGGAACAAAAAAGGATAGGGGTAAACCAAAAGGGGACAGAGAACAACCTGAAAAATCTTTCAATGGTGAAAACTGGAATAATTTAAACAATAAGCTAATAATGATAGCATTGCTTATAACCCAAAGAATAAATTTCCATCTGTCCATACTTATCCTAGTAAATGATTGAATTAATGAGCAAATGCAGAAGGAATAGATTTTCCTTAAAGAAGAATTCCAAGTAGTAAATGTAAAAGGAATGAGAAAAATTGAAAATCACCATTGGAACAACAAAGAAATAATTGCTGTGGGCAAAATCTACAAATTAATTATTAAAATAATGGGCAAAATTCTAAAAAGAAACAATATTTCCTTATTCTTTAAATTATCTCCTCAAGGGGGCACCTGGTTGCCTCAGTTAGGCGGCAGACTTAATTGTCAGTGCAGGTCATGACCTCAGGTTGTGAGATGAAGCCCCACTTGGGGCTCTGCCCTCAGGAAGGAGTCTGCTTGGGATTCTCTTTCCCTTTGCCCCTGCCCCTCTCTCCACTCACGTTCTCTCTTACATGTGTTCTCTTTCTGTAAAATAAATAAAAACATGAAAAAAAATTGTTGCCAAAATATGTATCAATCACTGTGGTGTCTTTAACATATGCTCATAAATTCTTTGATAGGTATCCTTCCTAAAGGTAGAGGCTAATTTTCCTGTCGTGGATGGTGAGCTGGCCTTAGCGATTCACTTCTCAATTGTCTGTTCTTGTCTGTTCTTTAGAAGTGGGTGATGGCAGGGGCAGGTTGTATTGGGGGTATTGTGGGGGGGGGGGAGGTAGAGTAACTACAGTAGAGAATCTGGCAAACACCTTACCCAAATCATGACAATTAACAACATCAGTAGTAAGGCATGCTGATATCATGTCAACCCTGATAGGGAGTACTGAAAATATAACTTGGCCTCTATGGTATTCTTCCTCCAAATTAATAACTTCAGTGTAATTATGAGAAAACATCAAGCTCAAAAAAGGAAGTCTACAATTGAAAAATACCAAGGTCATGAAAACAAGGAAAGAGGAACTGCTACAGATTGGAAGATTGGAAGAGCTTACAGAGACATCACAACAAAATATAACATAGTATATGGTACTAGATCCTGGAACATAAATATAATACTACTGGAAAAAAATCAATAAAATATGAATAAAGTCTGTAATTTAGTTAATAGTACTATATCAATTTTAATATCTTAGTTTTGAAAATGTACCATGGTTGTATAAGATGTTCACATACAGGAAGTTGGGTGAAGGTACATAGAACTTTCTGTTCTAACCACACAACTCTTCTAAAAACCTAAAATAACTTCAAATTTTTTTTAAAGAAATGAATCTAGGATTTACACTAGAAGCACCATCTGCTAACAGTGTCGGTAAATCATTTCATGTTGCTGATTTAAAGTTTAGTTGTACAATGTGTAACTATATTTTAGAATATAGTTCAAAAGGTGATTGACCATGCAGACTAGAGCAAGTAATCAGTAATGTTGAGCAGTCAAGCGGCCTAAGCAATGGTCTAGTTCCTTCACTGAGGGAGAAACATGGCACTTCTTAGTTTAGAAAATAAAAATGAGTTGCTTCTTCATCCAAAAGAACAAATAATGGTAAATTAGCAAAGGAAGAGACAACTGGCAACAAAAGAAAATGCTTGGAAATCAAAGATACTGCATAATGTCCAAAAACATAAAAGAAGTGATAGAGTTTTAACATCTAAAGAAATCAATTTGTGGTATTGAAACCAACAACAGGACGGGGGTTAAAAAAAAAAGACTGCTAGTATTTAGAACATAGAGTCCAATTAGAATATGAACAATAGAAAATTTACACTGGAACTAAACAATTGAGTGAAAAATACGCCAGACTCTACCTACATGTGTATATGATTATATGTTGTTCAAAAAACTCTATTCACAAATACATAATAGGATTTAAAACAACACCTGTAAATTAGCAAATTCAAGAATACTAGTGAAACACAAAGAACTTTAAAAGAAAAGGGCAATGATACAATAGAAGATTACTTTCTATATTTTAGTGTTTTGTTTAACTGCTCCTAATAGCAAATTCAAAGCTAAGAAATGAACACAAACACTCCTTTCCCCTCTCACTACTATAGCCTTGAATTAGAATTATGAATTTATGAGATAGTTAAAGAGAAAATTCAAGTTCAATTGTTTACTAAAAACAAGTAAGTAAATTTAAGATGTTGAGATCTTGGCTAAGTTAATGATGCAAGTCTACATTAGCAATTTGTTGGTGATCCTCCAGGGAAGATGTTGGTCCATATTCTTGGAGTTCCCTGAGGCAAAATCAGTATTTTTGTCTCTTTCAGATGGTTTCCTCAGGGATACAAGATTCTTTGGGGAATATAAATGTAGGTAGAGTATCATAAACTTGGCACTAAAAATAAAGGGAAGAAATGTATATTATTATTAACTAGTTGTGTCTCTCCTTAAAGCTAGAATATTTTAAAAACTATTTTCTTCCATTAAGTAGACATATTTGTGTACATGCAATCAATATATAAAGTGAAGAAAAGCCATTTTACCAGCAATCATATATTAAATACTGGTTGCAACAAGAGCAAAGCATTAAGATTATCACTGCTAACAGTAAAAGGAGGAGGAGGACCACTAATACCTTTGGGTAACTACTATGTACAAAGCATATTTTAGGTGCTTTGTAAGTAGTATTTAACCTTCAAAATAACCTAGAAGAAAAGCTGCTCTTATGTCTCCTTTACAGATGAGGAAACAAACTAAAGTTTAGAAATGTTAAGGTCCCTTTTGACCTCTTAGTTCTCTATTAACCTAAATAAATAACTTCACCTGGGTATGCATGAGACAATCCAGAATACCAAAAATAGCTTTTAAATAAGCTATTATAGTTTATTTAAACAATGACAATTTTGCTATTTTTTATTGCCATTTTTGCTTAATTAGAACAAATAAATTCTTTCAGGCAATTATGTAAGGCATTGAACTAGAAAATGTGGGAAATGCAAAGAAAAATAAAATTTGCTGTCTAACCCCAAGAATCTTAAGATCTTTTGGGGAAAAATAAAGTGCAAACTTAGAAGAATAAATGTTAATACACTTTTAAAACAATATTTAGTTAGTTAGTTAGCTAGTTAGTTAGGAGAGAGAGTGTGCATGAGTAGCAGGGGGAAGGGGCAAAGGGCGAGGAAAAAGCAGGCTCCACACCCAGTGCAAAGTCCAATGTAGGGCTCCATCTCAGGACCCTGAGATCATGACCAGAGCTGAAATCAAGAGTCAGATGTACAAGTGACTGAGCTACCCAGGTGCTGGATTTTTAAAAACAATTTTTTTTTTAAAGATTTTATTTATTTGACAGAGAGAAACACAGCGAGAGAGGGAACACAAGCAGAGGGAATGGTAGCGGGAGAAGCAGGCTTCTTGCCGAGCAGGGAGCCCGATGTGGGGCTCGATCCCAGGAACCTGGGATCATGACCTGAGCCGAAGGCAGACGCTTAACGACTGAGCCACCCGGGTGCCCCTTAAAAACAATTTTTAAGACCGTAATATGATGGACCTTCCATGAAGAGATTATTTCATGATTAAGTATTAAATAAACAGTCTGTGGAGGAGAGAAGAGGATGGGGTGGAAAGCATTTGCTAGACCACTGTTTCAGGGCAGAGAGAGATACGAGGTTGTTTCAACTGGGCACCCTGCCCAGCCTCTCTCAGATGTAGAGTTATTGAAGTGTGTTGAGTGGTGGCTTTCTCGGTTCCCTATCACCTCTGTTTGCTCCAGTTCCACACCTGACTGCAGAAACTAACTAGAAAAAGGTTACTTCAAGTATGGCCCATAGATGAGAGGTGATATGGATGCTGTTTGTTACTAGCTCCAATGAGATAAACCTAGACATTCTAATATTTAAAAAAAACTTCTATAATAATTTGAATAATGTTATAGTTGTTGATTCTTAAAGATATTTGGACTTGATATGTCAAACACTGCCTATGTATATAGACTTTGTGGCCATGCTATAGATCAGTAAATTGGCATAATCTGAATTACTGAGATCAAACATTTTGAAAAGAGGAACAGGGAGTTGTCAAGGGTTGGATCTGAAGGGTTGGATATTAGGATAAAAAAAGTAATTCATTCCTGATTTCCAAGCTAAAAATATAGAGTTATATCAAATAGTAATAGAGAACCATTGAAGACTTCTAAGCAATAGAATGTTAAAAAGTGTGTATTGAAAGGCAGATTGATTTAGAGAACAGGGAGAGAAATTAGTCTACCACTATGACAGGGAAAGGCCATAAATCATTGCCCCGGGCAGTTTGGGGCAATGGAAATGAAAATCAAAAGGTTCAAAGTATTCGAAAGGCAAAAACAGGCTAACCAATGTGGCCAACTGGATCGTTGGAAACAAAAGAGAACAGAACAGCAGGCAAATTTTAAACCTGGCAAATCAATGACACTGTTACCAGGAATGTACAAGTGGGGTGAAGAACTGGGTTTAGGTTTAAGGGGAGATGTTCAGAACTTTGACCTTGGAGCTCAGCACTCCAACAAATGGGGCATTCAATCAGCAACTCAAATTATGAAATTTAAGCTCAGAAGATGGGCAAGAGCATCTCTGAAATAAGCCATTAAATATTTCTGATAATGACAAGAAATTTACAGTTGATGACAACAGCCAATCTTTCATTTAGTAAATCTCTTCACTGACTTAACACTCCTCACCAGAACAAAGAAAGTTATTGAGAAATCTCAAGGTATTTTTTAATTTTTCCATGAAGCCAATAAATTTCTAAAAAAATCTATAGTTCTAAAATGTTAGTTAATACTCTGAGCAAGAACCTTCCTAAGGGAAGAAATAAATTAACCATCATTAAACTTTTGCATACCTGTGGTTTGCCACAATGTATTGCTTTGTTATAACTGCCTAAGACTTGTGATTTAACTTGAAATTGTATTAGTCTTTGGTGAGTTTCAAGAGACATTCCTACTTAGCTTTGAAGCAAAGTGATACCAAACAACTGGAAATGAAAAAAGTTGAAAATAGCAGAAGCCGAAAAGTATAATAAATACTAGATGTATTCTTATCAAACCAAGAACTGGATTTTTTTTCTTTATCTTTTGCCTTTAACAAATACTCCAATCAAAGTAAAACCCTTTACTACTTTGAATCAGGATCATAAAATCTAAAATGAGAGGCTCAGAATGATTAATATTTAATGTCCCTTTCAGGCACATCAGCTCCCAAAGTACAATTGATAAGTTTGCAATAGGATAGGTTTCAAAGTGTGTTTAATACCCCTTAAATACAAATGACTTCACAGTCTATAACTCTATGCTGAATTTACTATTTCATGGATCCTCCAAATACAGGTATTTCATGCCCTGCAGGCATATTTAAAAGTAATAACAAAGACTAAAAACAATCAGATACAGCTATTATTTTTTAGGTAATTTTAGAGGAGATAAATTTTTTAGCATATCTGCTATACAACTTGGCCTAGCATGTGCCCAGCTGAATAAATATCAGCGTGTCAAGTCTTCCAAAGTCTCAATACTAGCTGTGATTTCCAAAATTTATGCTTGAGGAACTGTGACCTTGGCATATCCCAGGTCCAAAATGGCCTACCTTAATTCTTCTTAAGTTGTGTCCTCTTGCTTTAAAATTGCTGAGGAAATCACTTGCAAGTGAATACAAGTTTTATGTTTTTTCAATCCTAACTCAATGGCAAGCTAGAAATACTGTCTTACAGACTAAAGATTTGTGACGCTTCCTAAGATTGCCATGTGGAAATCCTAACCCCTAGCATGGTGGTCTTAGGAAGTGAGGACTTTGAAAAGTAATTAGGTCAAGAGAGTGGAGCTCCCATTAATGGAATCCAAGAGACACAAGGGTTTGCTCTCACTCTGCTCTCTACCTGTAGGATACAAGAAGTGGCTGACCATGGGCAAGCCATGAAGTAGACTACAGCAGATACTGGATCTGTCACACTTTAATCTTGGACTTCCCAGAATCCAGAACATGGAGAAATAAATATATGTGGTTTAAACCACTCAGTCTGTGCTATTTTATTATGGCATCTGAGCTAATACTTACTGTATATTATATTCAATGAAACTAAGGCTCCAGAGTTTGAGAAGAAAGGCTAAATAATGAATTAATTAACTTTAGTAACTCCGTTATTTTTTTACTTTGTTTTACTCTTGATGTAAAATTCTGTATTAAAGAGGTGTCACAATAAATAGAGATGGGATTTCTATCTTGATTTTTTTTTCACCACCCTTTTGGCCTCAACATTCTTACTATATGACAAGTGTCCTGAGATGTTAGAGTTCTGATTTCCTGGGGAAGCATACTGTTGGCTTCACTGGAGCAAATTCTATATAAACCAGTGTGTTACCAAACATTTAGAAGCAGTGAAATATGACTCAGGTATCTGATTTTGCAAAAACAGGATAAGCAACAACAACAAAAAAAATCAAGAGTATACTTCCTCTTCTATTATCATTAATCAGCATTTTAAAACCACCTGGTGAAAGCATTTTAATTTAATTTAATTTTTTAATTTTTTAAAATATTTTATTTATTTATTTGACACACACGGAGAGAGAGAGATCACAAGTAGTCAGAGAGAGGGAACAGGCTCCCTGCTGAGCAGAGAGCCTGATGTAGGGCTTGATCCCAGGACCCTGAGATCATGACCTCGGCCGAAGGCAGAGGCTTTAACCCACTGAGTCACCCAGGCACCCCGAGCATTTTAATTTTACAACAGTAAATTTCTTTTAGCTTTAACAGCTTGCAACAAGAGAAGACAGATAGATGTATGCTACACAGCAACTGCCAAGGGTTTAGTGAAAACTACAGAGAAGAAAGTACTTTAGCAAATTGTTCATTTTCTCTTTATTTTTAATTATTTTTTTCAGTCCATGTGGAAAATATTTAGTCCTACCTGGCTTATCAGGAGGATGACAAACTTTCTGAGTTTGCCACAAATTGGAAGGAATTGTGATTGAAGGTGACGTGAAGAACCACTAATCAAGTAATCACTCTGAATCACTGCCAGGAAAATCTACAAAGTAGTTTGGATTTAAGTGTCCTGCCTCAATCTGAGGCAGAAGGGAGAAGTCTCAGTTCCAACCAAGCTCTGGGATAGTGACAGTGCCATGAAGCCAGCCTACCACTACTCTTATATTCTAATATACAACATCTGGCCAAAGGATTGTGATAGCATAATAAATACCAGGACCATATTCATAAAACCATGGATAATGAGAGAATGTTTTAAATGTAAAGTTTCATTCAAGCATTTGATTACAATTATTCTAATGGCTCACACAAGAAGAAATATATTTCTTTTCCAATCTAACTCTCCATCTTTTTCTTGAATATCCCCCAGTCAGATCTATGCCTTTCCATGGCTATTAGCAAACTTCCTTTTCAGTCCTGATTTTCACATAGGACTAAATGCACCTTTTTGCTGACTTCTGTCCATTCTTAAGCATTTTACCTGCCATAGCTGAAATGGCTTAAATTGTGTGTTATAAACATCTTCCTCGCTACTGGAAAAAATTAATTAAAAAACCACATAGAGGGGCGCCTTGGTGGCTCAGTCATTAAACGTCTGCCTTCAGTTCAGTTCATGATCCTAGAGTCCTAGTAGCAAGTCCCACATCGGGTTCCCCACTCATAGGGAGCCCTGCTTCTCCCTCTTCCACTTCTTCTGCTTGTGCTCTCTATTTCTCTGTCAAATAAATAAATAAAATCTTTTTAAAAAGTAAAATAAATAAAATATAAAAAAAACCAGACACATTTGCCAAAGGAAACTCAACTGACAAGTAAGAACCATACTCTGAACCACACTGATGAACTCCAAAGATACATTTTCTCACTCCAAGCCTAGAGCTGATTTTGTTATAAAACTAACTGAAATGCACTAGAGAATAGTTAACTTTAAGATATAAAATTTGAGGTTAGTATCTCAATTGCCTGACATGCACACTAAATCATTCAAACAAAAAGAAAGCTTTCAGTAGCTTTCATTTTCATAATATATGATCAAAGGGGGAAAAGATTATTGCATTTTTTAATCCTATGATGAAGATAGGAGAAATGAAAATCCTTTCAAAAATGACTTTGTGAGAGACTCTACCAATTCCCTCATTCTGATTTAAACATTCCTATTCTCAAGTTTTTGTTTGTTTTTTTTTTTTTTTCACTTTTTCTGATAAACCATGACTGCACTTCCGACATCCTGTGATTCTATTAGGGTTAATTTATTTTTTCCAAAACTAATAGTCTCTATATATATTTGCAGCATATATCATCGCAACTTTTTGTCAATCATATACATATACACAACACTCACACTATTCAATTAATACACACCCAGTTCAGTTTATTCACACACATACATATACGCACAATTTCATTTATACACTCACAAACTTTTACTTATATTACAGAGTTTACCCGTCCTTTTTGTTCTCTTAACTTTGAATTGCTGAGTATCAGGAAGTAGAACTATGTTGGTTATTTTAAGCAATTACCTTAGGTCACAAAAATACAACCTTATTTACCATTTTCATTGTCCTTCGGAGTGCTGATTATTTAACTTATTAAGTTACTGATTAGTAGAAAAAATAATTTTTTAGCTAATTTTAAAACTAGAAGAGCAACTGGGTGGCTCAGTCAGCTAAAGTGTCTGCCTTCGGCTCAGGGCATGATCCCAGGGTCCTGAGATGGATCCCCACATGGGCTCCCTGCTCAGCAGGAAGCCTGCTTCTCCTTCTCACATTCCATTGTTTGTATTCACTCTCTCACTATCAGTCAAATAAATAAATAAAATCTTTAATATATAAATAAATAAACCAGAAACACTTTTTTTTCCTTAAGTCTAAAAATTTAACTGAAAGGAGAAAATGTTCATGTTTAGCAGGGAAATATAAGCTTTAAAGCCTATTTTTAAATCACATGAAAAATTGTTGATGAAGACTAAGTTAAGCTCCATTTAACCTACACCAACAAGTATGTCAATGAAAAATATGAGATTTTAAAAAGTGCATATGTTGATGAAGATTTATCAGAGATGTTTTGGGAGCCAGTATTATTCTTGAAAATCACACAGATTAAGCTTACTTGATATATTTTCCAATATTTAACAGATTGCTATGTACATGCCAAAATTTTCACAACTTTGTCATATGACAGTTTGCAAGGCAGATGTTCCATGAATTTAGAGTATATGTATAAAAAAAAAAGAATTTTACTGTATACTCTATAAAAAGCTCACAAAAGCATGAGTTTTAAGTCTACAAAAAAGTGACAAAATTGTTTCATTGTCTTCTGTTAAGTTGATGCAATGGTTCATTAACTATACAAACTTGCTCTCTGAAGATTCTATTTCCTGGAATCAGGCAAATCTTAACATATAGCATCCTAACGTAATCAAGGTTATTCTAGTCAAATCATTCACTGTGTAATGGGAGAGAAATCCAACAATTGCCAGTTACCTATGAGGGACATAATGACCACATGTCCTGTACAGGACCATACAGCTATATGGAAAGACAAGCTACGCTTTAGCCAAGCCTGATGAAATGGAACTTCCACTCTTTCATTCATTCAACAAGTATTTACTGAGCTCTTAATACGTGCTTTGGAAATATAGGAAGAAGATAAACCTGCTCCTCAGCCTTCCATGAAGTGTGAAAGGGGGAGACAGAACATTTTAAAAAATCACACAATTATATCTGTACAATTAAGATCACAGTTATGAAAAGTAATAGAAAATGAGTCTCTTTAAAATGGCATGACTCTTTAGGAGGCACAGGTTTTTGGACTCGGATTCTGGTGTTATCATTTCCTTGCTCTGTGAATTTGGGGCTAATTTTTCAACCTTTTTTAGTCTCCTCTTCATGACCTCCATAGCAGGAATTAATTCCTACTTGTGGACATTTTCAAGGGGGACTGCCAAGTCTTTTCCATGCCTCCCATGAAAACCGAAGAGTGGAGCTAGTGGTGTCACAATGCTCTTTACAGGTATTACCTCCTTTATTATGACTGGGGTTTCAGGCACCCAAAGCTGCAGTGCTGGCCTAAGTAATGGTGACCTGGATACCACTTAGGAAAGCTCTGAACTCCAAGGAGAGTACACTGGAGACAGCTGCAGCATAGATCATCCAGTTTAAAACAGTATTTGAGGCAGGGAGAGAGAATGAAAATAATACAATTAGGAGCATTTATGGATCCTCACCTGAAGCTCAGCAGTGACTGCTGTGACCTGTGCAGCAGGTAAAAGTAGAAGTGATGCTCTATTCAAATGAGGTCAGGGAGGTTATGTGGCTATACCTGTCTCTCTTAGATGCTTCCTCTTGGAAGGCATCTGCCAGGCTGAGAGAAGCCGAAGCCACTGGGAGAGGTCATCTGTAAATTCTCAAGCAGACACTCCAACCTAGCCACCCCTCACAGAATAGAGAAGTTATTTAGAAGTAGATACTTCAGAAGCTTTTTAGTAGGATGTAATCCTACTTGTTTATTTTTGCTTTCACTGCCTATGCTTTTAGTTTCGTATCTCCCCAAAAAAATCACCATTAGGGTTTGAAAGTTTCAAGTCTCCTATTTAACTCTCTAATCCACTTCAAGTTAGTTTTTATTTATGGTATAAGGTAAGGATCCAATTTCATTCTTTTACATGTGGATATGCAGTCTTCCCAGCAACACTTAATGAAGAGACTGTCATTTCCCCACTGTGGGTTCTTTTACTTTTTTTTTTCTTTTTTGAGGACAGCTGACACACAATGTTACATTAGTGACAGGTGTACAACACAGTATTTCAATAACTCTGTCTTTTATGCTATGCTGACCACAAGTGTAGCTACCATCTGTCACCATATGTTACTATAATACCAATGACCGTATTCCATGCACTATGTCTTTAATCCTCATGACTTATTCATTCTATAAATGGAAGCTTCTGTTTCCTATTCCCCCTTACCCATTTTGCCCATATCCCTCCTCCTCTCCCCTCTGGCCACCATCACTTTGTTCTCTGTATCTGTAAGTCTCATTCAGATTTTTGTTGTTCATTCATTGTTTTGTTTTCTAGATTCCATATATGAGTAAAATAATGAAACATTTGTCTTTCTCAGTCTGATTTATTTCATTTAGCATAACGCCCACCATCTTCACCCAAGTTTTCACAAATGGCAAGGCATGAGGTCAGCAGGCTGATTTGTTATGCTGGGAAGTACTAAGGATGGAGATTGATACACTAGAGATAAATCCATAAAGAACTGAAGAGCAACAGCAGTAACTTTTGAGAAACCTTTTCAAAGCTCTGAGAAATGTGCAAATGCGCATTATTTGAAATTATGCTGATCCTCAATTTCTAAATGGCAGAAGCTAAAATAGTGTTGCCTCTATTTATACGTAGGTCCAGTAGAGTCCACCGGAAACAAGGGAGGGATGTATATGCCATGTCAGCTTTTCCCTTCTGCAAAGAAGCCTCTCTATCACCATAGTCTGTAAGGATATTGATCACCACTGCTCAGCTAACTGGGCACCAAATTTTCTCTCAGGAGGATATTATCCAAATTATCCAGAGCAAGTACATAGGATGAAAGCTAATTTCTGCCAAAAAACAATTCTTTATGTTCATACTGCACAGTTAAATTTCTTTCTGTTTACAAATATTCATTCCCAAATTTGTAATTTTGGAAAGAACAAACCAAGGATGTAATAAACTTATTTTCCCTAAATTGCATTTATATATAGCAAAACACAGAGCTATACAATTATATGATACAATTTTAAAAAGAAAATATCTTTATAAAATGATTTCTTATATTCCTTGAGTGGATTGTATCATATTTTTTTAATTGCAAAAGGCTTTTAATTTATTTCTTATTTTAGTAAAGGTACTAAAGCAGATTTATCAATTTAGATTTTAACATACATAACATACTGGCGACTTTTTGCAGGCAGGTGTATTCCTAATTACTGCCCTCTCTAGACTACCTTTCTCTTCTCCTTTTTTTTTTTCCCCTTGGGGGGAAAAATGTCACTTATTCAGATAGGAATGACTTTTCTTTTAATAGATCCTTTAGGAGTATATGAGAATACTGCCCCAAAACTCTGCATTGTTCAACTTAATAATATGTAATCAAAATATACTTGTTGTACAGAACCAGCTATAAAATATGGGAACCTAAGACAAAAGGAAAATGCAGGCCCTTGGCTCAGAAGTTAAGAATTTCGGGGCGCCTGGGTGGCTCAGTGCCTTCGGCTGAGGTCATGATCTCAGGCTGGGATCAAGCCCCCAGTCAGGCTCACTGCTCAGCAGGAAGCCTGCTTCCCCCCTCTCTCTGACTGCCTCTCTATTTGTGATCTATCTCTCTCTGTCAAATAAATAAAATCTAAAAAAAAAAAAAAGAAGAAGAAGAAGAAGTTAAGAATTTCAAGGGGTGTCTGAGTGGTTCAGTTGGTTAAGCATCTGCCTTAAGTTCAGGTCATGATCGGGAGTCCCAAGATCAAGCCTCGCATCTGGCTCCCCACTCAGCGGGGAGTCTGCTTCTCCGTCTACTTCTCCCCCTGCTCACGATCTCTCTCTCTCTCACTCTCTCTGCTTCCCCCCTTCCACTTCCTCGTTTTCCCTTGCTCATGCTCTCTCTCTCTCAAATAAATAAATAAAATATTTTACAATGTTAATAATTTCAAGATGTTGAGATAGAAGATTAAACAAATCATGGGGTGGGGCCTTAAAAGCACACAGTCTTTGACCACAGATGAAGTCAGCCCTGGCTGCAAAATATTTAAAGAATATTGCAAAAACAGAAGAGTGACCAAATGAGCAAAAGGCAAAATTCTGTTAGTGGAGAGTTCCAGTGTGAATTTTTGGGTGCCTAGTCATTTTACAGTTGAATCCCTCTTGTCAAAAAAATCTTAATTCATGAATCAAAAAAAAAAAAAAAAAAACCAAAGAACTTTACTAATTCCATCTTGAAAATCGACCAAACACTTCAGTAAGATGGGTTTCCATACCCATCTTTAGATTTACACATCTAAAGACCTGTAATGCATAAATCAGCACCCCTACTCTCAGTTGTATAAACCAAAAATGTGTCCAGACATTGTCAAATACCCTCTGCAGGGCAAAATCACCACCCAATTTCCTTTGAGAACTACCATCATAGACCTAACTCTATAAACAATGAAATGAATAGAACAATTCAGAGTTTGCACCCAGCATCCTATAGATACTATTTTCAGTTCCCTGTCACTCAGAAGTTGTATGGACTGGGGAAATTCACACAGCCTCTTTAAAGTTCAACTTCCTCCTTTGTAAAATGGAGCTTATGAGATTTACATCATAGAACTGCAGTCAAGATTGAATGGATAATGCTTGTAAAGTGCTTAGCTTAGTACCTGGCATATGTTAACAATTCAATAAATGTTATTTAAAAACTGCAATTGAAATGCAACTTAATTCAAATCGATAAAATGAGAATAAAGAATTAAGGGAACCAAAGAGACAGAGTGTGATATATTTCCAAAACTAAAGACTTTTGTTTTCCCACATTTGGATGTGAACTTTAGACTGTGATATATTATTGAATGCTTCAGAATTTCAAAATACTTACTTAGGAAGGTTTAAATAATTGTACGCTTTCTTAGCAGGTGTTTCAGCCCATCCTTATAAAGGTAAATTGAAGGGAAGACTTTATACCAATATGCTGAATTTTCCTCCATTGGAAATTTATTTGATATTCATTTATTTAATCAGAAAAGAGGAAGAGGTCACTGTGCGGGGGGAAATAAACCCAACAGAAATAAGCCTAAGATGCAGCTTATCTTTATAGATCCTAGTCCAGGTAGATGGATGTGCTTTAGTGTATCATTATATTACAAAGTAAATGATATGATAAAGGTGTAAACAGAATCCATGGGAGCAAAGGTGAAAAAAAAACTATTGTTATTAAAAGTCATAATTATTTATTCAAAGATTATTAGGTGCTGAGGTTTCTGCTGAATATTTAACATATCATCTCATTACACTATCTGAGTAGCTGAAGAAGGCAGCAAAAGTTTGCCCTGGATATTGAAGGATTCATGGGCATCCAAGAGATTTTTTAAAAATGGAGAAGAGCATTGCAGGAAAAAGAAATCATGTTTGCACATAGGGACTTGAGTAATCTTAATGAGTTTAGTGTGATTGAAGCACAGGTATTTTTTTGAGTTCATTTTTTAGAAATGAAAACCAAAAGGCACACTGCCCAAGACTATAAAAATGTCTCTTACTCCAGGCCAAAGAGTTTATTTTTAACTCTATAGACATCAGAAAGTAACAAGTGATTAACTCCCAGCATGACACACTAAAATCTGTTTGCAAGAAGATGACTGTTGTGTCATAGTGTGAACCTAAATTGAAGAGCAAGGCCATTGATAAACGATGAGATGTTAGAAGACAAGGAAGGAAAAGTTCTGGACAAATATCCATCTTCTACCCTAGGGAAATGGATAGACTATGGTAACAGTAACTGATATAAAGCATACTCATGTAAAAAAGTCATATTAGAGGGCAGGAAAATGTTAAGTTTTGGTGTTGGGGAATACATATGCTATCCAGTAGGTTGTTGGGAATAATGTTGAATCTTGGTGGCAGATTGGGAAAGAGTTAGGACTAAGACAATGATATAAAAACTTATAGAATTTATTGTAATTAAAACCATAAGGTTATAATCAAGAGAGCAGCTGACTGGTTCATAGGTTTTGATTTTCAACTTTGATTTCAAAATCTTAGCAATTATAAGTTATAAAAACATTTTCTCATTAGCCAGCCAAATCTTCAGATATAAAAATTAGAGAGTTTTCCATTGTGGATTCCTCAAAAAATTAAAAATAGAATTACCATATTATTCAATAAATCCACTACTGGATATTTATCGAAAGAGTATGAAAACACTAATTTGAAAAGATATATGCACCCTTGCATTTATTGCAGCATTATTTACAATAACCAAATTATGGAAGCAATACCAGTATTCATCTATAAATGAATGGATAAAGAAGATATGATATACACACACAATGAAACATTACTCAGCCATAAGAATGAAATTGACTTTCCAAGATGGCAGAGGAGTAGGAGACCTTAGTTTCGTCTGATCCCAGGAATTCAGCTGGACAGCTATCAACTCATTCTGAACACCTGTGAACTCAACCTGAGATCTAAGAAAAGAATTGCTGCAATTCTACAAATAGAAAAGCCACCACTTTCTGCAAAATAGGAACTATGATGAAGTAAATCGAAGGTGATATACTGGAAGATAAACCACAGGGGCAAGGATCCTCCAAAAGCCAACTACTGGAAAGTAATATAGAAACAGAGCACAAAATCAGAACTTTCAAAAGTCTGCTCCAGTGAGGGACATCCCTGCCTGAAAGGTGTTCAGGTGAAGCAGGGCCAAATCCAAGGTGGGACAGTGTGGTCCCAGGATCCCCGGGCTTATAGAAAGATGGCATCTACCTAAGTGTGGCAGAGCTCCCAGACATCAGATCAGGGAAGCCAATTGCTATCAGTGAGCCCAGGGGTGGACAATTCAGCTTGGTGGGGCCATAAACCCCAAATCGCTACAGGGTGAGCTGACCATACCTAAGCAAGGGTCCAGCAAGCAGCAGAACCATAGGGAAACCTCCTTTTCCCCCCAGAAGCTGCATGGGTGCACACCACAGGAATGTACAGGGTTTGGAGACTTGATGCGGAGTCACGTACCTGAGATAAAAATTCCTGGTCACAGGCTGGGGGAACACAGAGGGCAGAGAGAGACCAGGGAGACAGGAGTGATTGATTTTTTTCCCTGAGGGCACACTGAGGAGTGGGAGGGGCAGTGTTAGCTTTCATCTGGGGCTGGGGATCAGGAGGCTGCCATTTTCATTCTCATCCTCTAAAGCAGTGTGTAAAGCCTTCAGAGAATAAAAGTCACAAAAAGTAATCCCAAGCCTCTTACTTGGCCTGGCCCCAGAGTAAGGGTGGTGCAATTCCAAGTGGGGCAAAACACCTGAGAATCAGCACAACACGAGCCTCCCCAAGAAGACCAGCAAGAACATTCAGCTAAGACCCAGTTTACTGATCACATCGAACTGCAAAACTCCAGCACTAGGAGAAAATAGTATTTAGAATTCTTATTTTTTCTCTCATGATTCTTTAATCTTTCAGTTTTGTTCCCTCTTTCCTTTTCAACCAGTTTCTTATTTTATCAACTCTTTCTTTAAGTCTTTTTGAACTTTCATCATTATAGTTATCCTTTCATTGTATTTAATTTTATTTTTGCATATACATAAGTTTTAGTTATTTACAATTTTGGGATTTAGTTTTCTAACAAACACCAAAACATATGCAGGATCCAGTGTACCGCTGTGTTCTGTTCACCCGCCTAACTATATTCTCTCTTTTTTTTTTTAATTTTAATTTTTGTAGTTGTTTTAGGTCTATTCTTCTTCTTTTTTTTTTTTTTGCTCACCAACATTTTTTATTAGATTATAATTATTTTAGTACAATTAAAAATATTTTAATATTACTATATTGATCAGGGGTAACAATAAGCAAAAAGTTAATATTTAGATGTTATAATTGCAAGTTGCAGGCATAGAGTATTTTAATATTTGCAGTTGAGGGGGTAAGAAAATGTTGAGAAAATTTGACCTCACACAAAATGGTAAAAAAAATTATACTATTTTGACCACTTTACCCTCAGTGTCAGGGTGTCATTTATTCAACTAGATAATGATAGCAGAAGTAACTTCATTCCTTAGTCTTTGGAAAATCAGGTTAATTGACATACATGGGAACAGTTAGGTAAATCTCCAAGTTTCATTTTTTAAATGGCAGTTCTAAAAAAAATTGAAAAAATGTTTAAAAAGTGAATTTGAATCAAATATTTGTGGAAGTACTTCAGTGGAAATCCAGGCTTGGCAAAGGGGCGCTATTTTTACTAGGTATTGGGTCAGATTTTCCTCTCTCTACTTTATGTAAGATAGCAATTTAAAATCCCTTTGTGAAGGTTATCAATATTGAACTGCCAATTTATTATTTAATTTTTAAAATTTTTAAATTTTAAAATTTTAAAAAACTAAAAAAATTAGTGTTTTTTTTTTCTGCTTGATTATTTTATTTTATGTTTTGGGTCTCTTCTGATTTGTTTTTCTGAGGTCATTGTTGCCATTTTACTATTTTGTTCTCTCATTCAACTATTCTTCTCTGAACAGAATGACAAGATGGAAAAACTCACCTCAAAAAGAGAACAAGAGGCAGTACTGACAGCCAGAGACCTAGTCAGTATGGATATAAGTAAGATGTCAGAAACAGAGTTCAGAGTAACAAATAAAAAGATACCAGCTGGGTGTGAAAAAAGCATAGAATATACTAGAGAATCCTTTTCTGGAGAAATAAAAGAATTAAAATCTACCAAGTCAAAATAAAAAGGCTATTAAAGAGATGCAATCAAAAATAGAGCTCTAACTGCTAGGATAAATGAGGCAGAAGAGAGAATTAATGATACAGAAGACCAAATGATGGAGAAAAGAGAAGCTGAGAAAAAGAGATAAACAACTACTGGATCATGAGGGCAGAATTCGAAAGATAAGTGATACCATATGGCAAAATAATACTAGGATAATTAGGATCCCAGAAGGAGAGGAGAGGGAGTAGGGGGCAGAAGATATATTGGAACCTATTATAGCTTAGAACTTCCCTAATCTGGGGAAGGTACAGGCATTCAAATCCAGGAGGCACAGTGAACTCCCTCCTCAAAATCAATAAAAAAGGGTCAATACCTTGACATGTAAGAGTGAAGCTTGCAAATCTGAGACAAAGAGAAAATCCTGAAAACAGTTTGGGACAAGAGGATTATAATCTATAAGGACAGAAATATTAGACTGGCAACAGGCCTATCCACAGAGACCTGTCAGGCCAGAAAGGACTTGTATGATATATTCAGGCTGCTAAGTGAGGAAAAAATATGCAGAGAATACTTTATCCAACAAGGCTGTCATTCAAAATCAAAGGAGAGATAAAAAGCTTCCAGGGCAAACAGAAACTAAAAGAATATGTGATCATTAATACAACCCTGCAAGAAACATTAAAGGGGATCCTTTAAACAAAGAGAGAGTCCAAAAGTAACACAGACCAGAAAGGAACAGAGAAAATATACAGAAACAGTGACATTACAGGTAATACAATGACACTAAATTTATATCTTTCAATAGCTACTCTGAATATAAATGGGCTAAATGCCCCAATCAAAAGACATGGGGTATCAGACTGGATAAAAAGCAAGACCCATCAATATGCTGTCTGCAAGAGACTCATTTTAGACCCAAAAACACCTCCAGATAGAAAGTCAGAGGGTGGAAAATCATTGATCATGCTAATGGACATCAAAAAAAAAAAAAAAAAACTGGGGTAGCAATCCTTGTATCAAAGTAAATTTTAAACCAAGGACTGTAATAAGAGATGATAAAGGACACTATATCATAATTAAAGGGTCTATCCAATGGAAAGATCTAACATTTGTAAATATTTATGGCTCTAACATGGGAGCAGCCAATTACATAAACCAATTAATAACAAAATTAAAGAAATGCATTGATAATACCACTATAATACAAGGAGACCTTAACAACCCCCTCACTGTAATAGAATATCTAAGTAGAAGATCAATAAGGAAACAAGAGCTTTGAATGACACACTGGACCAGATGGACTTCACAAATATATTTAGAGCATTCCATCCTAAAGGAAAAGAATACACATTCTCCTTGAGTGTGTATGGAACATTCTCCAGAATAGATCAATACTGGGTCACATATTGGGTCTCAACTGGTACCAAAAGATTGGGATCATTCCCTTAATACTTTCAGGCCACTATGCTTTGAAATTCAAACTCAGTCACAAGAGGAAATCTGGAAAGAACTTATATACATGGAGGTCAAAGAGCATCCTATTAAAGAATGAATGGGTCAACCAGGAAATTCAAGATTTTAAAAAAATCATGGAAACAAATGAAAAATGAAAACACAGCTGTTCAAAACCTTTGGGATGTAGCAAAGGTGATCCTAAGAGGGAAGTATACAGTAAAACAAGCCTGTTTCAAGAAACAAGAAAGGTCTCATTTATATACAACCTAACCTCATACCTAAAAGAGCCAGAGAAAGAAGAGCAAATAAAGCCTAAGCTCAGCTGAAGAACAGAATTAATAAAGATTAGAGCAGAAATCAATGTAATAGAAACCAAAAGAATAGTAGAACAGATCAACAAAACTAGGGGCTCATTCTTTAAAAGAATTAATAAGATTGATAAAGCCCTAGGCAGACTTATCAAAAAGAAAAAGGAATTGATCCAAATTAGTAAAATCATGAAAGACGAGAGATCACAACCAACACTGAAGAAATATAAACAATTACAAGAATATATTATGAGCAACTCTATGCCAACAAATTAGGCATTCTGGAAGAAATGTATACACTTCTAGAAGTATATAACGCCAATACTGAAATGGCAAGAAACAGAAAAACTATACCCATAGGTATAGATTACTCATAAACAGCATACCCATAACCAGCAAGGAAACTGAAGTGGTAATCAAAAATCTCCCAAAACACAAGTCCAGGGCTGGATGACTTCCCAGGGGAATTCTACTAAGTATTTAAAAAAGAATTAAAACTTATTCTTCTGAAGCTGTTTCAAAAAATAGAAAAGGAAGGAAAACTTCCAAACTCTTTCTATGAGGCCAGTATTACCTTGGTTCCAAAATCAGACAAAGATTCCCCCAAAAAGGAGAATTACAGACCAAGATCCCTGATGAACATGGATGCAAAAATTCTGACCAAGATACTAGCCAATAGGATCCATCAGTACATCAAAAGGATTATTCACCACAACCACATGAAATTTATTCCTGGGCTAAAAGCATAGTTCAACATCCTCAAATCAATGTGATACACTACATTAATAAAAGAAAGGA
This sequence comes from Procyon lotor, assembly GCA_028646535.1. NCBI lineage: Eukaryota > Metazoa > Chordata > Mammalia > Carnivora > Procyonidae > Procyon > Procyon lotor. The sequence goes on along the minus strand of CM053603.1, from coordinate 66,195,165 downwards.
CAAGAATCATGTAATCCTCTCAATAGATGCAAAAAAGCATTTGACAAAGTACAGCATCTTTTCTTGACAAAACTCTTCTTACTGTAGGAATAGAGGGAACATAACTCAGTATCATAAAAGCCATCTACGAAAAGCCTACAGTGAATATCGTTCTCAAGGGGGAAAAATTTAGACTTTTTCCTCCTAAGGTCAGGAACACAGCAGGGATGTCCACTATCACCACTATTCAACATAGTACTTGAAGTCCTAGTCTCGCAATCAGACAACAAAAAGAAATAAAAGGCATCCAAATTGGCAAGGAAGTAGTCAAATTTTCACTCTTCCCATTTGACCTGATACTCTATGTGGAAAACTCAAAAAACTCCATCCCAATATTGCTAAAACTCCTACAGGAATTCAGCAATGTGGCAGGATATAAAATCAATGCACAGAAATCAGTTGCATTTCTATACACTAACAATGAGAAAGAAGAAAGAAAAATTAAGGAGTAGATCCCATTTACAATAACACCAAAAACCATAACATAGCTAGGAATAAACCTAACCAAAGAAGTAAAAGATCTTTACTCTGAAAAATATAGACACTCATGGAAAAAACTAAGGAAGGTACAAGATGAAATCAGAGACGGAGACAAACCATAAGATACTCTTAATTATAGGGGAAAAAACTGAGGGTTGTCGGAGGGGAGGATGTTAGGGGGATAGGGTTACTTGGTGATGGACATTAAGGAGGGTATGTAATGATCATTGGCTGTTATATAAGACTGATGAAACACTGAGCTCTACCTCTGAAACTAATAATACACTATATATTAATTAAATTTAAACCAAAAAAAAAAAAAAAAGAAAAAAAAAAGAATGAAATCTTGTAACAACACAGATAGATCAAAGAAGGTATAATGTTAAATGAAATAAGTCAAAGAGGGTTCCTGGGTGGCTCAGTTAAAGGCCTGGGTTAAAGCCTCTGCCTTCAGCTCAGGTCATGATCCCAGGGTCCTAGGATCAAGTCCCGCATCGGGCTCTCTGCTTGGCAGGGAGCCTGCTTCCCCCTCTCCCTCTCTGTCTGCCTCTCTGCCTACTTGTGATCTCTCTCCTCTCTGGAAATAAATAAATAAAATCTTTAAAAAAAAAAAAAAAAGAAAGAAAGAAGCCAAAGAAAGACCTTATGATTTCACTCATATGTAGAATTTAAGAAATGAAACAAAGAAAAAAAAGAAAAAGAAGACTTAACTACAGAGAACAAACTGATGGTTACTAGAGGGAAAGTGGTTGGGAGGATGGGTGAAATAGGGTTTGAGGATGAAGAGTACACCTATCATGATGAGCACTGAGTAATGTATGGAATTGTTGAATCACTATATTGTACACCTAAAAGTAATATAACACTCTATGTTAATTATACTGGAATTAAAAAAAAAAAGATTAGAAAGTTTGCAGCCAATATAATAATTGTAGTGGTTTTCCTCTTAATAATGCTAAGGACTATAAATGAAAATCTGCTTAAAAGTAAAACATATCATATTACCATAATATAGGGAGGCTCACCAATGACAAGATGCCAATTTTCTTATATTAAATTTTATACTTTAATGCAATTTCATTTGAAATTGCAAATGAGGTTACTTTGGGATTTTTGTCATTCATTCCAAGTTTGATCTGGAAGAATAATTAGACAATAACAATCTAGAAAATATTACATAAGCAAACATATTAGAAAATATAATTATGAAAACAGTGTAGCTCTGGCACAAGAATGACTGAACAGATTGTTAGAACAAGAGAGAAAATTCAGAAACAAGCATAAATATGAGAAGAGAAACATTTCAGATTAGTAGGAAAATTAAACATTATCCATTTGTGCTGGTTTAACTATTAGGAAATTAAAGTAAAATTAGATTTCCCCTCATCCAACATACCATATTTTTAAAAAATCCTCTCCTAAGCAAAAAAAAAAAAGTAGAGATTTTGGTTATGACTCCTAAAAACTAAATTTTTTCTGTATATTAAAGAAAATACCATAAAGAAGTTTAAAAGCACATAATTAACTGGGGGGGATTTATTTATAATATCTATAATCTAAAAAGCATCAGTAACCTTAATATATACAGTTACCTTATGATCACTTAGAGAACTCAAAGAAAGAAAAACATGGAGGGCATTGTGAGAAGGAAGGGAAGGGTGAACGGGGGGAAACCAGAGGGGGAGATGAACCATGAGAGACTGTGGACTATGAGCAACAAACTGAGGGTTTTGGAGGGGAGGGAGGTGGGGGTTGGGCGAGCCTGGTGGTGGGTATTGAGGAGGGCACGTACTGCATGGAGCACTGGGTGTAGTGCAAAACAATGAATCTTGTAACACTGAAAAAAAATAAATAAATAAAATTTAAAAAAAAAAAAGAAAGAGAAAGAGAACTCAAGAGTCTCTTGCAGAAACAAATATAAGAGCACAAATGCCTAAATAATTTATAAAAGAATAGAAAAGAGCAATATACATTTCAAAACTTTGAAATCTCACTAGCAATAATAATTGTACAAATTAAAGAAGTAATGTATAATGTGCTTATTCAACTGGCAAATGTATATTTTACATATTTAATTTTATTTTCCCACATAAACAGTGTCCCCTCCACTGACAATAGCCTTTTGAACCATTGGACAATCTCTATCAAGTGTATTAGGTCTGTGAGTTTTCTTTGACCTAGCAAGCCTCTTCTGTGCTTATACTAAGGTTATTTACTTTTCTACTTCCTCACACATTATAAAATATACATCATTCCTTAAATACACAAGTAAACTTATTTTATCATATAAGCAAAAATAAAATAAGCAAAAATAAATTTTGTAATCATCAACACCCTGAGGCAAATCAATGCTGACACTGATTCTATAATCATGTAAGATTTTGTCCCACAAAATGGAAATTATCAGACTTGTTTTTAAAACCGCTATTTTCGCTTTCCTTTTCCTTCCTATTTCTTTCATTGATGTGGGCATCAATAGATATGTATAATGTTGTATTACTTTAGGGTATATTTCATCCTGTAGATATGAAATAATTTATCTAAATACCTCATTTGACTTAGCATTTGTAGCATTTTTTTCTATTCTTAGTAATTAAGAACTTTGTAAAGTTTCATTTATTTATTTAAAAAAATTTCTTAGCAAAATTGTTTTGTCAAAGGGTTTTGGGTGCATATTGCCAATTAGTTGCCAAAATGGTGATATCACTTTACACTCCCACATGCTTATCTTCAGTATTTAAAAATACTATAACATCACACTTTAAAAAAAAAATGTTCTGATAAGAAAAGTTGATATTTCCTTATCAATTTAATGTTTATTCCCTTGAGAAGTCATAAGATTTTATATGCAGGTTTATTACTGGTTTCTACTTATTTTCCTGAGAGTTTCAATTTCATATCCTTAACCCAGGTTTTGTTTCCGTTTTTGTTTTTGTTTTTTTCCTAACTGGGATTCCTTACTGATCAGCAGGAAGGCTTCCATTATTAATAAAAGTCTTCCTAGTATATCATAACTAGTTTTTATGCTTTATCAGTTACATTTGAACTTTATTAATGGGGAAGCTTTTGATTATTGCCACATGTAATGATTAATAATCATCAAATAAGAATTTATCAATCTTTGTTTTGAGTTTCTGTTCACAGGGTCAGATTTCAGATAATAATTCCCCGACTGGACTATATACTTCTATATTTTCTTTGATTTAAAATCTATGTGTGTGTAAGTCATGAGGTAGCAATATAATATATATAATATATATAATTTATAATATTTCCTTCTTTCTATAAATGAGATGTCATTTAACCTTTATTGTTATTATTATTTGTAGTGTGGTAGTTGTCTTGATAAGTAATTAGCCTATTGTCTTTTAAGACCATATTTCTGTAACCAAAATTTTCAGTTATCTTCTTTATGTACATATTCATTCTACTAATATTTAATGACTATCTTCTATAACATCAATTCCCATCACTAATCTTGGACTTAGGTAATCAATCAAAAAGAATGCCATCTTCATGGGGTTTGCATTTCCTTAGTGAAGACAGACTTAACACAAGTAAATACCAATGGCACATTTTGTGATCTGGAAGAGTTAAAGAATGGGTTCATATGGACAAAGAATATTATTCAGGTCAAAAAAGATTTCTTTGAGAAAAAGGTATCTACGACCTGAGACATCTGTTGTTTTCCAGTCAGAAGGAAGAATAAAATTCCTGGGGAAGCAGAAACACTGATTTATTTCAAGACCACACAGAAGACTCAAGGGATTGAAATGGCATGAGCTCAGTAGGCTTCCTCCCAGTTTCCAACGGCAATTTCCAGATGACAGTCAATAGGCTTCTTAGCACCACCAAGGGAAAATTTGTGTCTATATTTTCAATCTCTTTTGACAAACTCCTTAGCTCGGCTTCTATCTGTGCTCATTTCTTCTTTCCTTTATTTTTTTTTTTTAAGATTTTTTTATTTATTTGACAGAGAGAAACACAGCGAGAGAGGGAACACAAGCAGAGGGAATGGTAGCGGGAGAAGCAGGCTTCCCGCCGAGCAAAGAGCCTGATGTGGGGCTCGATCCCAGGACCCTGGGATCATGACCTGGGCCAAAGGAAGACACTTAACGACTGAGCCACCCAGGCGCCCCTCTTCTGTCCTTTAATAGAATCTTTCAGTTCTACACTTCGAATATGAACATCTTCAATTCCTTTACATTTCTCAAATTAAAGCACCACCAGACATTACCACTCTCAGAAATGCTACAAAGGTACCAACATCTTTCAGTTATCAGAGCACACCTCTCTGTATTTTGTCCAATTGCCCAATATGTCTTAAACTTTCTTGTCCCTCAACAGGAATTGTACTGTCATTTCCCGTCTATCTCCCTGGTGATTTCTCCTCTGTCTCCTCTACTCTATGATCTTCTATTATGCTTTCGTTTGTAATGTAGTTTTTTCCTAGAATTTCAGATGCAATTCTCATCTATGTGCAGTATGTGTATTCTAGGAGGCTCATATATGTTGGAGCCAAAGAAGATAAAGAACACTTCAACCCTGCCCAGCATCTGAGCAAAAGATGTGAAGATGGAGTCCTATCAATCTCCCTTCCAAAACATCTTTTAAATCTATTTCACCCTTCTCACTCACACTGCTACTTTCTCAGTTCAGACTGTCTTCCTCTCCACTCTGGACTACTGCAGCCATTTCTCCCTCCAGTCTTCTTTTCTATAGTGCTAACTTCAAATTTCTCACTCAGTCACTCCTCTCTTCAAACTCTATGACTTACATGAAGTTGCAGAAGAAAGTCAAACTCTTCCCTAATCTGGTCTTACTCTGCTTCTCAGCCCTATTTCTCCTCCAAGTCTCATTCAGTAACTGATGCTTCATTAATACAAAGGAACCTATGAATCAACATGTAAAAATATTGGGTTCATATTTCTAAAATTTCTACAAATGTTATTTCTCTGAATAAAATATCCACACTATACATATTTTCCTCCCAAATTTCTATTCACTTTTCTAGACGATGCTAAGATATAGAATCTTCAGGGAAGGCATTCCAAATATCCCTCCAATCCCAAAAGAATAAATCACTTGTCCTTCGTGCTGTATCTGAATTTTGCACACAGTTTATATATTGCATTAATCACTATGTACATGCATGTTTATAGTCACATATCTATGTAGATTGGTCTTCTCTTCCAGTGAATCCTGTAGACTGAAACATATATCTCGTAATAGAGTAAATGAGTGGAGAATAGAATTAGTTCTTATACTGACTCTAATTCTTACCAGGTTTGAATCAGAGAACAGATTTGAAATGCTAAAGAAATATAAAATTCCCAGTGATCATATCAAGATCACATACTTCTGTACCTAGTCACTTTCTTTTGATGTTTGCAAAAGAAAAATCAGGTCAGCAAAAGCTACAAAATATTTTACATCATATTGAATCTTTTTTAATTAGTTGAGGCTATATAACACTAAGAGTAAAATAGTTATCTTCAGGTAGGAGAGGTATTAGAGAGACTCAGTGCTAAATGTTTCCTACAGAAATACAACAGGATATCAAACTGATGAGTTTGCAGTTCAGGGTGGGGAAACGTTTACTCTTTCTAACTAAAGCAGATTATTTTTAGTCTGTCTAGGAAAAACTTTGCCAAAGAAAGTTAATTAGAATAATTTGTTTTTCAAGCCTTGGGGTCTACTACTGTGAAGAAGCTATAAATGTTAGAGGTAACATTTGCTCTAAAAGGGAAGGGGCATACAAAAAAAAAATTGCCAATGCAGCCACATTTATGTAACATTCAATTAGGAAGAATAAGAGAAAAAAGAATACTGCTCAATTTTCTCAAGTCAGGATTTGTGAATATTTAAATGGAGCTTGGTTCAAAAGTAAGTTGGGAAACAAATAATTTTCTTGCTCTTTTGGAAAAGATTCACAATATACTCTGTAGAGTATCATAAAAAATATTTTGCTTTTATAACTAAATTTGTTCTTTTAAAAGAATGACCAAAAAAAAAAAAAGAGAAAGGGAAGGGGGAGGAGGGGGAGGGGGAGGGGGAGGTTGTTTCTCTGGATAGAACTCAAAATATTTCCCCACCAAAAAGGCATCTAAGAACAGACATAAACTACTTTGACTGACTGTAGAAGTTCTCCAACTTTTTTTGTCTCAAGACTCCTTTATACTCTAAAAATTATTGAAAATCTCTTGAGGTACCTGGCTGCCTCATTCAGTGGGGCATGCAACTCTTGATCTCGGGGTTGTGAGTTTAAGCTCCACATTGGATGGAGAGATTACTTAAAAATAAAATCTTTTAAAGAAATATTGAAAATCCCAAAGAGGTTTTATTTATATGAGTCATCAGAAATGAAAATGTAGAGAAAGTAAACATATATTAATTCATTTTAAAATAACAATTATAATCCCACTGCATGTTAAAATACATAACATGTTATATGGAAAATATCTATATTTACCAAAACAAAAATAAAATTAAGGAGAAGAATAGCCATTGGTTTTTTTGTTTTGTTTTGTTTTTTGTTTTTAGGAGGGGAAAGCTTTTTACTTGGGCAGCCAGGACAAGGGAAAGAGAAAACCATACATCTCTAGAAATCCCCAGTCTTCCAAATGAGGGCATCCCCATTTACCCCCAGAATCCTTTCCCACAGTGGGAAGCTGAACCCTCGGTCTCTCCGAAGCCCCGAGGCCAAGGCAGGGCTTGAGATCGGATTTTCCAACCACCCCCAGTTCCCATTGGGTTTTTCCAAAACTAGATGAGCTAGGTCAGTTACTGCGTGACCTCCCATTCACCTGTGTCTTCTAAAAGTTCTCCAGCTGGATTTCAGCAATTTAGGATAAAAAGTGCCCAGCCTCTGCAACCTTCGGGCAAGTCCTCAGGCCTCATGGGGCAGTTTGGTAAGGATCTGCATGTCCCCCCACTCCCCGATGTAACGAGAACTGTGTGCTCGAACTGGGCAGACCTTTGATTGTCCAGGGAGACCACAGTTCAGGCGTCTTCCAGGCCTTTAAATTCAAGGGATCCCTTGATTATGACTGGTTCTATGGTGAATGCCATTCCCTCCTCCATGAGTAGATCACTGTCATTTGCATGATGCCAAATTTCTGGATGTCCATGAAAGTAAGATACTATCCCATGCCCCACAAAATGCGGACAGACTTGGAAACCATTCTGATGAGTTATGTGGCTGACTGTATTTCCAATTACAGAGAAGGGAGCCCCCACTCTGCAAGCTGCAATTACTTCATCTCTACACCTCCTGGTGACCTCCACTAACTTTTTACCACATTCATCCACATTGCCCACCAAAAATGTTTCAGAGATGTCTCTGTGGTAGCCACTGTAATAGACTGTGACATCAATGTTGATAATATCTCCATCCTGAAGAGGTCAACTGTCAGGAATACCATGATATAGCACGTTGTTTACAGAGGTACAAACAGATTTTGGAAAACCTCCATAGCCTAGAGGTGAGGAATAAGCATCGTGACAGATGATTTCCTGATGGACAAGAGTATCTATCTCTAGCCAGGAGGAGGACATGTCATGCCAGCTGACAAGCTTGATAAAGCCCTTGAAGCTGATCTTCATTCTTAACGTCTATGCTGTCTCTCCAGTCGGGTACAATGCTTGTCCTCACATAGTCTGGCTTCTTCATGTGCTCAGGAAGGGGTGAGCTGAAGAAACTACAGCCAGCAAAACTATACTGTGGGAAATCTCTGTCTCCAGAAAAAGAAATTTCTTCTTTGTTGACTGCTTGACTGCTTGTGTAAGTAGACAGGATTGAGTGGTGAAGAGAAAATTCTATGACAACCTCTGCGGACAAGCAGGTGGATGCCGCTGGGCACCACCATGTTTTTGCCCAGAGAGTAGCATTGTTTTATAATTATGCCAGTCTTTTTTTTTTCTTTTGGTACTCAATCTGTTATAATGTATTGCTTTGCTTGAAGTATGCAAAGTAAAACTTGTCTCCTAAAGGCATATCGCTGGACAAGGAAGGAGAGCCTTTAAAGTCTTTTCCCAAAGAATTGTGCATATTATTCTTTGATACTAAAATAAAGCTCAACATGGATAGTTTATAAAGCTTACTTGCTATCTGGCTTCTGAAATATTATCATTAAAGTAGTATAAAGGGGCACCTGGGTGTCTCAGTGGGTTAAAGCCTCTGCCCTCCGCTCAGGGTACTGGGATTGAGCCCGGCATCAGGCTCTCTGCTTAGCGGGGGGCGTGCTTCCCCCCCTCTCTCTGCCTGTCTCTTTGTCTACTTCTGATCTCTCTCTGTCAAATAAATAAATAAAATCTTTTAAAAATAAAAAAATAAAGTAGTATAAATAGTCTATCTTATACTTTGGTAAATCTCCCATGCATGATTTTAGAATATGCATAGATCATTTAGAAAATACTGGTTTACTGAGTTACACTGTACTTCCAAATTTTGGTGCATTTCACTGTATAATGTGTGTGTGTCTGTGTGTGTGTATTTAAATATCATTTGTTAAAATTACAACTGACTTCATCAGAAAAACTATTAAGAATCAGGAAACTGTCTAACTCATGGTGGCAGATTCAAGTTTCCCAAAATTCTAATTTTCCCTTGAAAGCTTGAATTTTATCATTGGCAGAAAATACTGAGAGTTAGTTTCCTTGAAATGATAAGTTCACTTCATTCTTACAATTGCCAATGTATGAATAATCATAGTTTGTCAGTTGTTCTTTCAAGTACAATTGACATTCCATGATAAAAGCTGCTAGGTTAGCCTGCAATTTAAACAGTCACACCAGACTTTTTCTGGAGATAACTGTCATATTCCAATATGTAGAAATATTTTATACATACTTCTGGTTTTGTCACTAGAATATTAAAAAAGATGAGTGTAGTTGTTTTTTGAGATTTAGTAAAAGAAATGTTTTACTGCTTATAGGAGAATTTCTTAAATAAAACTAGAGGATTTTTTAGGACATTAAAAATATCCTGTATAACACCATAATGATGGATACATGTCCTTCATGATACATTTTTCTGAACCAATAGCATATATAACATCGAGAGTGAACAACAATGTAAATATGGACTTTGGGTAATTATGACGCATCAGGGTAGGTTCACCAGTTATAACAAATGTACCACTATGTTGGGGGATGTTGGTAATGGGGGAAGTCTATGCATGTGTGAGGGCAGGAGGTATATGGAAAATCTCTGAACCTTTCCCTCAATTTTACTATGAACCCAAAACTGCTCTAAAAATTAAATTCTTAATAATATTTTTCTGAAAAAATTGTTTGCACATAACATGAAGAACCCAATGACCACTAATATAGTTGGTCCCACTGCCTTGATTTGTACCAAGTGCCAGCATTTTTACCACTATTGCTTTGTTCACTACCAGTGGAAGCATCAACACAGTGAAAAAAGGCAAATAAGAAACATGATTTTATTATGAAAATAGTTTTTCCCTCTCATACTCTCTGAATGAGAATTATCAACCTTGTACTTTCCTACTTTTGAGGACCTCAAAACCCACACAAAAAAGAAAAAGGTTGTTGTGACATAAAAGAGTAATAAAGCGGGGCACGTGGTGGCTCAGTGGGTTGAAGCCTCTGCCTTCGGTTCAGGTCATGATCTCAGGGTTCTAGGATTGAGCCCTGCATCAGGCTAGATCTCAGGGTCCTGGAATTGAGCCCTGCATCAGGCTCTCTGCTCAGCAAGGAGCCTGCTTCCCCTCTCTCTCTGCCTGCCTCTCTGCCTACTTGTGATCTCTCTCTCTGTCAAATAAATAAATAAAATATTTTTATTAAAAAAGGGGTAATAAAGGAAAAAGAGAAATTCAATGTGTGAAAGAGATAAGCACCTAGTATGTAAAAATAATCATATAAAGGTGCAATTAATCAGATTATTTTCAATGTGCTCCACTCTAAGTAGTACGTTATCAAATACATTTTATTCAGGCTTCCTGTGCTAATAAAGACTTTAATGGAAAATTAAATTATATTCTAATTAAAAGTTGTGATTATTGTATCCAATAAATGAAAATTACATTAGAATTGATTTTGATAGGTTATAAATCATTTTGTAATCTCTTGTAGGAAGAATAAAATGAGTATAAATTGAAAGTTAGATATTTTAGGATTTCTATTTAATACTGAACAAGGTTTCATTAACAAAATGGTTATAAATCTGCTTGCTGTCAAAAAGGAAGCATTACTACTTAACATAATAAATATCATCTCATTTTATTCTATACAAAAATGCTAATTCAACTATAAATTTTTGGTTATGGCTTTAATTTTAAACATTAAATGTGATATACCTACCATCTATCAAATTCAAAATTACTGCCAGATTTTTAATTCTGAAGAAACGTTTTTACCAATTTTTCTGTGGATTTAATTTTTAGTGAAGCAATATGTTTAATAAACCTAGTTACTATGCTATTATTTCAAAATTACATTAAAACATATTTATTATGTTATCCTTCAGAAATTCAATTAGAATGGAATTTTTATATGATTTCAGTGAGGGTAATTATTTGATTAATATGCATAAGAAATAAACTGCAATTAGTTTAAACAACAGTCTTTTTCTCAGAAATATCTATTTAATTATTTCTATATCTCTCTCTCTACCTACCTACCTGTATACTATTACCCACCATTTTCTGCACTTCCATAACCCTCTAACAGCAAATGGGTAAGAACGGAACTTGGACATATTTAAGTAGTTGGAGATGAGAGAGAGAACTGGCTAGAGAGCCTGCCACATCATAAAGATGAGGTAGAAACTGGCACAGTATAAAATTAGTAAAACAATTTAGGACATGGATTTATGATACAAAGTCATATGCAAACACACTGGATGAAATTTGGTTTGATAAGATCTGGTTAAATTCGCTCAGTAAGGCCCATGCAGTGAGCATTCAAAATATTTTCAGAGGAACAGACAATGAGGTACAAGGCATTCCAGGAGCTGATACTGTTAAAAATAAGACTAATAATGGAGTCAATGAATGTGTTAGATTTGCCCCTCCAGAAACTTTCACCATTCCTCACTCTTTTCTATGCCTAGGAACCTGAATTTTATGGTCTGCTCCAAGGGGCCTCTTTCTTTCTGAACGGACTGAGCAAATGTGTGTGGAGGGACGGGTGTCAAGGAGACTTGAGGGTAGGGAAAGTGCGGCTGAAATATTCAATTGCCCCTGCCACATTCCTTCAATTTGTTGTGTTCATCTACCAAAAGCTATAGTATATGTCTGTGGTCATCTTCCAACAGGGTTCTCTCTAAGTTTCTGAAACTCATCCCTCCAGTTCCCTATCAAGTCTAAGGGTGGCAATATCCTTCTAGCCTTGTGGTGCATCCCATCCCCTGTTGATTTATTTCAACCTTGCTCTTTTCATTAAACTCTCCACCGTTACCCTATTTGAGTGTGTCACATACACAAACTGAAGAATAGATTGATCCCTTATTTTACTTTAAAAAATTCCAGTAGATTGTCTTATAAATTATTTAAAAATAATATTCTGAACTCATTCAAGTTGGCAATGTAGAAAGATCCTGAACACATTTCCTCCAACAGAGTCTACAATTACAGATGGAAAAGTTTTCTTAAAATAACCTAAAGGCTGGTCACGTGACAGCCATACATCGGATAAACAGAAAACAATGTCAAAGCAGGTAGAAGCTTGGATATATTCTCACCATATACCCCACATCAAATGCAATGACCCATGACCTAGAGGGAACTCAAAACCTGGAGCTTCCCTCTGGGAAGTGAGAGGTTCAAACCCAACATGAGAAATCCCAACTTTTAAGACATACACTTGAGAGATGACCATCTAAAACGTCTAATTTTGAAAACCAAAGAGACTCACTTCCCAAGACCCACAAGACTCTACAAATCTGAGAAACTGTTCTTAAAGTGCTCATGCATTTAGCATGTGTTATATGGTGTTATTCAGAAGTGCTTAATCACCATAATGTACACCTGTAACTAATATAACCCTGAATGTTAACTAATTGGAATTAAAATAAAAACTTAAAAAGTGTTTCAACTCTCCTCCCCTCCAAAAAAGGTCTCACACACTTAAACTCACCTACCCCAGGGCCCATCCCAGAGACAGGTGATCACACCCAGATTTAAAGTGAATAAGACTGTCCTGCTTACATTAAAGCATCAGTATGAAGAAAGGCATGTAATTTAACAATCATACCTAAGACTTTGCTAGAACACTCCAGGGACAGACTGGTGGGTGCCATCTTTTCATGCTTCATTAGCTGTACTCCAGAGTACCAGTGTCACCTAGAAGGGAGCTTTTGCATCAATCTGGTGCCCCAATTTTTACAGCTGCCACCTGGGATATACTACTTATCACCTGTATCTGGTGGTCAGCAGGTTTAATCTTGCAAGGACTATATATATTTGCATACATTTATTTTTTAATATACTTGCATACTTTTAAAAGCTATTGCTTGAGTATATGGCTTTCAGTCAGCCTGAAGGTAGGAGCTGAGATCCTCCCTGTTGGGATAATGACAAGTCTTGGCACATCCCCATCTACTTAGAACTCTTAAAAACAGAATAGGATGCTTGGACGAAGCACAAAACTTTGAGAGACAACCGAGAGTGTAGGAAGGTTTGAACAACAAGTTTCACCTCCTACACAAGGCTACTACTTCAAGACTAGAGAGACTAGAGGTGGTTTCATCTACTGTATAGAAACTAGCACAGAACATCAGGTAAAATGAAGAAACAAGGAGGATGTCCCCAATGGAAAAAAAAAATAAAACTTCAAGAAAAAACTAATAAAATTTAGATAAATAATTTACCTTATAAAATTTCAAAGTAGGGGTGCCTGGGTGGCTCAGTGGGTTAAAGCCTCTGCCTTTGGCTCAGGTCACGGTCCTGGGATAGAACCCCACATTGGGTTCTCTGCTCAGCAGGGAGCCTGCTTCCCCCCTCTCCTGCCAGTCTCTCTGCCTACTTGTGATCTCTCTCTGTCAAATAAATAAATAAAACCTTAAAAAAAAAAAAAGTTCAAAGTAATGGTCATAAAGGTGCTCACCAAACTGGGGAGAAGAATAGAGGAACAAAATGAGATGGAACATGTAGGAAAGCACCAAATATAAGCCATGGAGTGGCTTACATTTACATTCTTACATGGAGTGTAAGAATACAATAAATGAACTGAAAAATGCACTAGAGGGATTCAAAAACAGACCAGGTGAAGCAGAACATAAGATCAATCAACTCAAAGACAAGGCAGTAGAACTCACCAAATCAGAGCAGCAAAAAGAAAAAAAAATGAAAATAGGATAGTTTAAAAAACTATGGACAATATCAGAAAGACTAACATTTGCATCATAGAGCTTTGTATCAGAAGAGAGAGAGAATGGGGTAGAAATTTTATTTGAGTAAATAATAATGGAAAACTTCCCTACCCTGGAAAAGGAAATTGATATTCAGATCCAAGAAGCAAAGAGAGTTCCAAATAAGTGGAACCCAAAAAGACCCACACCAAGACACATTATAATTAAAATATCAAATTTAAGGACAAAGAGAGAAGCTTAAAAGCATCAAGAGAAAAAGCAACTTGTTACATATAGAGAAACCACCATAAGACTAACAGCAGGTTTTTCAGCATAAATATGCAGGGCAGACAGGAGTGATAAGATATAGTCAAAGTGCTGAACAAAAAACACTTACAACCAAAAATATGCTACCCAGCAAAATTATCATTCAGAAGTGAAGAAAAGATAAATTTTCTAAACAAGCTAAAACTAAAGGAGTTCTTCACAACTAAATTGGCCTTACAGGAAAGAAAGGTGCTAATTAGTTATAAGAATACATATGAAATAATATATCTGACTTCGAAGTTAAATATGTAGTAAAGGTAGTGGATTAATCACTTATAAAGCTAGAATAAAGGTTAAAAGACAAAAGTAGTACAAATATGACTACAATAATCAGTGAAGGGATGCACAAGATAAAAGATGTAAATATAATATCAAAAACAAAACATGGCAGGAAAGAAATAATGTTGAGTTTTATGATGAGATCAAACTTAAGATGTTACCAACTTAAAATAGACTGTTATAGAGATGTTGTTATATGTAAGCCTCATGGCACTTGCAGAGCAATAACCTATAGCAAATACACAAAAGAAAAAGAGAAAGGAAAGTAAACACACCATTAAAGAAAGTCATCACCACAAAAGAAAAAAGCAAGAGAAGAAAGGAACAGAGAGGAACTACAAAAACAGCAAGAAAACACTAACAAAATGGCAAAAAGCACATACCTATCAATAATTACTTTAAATCAAGTGCTCCAATCAAAATATGTAAGGTAGCTGAATGAACATAAAATAAGACTCATCCATGTGCTGCCTACAAAAGACTCACTTTAAATGCAAGGACGCACACAAATGAAAGTAAAAAGATGGAAAAAGATATTTTATGCAAGTGGAAACTACTTTTATTAATTAACTACTACTAATACTGCAGACACTAACTATGAGGGGGGCATCTATAAAAATCTTCCAAGGAATGCAAGAGTGATGAATACATAAGAAAAAAGACCAGGAACCCAAAACAGTCTTTGGAGGAAGTTGATCAGATTATGTTATGATAAATCCAAACATTCAGATAAATTTTTCCATAATTTCATATTTCATTTTAATAATAATAGAGATAAATAAATATGCATACCTTAGAAACATAAATTTTCAGTTTGGACTTGCATTTACTTTTTATTTGTTGCAAAGTATAACAGAAAATGCTTTCTGTTTTTGAGTTTTAACATAAGAACATCAGAAAATCGCTGGCAGCTTTAATTAAGGGTACTCCTTCAGAGTCTCAATTTAGAGTCTGAATTTTTGTGTGCAAATTTTGGCATACCCAAAATTTCTGAGCTTTCATTTCCTCATTTCAAAGGGGAAAAAAAGGTTGTACCAACTACCTAGGTCTTGAGATGACAGAAAAAAAAAAGATAATTGAGGTAAAAGTAATTCCTTATACTCAACAGCCCCACAAACTGCCATTTCATACTTAAAATATGTAAATTGAAGCTCTTAACCACCCCCAGCCTGTTCCTCCAGTCTTGTCCATCTCAGAAAATGGCAGAAATAGTCACCTAGGTTCACATGCCTACAGATCAGCAAAAGGCCTTTTTTTTCCCACCTACATCTATATACAATCCATCAACAGACACAGCCAGCCTTTCCTTCAAAAGACATCTCTTACTACAATGGCATCTCAACACTTTCAGTGTCATCACCTACCTCCATCTTTTCTCACTTATCCTCCTGCAGCAAACTCCTAATGGATCTCCTTGATCCCATTTTTGTTCCCTTACACCTGTCAATTCTGTCCAGAATAGTCAGATTGTCCCTTCCTGATTAAAAATCCAATTGCATTACTGCACAGCTCAATGCTTTCCAATGACTTCTCATCATACCCAAGACCATCAGTCTGACCCAGTTGTTCTTCCCTCAGTTCTAACCATGTAGGTCATCTTGCTACTTCTCTATCACAACAAGCTTGTTCCCACTTAGGAACTTTCTGCTTCTTTCTTTCTGCAATAATTCTGTCCAAGGTCCTCACAAAACTCTCAACTTCCCTTCCTTTCTGTCTCTGCTCAAAACTATCTTCTCAAAAAGACTTTGACTACTCTCTCTAAAATGGTGTTCTACTTCCTTACTATTTTTTTTCTTTAAATTCACTGTGTGTTTCATGAGTTGGCATTATATTGTTTAATTTTTTATATTTTCCTTCTACAAATTGTGAGCTCCATAAGGGCAAAAGCTTTATCAGCCTTTATTACAGTGATATTCCCAATGACTTGAATAGCTCTCACACCAAGTAGATTGCTCAATAATTTATAAATGAGTGGAAGAATGAATAAATGAGTGAAACATACTCTGGTTACATGGAAGCATATTTCATTCTCAATTGAAGAAATCTTGACCTGAGAGGATATTTAGCAATGTTTAGACACATTTTTTGTTGTTGCAACTGGGAGAGAGATTCTAAACCTCCTATAATGCACAGGGCTGTCCCCACAGCAAAAAATTATCTAACGTAAAAGTCAATAGTGTTGACAATGAGAAACTCTAATCAAAAAGATTAAAGAGGGCTCCTGGGTGGCTCAGTCATTGAGCGTCCGCCTTCGGCCCAGGTCAGATCCCAGGGGCCTGGGATCTAGCCCCGCATCGGGATCTCTGTTCTGCAGGAAGCCTGCTTCTCCCGCTACCATTCCCTCTGCTTGTGTTCCCTCTCTTGCTGTGTTTCTGTCAAATAAATAAAATCTTTAAAAAAAAAAGATTAAAGAATGTAAATATATGTAGCATATTTCATAGTTATCAGCAAGGTGAGTATAAAAATATAGAACCCAGAAGGGCATGAAATAGAGTAAAGAGGGTAGAAAAAACAAAAGAGAGACTTGAAGACAGAGAAGACTGGAGGAAATCTGACTGATCAAAATCCAAATTACATTTAAAGTAACTTTGGGTTACATCTCAAAAGAAATGTAAGAAGTGTAGTGCAAGCAGCAGAGCAAAAGTGTTCATCAGTTAACCCAGAACAGAAGTGAACCAACAACTACTATAGAGGAAACAGTGTGCTTCTCCTTGGAAAAGGATTGGAAAAGAGGTTTGGCAGGGACACAGGCAAAAGGGATGGTTGCAGGGTAGGACACCAATCCCACTAGGAAAAGTAAGTGCTTACTATGACACAAGACATGGGTCGGTGACAGAAGTGTGTCCATATGGTAAGGACTAGGGATCATCTGAACTCAGTAAGGCATAAATCCAATAAGAATTCTGAGACAACCAGGGTCAGAGCAGAATGACTAATGAGATGACATGAGGGGGAAGAAGATCCTGTATGTTCCTTAGAAAGACCTTCTGGATCTTCTTCTTCCCACAGTTTAAATTGGGTTTTCTGCTTGATTTCTTCTTATCACCATGTGTAACATGTTCCAAAAATGTTTGCTTGATTAATGTGGGTCTCCCCACCACATTCTAAAATCTACTAGAGGAAGAGCCCTATCTGTGTAGTGTTTGGTACACAGGGTCTGCTTAATAAACATGTGCTGAATGACTTAATTAATAAAGGTATACACAGCAAAGAACTGCACTGTAATAAAAAAAAAAAAGTTTCATGATCCAAACTGGATGCTGGGGTCTCGAAAATTCCATTCTTCATCCCTGTATCTGAAAAAAGGATTCAAATAATTGCATTAAACCCCTTCAAGCCAAGGAGATTCCAAGCCAGGTTCTATAGTAGCCTCAGGATTTCCTTGTTGTCGGCTCCAAAATCCTCAGATAATGGACAATGTTTTTCTTTCAATGTATATTTTGTTAAACAAATCTGTGTGCCATGATTGCAACTAGGTGCTTAGGATAAAATTATGAGCAAAAGAGACCCAGCCCCAATTCTTGTAGAGTTGACAAACAAGTGAAAGAATCAAGCATTAACAAATGTAATTTCAAATTGTGGTAGGCATCAAGGAAAGATAAACAAAAACTAGAGCCAAACAGAGAATTACAGGGTGATGTACTCAGATAATATAATTAGCAAAGACCTCTTTGAGGAGGTGTGTTTAAGCTAAGAATATTATATAATTTAAAAAGGAAAAAAAGTGGTGAAATTATTTTTTAAATGAACAAAAACACTTAAGCTTTCATCATGAAATTATAAAATCTTTTTGTGAAACATTATATGCAAAGTAGGTTAAATGAACCCTTTTGTATCTGAATAATAAACATTTATAGAGTAGAAACATTTAAAACTCTCCAGGCCTTTTAAGGTCTCCACATATCAGAGGAACAAAGTTGATTACTTAGAGACGAAAGCAAATCGAACTCAATTGACCTTGTCGCCATCAACCTAACACACACTATCAAATCAATTTTTGTCACGGAAGGATTATGACACAGGCTTGTGAGTCAGCAGTCTAAACTTACTGAGTGATAGCATTATGGACATGAAAGGAAGGAGCAATCAAAAGGACTGGCTTGAATATCAACATCCTTCTGCCTTTTTTGAGAAGGGACAGTTAGGACAGGTAAGCAATAGGCAACGGAATTTTTTTTATTCTGACTGCAAAAGTATTATTTCTACAATTTTATATATATTTATATTTCATGTCCCAAAGCAGCACTTTCCTTGGCCACTGCTTTCCACTTTATCATTGTTTGATAAGGCTGCTCAAATATTATCAGAGATTCCGTTCCTGAGTATTTGGTGATGCACAGATAACCCAAGTAGAGTGAGGTTCTCTTTTCTGGGAAAAGCAATGTCATCCATCATTATCATTCCATTCACGTAACTTAAGCAAAACAAACAAACTTTCTTACCAAGGATATGAAATGACAATAAATAGAGTGCTCAAAGCTTTGACACAGTATTCTAAATATCCACAGCTTACATGCATTATTTAAAGCAAAACACAAATAAACTAGGCTACTCTGTTCTGAATTTTAATTAGTAGACCATAAAGAAGTCCATTTACTCATTCAAATAAGTAAATGAACCAATCTAAGTCATGGCTGCCTTCAGAAAAAAATCCCAAAAAGACAGTTGAACTTGGGGGTGCCCAAGTGGCTCAGATGGTTAAGTGTCTGCCTTCAGCTCAGGTCATGATCCCAGGACCCTGGGATCCAGCTCCTTGTCAGGCTCCCTGTAGGGAGCCTGCTTCTCCCTCTCCTTCTGCTCTTCCCTCCACTGGTGCTTGCTATCTCTCTTTCTTTTACTTACTCTCTCTCTTTCTCTCTCTCTCCCTCGATTAAATAAATAAAATCTTTAAAAAGAAAAAAAAAGACATTTGAATTTGTGTCAAATGTCCACGGGAAAAATCATTTGAGAAGTAGCTATTATGTGTTGAAATTAACTAAATAATTAAGCTTCAAAGGAGTAACAGAGTCTAAACCACTCCAAGTAAAATTTACATGTATGGGGGCGCCTGGGTGGCTCAGTGAGTTAAAGCCTCTGCCTTTGGCTCAGGTCATGATCTTAGGGTCCTGGGATAGAGCCCCACACCAGGCTCTCTGTTTGGCAGGGAGACTGCTTCCCCCTCTCTCCCTGTCTGCCTCTCTGCCTACTTGGGATCTCTCTCTCTCTATCAAATAAATAAATAAAATCTTTAAAAAAAATTTACATGTATGGAAATCCATACATTTCTGTATCATAACCTAAAGAATCAATCTCTTAATTTCTAATTCTAACCAAATTGCTTTTTATTATATTTTACCAAAGAACATGATTTTTAAAACTGCATATTTACATAGTCATTTTTAAGAAACAGAATATAAAGAATAATTTGCATGTGGAAAATTATAATTCTTTCTTGTCTTGAAAAGGTTTGAATTTTCTACTTTCAAAAATTGTAGTTTCAGTGAAAACAGGTGAAGAGTGAAATCAACATTTCTTAGTAAGAAATGCAAATTCACAACCCCAGATGAACAATAAGGGAAAGATAAAGGAAAAAAATCCTTTCAACTTTATTAAAACATCATAATTTTTATTTTAATTATGCTTTCCTTTACTTTGTCATGTAAAATGATTTTGTGCAAATGATTGCTTTCGTTAAGTGCACTCCCAAATTGGCACGATGCATATACAATCAAATGCTTTATTTTGATTTTACCTATTAAATTATTAAAAACAAATTAAGCTCTAAGTAATTCAAGTACTAAAAAAAATAGTCAAAGCAAACTTTTCATATTTTATGTGAAACAAAAGGCAATAAAAAGCTTTGATGGCAGAAGATAACTACTGACCACATTCTCACTTAAAGTGAAAAAATAAAAATAAATCTGTTTTAATATGTTTTTCAAGCCTCGGCATTCCAGTAACTGAAATAAAACAAATATTCTTTCTCCTCTTTTTAATGACAGTGTAAATATGCACTACATAAGAAATTATTTTAATTTTTTATTAAGATTTTATTTATCTTAGAGCATGAGAGGGGGGAGAGGCAAAGGGAGAGAGAGTGAGAATCTCAAGCAGACTCCTTTCTGAGCATGGAGTCTGACTTGAGGCTCAAACCCATGACCCTGAGACCATGACCTGAGCAGAAATCAAGAGCCCACCGCTTAACCAACTGAGCCACTGAGGCTCCCCTACATGAAAAAATAATATATAATGTTATTCTGCAGTTTCAGGTGGTGCAAAATAATTGCTAACAAAAAAGCACAATTGAGCTTGGAGACATGAGACAACATGTACCTTTTACAACAGTAAAAGGAAATGGTAACTGTATGAAACCTAGTTTCCCAAAACCAGGGTCACTGATGCCGTCCACAGAGGCACTCAGCAAGGGCATAAAGCAGCCATCTCTTTGAAAGAAAGAATTACTTATTCTCCAATTCTTATTGAGACTATTTCAAAATTATATGCCTGAAATAAATGTACTTTCTTTATTTTCTTCCATTAAATTTTGTTCTAAATGTTATATTCAGTGTAGAAAGCATTACTGCTCAAATTGTTGTCATGTAATACGTAAGGTATGAATTGATTTCATACTTACATTAGAAAAGGGGCTGGCAAATTTTTTACTGAAGAGACAGATAATAAATACTTTAGGCTTTCAGGCAGAAGGTCGCTGCCACAACAACTCACTCCATGTCATTTTAGCACAAAAGCAGTCATAGGCAAAATGTAAATAAATGGGCATGGCTGCATTCCAATAAAATTTTATTTACAAAAATAAATTTGGCATGGGACATAAGTTGTAGACCTCTGGTACAGGAGAGAATGGGAACATAAAAAACATATTATTTTCATCTATCCAAAAGGTACTGAGGGGCATTTTATGTTATAGGTGACAACGTGCTTCAAAGTGAACCTTACGAGGTTAGGACTCTGGAACCGGATCAGTTCCCTATGAATCCAAGCTCTTCTGCTTGCTAGCTTTCTGGCCTGTGCAGTTACTTAATTCTGTCTTTTCTCCTTCCTTATCTGGAAAATGTGGGCTGGAGGGGAATGTGGTTGTTGTCGGTGTTATGTGAATTAGGGTGGTGAAGAACTAACATAAGAACTAACAGAAACATCCCTGGTGGTAAAGGATTACAGAAGCCCTGAGAACTGAGTAGTAATATTTATTATCATAAAAGTTCATTTCTGGGGCACCTGGGTGGCTCAGTGGGTTAAGCCTCTGCCTTCGGCTCAGGTCAGGATCTCAGGGTCCTGGGATAGAGTCCCACATTGTGCTCTCTGCTCAGTGGGGAGCCTGCCTCCTCCACCCCTCTCTGCCTGCTTGTGATCTCTCTCTCTCTCTCTCTCTCTGTCAAATCAATCAATCTATCTATCTTAAAAAAAAAAAGTTCATTTCCATACACCGTAGCCTGTCAAGAAAAAAAGGGCACATTCGTATTTTCTGGCATTTCCTTGCAATCAGAAAATAATAAACAAGTATGCATGCAGAGCCAGTATATGCATAAGAGATCTATATGCGTTAAATCATTCGAAGTCCCCAAGGGCCATGCCTGAGGCTTATTTATCCTGTATCTCCGGCACTAAGCTACTATCTAACACAGAGTTGGGAAATGTGAAATGAATGAGGGACGAAGTGCCTGAATGAATCTATAAACATAAGAACTAACAGAGACATCCCTGGTAGTGAAGGATTACAGAAGCCCTCGAGAGTTAACTAAAGGCAGGAGGCAAGATTACACAGGGAGGTGCTAACATCAGATATTTCTTAGAAATTCGAGCACTTAGGGGTGTCTTGAGAACAAGCTCAAATCTGTACCTTGTAAGGAATTTAATGTCAGGGCTCAGATACAGCCAAGGAAGTTCAGACTCCATCTGATGACTTCAGAATGCCTTTCTGGAGGGCATGGAAAGTCAGGAACACTTTTGAGTGATGAGGAGAGAGCGCTGGGCATTAGAGATATAAAAGGTATTTCAAGAAAAGACATAGATTGCAAGGTGAACTCGAATTAAATGACAATGTGGGGAAAAGGATTTTTCCAGCTTCTTCAAAGTCTCCAAAGAAAATACAATTGAACTTTTTTTTTTTTTTTGGTAGGTGCAGAACTGTCAATATAACCTCCAAACACAATGCCATAAGATCATCTTTTCACATTCTTTAATCCTGTTTCTGGTCTAAATATCAGTGCTAACCCCAAACACTAATGAACCTGAAGTGGCAAATCTTGGCTTGCTCTCACTTGCATCACTTTCTTCTTATCCTGTGCTGACAAGACAACCAAAGTTCTATCAGTGCTCTTTCATAGTCTACAGGGGCACTTCTCAGAATGAAACAGATGTGGGGTGCATCTAGGTACCTGGTCAAGGGCAGATTCTGGCTACTAGGGTCTGGGGTGGAGTCTGAGAAACTGTCTCTACCAAGCTGTTGATCCGTGAGCTCCCCAATTTAGAGAAGCGAAGTTATATGGAACATTTAGTTCTTATTTTGTGCTTCACCTGCTGTACACTCTTCCCTGGAGAAGGGTCCTCTCTTGGTCACAGCTCAAAAGGAAACATTAATGTCACTTATTCTTTCTACTTTCACTTTGTGAACATATCCTCAATGTCCTGCAAATGCCTAAATGATTTTTACAGTAAGGGATTTTAGGATAGTACCTTTGAGTTTTAAAAAGTTGAAGCTATCCAACAGGCTTTCAAATACAGTTTTTGAGTCTCATTTTGATATTGAGAAGACTATCTGTTTCATTCCTCTTCAACTAAAATCTACAACACATTTTTTCTTGATTTTTCTTTCTTTTAACACACTTGAAAATGTTTATGTAAACGTATTCTCTGTTGGGTACACTTACATTTAAATTAAAAAAGCAATGCCTAGTTCACATTTTAGATTATATAGAAATATATATATATATTTCTCTCTACATATATTTATATATATACATATATCTACATATATATATTTCTACATATATTTCTCTATAAAGAAAGAGTGATAGCATAATGTATCTGCCCAAGTATAATAAAATTTAAATGTTCTGTTGTTATAGTGAGAAAGCATATAGAAAATATAAATCTACACATGAAACCCTGGGTTATTACTATGATATTTGTGGTAATAATCTATATTGTTTGTGGTATTTTTTCACTATGAAGTAGTACAATCATGTGTTCTATCTCTTGAATAAGGTTTGAATCTTACCCAAAATGTAATTACTTTAAATGGATGCACCTTTAATAAATATATTGAATTTTCTTATATAATCTTTGTTTTCTCTCTTAGCCTGAAAAGCTCTGTAAAATTCTGAAGAACCCATATCTCTCTCTCTCACATGCACACACACACACACACCCCTTATTGTGTTAACCTTGGACCGTTTCTCATTAATTTCCAAGTGTGACCTTTGTTGATTCTGTCTCAGGACAGTTTCCATTTTCAGTATTACCTATGTATCACTCTTTGATGTCTTTACCCAACGACGCCCCCAGATGCCCCATCCCTACAAACTTTTTCTCTGGGACATTCTTTCCTTTGAGCCAGAGACTCTGCCATCTATCTATTCAGTCATCTGTTCATTCATTGTTTCATATCCACTGTTATTAAATGTTCGAAAAGCACTTGGTAATACATTGGACACTGTCTTTTGCATAATGACAGTCAGAAGACAGCAATAACAGTTTTCCTGCACTGGAAAGAAAAGAAGAAGAGGAGGAAAGAGAAAAATAAACGAGGTATAAGAAAAAAGAACACTGGGGAAAATGAATTTGGGTTCATTTACCACACGATCTTTCTATACAGCCTTTTTTTATTCTAAAACCTTTTTCTTTTGCAAACATTTTTCTTCAAACTTTCAAGGACTTGCTCAAATAATTTGAGCATAAACACAAGAAAACTGAACCTGATTGTACAGAGAAAAAGAAAGTACCCTTGGAATAAAAAAGAGATGTCTTACCAGGGCTTACAAACCCTCACTTCATCTGACTCCAGGCTACGTTTCCAAATTCACTACAACTTTCTCCCCATGGCCTTGAGTTGACTAACCCCAGCTATGTCCCAGGTTTGTGTTTCCTGAAATATATCAATTTCATTCTCACCTCAAAATTGTATACTTATCCTTCTGGCCTAAAGGACTTTTTCTCCAGACCTTCCTGGTTGCCTCCTTCTCATCATTTAAACTGTTCTTAAATAATTTGTTTATAAGAGGCCTCCCTAACTTCCCTAACCCTATATATCAAACCACCAGTCAGCTCGATTATTTTACCCTACTTTAAATCTTCTTAGCACTTTTCAATAGCTGGAATTATCTTCTTTTTCATCTTATAATTTACCAGCTTTCTTTTCCCCTGGGAATATAAACTCCTTGAGAGTTGAATATCTGCCTTAAAGCTTTATTCTATACCCTTGACACCTAAGATAGTACCCAGAATACACTTAAGTAAATATTTACTGACTGACCACAACTTAATAATTAAATCTCCTCTACTCTCCCCTGCAGAAGCATGTTCTTTGGGCGCATGGGGAGCAGTGACCCATAATTTCTTACTGAGGGAAGCAGCCTTGTAAAACCTGTGGTTGTGTTTAGGTCAGGATATTCTGAGGACATGATCTATCATTGTGTCATCACCATGACCCTCTATTCACAAAACTGTTTTTTCGATTTCCTTTTGAGATAATTCTCAAAAAAATTTATTCTACTGAGGATCTGATATATTTCTTGTTAAGGACCAAATAATTGCAGGAGGCATGTGGGTTTCTCAATTGGTTAAGCCTCTGCCTTCACCTCAGGTCATGATCCCAGAGTCCTGGGATTGAGCCCCATGTTGGGCTCTCTGCTTAACAGCTAGCCTGCTTCTCTCCCTCCCTCTGCTGTTCTCCCTGCTTGTGCTCTCTCTCTCAGCCCCTCTCTTCAATCAATCAATCAATGAAAAAAAATTTTTTTTTAGATTTTATTTATTTATTTGACAGGGAGAGAGATCACAAGCAGGCAGAGAGGCAGGCAGAGAGAGAGGGGAAAGCAGGCTCCCTGCTGAGCAGAGAGCCCGATTCAGAGCTTGATCCCAGGACCCTGGGATCGTGATCTGAGCCGAAAGCAGAGGCTTAACCTATGAGCCACCCAAGCATCCCATAAATAAAATATTTAAAAAAAAACAATTGCATTTCTTAAGTGGCTTTGTCACCAGTAAATTCAACTATCGTATCTAAGATATGTCTTAAATATCTGTGTCTTTTCTAATATATATTACGTACTATGTGCCAAAATATATTCTAAATGTTCATGTAGCTTCTCATTTAATCTTTTACATGTGGGTCACCTCCAGGGCCAACTAGCAGGAACTCTGAGGGAAAACAGAGGACCAAATTAATGACCACTATTTTCACTTACACTACTATTGCTGACTTACTGATATATGGCATATAGTTATGTTATGACTAGGGCCATTATTTAACTCACAAATGAAAAAAGTCAGGGAAAGAGATAAGGTAAAAAGAGAAAGCAAGTAAAAGAAGAAAATTTTCCTGAAGTAATAAAGTAATAAGGTCTAAAAGGTAAACAAGAATCTTCATAAAATTATTTGATGGTAAAATGGAATTCGCTACAAGTGTCTTATAGGCAAATTTGTGATTGGTCTTATTCACAAACAACTCTGTGTGTGTGTGTGTGTGTGTGTGTGTGTGTGTGTGTGTGTGTGTTATTCAATAAATATTAGTTAAATGAATAAATGAACAGAAGTCATTAATTTTGTAGGAAATTATACCCTATCATTTTACCGTATAGCAGTGGTTCTCAACCGGGGGTGATTTTAAGTATTCTCAACTAGGACATGTGGCAAAGCCTAGAGACATTTCTGGTTGCCACAACTGAGGGAGTGTTACTAGCATCTAGTATGTAAAAGCTGGAGAAGCTACTAAATATTCTGTAATGCACAGAACAGCACCTCACAACAAAAAATTATCTGGCCCCAAATGTCAAAAATACTGACACTGAGAATATGCACCCTAGAGAGAGAACCGATAAACAATAATTTTCAAAACAGGATAAAATCATGATTACCAAAGAGATTCAAAAGAGAAAGAGAGATACAAAATTTGTATATCTTAAAGAATTTATATCAACCAGGAGAGAACCTAGCAGATATCATAAGTGATTTAAAAGAGATTCCAAAAAGTGCATTTCTAGATCAGGAAGGTAAAATCTATGCACAAATGGAGGTAAAACTATCTTTTCCATAGGATAGGGAGGGAATTCAATTCAATCTCTATTGGACCCATGGAGATTTTTCTACAATATGCATAACTGTAGAATAATCCCCGCTGATTCAGAATCAGGTAAGATAGAAGGGTGTGCTATGGACAATGGATAGTTTTCCATGGAAGTTCATACTTTTTTTTCCTTTCCCTATAGAAAAGAGAGATAGAAACACTGGTCACTATCAAATGCTGCCATTGGCCAAGTACATTCCGGCAGCCTTGCAGTGATATCGACCAAGAGAAAGAGTTTAGTCAGACTATGAGAAATATTTTTCTTTACTTAATATTTCGAATTGATTCTAATTTAAGTATCTCCTCAAATTAATCCTCTTCTCCTAGAAGATGCACATCTAAAATCAATTTTTTAAAAATCTTAAGCTCCATCAGAATAGAGAACATGGGGAAAAGAAAAAAATATATGTTACTGCATTGACTTTGTCTGACTAAATTTTAAAACTAGAATCAAATGTTTTGTCTTTTTAAATGGACTTTATGGAAGAAGATATCATTTTTCATTATAGCATGACCATGAGAACACTATAATATCTCATAATAATCTATATGGAGGACAAATTAATGATTCATAGAAAACCATAGACCTGGAAAAAATGATTGAGACAGCAAGTTTAATAGCGATTATTTAGAACGTCCAGTATAGGCCCCTAAGGAAGCATGGATAATCCAACTTCATATAAATCACTTATGATTTTTAATGGCTCACCATCTTAACTTCATTTACGTGCAAACTGTTCACTAAGGTTGGCCAAGAGTGCATTGCAATCAAGATGTTAAATTCCTTTTGCTTTCTAACAGTTTGGATTAGTGAATGTGAAAATAACAGCCAATGATACCAAATGTGTTTATTTCACTAAATTAGGGGGGAAAAGGGAAGTCAAATATGTATAAATGAAACACTCTGCACTTAATATAATCTTTTCCATATAATCTTCTGGTAAAAATGATATGTTCATCTAGGATTCAAAAAAAGTTAATCATTTTTTTGAAAGTCTTGCTTCTTACTCTCTTTAAATGTTTAAATGTTGAAGTCATTAAGACTATTTTTAAACAAGACTTCAGAATGACAGAGCTACTATAAAAATAAAAACTAAAATAAATAAGTAAATAAATAAAAATAAATAAATAAATAAAAACTGAAAACACTGAAGTGTATAAAAACTAAGATTAACCTAACAAATTACATCTAAGTTTGGGTAAAGAAGCAGGATTAAAGTGTACAATGTAAGTCAATCAGAAGAGAAGCTAAACCCAATGGATAGGTATCATGCATACTGAACAGTTCTTTTATTAACCCTGAATCCCATGAACCCATGGTCATCACTAATTTAAAAATTAAAATCAAATATGCCACATTTGTCAGCTAGGTTCTATTATTACTCAATTGCTCAAGAATATTATGTCTCACAAATACCTAATGGTAACACATAGTAAAGATAAATGCTTCTGCTACACTAGTGAGAGCATACTTCCAGTGAGGGGCATTTTACATTGTATTCTATTTCCTTAAATGATTACTGTGGCATTAATCAGAAGGAAACCTGATTAGCAAATTAAAAAAAAATTTATTCTGCAAAGAGCTAATCAAAAAAGATTAATCAAAGGCTGTCAGTAGGGCATAACTAGTCCCTTATTCAACTTACACCTGTGCGCTGGAAGCAGGGAGATAATGACTGTTAACATGTAAGAGTTTGAGAGCCCTTTGATTGCTGTGAAATCTTTTTTATTCTTCTTTAATCAAGGTAATTACAGAGTACAATGGTTCTTTGAGGCTTATACTGTATTTATCAAGCTTAGATTGAGGTGTTTTTAAGACACAGTTCACTTATGCAGGTTAAAAAATACATTATGTCTATACCAATCTTGCGGTTATAGCCTTTGCTTTCTGTTTCCAGAAGCTAAAAGTTAGATTAATGTTCTTATATAAGACAAACGTTTATTTCACCTTTGATAGCATGAGTGTTTGGGATTGGGAAAAAAGCAATAAAGATATTTTTATCAACTTTAGAAATGACGGAAAATAGGGGCACCTCGGTGGCTCAGTCCTTATGTGTCTGCCTTTGGCTCAGGTCATGATCCGAGGGTCCTGGGATCAAGCCCGCATTAGGCTCCCTGCTCAGCGGGAAGCCTGCTTCTCCCTGTCCCACTCCCTTTGCTTGTGTTCCCTCTCCTGCTATGTATCTCTCCGTCAAATAAATAAATAAAATCTTTCAAAATAAAATTAAATAAAAAATAAAAATAAAAATGACAGAAAATCCTCAGCCTTATATCTGGTGATGTCAGAAGACCTCTGAGGCAAAATTCCAGTCTGAGCAACTTCCAAATATTTAGCATATTCATTTTCTTTAAAGAATTATGAGAAATGAAATGGTGACAGTCATGAGGCACTGGCACAAAAAGAAAATTGCTTTTTTATTAGAAATGAATTCAATTTTGTTTGTAATGTGCATTTCAATACTTATGGGATGTCAGTAGGGGAAGCACTAGAATCCAATCATTTGCATGGAAGTTCAGAATTTTAATTAGAAAGATTCATCCTCCAATAAGTGTGTACTTTAATTGCCACTAGATATTAATTTATGACAGCCACTACTATTACTTATACACTCAGTAAATGCTTCAACAGTGCTTTTATTGACATAGTAATCTCACCAAAAAGTACAAAGTTTAATAGACACGGTCCTGGACCTAGACCTATATTTGAAACACAGTTCTACCAAATCTTTGTCCATGTAAACTCATGCAAGACATTTCTAGCTTATACCACAATGCTACTTTAGGGATTAAATATGAAAATGAATTTGGGAAATGTGGGAGGAAAAATTACAGCAAAGATATGTGATTTTCCTAATCATTACCATGCATATCACTGTTGGTGACGCAAATGGCCATAGAATATTTGCATCCCCATTTTTTGTTTTCTACTGGCTTTTGTTGCTTGTGGATGGCATTCTCATGGAAATCAAAAATAATCAGTATGAGGATGTTAAGGGAAAGAAATATAGAATTGAACCAAACAAATTATAAAATTCTGGCCTCCTTTTCTGGTCAAGTTACTGTACCTGAAAAATTGATTGTAGGAGTAAAATTATCAAAAATATCAGTTATTTTAACCATATAGGTTCATTTAATATTTTATTTTGAAAGGCTGGTAATGAAAAACAGAAAATCTAAGCACCATTTAAATATATATTTCATTGTATTGCATTTATTTGTGCTTATTTTTCTATCCTCTGAAGCATGACACAGCTTAAAATTTTAATTCTAAACAACAGATTTAACTCTTTCCACACCAAAACTATCTTGGAACTTCCCCAAAAGAAATAAAAAGTACAAAAACATGTCTTATTTGTGTTTATATACCACATGGCTTACAACAGTATCAAGAAGATACACACTCAGAGCTCGGAGGAGGGCATGTGAAGGCCACAAGATTAGCACTGGTAAGAGTTAGAGAGTTTGGATTCAAGGAACCCAAGGAGAAAAATAAATGAATATAAAGAGAAGGACTGAGAGAAGAGGATGTAAGTAGCTTCAAATGGCTGAGCCTAGAAGAATTCCTTAATGCAATTCATACAAAGGAAGGAATCTTTTTATGAAATGCCAGGACTTGAGCTGAAGCCTGGAACAACTGTAATTAAAGGCAACAGGCCCATTTAGATTGACTCTAGGTAGCTCATGAACAATAAAATCACTAAGTTCAAGGAAGCAGCAGGAAGAAAGGAGTGCCAAAGGCCAAAATAATCACACACTAATGATTCACTACATAATGGCAGTGAAACTAATGCAGCAAATATTTATCGTGTACCTGAAAGATGCCAGAAGTATGATAGTAAAGAAAACAGGATTCTCAGTCTCATGAAACTTATAATCTCCCGGGGGTATAAACATATTAATGAAGTCCACACAGGCATTATTTATAAGATGTGAAAGAATCAGCGAGCTCTGACAAAGTAACAGGGAGGCAAATTTGAGGTTTAGAGTGCAAGTTACCTTTCTTCTAAAGAAATGACTTTTCACCAGAATCTTAAATATGGCTAAATACTAGATTTTCAGAGTCAGAATGTTCAAGACATGAAGGGGTTTCCTGATGTGGATAAAGGCTTAATATGTTCAAAGAACAGTGTAGATAAAGTGCAGAAAATAAGGAGCAGTACCTCTAAAATATTCTTCATATTTTGATCTAGATCTCTTCCATGAAGACTTCCTGCTTTTTCCCAACTTGGCTGGTTGCCCTTCTTTGTGCTTCATAACACAGTGTCTCCACCGCTGTACCTACCAGATTTTGTAACAATTACCTGCGTAACATTACATTTTCTGCATTACATCACTCATTTACTTAGAAAGTACAGAACATGTCTCATTTGTGTTTAAATATCACATGGCCCACAACAGTGTCAAGAAGATACATTCTCAGTATATATTATTGGATAGAAAGACAGAGCAGTTATAAATGTAGTCATTAAGTACACAACATTGAATTCAAAAACCACATCATCACAGAAAATAAAACTTCCCATTTTGTACTGTCCCAAGTGTATCATTATTGTGATCATGTGAATATATTTCTAATCTGAAATCAGTAGTATCTCATCTACACTAAGAAATCAGAGTCCTAGGTGGCTAGTTTACTGAACAATCTGAATCCACAGATAAACCTTATGAAAGGGTTTGATTTTTTTCTCCCAGTTCTTTTCCCCCTATAATCTTGTTTCTGTTTACTCTTTATCTGTGCCTTACAATTAACTTGGGCAGATCCAATAATTGTCTAATAATTCAAGTATTGAACAACCCAGTTCATTTAATCCAGTTTAAAATTTGATCTAATTTAGTTCTCTAATTTTTTCCTTCAGTCCTGCATCAATCCTTTCCCTCAAATCAAAGGCTAGGGAAGGCAAATCTGTGCTCTTTATTTTCCTTCCTGCTACCTCTACTTTCAGGACTTTTGGCAATGAGATTTAGATGAGAATCAGAAAAAAAAATAATTATTTCCACTTAAAAGGTTTAATTGTAGGAAAAAACAGTCTCTTTAATAAATGGTGCTGGGAAAACTGGACAGTGACACGTAAAACAATGAAAGTGGACAACTCTCTTGCAACATACATAAAAACTGACTAAAATTGCACTAAAAAATTGAATATAAGGCCAGAAACCATAAAACTCCTAGAAGAAAGCATAAGCAGAAAGATTCTTGGTATTTCTCTTGGCAATAGTTTTTTTTGATTTGACTCCAAAGGCAATTGTAACAAGAAGTTAGAAATGGGAATGGAGGGGCGCCTGGGTGGCTCAGTCATTAAGCGTCTGCCTTCAACTCAGGTCATGATCCCGGAGTACTGGGATAGAGCCCCACATCGGGCTCCTTGCTCGGCGGAGAGCCTGCTTCTCCCGCTACCATTCCCTCTGCTTGTGTTCCCTCTCTCGCTGTGTTTCTCTGTCAAATAAATAAAATCTTTAAAAAAAAAAAAAAAAAAGAAATGGGAATGGAATGAAATGTAAAAAAATTTTGTGATTTAAAAATTAATTTTTTTAAATTTAACAATGTAAAAAATTTTGTAATATTTTGTAATATATTGTAAAAAAATTTACAATTTTTTTTGTAAAAAAAAATAAATGGGACTACATCAAACTACAAAGCTTCTGTATAGTGAAGGTAACCATCAACGACAACAAAAAAGCCAACCTACTGAATAGGAGAAGATATTTGCAAATCATACAGCTGGTAAGGGGTTAATAGTCACAATACATAAAGAACCCATACAACTTAGTACCAAAATACAATCTATGTTACAATGGGCAGAGGATCTGAATAGTTATTTTTCCAAAGAAGACATACAGATGACCAACAGGCACATGAAAATATGTTTAACATCACTAATTATCAGAGAAATACAAATCAAAACTACAATGAGATATTACCTCATTCTTGACAGAATGGCTTATATCAAAAAGACAAGAAATAACAAGTGTTGGTGAATATATGGGGATGTGGAGGAAAAGGAACCCTTGTACACTAGTAGTGGAAATGTAGAGTGGTGGAGCCATTATGGAAAACTGTATGAAGTCTCCTCAAATAAAACAAAAAAACAAAAACAAAACAAACAAACAAAAAACACCAAAAAACGACTAAAAATAGAACTACTGTATGATCCATCAATTTTACTACTGAGTATTTATCCAAAGAAAACAAAAATTGATTCAAAAAAGATAAATGCATCCCCTATGTTTATTGCAACATTATACACAATTGTCAAGATATGGAAGTAACTTAAGTTACTTAAGTTAAGTATATAACTTATAAGTTAGTTAAGTTAAGTTATATAACTTAAGTTATATAAAGATAGATGAATGGATAAAGAAGATGTGGTAGATACATGCAATGGAATACTATCCAGCCCTAAAAAGGAATGAAATCTTGCTGTTTGTGACAACATGGGTGGACCCCAAGGTTATTATGCGAGGTGAAATAAGCCAGACAAAGACAAAT
The DNA here is from genome assembly GCA_028646535.1 of Procyon lotor. Classification (NCBI taxonomy): domain Eukaryota; kingdom Metazoa; phylum Chordata; class Mammalia; order Carnivora; family Procyonidae; genus Procyon; species Procyon lotor. The sequence goes on along the minus strand of CM053603.1, from coordinate 66,161,961 downwards.
ACCCTATGATTTCACTTATATGTGGAATCTAAAAAACAAATGAACAAAACAAAACTTAGATGTAAGGAACAGATTGGTAGTTGCCAGATGGGAGGGGTGGTTGGGTAAAGGGATACAAACTTCCAGTCATAAGTAAGTCATGGGGATGTACAGTGTATGACATGGTGGCTATAGTCAACAATATTGTACTGTGTATCATGTAATTTTATGTGATGATGGGAAAACTAGATATTGTGGTAAACATTTCATAGTTTATACAAATACTGAATCATTACATTCTACACTTGAAATTAATATGTTTTGTGTTAATTATGCCTGAATTTTTTTTTAATTTTTATTAACATATAATGTATTATTTGCTCCAGGGTACATGTCTGTGAATCGTCGGGCTTACACATTTCACAGCACTTAATAGCACATACCCTCCCCAATGTCCACAACACAGCCACCCTATCCCTACCCACCCACACCCACACCCCCCCGACCACCCTTAGTTCATTTTTTAAGTCTAGGAGTCTCTTGTTTGTCTCCCTCCCTATACCTTCCTGTTTCATTTCTCTCCCCCACCCCCCCAAACTCCCGCCTTGCCTCTCAA